>FR990022.1:12445474-13668211 GCA_905404135.1 Hesperia comma | reverse complement strand
AACGTGCGGGATTTAGTCAACGATGCCTTTGAATCCGCCACGGCCTTTCTGGTTTTGGCGAGTGCTTCGGCTACCATGCTCTGGCTGGGCCGTGGTGGAACAGGCGGCGGACCTTTGAGTTTGTTAGTATTCATGGGGTGCGCGTTCGTCTGAACCATCAGCATTCTTGAGCGAAGAGTCACTCTTACAATACTATAACACGAGCACTATAGTATAATGAGCGCGGTTACA
This sequence comes from Hesperia comma, assembly GCA_905404135.1. NCBI lineage: Eukaryota > Metazoa > Arthropoda > Insecta > Lepidoptera > Hesperiidae > Hesperia > Hesperia comma. The sequence goes on along the minus strand of FR990022.1, from coordinate 13,667,980 downwards.
CTAACATCTCGTAAGTCACGACACTCGCGAGCGTTGAGCGCGCGATCAACACGACCGCCCCCGTCGGTGCTCTGCGCGTACTGCGAAGTGCGAACTGCGAGCTCATGTAATGCGACCGACTGACTCAACCGGCCAGTCTCCAATAGGGCTGGCAAGCGCGCGTTAGAGAATACCAAATATTGCGTCCATCATTTTAATATGAACTGCATAACTTTAACAATGGTTAAAAAAACCTTTTAGAATTCACGTCAAAACTGACATTTGAATCATCCTGATATTAAAAAAATATATATGTATCTACAATCAGCAAATCCTCTAGGTATTTCTCACTGAAAATTTTACCAAACAAGTATATCTAGTATTTGACAACCCTAACACCTCTACCTCACATCGGACTCCGTACGGACCGCGCGACCTTCTGACTAGCTTAGAACATGTTTGGTCTTCATTAATTATTTACTTAATAATCCTAAAATTAACATACATGATATTGACTTAACCTTCAATTAGTTTTGACCAGCCACTCTGCCAAATGCAGTCAGAGTTATTAACTTAATTAATTTTAGTCTGGACACATTTAAACATTAAGTAAAATCAGCAATCGCATTAGTTTACTTATAAATCAATACAAGCAAAATTTATTCCGCGAATAATTTTAACAGTAAATTTTAAACCAGTTTCTCGCAACACCTGTTTCAGAATCAAAAATTTTCTAAAGCCGCTCTACATTATTACTGTACGCAAGAATGCAGATGAAAATAAAAAATAAGCTACACAGGTCATATAAAGGCAGTAATTTTCATAATTGGAACATTCATGGAACAGCTGCACACACCGACATGGTAGTTAGTTAAACTGAAAATAGTTTCGCTTAAGATCACACGTAATTAATGATTTTGATGTTGGGTTCAGGACAAGGTTTTTTTTAAACATAAACCAACCTCAAATATCATTGTGCCGATTTGATGTGATCGTCGTGTCGTGTTGTTGTGGAAGAATTTTTACGCGTATTTAGAAAATGAAACGGATTTCCGACACCTGGAGAACTCTCTTCACCAATCCGATGTAGGCCTCTTCAACCACTTGATCACCTGTACCTTGATACACATTGTATCAATGGAATTCTCTGCTAAAACCAAACTTATTATCTGTGCTCACAGTTAAATTTAGCTTGTAAGAAGAAAATACTAAGGGCATTTTTAGTTCCCGCCGTCAATCTAAAATGTACTCTAATGGCATAGGCGGAAAGATGTTATTCGTGTGCCATTCAATTAAATAACGAATTCCAGATAGATTACGAAAGGAGTAAAATAGTTATACCCTGCTGAACAAGTCGAAACCAGCTAGATTCGTTTTGTTAGATCGCTGGGCTCTGCAGTCTGATCTTCCTGTTTTATCTCGACGATGGGTCACCACTTTCATAGGACTTTCGTTACCTACTCTTTATCTACCTACCACCCTAAAATCAACCAAACAAAAAGGTAAACAACGATGATTTGTGTAAGGTAGAACCAGAGTGGTCCAAGTGACTTTTTGCATTGACCCCCGATTTTGGCATAAAGATCTCCAAAACTCAATATTCTTTTATTCCACTTTGATCCAATTGCAGTTCAGTTGCAGAATTGCAATTCAAAAACATTGTCTAGGGCAATTGGATCAAAGTGGAATAAAAGAATATTGAGTTTTGGAGATCTTTTTGCCAAAATCGGGGGTCAATGCAAAAAGTCACTTGGACCACTCTGGTTCTACCTTACACATTTCATCCCAACATTCCCAACCTCTTCATTCGTCCACTGACGTAACAAACTGCAGTCAATAATTAGTTAGGGTCAGTTCACTGCACGGGTCGGTTTACGAAAGTGATCGTTTGGTGTGAGATCGGGCACAATACGGACAACCGTTACGGCCGCCACATTGCATGGCGTCAATTGTTGTGCTTTTGAAAGAAGCTAGTTACCCATTGTTTTGCCACAAACAACAACACCTACCTGGGTGATTAGCAAACAGGAAATCCAATGTCTAAAGATAGAGATTTATATCTGTTTTGCTACCCGGTTAACTAACTTGATTATGATGATAAGTACATTTTTAACAGATTTCAAAAAAGAAGGAGGTTCTCAATTCGAATGTATATATGCGTTTTTTTTTTAATATTTGTTCAGCGATTTTTTGTCGTTTATGGGCCGATTTTGATAATTCTTTTTTTGTTGGAAAGTAGATATGCGCTGTGGGGGTACGCTGATAAGTACACTAGGATCTGATGATGACATCAAAAAACCCAGCAATTAGTTAAGCATTACTCATAGTTAAACAAAAACAAATACTGGGCTTAGTTTACTTTTTTTTATAGCCTAAGCAGGCAAATGAGCAGACGGGTCACCTGATGGTAAGTGATCACCGTCGCCCATGGACATTGGCAACACCAGGGGCGCCACCAACGCGTTGCCGGCCTCGAAGGAAGCGATAGACCCGCTTCTTGAAGGACCCCATGTCATAGCACTGTGGGAATACTGAGGGATGAAGTTCATTCCACAGTTTACACGTACGCACATATTACTTGCTTCTTAAAAGCACAATTTTAAAAATCTACAGATGTAAACATGAGACTAGAGTAACGTCTAGACCAGGGGTCGGCAAGTACTTTTAGGTGGGGTCCGAATACAGTGCGAAAATTTTAACGAGGTCCAGAAAAAAAGATATTAATTAGGTAACATTTAATTACTTTCTTAATTAGTAACAAACTTATATATAGGTATTAAATTAAAATCAAAATCTGAATTACTTAAAAAAAAAACAAACTTAATATTAATGAGAAAAATTGCAACGTCGGTCTTGAGCCAATTTTTTAAAGTTTGGTTCTCGAGAGGAACAGCAAATTCGAAGTGTATCTTGTAGTAGGTGGGCGTCCGTTAATCTTGAAAGATATTTGTTTTTCAAAAATTCATCTTTGAGAAAGATGTTTCACATATACAGGGTATCCCATAAGTTGTACGACAAACTGATATGGATGATAGATAGCTTGGAAAGAGATCTACCAGATGTCAAGAAATCGTTTTAGTAAAAGTGTCACCGTTTTCGAGATTTCGACCTTTATTTGATTTTCCAGAAATCGAGCTCTCTTACCTTACTTTTACTTGCTGACTACACAAATCAGCACATCTTTTAATAATTTTTTTTCACGTACTCTCAGATACCTAGTTGGTCTACAATCCCAAGCTATGATTGAGTTCAAATTATGTATTACATTACATGATTCCTAGATATTCGGGTCTATTTAGGACTTTTTATGTTTTCGATTTTCTTTGATTTAAATTTGATGGTGGCTGGTGGAAATAAATACCTAGTCAAGTAGTGCAAATTATTTAAAAAACTTGCTTTGTAAATGGAAATTTTAAAACCGTAAAACACTGGCTACTTTAAGAAGAAAATTTACAAGTTAATGGTATTTTAGTGCGGGGGGTGTTAATTTGAACCTGAAGTGGTACTATGTATTAATGTGTTTGTAAGCACAAAAATGACCAAAATCATTTATTACGTCATATTTAAAAGGTGTTCAAGTATCGCCAATCTACTTGCATACACAAATGCGCGATTTTAGCTGCAGTTGATTGAATTACCCCCCCTTTGATTGCCTTTGTTAATTATGGCTTTTGCTTTAATGTTGTTTTAGATACAACCCAAATAAAATCCAAGGTTTTAAATTCAGTGACCTATCAGGCCGTGAGATTGGTCCCAATTTTGTCCCATCCAACGGCGAAGATATACCTACTCGATGCAAATGAGCTCGTACTTGACGGGCAAACTGGCAACCGTCGTTCTACTGTCAAATTTTATCGTCTAGTTAAACTATTTTCGTATTTTTCTATGTACTTCCCTTACAATATTTGGCGGTCCGCGGTTCAACCTTCCGCGGTCCGTAAATGGACCGCGGTCCGCCTGTTGCCTACCGTTGGTCTAGACTCTGCACATGATTGTGATTGATATGGAATTTGGTTTAATTGCATACCTAACTGATGCCAGCTTTCTGCCCTAGTGATTAAGGTACATACATTGCAGATTGATGGCAAATATTTTAAATGCTACAATTAAATTTTGCTTACAAGCTAAATGGAACGGTGAGTACAGTTAAGAAATTTGTTTTTAGTATTAGGGTCATTTGTGAATTGCTAGCTACATGGTCAATACCATTTACCACCAAGTGGCTTGTAGTTGCCTATTCATGGAAGATAAATAGATGAGAAAAATCCTATTGGGGGCTTTGTTAATGCAATATAACACAAAGCTTGATTGCAAAAATCACAGAAGCAGCTTAACAGACTTGGGTGCCGTTTTCTTTCATGTATCTATCTTACTTATCTTAAGGTTCACTTAATGTTGTTTGTTTCATTTCAATCAGTTCATAAATAAAAAATTTGTGTCAGTTCAACTGCTAGGCCAGGCTTAGTAGCAAATTTTATTACTCCTATAAATCATCAAAGACGCTAACAGACTTGTAACCCCAGACTGTTTCATTATGTCACGGGTTGCATCAGGCTTGGAAACACACTCATCACAAAACCAGCCTAAGTACATTTATCAGTAAAATTTGACTGTTCATTATCAAAACCAGAACTTATTACTTCTAACACACAAAATCACAAGAAACTGGGCTACTGTAGTCCAGCATAGTTGTGTCTATTTTACTGTGCATCTTGTTTTTGAGTTTGGTTAATAATTTATCCACCTGATGAGTACTTGCAAAAGATTATCAGATTTTGGAAAATGGAATAACAAACGGGAATTAATTATCAACCACAAAAATTGCTCATTTTCTCAAGATGGTTTTTATGAGAAAAACAAATAATGACAATTAATGAATACACATAACATTAGTTAATGCCAAGTGACATTTCTTAACTTACAATTTTTCTCAAATATAGCTTATTATTTATGAGAGCAATATGCATTTGTTATTTTGTTCCAAGATGTAAGTTTGCCAAGTCTTCTTTCTGTATTTTTATACCACCCACAACACAGAGTCATAGTCTAAAGGTGTGTGGGTGAACATGAATCATATACAAGGGAATCCAAATATATTAGTCTAATCTAGTTTTGATGTGGACTTGATAATTGAAGTTGTTGCATGTACATCTTTGATTAAGCTATTGAAAAGTATCTTTTTCTTTACCAGTGATCTAGTTCATTCTTCAATTAATTTGAGTCAACATTAAATTTTCACTTTACATTACAGCCGGGAACTTATCATTTGTAATAAACACATATTGAAGGCCAAAATTTGTGGCAGTTAATTACCCCTATGGGTAATAGTGCATCTTTTAAGCATAGAAGTTGAATACCACTTACATTTACTTATTGTTGAACTTCCAGTCTTGTCTACACATAGGGCACTGCTGCTGCGGTTGAGAGTGAAGCCACTTCACGATGCAATGTATGTGGAAGCAGTGGGAACAGGCACCCCAGACCAGCGGGCAGTCGTCTCCGGGGAGCTTGCAGTCAGGACAACAACTATCGAATGGCATACGACAAATACCACAGTTGTCGTCGTTTGCCACCCAACGCCACGTCGCCACACCAGTCCAACCTAAAACGTTATTTTACGCTATCACTCAATAATTACACATCAATACACGTACAATACACACAAAGACAAGAAATTGAGATCTTACTTTTCACTGTCACCTTCATAGAACTGTTTCGATGTAAGTGTCCTTTGTGATTGATGTATTTTACGGCGCAAGTATTCTATGGTTATAGTGGCGATTAGGCGAAATAGGCAATTATATATTATAAACAAGAAAAAACAACAAAACAATCAGCAGTGAGCACATCAACCGATGTAGGTAGCGATGGCGGATTTGTTTGAATTTCATTTCAGATTTGACAATTGACAAATCGCAAACGTCAGACTCATGACATTGATTTAAGTTTAATGCTGCCAGCTCCAAAAAATATTGTAAGACAAAAAATCCTAAGGAAGAATTTGTACTCTATGGCCGCGTTCTGCAACTCAACCAAAACGCCCATACTTTCTACAAGTTCTTTTTCGTCGTCAGGCTGAAAAACTGAAAATATCGTTCTGTAGACCTTTAAGTCAATGGCGACCTTTTTTCCGTCGTCAATAGCTTATTTTTTTTAAGACCTTGAGTCTTAAAAGAGCTCGAGTCTTCTTCAAACTGTTCTTCGAAATGCTGACAGTGATTTATTTAAAATTTATATCTATACTAATTATAATATATCTAAAGTTATTTTTCGACATCTCCTTCTGGTTACACATAGTTATATCTCAAAGACTCCAAGCGGAAAAGAACTCGAGCGCGACTCGCCACGTAAAAAGGACTCGAGCGCTAAAGAAGACTCGAGTCTCGAGTCTCGAGTTCAAGAGCCTATATGAGCTCTCTACTTGAGTTCTCTAGTCTTAAGAGTCTTACAGTTAAGAGTCGAGTCGTGAAAACTGTCACCGAGTTCAAAATTTAGGACTCAAAGACTCGAGTTCTTTACAACTCTAGCTGCGGCCGCTTTAACCACAGACAGAAAAAATAAGCAGACCTAACATATGGGAGGAAAAAGCATGCCACTAACAACTACATAGACATGCTGCACACATTGACAATTCCCATACAAAACATTCGTGGTCTATAAATATTGTCTATGGTCTTGATACAAAAAGTGAGCTTCTTGTAGCTTAACAAAATGGCAAAAATGCTTCAACACCATTTTGTCTGTGTGCGTGAGTGTTGCAACAACAAAAATAAAACGAGATAGACTATGAAAACATAAGATCTTAAAAAAAGAGTTTTAACGAACTCCTAAAAACACGAGATATGAAATTTCAAAATGGCTCCCATTCGGAAGGGTGAGGGGTGCGACCCCCCTTTGTATCGTTTTTTGTCGATAAAATTTGATGTACTATCCGTGGGTAAAGTATCGGAAATCCGATCCCAAATATACTGTATATAATATATTTATAAATAATATATTATAGGTATCGTCATAATATTATGTTAATATACAGGGTGTCCGGCTTCGGTCTGTAAAAACTTATAGGGCGTGTAGTATGAGTTATTTTATGAATAAAATTCTTCTACATACTAGGTCTAAACCTGCTCCCCTCGATCTACAGCCATTTTAATGTTTTGGACCATGCACAGTAAAAGTACTATAACAGAAGTTTAGATCCAATCTTCTTCAAAACTAAATTAGTTTTTACTCACTGGTAGGGGCCATCGATTTAACAGCTAAAATAATTAAAAAACTGGCTTCCACATATTAAAATAATAAATTAAATGTAGAATTTATGATAAAAATGACATAATTTTTTTTAATTTTTTAAGATTTTTCGGAAAATAGCCCCGGGCATGATTACTTTTTATTATCTCGTCTATCAGATGTTAAGTTTACCTAAACAACGACACCAAAAACGCAATTCCGAGACAACGGGTAACCGAGAAATCGTTGTTGGAACACAGCGCTCTCTGAGGTGATTTATGAACAAGCTCCGAATTCCATGTGGAATCAGGTAAAAAATGACATTTTGGGTATTGTTGAGGTAAGAAAGGGACAAAATAGTAATTTTTTAATTCGGAAGCACTCCAAATGGACGCGTCGTCAATGGCTACCTTAACTTAGTTAAGTAGAGTGTAATTAACTACCTACTTATAATGAATCAATGGTAAATTAGTGACCCATTAACGCGATACGTAGGGGCTGAAAAAATCTCTACCAATGTAGAGCCGTAACGTACTAATTAGCGATAATTTAGGGACGATTCTCAACCTCCTTGTGGGACATAGAAGTAGCTATGTTCTATCTCCTTTCGAGTCTCAGCCACGGTCATTTAAATTATTTGTGAATTTTCTTGAATAATTCGCGTTTCCTTCACCGGTTTGCAAATCGTTTTGTTAGATTAGTTACAAAGTGCGGCATGGTATAAAAATTAAAGTTACGTAATTTTTTCTTAAAAGGGCAACATGGTACACCAGATGAACCCCTACAAGCATGTAGGTTTTTCTACGTCGGTGCATGTTACCATCGATTGGTCAGGGGCGGCGTGCCGGTGTGGCTTACCGTCCGATCATTAACCCAGTTGCGGGGCGCTAGGCGGCGCGGCCGCTCGCCTCGCAGCCAGTCCACGATGCAACTGCCCGAAACACCGCCGCCGCCACTTGCCCCGCTCTGGGACCGCGTGCAACGAGCTCGCGCGCTACCCCCAGACCTAGACGTCCAACTCCTATACGTCGCCATCAGGGACCGCCTCACACACCCGGAATGGGAAGTACGCCTACACGCCTTGAGAGTCCTCGCCGATCTTCTGCCTCTCTCCGGAAACGCACTCTCCTTCCCTTTTGATCAAGTGATTGACAACTTGGGACATAATTCTCCGAACGTCAGAAAGGCGGCGTTAGATGCACTAAAGGTCTTCAGCAACCACTGCGAGGACCCCCAATGTGTTGCACGATCTATCTTAGACAAGTGTTCGTACAATAACATCAGACCTAACTCCGCAGATTTTGATATGAAAGTGAATATTATGACTGGATTAATTTTGTCTATTCCGTCAGTGATCGGTATTTTGAAAAGACGACAAGAAATAGATATGCTTCCGGTTTTTAAAGTGTTGGGTGAAAAACTTTTTGATTCTATACACAGGGACGTAGCATTACGATCTCTGATGAAACTTCGTAGGATCTGTTCACCACGTGAATACATGTCCTTTTTCTCAAGATTAGATCCCAGAGTGCAAGATAAATTTCGTATGTTATGTGATTTATATGATGAAGACTCGCTCGACGTTTATTATGCTCCGAGAAAAAGTTATTACCGAGATAATAACGGTCATCCAATGGTTAAGATAAATCAAGTGTTTAACGGCCAAGTCACAACTCCTCTTCGACTATCTACCGACACCTCTTCCGAAGATTCATACAGGATGCCGTTTAATGCGAATAATTTCGCCAAAGTGATAATCGAAACTGAAATTAAGTTTGACTCAGATACTGCAATCACCATGACAGTGCTGGAGCAAAATGAAACGGAATCTGAAAAGACTACTGGGAGTGATGATGACGGTGACAGTTCTGATCGATACCAATTAAAGTTCAGTGATAGAGAATCGGAGGCAGATTCCGACGTCGTTGTTAAAAAAGTGCGATTTGGTGGTGAAAGTGTCAAAATTCGGACTCCGGATAGTGACAACCTGTTGACTAGTGAAGATGATAACAATCGGAATGTGCCTTGTTTGGAAAAGGCAAATATAGAAGAGGTTTTACCCAACTCCAAAGGATTAATAGGTAAAGTTAATGAAATAAAAAGAGAAGCAATGGAAAGGGAATCAAGAATGAAGCCTTTAAAGAAGAGTGGAATTCCTCTTCCGGTTATTAACAGTAAACCTCGGAAGCAACAAGTGGGGCCTGAGTACCACAAGGCTAAGTTAAAGTCAAAGTCGCTGAGCGAGTTATACGAATATTTCAATAAAAAGACCGATCAAGAAAGTAAAGGAAGGAAAGAAGAAAGGAAGGAGGCGTCTGGGTTTGCACTGACCTTGACAGAAGTGCGGTCTCCTGAAAAAGTGCCAAGTCCGGTTGAGCCTCACAGGGAAGTAGAAGTGTTGCACAACTTACAACGGAGCCCAACAGTGTCTCCTCGGCGCCAGCAAACACCAGTGCAGATAGAAAGAGATCGGTAAGGATTTACAAGTAGCCATATACTTAGAACGATAAGTAGATTTTTTTTTAATATCCAGTATGCTAAGGCACCGAATTGCGCTTTACTATTCATGCCTACAACATGTAGACATAATAGATTTTAGCAAGTTTTTTATATTGCGTGACTTTTGGTCGGTTTCGGCTGATACCTAGTAATACCTACCTAATTCAAATTCGACTAATCAACTTATTTTATTAGAAAGATACTTGTGGTCTCAAGGTCAAACATATTCAACTGAAGAACTAATTGCTAATTGGTGAAGGAGTCAGAGAGCATTCCGACTAAGGTTTTATATGCCGAACGCAGGCTTTCAGAATGGCTCAATTAATATCGAAACGCCGAAAAAAATATTACGGTTGATTACAGTCCCTTTTTATTTATGAGAGCTTTACGTAGTCGCATGCTGGCAAATAAAAAATACCATCATGCGAGATTAAGGGGTAAAACCTAGAAAAGATATAGGTACTTATAATGTTAAGGTAAACGCGTGACGCCAGTGCGTCGCTCGTAGAACTAATTTGTACCTAATTACATTAATGTTATTATAGTAATTAGAAAAATCTTGACCTAATAACTACAATAGCTAAAATTTGATAGAATAGTTACACACACATTATCAACTATTAACCCCTTTGTCCAACCCTTCAAACTAATTTGTCAATGTCGTTTTCTTATTGTTTGCATTCAAAAGCTTCATGTTATTGTTCCCTTGTTTATATTTGCCTCATACATACATATACATGCTCGTTTTTTACCTTATTTGCATCTTAATAATCATTGTAATTTCTTAGGTTTGTCTTGGACTTGGTGGCATCATCAAAGTACGACACCAACTTGTTGTCTCCGCGGCCGCCCTCGCCTCTTCGTGCTCATTATGAATGGGAAGATCTTGGGATAGTGCCGAAGCATGTGTCAGATCAATTGCATAACACGGTTGGTATTTGGTCTGGCTTACTAGTGGAAGTAAGAAGCCGTCAAACTAGCACATGAGTCACCTGATTTTAAGTGATCACAACCCCTGCCCTATGGAAATCAACAGCACTAAAGGAATTCGGATGCGTCAGCAAAGAAAAATATTGAAAGATAATTATGTACTATTAACCGACGAGTCGTTTGGCGGTTGCCTCAAGTTCTCATAAATATGGTGTGGTAGCTCTCCTGGCAGGTTTCACGAATGCAAAGCAACTTATTGACAGTTAGGTAGGGACAGAAAAGGGCAACTGTTTTACGTACGCCCGTTTATTAACATAAAGAAAGAAACATCGACGTGGTTGCTACGTTTGTATTCTTATGTACTAAACTGTTACGTAATAAGTACGTTCAGTTTCATGTGTAGCAAATGTCCCTAATTAAAAACGTTTCAGATTATTAACTTTCACCGTAACGTTTGTTTTTGTATCACGCTAATTAACGTATGCAAATAAAAATAATCAAGATAAAATGGTTTATGTCGTGTGAGTCCTACTCCTACTTAATCAAGGACTTTTACTGATTCCTGTAAAGTTACGCAGTTAAGTAGGTATAGCTTTTTTTAATTGAATTAATATCACTTTGTTTACTTTGCAAAATCAGCGAGCATTTAAGTGTAAGGGTCATATGCTTACATGTGAGTTTCTGTTATACTTACTTATCAATCAAAGATGTCAAGCTTTTTTTATGTTAACTATCATGAAATTCTTATTAAATTGCACTGACATTTCAAATGGCCAATAACTTAACGGTGGTCAATAACACCTCAGTTTCTCCTGCTTTACCCGACATTCAGGCAGGCATCCCCTACCCCTACACGCGGACGCCCACGCCCATGTTAACACCAGCCTGATTCTCCAGGAGAACTGGATAGCAGCAGTGAAGGCGGCAGACCAGCTCCACAGTACGCTATTGGAGCCTGAGAACGTCAGCCGCGTGGAGTCCGCCGCCACGTCTCTCGTGCAGCACATGTGGGCACTCAGCGATGCGGTATGTATTGAATATAATAATCTAGGTAAAATTGCAATGCAGAAATGACACGCACGGCAATTCTGGAAATAGTGCGACCTTTACACATATAGGCGGAGCATAGGTATTTAGAACGGACTTCAAAAAAAGGCGAAGGTTTACCTATACATACTTAAATTGTATTTTGTTATTTGTTACCTCTTAACTTTTTATCATGTAAACCGATTTTGATAACCCTTTTTCATTCAATAGCTGGTACTTATCATATAAAGAACGACATCTGACGTGTACTTTTTGAGTTATTGCAACTAATCGGTTTTGTAGCCTGTTATTTTTTGTTAAAAAGTAAAATTATTTACACCAGGTGTCCGCATCCCGTGCGCCAGCAGAGGGCGCAGTGTGCGCGGTAGTCCGCGCGGCTAGTTCCCCGTGCATCCGCCAGTTGCTGCCGGCGCTGCTGTCGCGGGCCGCGCGCGAGCCGCCGCCGGCCGCGCTGCCGCACGCCTTGCTGCAGCGTTTAGCGTTGCACCATCTTGTTGATCTTATCTTCGACCCTGATATGATTGGGGTGAGTTTGGTTGTTTTGTTTTATGGAATTTATGGAATCTAGCTGTCACTAACGAGTGTCGCCACAAGCTGCATGAGTGCCCGCATGCCATACCATTTTGTTTCCCCTATCGTCGCTTCAACTACCAAGCTGATATGGGTCTACTATTATCGAAATAATATTCCATGCCGCCCTTGCTGCATGGTCCATTTGCGACGACAGACCAATTGAGATCCTCCTCCTTTTTTTGAAGTGTGTTAAAAAAGTATTCGAGCATGCAGGATTAACTTGCCGCTGCCACACGTGACGACTAGGGCCTACTCAGAACGTCAGAACATGATTCAAATCGGGACTACAACTCCATTCGCGTTCGAATTCTAAATGAATTCGAACGCGAATGACGTTAATTTGCAGTCAGATAGGTTTACGTCATCCTCGGTCAACTTGTTTAGTCATACGACAGATAAGGGCGGGTTGGAAGGGTATAAAAGACGAGCGCTCGGGCCGGCGCCTCACATTGCGACTGACCATCGTAGAGTCTACTTACCCTGATGATGCCCTGTTTTGGGGCGAAACACGTGTTGGTGGAGGTATATGTGTGTTGGTGTATACCATTATTTATTTGTTGCATGTTCCTATGTGGGAGGGAGGGAGGTGCTACTTGCATGAAAGTATACACCATCATACATACGAATTTGTTCGCGGATTGTTGCAAAGTAGATTAACCTTTAATCTGTTCTTTGTAAAAGTTTCAAAATATTCTCATGAATAGAGCAAATATTCACATGTAAAAATTAAATGTAAAAATGACAGTCGCCCAACGTGGGGCTCGAACCCACGACCCTGAGATTAAGAGTCTCATGCTCTACCGACTGAGCTAGCCGGGCTTGATCAGTATGTATAAATTTGTATACATAAACGATCTACATCTAAACATAATATCCTATACTAACTAAACACTACTAACTAAACACTACTAACTAAACATTTTTACACCTCAATAATTCGCTGTGCGATAGAAATAGAAATAGTAAATTTAACCATAGTCCATAACTCCATAGCATTGAAAGTTGTTTAATAAATATAATTTTATAAGTATTAAGTACCTACTACTGTATTTATATGATTGGAATCTACCACTCATAATACACAAACAGTACAAACACCAAGGTACCTAAATAAGTAGAGTAGATAATAAGATAATAAGTGCACTTAACCATGAAGCAAAAGCTTCATGCACAAACTTAACCTAACCTAATTTTCTCGTTCTAAATTTGAATATGTTAAGTTAAACAGTTTCTTTCAAGGTAGTTTAAGTTGTGTCCATCGTGGTATCGTGAGGCTTCGAGACAGGCACACATTGTTTACCTTCCTACCTACGAGCTTATGTTACAAAGCCCCAACAAACCTTGAATTTCTCGCGTAGTTTGAATTAATTTGAAATTATGTGATGTTTTACCTACACAAAGCAGCGTTAAATTGTTTCGTTTTTCGAGTTAAAGTAGGGTACTACTTATAAGTACGATACGTACTACCCAAATTGACACAATACTGAATACAATACATACTTATTATGTACCTATTGTCATAATGTCCTCACTTTTATGACTTTGAAACAAATTTTACATTTAAGTACTTATTCATTAAATTGAGCAACAACAACATTAATATGTTGTAATGATATTATGATATAAGTATCAACGATCATCTACTGAGTGATTAGATAAAAAAAAACCTACGAGAAACAAGGGCCAAGACCACACTCGTTTTCACCTTTAACTCAGATTTGTTTAGTTTTTACCCCGACCTTAAATGAAGGGGTGTCACGTCTGTGCCATGTATCGTAGCATTCGTAGCTTCTCAACGAATGGACCGACCATAATGTCATTTTTTTTTTAGAAAGCCGACAAGCGGGTTGGTTTTTAGCTATAATTTAAAAAGATTTCAGACATCTTAAGCTTAAAGCTCAAGCTCAAAGCTTTTACATTTTTTATGCGCGTTAATTATATTAAAAATAAATAATAAATAGGAAATAAATAAATTTATAGACTCAGTTAGTACCTAACTATAAGTAGATAATTATATTATATTGTGTGTACAGATGACAAGTAGTGACAGCGAACGAGAAAGCGCACAGTTGCGCGCTGCGCTGTGTCTAGCGCGCGCCGCGGGACCTGCCGCTGTTATTGCTGCTGTACGACGTAGGTTAGCCGGCACGCAGCGGGCTAACGCGTTCTGTAATAAGGTATTTACTATTTTCTATACCGTGTCCTCTACCCGAAAGGTTACCTGGAAGAGCTACTCTAGTGATAAGACCGTAAGTGGTCATCGTCGCCTCTGGACAAGAGCGACACCAGGGCAGACAAAAGTGCAACGCCGGCCCTGAAGGAGAACTCTTTTTACACCTTACTAGAGGAACCCCATGTCACAGCCTTTTGTTCAACCACTTATTTTTATGTATAATTTTTTACATTAAGTACTGTTACAATTAGGTACCTATATTGCAAGAATTTGCTTCTAGATATTGTAGTAGGTAACATCTTTTACGGCCTAAGCTGGCAAACGAGTAGCCGGGTCATATAATGGTAAGTTATCACAGTCACCTATGGACATGGGAATCACTAGGGACGTCACAAACGCGTTGCCGGCCAAGAAGAGCATGATGGAACAGCTTCTGGAAGGATCTCATGTTATGACAATAGATGTAGATACCTAATGTCACGTGTACGCTTTCCCCATTACTTGCGAAGATGTTAGATATTAAACAAAATCAAAAGTACAGTGAATAATTTTGAATAACTTCGTGCATTTTCACTTAATAACGGCCGACTTTGTGAGGCTTTTGCTTCATATTTACTTAAGATTTTTAAAACCTTATACTATTAATTCTGAGACACATACCTACAACTTCAAAAAGTGTGGAGGCAGGAAGGTGTGGCCTTTGAAGCATAGGTTAAGTATATTGAATGTTACCACTAATGGTCACGAATCTAATTTTGTTGGTGACGATAGCATCAGCCGTTGAGCAATGACTAGCATAACGTTTACTACATCTATAAATAGTAATTAACATACCTAAGAAACGGCTTTGTTTTTACGATTTGGGCATAAGTCTTGATAAAAGTGAAATTTTCTTGAGGTCACCCGAAAGGTCGGAAATGGGAACATGAGGGACAAACATTAACTCACCGGCCCTGAAAGGTCGTTTACATAAATGTTATCAGTATGGTCTCTCGACGCGACTGGCTGCGGGCCGTCGCAGTCAAAACACGAATTACCTTGTATTGCCTTGTCCTAATAATTATAGCTGCGACCTAAAATATTTAATAGATATTATTCGGGTCAGCGCGGTATTAAACGAATGAAAATATGAATGGTCAAGCAGCGGTTTAGGATTAATAGAATAAATATCTAGGACACGAAACGGTTTTAGGTATCTCTTATCTAGTCAGTTCCATCCTTTGAAAATCAACCGTGTGTTAAATGCATTTAGGCTCCAATTTGGAAGAGCCAGTGATGCAAATGATGATGCACAACATCATGTCAAATGCAAGTAGCAATGGGTCAACTTCGTGTGACCCATTGCTACTTGCAGTCTAAAAATTTGTCTACAGGGAAGCGACCGAAACTACCTTAAGTTAAGTACCTCAGTAGGTAGAGTTAATAAGTCAAAGTAGGCAAATGGTTTTGGAGGAATATAAATGTAAAATTGCAGATAATTTAATAATTTCTTTATTTTATAGTTACGAGAAAGGTTAAATCGGCCCTTGGAGAATATTCGCCCGAGCCTCATAGCAAGGTTAGTGTGTTTAGCATAATGATACGTAATTATTATATCCATACTAATATTATAAATGCGAAAGTCTGTCTGTCTGTCTGTCTGTGTGTCTGTCTGTCTGTGACGTTTTCACGGTTAAACCACTGGTCCGATTTGGATGAAATTCGGAATGGAAATAGTTGAAGACCCAGAGTCACATATAGGCTACTTTTTTTTTTCAAAAATCAACCCCTAAAAGCTTGAAATAGGGGATGAAAGTTTGCATGAAAAATCTAAACCGCTTGACCGATTTCGAAGAATTTTCCCAGGAAGATAGTTGATGACGTACCCCCTTTCCCACTTTCCCGGTTCACGATATAAACGAATTCCACGCGGGCGAAGCCGCGGGCAAAAGCTAGTTGTATAATATAAGTTTTTACCCACACGTTCGTTGCAATTAACTTTGCTAGGTAAAGTGATGTTTAATATAAAGTGCCTACGTTAATTCTCCCAATGTGTTAATGTTATTTTATACTATTTTATGTAGGAACTTAAAGTTGTAGGCTGATGGTTTAGCGACTAATCACGCATTAGCCGCTAACCCATCACTCTGTGTCACAAACGAACTTTAATTTTATTATTATTAGTTACACTGGAAATTCCTTTAGAAATAGCATAGGTAAGTATTTTACATACTACCCGAAACGCAAGCCTTCACCCGTGCGTTTGATAGGATCGCATTAGCACTGGAAGCCCTGACTCGGCCTTCCCCAATAATAATACATAGTTCATATAACGAATAATTAAACATAATGTTGGTATGAGAACCAATATTGAGAGAAAGGTATGTTTTATAAACCATTGATTTTAAAAATTAAGCAACTCATATTTTATTTTTCATGAGTTAAGCGATATCACTTTTATATTATTTATGTAAAAACCACCATTTACCATACAATTACCTACATTAGACTGAAACCTTCAGGAATGTGTCATTTGCGGAAATTTCCAGTCTCATGTCATTTCCGTGGTATTCCCCCTAAGGGGTAGATCTAGGTCAAGACATTCGTTAGCCACTTTGTTTTGATACTTTATTACTGTTAAAGATTGTTGTTATTTTTATTCGAAATAACCTGTTCAGTAGGTTAGTGGTCGTGTTGTAATTTACGATACAATTTTAAAAAGGGGGCCATATGACATCCACCCATGAATACAACTAAATTATTTATCTTGATAAACAATAGAGGAGGCTGATCGGATTAAGAACTTGTATAAAGTTAGACTAAGAATCATTATCATCTCTAATCTTTGCCCAATATTGAGCACGGGTATCTTCTCAGAATAAGAAGGTAAAAGCATGTAAAAGTCACAGTTCACTATTCTGGCTAAGTCAGATTGGCAGACTTCACACACCTTTGACTTTTGCGAACTCTCCAGCATGTAGGTTTCTCAATGTTTTTCTTCAACTTTATAGCGAATGACATTAAAATTCTTAAAACGCGAATAATTACGAAAAGTCAGATTTGCATGCTCTGGGATTCGAACCTCGAGTAGGAAGTCCAATTCTTAGGCATAGATAGCTTTATATGATCAAGAATCCCTACTTAGATATTCGTCTAAGTTTCCGTGTTAATTTCAATAAGAGCAATGTTAACGAACTTGGCTGCAGAGCGTCCCAGCTGCCGGTGCCGGCACGGCGCCGCGCGCGCTCCACGCCACCCGCCGCGCCGCCACGCCCGCGCCGCCTGCGGCCGCTCTCGGACTCTGCCCCTTTACCTGGTACGTCCTGAATATCTGGTAATTCCTTGGTAAAATCTGGGAACTTTTCTTCTAATATCTGGTGACTTTTGCTGCAATTCATTCATGGCCCGTGGACGACGGGTCTCATCCAGTGAGCATTGGTGGAGGGAACTGGTAAAGCTGTAGGAACTTTAGGAACCATGCACGTCATTGGAAGTGGTAACCGTCGTCCTTAGACATCAGGTACTTAATCGTAAATTCCAAAGACATACTAAGTAGGTATTACTAATAACTTTACGGCCAAGAAATAAGAGAGTCAATTTCCAGGCTGGGACCTCAGTCCTTTGATTGCTGACTCAAGTTTCCTATTACCGATGTAGGTATCTCTCATAAAAGTTAAATAGGTAGTAAGTAGTAGGTACCTACGTACTATTCTTTGGAAAGTCAGTTTTGTTAAATGATTTTGTTTTCGTACAGGTATAGAACCGCCTAGACGAGAGTTCCAAATGCAAGGACTGCCGGCACCGTTGGTCACACTACTTGAGAGGTAAGTCATTGACCATTGATGAATCTGCTTTACTTATTGTAAAACACCTTTAAAGCCTCCGTTACATTGATTTTTTAACTTGGATATGTTACCGACCTTCCAAGAATGCCAGTATTAGGTACGATATAGATACAGTTTAGAATAAAAAACCAACAAACTCGTACTTGTCCTTGCCACCTATGGATATCATCCCGATTTGTGCAACAACACATCGGGCAAAAAACCTTAACAACATGCAAGAGAATCTTCGCTATAAAAACGGGGTAGTATAGGAACCTTCACTCAGGGCCGATGCCGTATGGCCGCTGCTTTATGGGCATCGGTTTTGCACCCCCTCGTAAAATGGTAAATCGTAAAATACCAAATACTTACTTTAAAAAGCCCCGTCATGATCTATTTGCCACTTCCGCACGTGCCGCCCGCGTTCAGTGGACTCCTTGCACGCCGGCTTACGGCTGCCCTGCCGTCAAAAGGAGGAGACTGATGTTTCATAATTTCTTTCTCCGGATGGGAAATATTTACCAATTAGTTTCTTCAATGTTGTGGATTATAAGGATGCGTTAAGTACGCACACATTATTATTAGTTTTAATTATAGGCAATAGGTAGGTAAACTTACAGCTGTCCGTTGCGTAGGATATGTAGGTACTTATTTAGATTTCAACATGCAGCTATATTTCAAGAGTTTTTCTTCATCACTATATTTGCTCATTAATTATTTTTGTGAAAATATTTGACCGTGGTTTTGACTTCCCCAAATATGAAGTATATAAAACACGTTTTATGTTTATGTGAAAAGCAGATAGACTGAATAATATCTACTAGAAAATTACCTACACGTATAGCTATTACTTAAAATTACCATTATACTCGTACTGCCTCGGATGTAAAATTCTTAATTATTCATAACTTCGTCGGCATTGACCTTCGCTGTCAAGTGGACAATACCTAAAGCTTTCGATTATAATTTCAATGATCTTGGGTGAAACCTTGCCCATGGCATGGGAACCAACACCGGCAAGTGACGACTAATGCGGATTGGGTAGGTATGTACTAGGGATGTTACGGATGTGGAGTTTCGGATCTGGATACGGATACGGATATAGGAATAAAATTATATCGGTTTCGGATTCGGTTACGAATATTAATTATTTCGGATTATCCGTAAGTTTCGGATAGTTTCGGTTACGGATATTACATTAAAGTAAAAAAAATAGTGTGTAATAATTTGATTATATTTACTATCAAGTCTGGGTTATCATTTGGTAATACAATGAATAAGTCAGATAGGGGAAACTGAGAATTATTGGGACACTTGAAATTACAATGCATTTTATAATAAGAAGAAGTTTATCATGATCAAAAAATGTCCACATTAAACTTAATTTTGGACGCATTTTGCCCTTAATTATAACTTAATTTAGTACGCAGTACAAAACTTTTCCTTCACTTTATTGGTGAAATACTCAATATTAACTAATAAATTGACTAGGTTGTTAATGAGGTTTTTAATATTATTATTATTTAGGTGTCTGGGCATGAACTAGTATTCCCATGAGGCCAATGCGATCATCTCTGTTAATGAGACCTACCTGCCTACTATTTAGATAGAGTGATACCAAAAAATATTGATCTGACGCATTTACGGCTAAAAATAACAAATAATTATGCCATATTTATATGGCGCGTGAGTGGTGAAACAAAAACCGGTCGTAACGGGTTTTATTTAGACTGCCCTTATCCGAAATTATCCGAAACTTTTTTAACGGATTCGGTTACGGTTACGGATATATTTTTATTTCGGATATCCGATAGTTTCGGTTTCGGTTACGGATATCCATAACATCCCTGGTATGTACACCTTCATACCGTCATACTTTCTACGTTTATTAGGATAACTTTTTGAAACGATTGCACAGATAATAAATTAAGACCATCAACAACGTAATCGAGGTCAATTAAATTCGTATTATCCTACTAATATTATAAATGCGAAAGTTTGTAAGGATGTATGTGAGTGAGTGAGTGTGTGTGTGTTTGTTGCTGCAGCTCTTTCACGCAAAAACTACTGAACGGATTTTCATGAAACTTTGCAGTAATATAGCTTAGACATCGGAATAACATAATTTGTTAAAATTTATAGAGATTTTTGAAGGGACTGGTTTCCCGAAGCGAAGCGAGGGTGGATTTACTAGTTAGGTATAACTCAAAAATTACTTGTTAGATGGCGCTCAAATTTAAATGATACCTACCATACTTGAAGCACCAGCTTTCGATTATAAATTATTTAAACAAAATCGGCCCCCCAAATAAAAGCTATTACCTATCACACATAGGTACAACAAAATATAGAAGAACTGAGAACCTACTCCTCCTTTTTTGAAGTAGGTTAAAAACAAAAACTAGGAAGGTCTACTTAGGTAAATGCTACCCGAAATCCGAACACAAACAAATAAACGGAAAAAATAAAAAAAAATCATAATCGTTAGTAAGAAACATATCTATCGATAATAGTGACGAGCAATATGTGGATTATTTTTCTAAACCATAAAACACAATTCAAAATTATCCATCTAATTACAGGGGTGTTCAATACTTTCACTAATAAAACACAATTACGCACAATAAACAACGATAAGTTTGCTGATGTTTATCAATGTAACGGTACACTTACGATGCCAATTACACATTCATCGAGTCAGCCACCCCATTCAGTGACCTAAGTTAGCCCTTAAATCGATACTTGATGGGAATAGGACATAGTGACGCATTGAATTACTAAACTCACTGAAAGGTCAGGAAATACTTAGGTACTTAATAAATTGAAACCTACTTCTGAGAAAATTACTCACCTTTAATCGGACTTAACTGACTCCAACGCATAATTTCTAAACGCTAAACGTGGCAGTAGGTCTGTATCGTAGGGGTAATTGTTTGAACACAATATCGTCTCATAGCAACCAATAATGATGCCTAGATATTATAGTTATAGGACTAGCTTCTGGGTCACACATTATTGGGACTTCGCGCCAAACACATGTAATCGTTAATAAATACATAGGTCATTGGGTCGATAAAATATTTAGTTGTTAGTTTTAACTCCTTCATAATTTTCTATAGCACGTACAACGATTACGAAGTTAACACTGTCCGATAAAATTTATTTTAAAAACCATTTTTAAAGTTTACGTTAAGTAAGTGGCGTTCGACACGAGTCGCCGAGTGACCAATAATAATTGCGTGCTACCGGTAACCTACATTTTGAAACTGAAATTATTACTAGACGCTCATTCAAGGTGTTTATGCACGACCCATTTACACTATCGTCAGATCGTTCCACTTCACGATCGGCAAACGCTGGGTAATAGGTCTCAAATCCGAGCTTAAATATTTAACATATTCCAAGGTAATGTTCTTTTAACGCGTATGTTGTCTTACCAAGAAGTAGGTATGGAACTTATCGATTAAAACCTACGGGCTCATTACGGCAATATTGTTAGTCATCCTTAGATTGGCGCCTAGTCAGCGGAACGCGTTCAGGCGGGTCGTGATAGCGGCGCGGCGTCGGTAATTTCAGCAATGTTTTACATTTATGCGGTGTGGATTAGTTCATCAACGGCCGAGCGGCGCGCAGGACAATTGATTGCTACTAGGCGACATAATATGAGGCGGGCGTGGATAGTGTAGGATAGGGGAGAGCGTCAGTCGCGAAGGCGCCGTGTGGAGTGGCGGCCATGCGACGGCTATGCTGCTGTGGGAGTGCTAACGTTCAACCCGCGCCAGATCTCGTAGCTGACCTCCCACTTTGTACACGGTAATTATTTTCTCCACTCGACACTGCCCAATTTCGAATAGGCCGTTCGTTTTTATTTCGTTTAGGCCACACTACAACTTTTAGAAGTAGGTCATTTCTTTTGAAAAACTTTTCTTTGAGATTCTCTACAGTTAATTTACTTAAGAACAAATTTATTTTTCCAGAGACTCGAGTCCAGCTACAAACACTGAAGATACAAATGAAGACAAACGTGATCAATCGCTGGAGGGGGTAAAGGAGAAGCAGGCAGAGTTCTTCACCGTCGATGGAGTTTCGGAAGTCGAAATACCAAATGACAAGGAGGAAGAACTCCAACCGCCGCACACGCCATCTATTAACGTGGAAGACTGCTCTGAGAAGTCCTTGTCTACTTCTTTAATCGATTTAGAACCTGAAAACCAGTCACCTAAAACTCCTGAAAAAGTAGAGGTGGAAAATTCCTCTAATATAGATCAGGAGAAATCAGATTTGAAAAGCGAAAAGTCAACAGCTTCAAGTGTTGCCGATAAAAGTAGGAGTCACACCCCAGATTCTACGCGAAGCGGTAAAGCGTCCCCGGAAGTTATTGAGGATGTCATTGTGCGACATATTGAGGAAAGGGATGTGCGAACAGCATTAGCGGAGTGTATTGTGCCAGCGAAGCACGAAGACTGGGAGGTGATAGTGAACGGATTGACGGAAACGGAACGTCTGGCCGTCGACGAAGGGGCCCGAGCTCCCGCGGGTAGTTGGCGAGCGGTGACGCGGTCTACTGCGGCGCACGTGCGGTCTTTGAGATCTAGAGTTGCAAGGGCTGCGTGTTCAGCGCTCGGTGCGCTATTCGAACACCGAGGTCGCATGTTAGAGACGGAGTTAGAGGAGGCGGCAACTGCTTTATTGGACAGATGTGCCGATGTGAATAGGTTTTTGCGTGCGGATGCGGCGAGTGCGTTAGGTAGGGTCGCGTGCGGGAGCGGGTGCGCGCGGGCCGGAGTTGCTCTGTCAAGACGGGGGGCGGGTCATCGAGCTGGTCCAGTGCGCGCAGCCGCGGCACAGGCGCTAGCTCGTCTCGTTAGACACAACGGAGCCTCGCGCGTTCTCGAGCTACCCAGTGAACCAAGAACGGTGATACTGCGAGCGGCTGGTGAACTATTGGGTGACGCGAATCCGGAGACAAGGATGCACGCGCGCCATCTATGCTTGGCGCTCGGAGAGGATTCGCGGTTTAGGCAATTACTTAAAGATGCAATGCCCCCAAGTCGATATCGTGCTATTGAAAAATTTGTAGATAAGCTCAGGTGTCGATAAGGCCGTTAATGCTTTAGATGTAGATCTTTTATAATCAATTTAAATGTTTAGATCTAAGTAGAGAATATTTAATTCATTCGTCCAGATAAATTTGTAATATTAGGTACTTAGGTAGGTACAAAACTACATACTTACCTAAATGTTTTCATGAACCCTCCTGGAACAACACAAGATAGGTAGGTTTGTGTAAGTGTATTGCCCGCGAAATGTATCATGTGTAATGTAATGTGATATTATTTTGGAAGTTGGAAGTTTATCAAACTTACTCGTACCTACTCCTTGAACAATTTAGCATGTACCAAACACTGTGACTGAGTAACATCGCTAGATATTTTTGTAAATACGTTTCAATCTTTCAATTAAGTAGATATAACTGCATTTGAGTTGTAATAATATTTCAATGATTTAAATTCGTGCATTTTTTTATGTACCTACCTTACTGTTTAATATTGGTTTTCTCAAAATTTTTACCTATTGTTTAATTTATTTTTAGTAAATCTCAGTAGGTAACTGTTTCGTATGTTTACAAAACATAATATTATATATATATATAAATTAATACTTAGTTAAAAATATACCTACCAAAAAATGTTACGCTTGTATTTTTCCAATCAAATTAAATTGTTATCCTCCATATGGAGAGAAGTAGACGAATATCAAAGAACTTATTAGTAGAAAATAACTTTTTATTGGTATTTAATAAATTAATGTGATTCGGAAATACAATCTTCATTTTTTTCCATAACCTTTTTCATCTTATGTTGTAGGTAATAGTGGCGCCATCTACCTAGTTTAATCGTAAAAGACGCCCAGAGTGCTAAGGATCCTGTAGTAGAGTAGGGTCTGGGTGACTCTGACTGCAAAGTGGAAAGTCCTAGATTCAATTCCTACCTCGGCAGCAAATAGGTGACAAATAAATAATTGTCTATATTCATACCGCCTCCTTGGGCACATGCTACCAAGCGATATTAATTTTAAATATTGAGCGAATAAAAACAAAAATGACAAACAATTATTAGGTATGTAGTTATAAACCGTCAGAAAACGGAGGCATATTACTAGGATTTCATGTTTCAACCTTTGGGCTGTGCTTTGGGTATGCAACTCTCGAAAGCGTTCCATAATTATAAAGTTTCGTTAAACGGATACAAAATAAAATAAAAACCAAAAACTGAATGACATTTTATCCTTGACATTTCACTTCACATCCACCAAAACTGTCAAAGATTACACAACAATCAACGGATTCATATCTTAACCCATCAAAATTCAAACCGTAACACGGTTCAAACATGACCACGCAATGACCAAAACTAACTAAACGCGATACAAACATGTCAGCCTTATCGTGTAGAATGTTTTGAATGGAAATAATACCGGTGCTCTCATCCGGGAGTTTATTGAACCTGGTGTCGTTCCTGTTCTGGAGTGGATTGTATCTGTGGTGCGCGGTGAGCACGGGCCGAAGCCCTGAGTGGTGCTCGCGCGCGGTGACGCTGCTGCATGGCAGTGTTGCCAGCGTGGTCGGTATTGCCCAGTGTCCCGTGTTCAATCTTACTAAATGTGAGCTTACCAGTAAGTATCCCTTGAATCTATCTAATATAAGTATACAAAACGCAAAAGTGCCTAACTGACTGATCTATCAATGCATCGCCCAAAGTACTAGACTAGACTAATCGGGCTGAAAATTGGCATGCAGATAGCCACTATGATGTAGGCATCCGCTAAGAAAGGATTTTTTAAAATTCATCCTCTAAGGGGGTGAAATAGGGACGTGAAGTTCAAGCTCGTCGCATTATAAATGTGAAAGTAACTGTCTGATACGTTTACATGCTTATTTGATATCCATGGATGGATTTTTGTATGGAGATACCCGGAAAAGGACTTAGGATAGCTTTCATTTCGGAAATCAATCCACTGCTCAATACTATCTCACTGTCAATTCTAAATAAATGTTTTAAAACGTAAACATTTCAGTGACTGTATCAGCAAAACAATATGCTCTAATGGTGTGGTCGTGGGGCTACTTCGCATTAGACCTTCTCTGGTGCCTGAT
This sequence comes from Hesperia comma, assembly GCA_905404135.1. Classification (NCBI taxonomy): domain Eukaryota; kingdom Metazoa; phylum Arthropoda; class Insecta; order Lepidoptera; family Hesperiidae; genus Hesperia; species Hesperia comma. The sequence continues at coordinate 13,642,593 of FR990022.1, read as the reverse complement.
GTACTGGTCAAACAGCTATGTGATGCTCTGCCACCACGCCAGCGCCCTCATTGCGATTACCATGTACATGAACAAGGAATACACCGGCTGCACCTTCGCTTGTACCCTCGCTCTGTTGGAAGTTACTAACCCTCTGCTGCAAATTAGATGGTTTGTTACCTTCTATAATGTAATTTCTGGGTAGGTTGTGTGCTACTAGTTCTAACATGCTATGGAAACTGATGAGTGGTTCATTTGATATTGGATTATATTCTATAACTACATAAATGACTAAAAACGACAGATTTACGGTAGACATGACAAAATAAATCTATATAATTAAATGTTTCAATGAGTTAATCTTAGAAACTACTGGTTTGCATAGGAAAAGTATTTTTGCCTTCACATTTTTCGCCATTTTTTACAGGTTTCTCCGTAACAGTGGATACAATCAAACCTTAATATTTTACACAGTGGAGATAATATACTTAATATCCTTCTTAACTCTGCGAGGGGTTGTGGGAACATACCTCATGTTCAAAATAATCAACTCGGATATACTGGACATGGACGAAAAAGTCATTTCATTTATATTCTATGCCGTTTCAGTTGCTTTCATCTATGAAATAATTGGATATGTTTTCTACAAATATAGCAACAAACTGGTAATTTTTTACTTATATGAGTATTTCTTAATTAATAATTGACAATAAAATTTGATTGAATTCAAATTGCTCTCCAACAGCCGTAATTTAATTTATCCAAATTGCAAGGTTCTACCTACAATCTTATTTTATACATCAAATGTTTCAGGAGGAATTTAGAGGATTTGCAAATGAGATGGCTGCAGTGTTAAATGAACAGCAATAATTATTGTATGAATAAGTGATTATAAAATTTATCGAAGATTCATTTTTTTATTTTAATTTTTAAATAGATGTCAGTAAAATTCAAGAATGTTAGTGAAACCTGTCACTTATTTTCGTTTATGGTTTTTTGAACCAAACACTCTAAAGTGTAGGTAACTCGAAAATTGTTAGGTGTTGTTCTTTAAACTGGACAGACCTTTCACCTTTTTAATATTAAGCTGTTAAAACAAAACAAACACTTGATTTTAAGTAAGGCTTATGACAATACTTGTGAAGGTCTATAACAGAGAGAAAGAATGATGAAATTAATAGTCACAAATATGTAAACAGGTGTATTTGTGGTTGTTCTTAAGTAAGAATTATAATCAACAACGTACACCAAATTGGCAAGTTGGCATGAAAACAAGAAATTAAAGGTTATCTATACAACATAATTATGATGGTCTCATAAATGTATGTTTTCAACATGCCTTTGTCATAATTTTTGCTGTAATAATAGTTATATTTAACTAAAATTTACTTATACTTCTAAGTAGAACAATTAAAGAAATAAAAACATTAATTCCAACATCATAATAATGTCAATGATTGGTCAAAGTCACAGAGCTTTCTCTCCTTACCATCAATATTTGTAGTAAAAAATTATTCTCTTCTGTGATAATGAGGTTTTTTATTGTAACGTCTGTCACGCCAATTACTTGAAGGCTTGTCTCTGTTCCTATGATTGTCATGATCCCGAGATCTATAATTATCTCTGTTGTGCATTTCCTTTCCTCTGTATGGATGATGCCTATGCGACCAGTTGCCTTGTAAACTAGCCATGACTAGTCTGTCATCCTTTGGCATTCGGTCACTATCTCTCTGGTGTGGCGCATCATTCATTAGCTCTTTTTCACGTAAGTTGTCGGCCATGTTGGCAAATTGATGGACAACAGATGGCATGTTGGAGAAATCCATGCTCGGATCAGGTCCAAAACATCGTATGGGTGGAGGCAGCAACGCCATGCGACCTCTGCATTTCATCGCAATTGTTCTATTGAACAATGTTGTGCCTCTCAGAAGATTCAATGCATATGGTACAGATACTTCGTGATTGTATGTAATAAATGCAAAATTTTTATTACGTCCATTCTTTTCTTTTGCTATTCTGACACTTTCTAATGGTCCAGCCTGGAATGTTAAAAGAGTTATGTATTACATACATTATCATTATTAGGATTATAGTTTGTTTACAGAATGTGTAAACAAACTCCAATTGGATTGCAATCAGATTTTTCAAATTTATAAATTAGGTATTCACTACATCCAAATAGAAGATGTGATTTTTTAAGTTTATATTTCAACAGTTGAATTGTTCTATTGAAATCAATACAAAATACTCCCTTCCATTCTTCCATATTCACCATCCTTTCTACATGACTCCCATAATATATCCTTAATGATCCTTCTCTAACACAATCAATCCGTTTTTTCTTTGGAGGTCCTCGTCCCCTTCGTATACCCTTAATCATATCAATCACTCTTCTCATCACATGTATTTTCTCTAGCCTAATACAAGCACACCCGTTCAGCTTTTTTTGTAATTTGTGGTACTTTACACTCCCTCTAATAAGTATAATGTATTCAACTAGTACAAACCTGCAAAAATAACTCGTACAGTAATTCTTCTGTTATTTGCTCGGGTAAGTTTCCACACCAAATAGTCTTATTGTCACTTTCAATCATATTTGCAGAGTTTTAGATAAAATAATAGGAAAAAGAATATTATTTGCTTCGTTGTATTGTGGTCAATTTATAGTTTTCAACAATCAAAACTTCATTAACCTAAATTGTTATTTTCACTACAAAAAGTACAAAATACATAATTTGATTTCTTTAATTTTTATGAACCAAGCAAGACAACCAAAGCTTATGACATGACAGATCAGTGACAGAGTTGTCAATATGACAGCACAGTTGTACAGGATAGACAACGGTTAGGTAATGTACACAGATGAGGTAGTAAATGTCTATTATCTGTGTAGTGTCGGCGCCTTCCACTTAGCGATCAAAACGCTCAAAATACCATAGTCTTATAAACCGCAATATACTATGATAAGTACTAATTTTTCTGTAAATTGAACAAGTATTTTGAAGCATCGTGATCAGCGGTCGTGATCGTTTGATGGAATGTGTCTATCGCCAATGTCAATCGATAAGTGGAACCTGTTCATCATATCATTAAATTAAAAACATTCCCAGGGAACCATCGCAACAACTACTCGTTCTAACTGCTATATTCGGATAACAGGTTACTATAGAACAAGCCGCATTCCCAGTCCTAAAATTGTGTCTCGATCAAGTTTGGTTATTGTTGTCATGGGCGGCAGCGGAAGGGTGGTGCTAAGTTTTTTTTTGGAGTTAAAGTAGCAAACGAGGTGCATGCTCGTTAATGTTAATGCAATAAAAAAATCTCAACTTAGTCTTTATTAAACAGTTTCGTTCGGTGATACGGAACCTTACGATTGCGAGTCTGACTCAAACTTAACTAATTTAGTACCTTCAACAACAACAATACATCATTTGTTTTGATCTTTTTTCCACTGATTTGTTCATCGCATACATTGATGCTTGAAGAAGTGTGCGCTTGAGTTGTTGAAGCTCGAAGAATTATTCAGCTGGGTTGAAATAAAAGAAATTTGTTTCAGTTTCAGTCTTTTATAATTGCAGTAACTAGATATTTATCCTACATATTTTTTAAACCTAACCTTTACACTCATTTTATTACCTATTAAAACATATCGCGCTGCGGCGCCAAAAAGGAACAATTTGAAGACTGTAAAACTCTATAATTTCAAGTTTCACGTCTTTCATTCAAGAAAACAAACTTCCACAGCAGACGTTTTAAAGCTAAAAAGACTATCTTCTCTACTTTAAAGGTTATTCATACTAATTCCCTTTTCGGGTATCACAAGATTCAAATTCAACGCCTCTCACAAAACCGTACGTATAACGGATGATTGGGCCTCAGGACCAGGTCAGTGCTGTAGGTGATCTCCTCAGGTTTGGTGACCGTTTCTAGCCTAAACCTCCTCAGTAATCCTGAGATTATAGTCTTCATCTCCAACATAGCGAATTTTTGACCTGAAAAGAATGTATACGATTGACAATATAGGCTCACCGTCCTTCACGTTTTTATTTATTTTTTCTTAATTATAATATAAATAGAGAAGCTCTTTTATAGAAACGAAAACAACGCTGTGTTTGTTGACTGAGATCAAAATTGTAACTATGCACACTGCTCAAGGAGGGACGATGCCGAATCATTTTCAAGTTGATTAAGTGTGCGCCAACCCGTAAAAAACTCCTAGAATGTCCTTTTGTTCCAGCACTGTATATCCGTGACTAAGCCACCTTTTACGAGTATTACAATCTGATATGAATAATTATGATGAATATGATTTTTATCCCTTCCGTTCCCCTTATGGGATGATTTCTGTGGTAAAAAATTCTGATAAGTATATTTTGGTCTTACTAAATTATTTCATCTTCTTGTGAACCGAATCCAATAATTTTTTTATTACTACGTAAGTCTTCAACAAAAATAATTTATGTTGTAAAAAAATATCTTAAGCAGTTCAGCTAAGCTGTTGAATAACAGAATTAGATACGTGCGTAGGTTAGTGCGATAACTAACAAAATTAATTTGGATTATGTAACCTATGCAATTCCTGGGTCCAGCACTGAAGGGAATGTACGCATAAGGATGGCGTTTCAAGTTATTTTCTGGAAGGAATCTCTCCGGAATAAACTTCTCGGGCTCTGGGTAGATATCCGCTCGGTGATGAATATCGTATATATGGATCTGAACTCCTGTATTAGCTGGAATTGTATATCCACCTGTAAAAGAATTATTTTGCAATCAGAATGGATCTATGATGTCTTGGTCCCTTCTAGAAGCTTTTTGCAACGTCATTTGTAACCCATTTGAAGCCTATTGATATATTAGCTACTTTTGAATCCTATTCATTAGGTACCTAGGTATTTTTCAAAAACGATCAAAGTCGACATATCACACTTTAAGAAGATATTTTTACAATCCTTCATACATTTTCATACCTACGCTTCATGAATTCATAATGTATAAATTAATGATCAAATGCTAACTCCTCAAGTTAAGTACATTTCTAGATTTTAAAATATTGTCAATTTTATCACAATTAGTGATATTATCACACGTCAGGAAGAGGGTAATTTACGAGTAAACTTGTGCCTTATTCGAATTCCAATAACTTTATTATCAGGCAACTATTACGAATCGTACTCAAAACTCTAAGAATTGCATTAGGTACGGCATGGTTACGATGGCGTCATACTCGGAGTCGATAAACAAATGGTGAAAAATGTGTAACTTACTCAAAACCGTCTCTTCATGTAGTTGTCTCGCTATGAGCGGTACGCTGGGATAGATACGTAGTGACTCCTTGATGCAGCATTCCAGATATTTCATGTCATTGAAGTCCTCCATTGTCGGTAATCTTTGGGAGTCACCAAATATTGTTCTCATTTCGTCGTAAATATTTTCCTTGAACGGGAAATCAATATTTTTATAATCTTTTTAACAGTTATGTAAGAACTTCTGACCTGACCTTCTTCTTAAGGAAATGTAAGTATACATTTTACAATAATACCGAGCAAAGCTCGGTCCTCACCGGATATAATAATAAACTGAAGTATTTTCGTTGCAAAAGTTAAGCTGCGGGACGGGAGGCATATCTATACAAAATACCTACTACACAAAATCTACGACGAATCGAGAGTAAACATTAGGTATAATCTATCCCAGGAATGTTATGCATACCTGTATCTTTGGTTCATTTGCAATCCTTGTTATCATAAAACAAAGTGCCATGCCAGTTGTATCATGTCCCTGAAAAGAAAAATAAATATTATAGCAACGTGTCGACTACGCTAAAGAATAATAGCGAATAGTGACGTCACTTACAATTAGCATTTCCTCGTAAATTTACCACTTTTTAGTAATTATATCCGAGTATTTTGTAACGTTTATAGATAAAACAATGTTAGAAATATCTTTATTTTAGCAAAAGAGAATGTAGAAAATGATTTAACTAATATTTTATTCACACAAATATTTATTAACTTACTTCAAACATAAACGTATCGACCTCGTCTCTTACGCCACGCATATCAATTTTCTTATTCTTTTCATTCTCTAGAAGCAAGTCCAACATGGCTAATCGACCTTTTGAGCCGTAAACGTTAGTGTCCTCAGTCGATTCCATAACATTGTTGTTTTCTACGTAAGTCTTTCTCTCCCGTATGACTTGGTCCGTTAGAATGTGTAGATCTTTCAAAGCCTTAGCATGAGATCTTCCCAATTCGCTCAAGTTAAATATGGGGTCAAAGAAGTACCAAAACCTGCACAGTCTTTTTACAACGCATTGACCAACTATATACACTGCGTTAAAGTATTTATCCATCACTGATACTTTTCCTTCTCCCATTGATATGCCCATCGCCGTTTCTGCAATAAAGCCATAAGTATAGGATGATTATAATAATTAAGTACAGATTCGTGGGGAATTGAAGATATGGGAGCAATTAATTGTTATGGTGGGCTCGAGCTACTATGAATAAATTTAGAAGATTCCGTATTATAATGGGTCAGCATTATGAGTCGTTCCAATATACCTACTTCTCAGGTTCCACATAAATTCCAATGCATCTTTTATGAAGAAAGAAGAAAAAGAACTCCGTTTGAATGATTAATCCGGTTAGCAGAGGATGTTAATATTCATTATGGTCGGTAAGGTAAGTTCGTTAGTATGAGACTAGGGAAAGGACTGTTAGTGATAGGTGACAATGAGTCCTGTTGCTTTATAATATAATAGTCCAGTTAATAATTTATTAGTCAGAGTCTCGTTCCTTGATGATCCTCGAGGCTAGACGAGTAGATGAGATGGTCGTCTACAAACTTTAAATACATTCCACACTTATAGCCGGAACATTACTTACAAATTGCTGTTGAACTATTTATTACATGGCAGAAATTCTACTAGGTAGGTACCTACTGTAGCGGCTTAGGGTTCTATTAATTATACTCGTATTTGTTGGAAGTTTTCCCGAAAGCATTTTGTTAGCTTCAGGCCTGCTTACCAGTAATAATATGCAGGGTTGTCCGTGTAATCAACGGAAGTAAATCCGTTTTTTCCTTGCCAACCTCTCCCTCTACAGTCTTGAGGAATTCTTCAGTATGTTCTGTGAAGGTCCGAGTGTATTTCTTCAGGATGTTGAAGTGAAAAGCTGGAGTCAACATCTTTCGGCGCTGTTGCCATTTGATTCCTGTAAATATATGAAAAGCATCATCATCAATCATCATTTTACGCTGCACTATGGAGCCCGGGTCTCTGATGAGAAAGTTAAGGCAAAGTCCACCATGTCGCTCAAATGCGGATTGGCAGACTTCAAACATCTTTGAGTTTTATGAACTCTCCGGTCTCATCATATAGATTTCCTCACATGCACTTTAATCAATTATTTATATATCACATGAGGCTGGAATAAAGGTAATAAGGTTGAGACCGGAAAGGACTGGACCAGAGGTAGTCATCTACGATTCTGACTACACCATTTCATTGTTTTAAGCAGTGGTCTGCTTACCATCACGTTACCAGTTTGGAAATAATTACCCACGGTGCAGCTTCCTAGTCAAAAAATTTGTTTAAATTGCATACCACACAAGTGCCAGCTTTTCAGCCCTTAGATTAATTCTGCATATACCTAAAGGTCGAAGCCATGAAATGGTAGCTATACCTAGATACTAATTATCTTAGCGGGTGGTGGTGTTCTTATAATGTTCATTGTAAGTAAGAATTGTAACTTACCATTGCTGATTAATAATCCAGTGTTGAGCCATGGTGTCAAAAACGTGTAAGGGATGTCCTTATAATTGTACCGAGTCGTTGCAAGGATAGTCTGAAACAATTTATAAATAAGCATGTATATATTAACTACTTTCCATAATAGCTACCAAAATCAGTTTTATGTAACTAGCAATTCGCCCTGGTTTCTAACGGAAATAGTAGTACAATAAACAGTGAGTGACAGTAGGTATAGTAAGGTCATTTTGACTAGGCTGATGTGAACTTCGTTTTCCGAGATGTTTGCGCAGGTACAGTAACTGACCAATGAAAACACGGCGGCCATGACAGTGTTTTGTGATGCGCTACTTCGTATTGGCCATGGATGTATTTACCGTCCATGGTATTGGCTAACTATCCTACCGCCCGCACTCTCCGCCTCCTACCACTATTTTGGCCTTAAAATCGACATCTGCGCAGCCACTCGCAGCCAACTTCATATCAGCCGAGTTAAAATGACCATACAGTACCTACCTAACGATCGCGGTGCGTATAAACCTTACGTTTGAATTTTTTTTCGCGCGCATATGATTTTATTTTGCGATAACTCATAAGATTATTACTTTTGATTTGTATATTTTAAAGGATAATTGCAACATGCACAAAATGCTGAAGGTGATTAACGTATTTAATATCAGTAAGGATTATTACTGTATCCTTAATACACATCCTATTTTTCTGAAGTATCTAACCTTGACAGATCCACTTCTCGAAATTACAATGAAGATAAGGAAGATAATAATTATTAATTAGGCAAATTCCTCGCGTCAGAAAACTGTGACGGTTTGACTTAGTTACATACTTAAATATACCTACGTAAATCTTTTTGGCTTCTTTATAATTTTTCATGCGTGTGAAGGTTGTAATGTATATATTATACAGTAGGTAGGTTTGAGAGTTTAGTATTCTAGCAACACATCTGTGACCGAATTAGAACAAGACTTTTACCTACTACTAACCTAATAGGTACCTACAATTGAACTGGACTGTTACTACTAACTATCTCTAACAGTCCCTGTCTAAGTCCTCGTACAACTTTAAACAAACTTCTAACAGATTTCCCATAACCATCAGCTAATTGGGCTTACCATTCTAGTTCCAAAATTAATTCTTGTTCTAGATCGGACACAGTTGTCGCGGGCGGTAGCGGAAGGTTCATGCTGCATGCTCGTTTGCTACCGTAATTCAATTAAAATGATTGATTACACTTAGTCATAATAAAAGCTCATAAATAATTCTGTAAGTTCGAATACCTATCTGGTCTTAGAATGTTAGTACAACTATTTTTAAATTTTAATTGTAATTGATATTCAGTATTTACATCCACTTCCTTGTTATGAGAACAAAAACTCTATAGGTAGGTGATATTTTTATCGCCAAACTGTTACTCCTTTCATAACATAAGTAGGTTTACATACATTATTTGGAACCAATCTCCAATAAATAGTTTAAAGGTCGAATTACTCCACCAACATTATTGCTAAACAATATTACTTATGGAATTGGGAAATCCCACATATAATATTTATTTAGTAGTTTAATAAAATATGAGCAAAAAAGCTTGCCGTTTTGTACTGGAACTGTCAATATTTACAGTCGAGTATCGATTTGTGTGCCAACAACTTGGGTGACTAACGTGATTTATTTTCAAGGATCTGCATTGGAAGAGAATAACTGACTTTTTACAAAAATTAACCGACTTCAAAGTCGAGATAACTCAAAAAAAATAAACGTCGCTACAATTTATAACGTACCACATGACAAGCATTATACCTTTCAAACAAAAAAGGATCATCAAAATCGGAACACCCAGTCAAAAGTTAGCATAAATTTAAATCACATTATTGAGAATAACACAAAAACTGACCGTCAGATGTCGCTCAAATCAAAATGGGACCGGATGGCGGTCATTAGCTTTCGAATGTCGAAAGAACTATCGAAATCGGTTCTCCCAATACGAAGTTATGTGGTAACACACATAAGACAAAAAAAAACATACAGACGATTTGAGAACCTCCTCCTTTTTATGAAGTCGGTTAAAAAAACTTTTGCCAGGCAGCTGGCATCGATCCTAAGTGATCAACAAAGTTAAGCAACTGCGGGCGCAGTCGGTAGTTGGATGAGTGACCGCTAGTGGCAAACATTTCTTGAGAGCTTCCATAAATTATACGTAGTTCTTGTAGAAATCAACGAAATTATTCGCGACAATTTTTAATATAATTATGTTTCATTTTGAACAATCAAACAATAAACCTATTTATCTCGTTTTAGGGCAGTCACGGTTGTCAAGGTCGACAGCGGAAGTGTAAAAAATAAGTTGCAAGCCACTACAATTTAAATTTGCTGTAGTATGTAATTAGCTAGCTGTAACGTTTTTGCATGACTTGAGGTTGATCTCCGTAACGCAAAAAGCCGAACTGTACACGCATAATTTAACTTATGCGCTCAGTTTCGTAGTAGGTAGGGGTACTTATGTGTTTCTAAGGGCACAGCACAGCATATACATAACATAGATACTCAACGTGCGGTATTTGGCAATCATTGAGAAGTGTTTATCAAACGGTATATCCACAGCCTGTTATATACTTATATTGTTATCTACTCTATGTACAGATGTGAATCTATACTTGATTTGCCGAGAATATGGAATTTCCACTTCTCGTTAAAACTTTATTACCTACGTGTCCTCGTAGTTCAATTTAGGTTGTAAGTAAAATTTACTTAAGGCATTATAAATTATGACGTCTCGCCCTTAATCAAGAATGAACTTTCATGACAGGCGCGGAAAGCTGGTATTGGTGTTCGTGTTGCCATTAAAATCAGTCTATATCGAAGGCAAACGGAGTATAGGCAGTCATACCTCCATAATACGATTTTATGTGTCGCGGGAGACATGGACTACTTAAATAAGACATCACTAACACCCATAGCCCCAGATTAATTAAAGTATCTCTCACATAGATATCTGCCCCAGTTCAAAATTGACCCCGGACCTTCTGGCATCGCAAGGGCAACGTGATACGTGATCTATGTGTAAGCTACGCAAGTAAACAATTGTCATCATACTGACGAAACGACCGACATGTCTTTATGTACCTAAAGTCCTAAACAAATGAGCCTCTTGATAGCTTGTAGTTTGCATCACTTATATCTATCCATGTGATACTACATTGCATACACATATCTACCTTTGTGATAGGCAATCTCCGATATGTTGCGGATAAGAATAAGTTTCAACAATAAGAGATAAGAAATAAAGAAAAGTTTTTACCTCGACGTCATCAGGATCGTAGATGTTCACTGTTCTGAAATGGAATACGTAGAACTTTGTGATGCCGCCGAAGGTTTTGTAGATGTCTCGTAGAAATAAAAATAGTTTATCTGAAAACAAAACCACATGTATGTATGTACAAAATACCAATTTTATTTGACGGGTTTCAAGGTATCTTCTATATAGGTATATAGAATATGATCACGAATATTGTTAGGAATTGTAAGGTAGTCTGGTATTGACAGTGCTTCACGTCTGGTCCTGTATAAATTTTAGCAACATCTGATGAACAATTTTTGAGTTATTTTTACTTGTCGAACTTGAAATAAGTTTGGTTGACCAAATACCTGCTGAAAAACTTTGTGCAAACGTTCTTCCTTTAAACTTAAAGTCAAGCTCCAATTCAAATTAATTTAGGTACATAAGTATGTAGATTTTTATCTATAAACTTATTATTATTTAATACATACCTATACTATTAGAATAAAATCTTTTACACGTCTTTTAAAAATAATACCTACACTAATTTCAATCTTTTTACATACGAAAGTAGGTAAGTGCTCCCACCATCGGCGAGGAAGCCACTAACGTTCGACTATTTTATCGCTTATAGAAACGTTCAATAGGTATAATATACATTCAATAGATACAACAAGTACATTCCGTGTAAACAAAAGAGATCCATGTATTTCCATTATGCAAACATTTATTTGTTTAATTATTCAACATCATTTACATCTATCATTACATCGCTTGAATCCCCATTGGCAAGACAACTGCCATTACATGCATTTCTTTTGTTGTGTCCGTCAGAATGGCGGGTCACTACCTAACCAGTCACTACTCATATTTAACGTTGATGTAGATTTAGAAAATTGCTACCTATTTGCTACTATTTGCTACTCAACGTTAAATAATTGCTACAACTGCCTAACTTGATTGAACCGGTCGGAAACTATTTCCAAGCATCCTTGTACATATTTTAAATTCAGCATTATAATTATTATAATATATTCAGCAACGCTGCATACCCTTCCTAATTTCGACCTGTTTCTAAAATAGGTGTATGGGAAAATCAAATAATGACTTTGATAGCACTTTGTTATACACCGAATTCCACAAAATATTGTTGAATCTTGTAGATGATAGTGGGACGGTTGAGAACGGGAATGGGAGCCAACGGGATAAACCCGGTATGAGGAGGTAACTAGGTGCAAGATGTACCTTTATTTCTTTGTCAATTGTTGCCTAACATCGTATTTTTCTTTCTAAAAATATTTTTCCCGAACACAGATAAACTTGAGTAGTAAAATATTTTATACTGTTAAAAGGTATCTGCGTAGATTGAATTTCTTATTTTCCTAGTGGGTCTTTTTTGTAACATAAATATTGCTTTGATATCAGCTAACTCAATTACCTATCCCAATTAAAATTCGCAAATTAAAATTTGCGTTCGATATGGAATTCGGTTTAATTTCATCCCACACAAATACCAGCTCTCCGCCCCTGTCATTAAGGTCCAGTTCAGATTTGAGGGCGGGAAATTAAAATGCCATAATTATGTAAATTTTGTTAACAAGTTAAATTGAACTGTGATCACAAGTATTTTTTTACCGGGAAGTGGCAATTCCATATTCCCAACGTCTCAGGTTATAAACCCACCAGCGTTGTTATTGTTGAGTATACGTATTCCTTCTGAGCTTTCAGTCTAAAGTTATTGCTAAAGATGCGCTATATACTTACTTATACTCATAGCCCAACCCTAGGACTCCCTGTGACGTGGGTGCTATGGACAACACACAGACAAGGATATACACCTAGTCCGAGAACAGAAAATTAAAGTCATCATTTAAATTTCCGTCACTGGATATCGAACCCGGGACCCTCGGAACATCCATCCAGCGTGTCAACTATTGCGCCATTCGGGTCGTTATTCGAGGTATATTATTTCGATGCAAACATACGACATTTAGATAATTATATCGTAACACTTCGCCGATAAGTACCTATATCTAATCAAAAATATCGGATGGTGCCTCGTATAGGCTTAAAGGCTTTATAATGTTTAATTATGATATCACGTGACTAGATTTTTAAATAAGAAATGGATGTATTAAAATATGCAAAACTATTTGAGGGTATTGAACAAGCTGTTCGCTCCAGGCCCAAATCTGATGTTCTCCTTTATGCATGTTAAGCTTGAATTTTTATTTTATGATTTATGCCCATTTTGTTGAAAAATTTACTCACTCTTGCCGATGTATCTTACATAGTTTGACACTTACACTACAATGAATTCCACTAAATAGGTACGTCACACAATCACAATAAACTAAAAGAAGAATAATTCGATCAGTAGCTGGTTAACTCTGTGAAAAATATTTTGTGTGGGTTTATTTGTTGTAAAGAAATATAATTTTCAACACACTTGCTCGTAAAGTTGCTATTTTTTCTTTAGTCTTACGCCCGGAATGCGGTTTATTACACACTAGTGCGTTTTACTTTTCATTGCCGCACTAGTGTTTTTCTTATTCCACTTTTTTTTAATATCCGTAAAGAGGTTGTTACCAAAAGATTTGTTATTTTGTAAATAAATAAACTTGTTGTACTTAGTCAAAATCTGATAAGATAAGATTATACTTCATCTAATTATCTATTAAAGCATTTAAAAAATACAATATTTTAAATCATTAATTACCGTAAATTCTTATTAGAAATACATAATTATTTAGTTTAATATATTGTGGCTGAATGTTCGGTGCCTCTGGACTTAACCTGCGCGCGCATAGTTATTCAACCAAAGATACGGCGCGCGAAAAAATAAACCTCCGCGCCATTTTGTGCAAACATTTGTTCGTTTATAATTTGCTGATTTGTGACTGAAAAATGTCGATACCTAATTGTTTTTTTCCTCGCAAGTGTGTTGAAAAACGTCGTATGATACGCGTGTGCTTTGTTCATTACAGTCTTGGCTCTATTACAGCCCTCGCCTTGCGGCTCGGGCTGTCAATACCGCCTCGACTGTAATGACCAACTTCGCGCACTTGTATCATAATTAACGTGACCATTTATTTTTGGACTCAAAACGGGACATTTGTTTAAGTCAATTAACAATAGGTAGTCATAGAAAAAAAAACTTAAAATTTAACATAGAAGAACTTGAAGCGGCGGAACGGTCGGCATTTTTATGCTTTTCAAATCTTAAATGCTGTTCAATATCACCGGCACCACTATGGTAAACACTAAATTCTGTACGACACTTATCGCATCTGACATCTGAGGGAGTATTTATTTGCTTTAGCGCGAGGCCGCACCACGGTTTTTTCCCGCGGCGGTAACCGCGTAACCGCGCAATTCGCATACATTATCAGAAACCGCAAGTGCGGCCGCTTGTATTGCTTTCCTTGAGTTACAAAATTTACGCGTTAAGAAACCGCGGCGGTTTAGCCGTAGTGCGGCCTCGGCCTTATAAAAGGGTATTTTGCTTGTAAGCTAACATTAAATGAACACTTGCGTTTTGGCATATTCACTTATAATTCTGTTTTGTACAGATTTCAAAACAAAAAAAGTTTTTTTTTAAACCTTTTATTCAGAAAAATACAAAATTACAAGCACAACAGATATCCCGCCAAACTATCGAGTAGTTTGTAGGCGGAAAGTATACGCTCTTATTAACTTTAAAAATATTAAATTTATTAACTGCACGAGCATCAAACATAAGCAGTGAGCGAGAAGTGAGTGAACGAAAACTGTCAATCAAAATAATAATCAAACAATACGCGCGCGCGAGTATCGGCATCCTCAGCCACTCTCGTCGACGGACGACGCGGTCGTTCGCTTTCGCTCGCACACTGCGCTCGCGTTCGGCCGGCCGCCGGGCCAGCTCGACTCAATTTTCGCGAGGTTTCCGAAAACGGGACAATTTTGCGTCCCAGAGTTCATTTCGGGGACACCGGGACTTGTTATTATAAAATGGGACAGTCCCGTTCAAAACGTACTGTACTATTTTGTGACCTTGTCATTTTATAGTAATAATTTCATAAAGTTACTCTTCCTAATAATTGTTGTTAATTTTAGACAATTTTAATGTTAGAAGATAAAAACTTGTGTTTGAAAGTTTTTCACATTTAGTACCTATGTTTACTTGTCTAAATTATGCTGAACTTATATTATGTACATTCCTTTTTTCTTTGTTTACTAAACTTCTTTAAACTTAACTAGCTATAAGTATGTTACGTCTTATACGAATAAATTTGAATATCACTATAAATTTACCAATTATTAATTTATAATATAAATTTCAATTATTTTTTTTCCATCATCAAAATGCATTAACTTTATCAATTTGTTCAAATTAAACACCACGTAAATTACGGGATTTTTTAGTAATATAGATATAGGTATTTTTAAAATAAGTATTTAACGATATTTTCATACCACTAGGCAAGAGAGCAGCATTGGCGTTTCCGTAGAGCGGTATGCCTTTAGGGCCTGGTATTTTCGCTAAACACCGACCAGCATGGTTGAACCGTATGTACAAACACCACACAAGGAACGCAAGGCCTACACCTGCGATCCAGTACACCATCGTAGATGACTGCCGCGCCGGCTGTTAACACACTGACTCACCCGATGCTGGTACACGCTTTATTTTATAGTAATTCAATGTTATCTCGTCCACTTACTAATTATTAATGAACGCTACTGAACTGATAATGAAACAAAAGTTTTATTTTACACCGATTCAAATTGGTTTTCGATCGTCTAAAATTGTTTTTATTTTTTTAAGCTGTGGTCGTTTTTTTTTTTGCAGACCAAACTAGCAACTGTTATAATTCAAAATTAAACGTGATGTTATCGGTAAATTATTAAGATCGAAATATTTTTACAGATTATTCATAATTACCAAATAAAGAATCTGTAATATTATGGCGACCACTTTCCATGCTAACAACTGATGAGACTTTAGCCCTCTGCGACTAACGTGGTATACTACTTGTTACAATTCTACTGACATGGTAGTCCGCCAGACACCATTTAAACAGGTGATATTTTGAAATTCCGTTGTAATTTCAATTACTTAATCATATTTTTCGCAAAGCTTAGAAAGTAAATAATTACTTGATACTATTATTTTGGAAAATTAAACAACAATTTTTAAGTGAAACAACTTTTATCAACTTGACCTAAATCAGTCTTCTAATATCAACATAACAAGAAAAGGTTGAAAAAATATCAAAGTAAAAACTTTTTAGATTAACGTTAAACATTTATTAAAGTTAACACAATTGGCTATCTGACTACAAAAAATTACGTATTTTCAATGGTTCAATTAAGTGTAATAAATCCTCAAAAATCACAATTTTTTGGCAGTTTTTTTCTTAAAATATAGAAGATATTGACTACAAACCTCTTGTAATATATAATATCATTGACTACAAATAATATCGAAAACAATATTTGGTTAACTATTTTATTTAACTTGATGATGATTTATTGAATTTATTATTTTCTTCAACTTGATGATGATTTTTGATGGTGGAAGGGCAAGATCTTCATCCAAAACTGTACTGACCGTCATTCTCGGTTCTCTAAGTAAATTCATGTAACCCAGCACTGTTTCTCTTTCAATATTCAATAAAAAATATGTGTGCGCATCACATATTTTCATTCAGAATTTGACTGGTTTCTAGTATATTATGAATAATAAATAATATTATGTAATATTTTGATGACTTGTTGGAAGTTTTCGGGGCCAAGTTCAGTTCAGTGCCCGGTACATGTTGGGCTTTTTCGTGTAGTTTTTACTGCTTTTCTTTATCCTATAATTTATCAGTTCCAAAAATTCCTTTATGCCTTAAAATTTGGCCATTCTCTAAATCACTAGACTCAAGCTCTTTCTCAACCTACAACTTTTATTTTACGCTAGTCTTGGATCAAAAAGATTAATTTCGACGTCTTTTTGGATCTGTGAGAATATAAGTTATTATAATAATTAAAAACAAACAATAAATTATAATTAGTAGACTAACTTTACTGACATGTAGTTTAGGAGACACTATGAATTTATAACAATTTTACTGAGGTTATTGTCTGTCAGACAACTACCTAAATACTGACGTGGTTGTCTCGTGGACACATTTCCTCGCCCACGGGTGAATATGCACGATATAACTGCAAGCAGCACAAAAAACAGACTTAAGCCCATGACAGGAAGGTACTGAGAGCGTTGGAGTCAATAATTAAAAAATAACGTTGCAATACGAGTTTTTCGATTTGTGGTGTCGGTCATACTACCACGTCAGCTCCAGAGGGTTAGTACAAATGTTAGCTCTACAATTTATTATACAACTAATATTTATATCAATGTTATTGCTGTTCATATTTTTATTATTGATGTGAAACATCTATACGGTCACTTGTAAACTGAATTTTTGGCGTGGGCGACGCTTCGCCCGTGGCGACGCTCATTCGATTCTATCTCACAATGCCTCATCTTTTATCTCACTCACTCGATCGGTCGACCTCCGTTTGGTTTCGTAAATATTATTATTATAATATATTTTATGTGTAGTAGAGTGTACGGTGTGGCGATCTTTTGTTTTGATTCGCGGGCGCACGATAGTGTTGGGAGCCAAGTTCAATTAAATATTGTCTTGCGTTTTATTTTAATAATAACATTTTTTATATATTTCAAATTAATTTATATATTAGCTTCATTAGAGACACGGTAGTGTCTAAGCCAAGTTCCACAAAAAATACCCCTTTTGTTTTGTTCATTAAAATTATTTTTTCGTTTCCTATTTCTTATAATACTTGGTGCACGGCAGTGCACCTCGCCAAGTTCGAAATTTTAAATAAAGTTTTATTTCCTTTATTATTTATTTGGTCGTTGGTTAATAGGGTGCACGGCAGTGTTCAAGCCAAGTTTATATGAAATACAATTAATAAAAATTTGGTTTAAATATTTTGCTTAATTTAAGACTTGTTAATTTTGTTGCACGGCAGTGCAGATAGCCAAGTTCGTTCTTCAATAAATAAATTTATTTTGCGTTTTCTAATGGAACAATCTCCAGAGTATATTCGATTAATACATCTTAATATATATAAATCTCGTGTCACAATGTTGGTTCGCGATGGACTCCTAAACCACTTAACCGATTATAATAAAATTCGCACACCATGTGCAGTTCGATCCAACTTGAAAGATAGGATACTTTAAATCTCAAATTATAGTCGCAATTTTAATTTATTGCTAATTAATTGTCTCTTATTGTTTGACATGACAATTTGATATGGCAGTCTTATTCACAGATGAACAGACAACTAGCGCCACACAAGAGAACTAAATTAAGAGTGTTTGTAAACCATCAATTATGTGGTACCTACAGTGCCACAAACTTTTCTGACCCGGTAAGGAAAGCGCTACTGTCTTTGTATTTGTCTAACTACAGTATGACATTTGCATTAGTTCCAATTTTGGCCACCGGGTAAGATAACTTTGTGGCACCTGTATATGGGGTTAGGGCGTCATATTGAGATTAATGCATCTGCACAAATGCTAGATAACATTTTAATAGACGACAATATGTAATTGTTAGTATATTTAAGAGCTTATGTTTGTGGAAAAAAGGATTTTTGTTGATTTTTGTTGAAAGATAAATGCTTCTGCATATAAGATACATACTTTAGGCTTTTTTGGGTCTCAATTAATAAATTGACATGCATTCCATGACTGTTGTAGGGTGGGGACGGGGTTCATACAAAATCCCCCATAATGTAAGAATTTAATTTGTTAAAAATCAAAGTAGATACGCTTTGGCTACAAAGTTATAGCAAACTCTTGTTATGTTAACTACCTACATTAGGGACACTGCATTATGTAGTCGTGAGTCGTCACTTAATTGGGTGACTAAGGCAATCCCTTAAAAGCTTTCCAGAATTTTCCCAAACCTTCGTTAGTGATGTTGTGTTTACTTAAGTCAGTATAATAATAATGTTCGTGAGACTATTATATGTAGAAAAATGGTCGGAAAGAAATAAATGAATGCTACACGGTCATACCCCTTACTGTAAATCCCGATAAAGACAACAAATAAAGACAAGGCTACCACACACAGTAAGACACAGACACAGCCAGACTAAGAACTTTTTTACTTTTAATTAATTTAGTTCATTAACAGTAATTTTAGATTAGAAATAAGACGAATATAATTGTACAACAATCTATCCATAAATTATTTTCGCTAATACGATCCGGGATAGCGAATAATTATTTTGTCTGGTCAGTTTAAACAATCCCGTAAAACATTTTTGGAGTGTGGGTTCCGAGAAATGTTCAGAAACAATGTGAAAGTGGGTATCAAATCACAAAGGGACTTAACAGTGAAATGATGAATGAATGAAACTTTTTTTCCGATTATAATAAAATTCGCACACCATGTGCAGTTCGATCCAACTTGAGAGATAGGATACTTTAAATCTCAAATTATAGTCGCAATTTTAATTTATTTCTAATTATTTGTCTCTTATTATTTGACATGGCAGTCTTATTCACAGATGAACAGACACCTAGCGCCACACAAGAGAACTAAATTAAGAGTGTTATTATTTGACAGTCACAATTATATGTAACAGATGTCGATACTTTTCGACTGGGTTGAGTAAGTAATCAATAGATGGCGCTGCTATGGTAAATCTAACTTGCACCCGTGCGAAGCCGGGGCGGGTAGCTAGTTTTCCTATATATTTTATGCATATTAAGACATATACTGAGACAAACAAGTCTCACTGGTCATACCAGTATGACGACCCAGTATGACCACCGAGAAGCACCCCTTTTATGCATATTACTTGTACACACACGATGTTTCACATCTGCCAGGCGTCCCATGACGGCTCACATTTTTTTTTCTCTTATTTGTCAAGGAGCTTGTCCAGCTAGTGTTAGCTTTAGTGAGTTAGACGAGCCTATAAATTTCTATTAAGTTAGATTATAATTATTATTTATCGCTTAGGGGAAGGCGGGGTTTTGAAATAAATCCATAGATATTTGATATCGGTTAAAATATTTGAGTACTTCTGAAGGTTACATTAACACACGTTAGACTAATACAATCAAAATGATTAATATATCTTTATATAATCATATTTTCAAACAAAAACAAAACCTTTAGTGTTCGCGTTTCCCCGTCACTGGTCGGGCATTCACAAACAGCTGGTGGGGCAATCTCGAGCTAAAAGGATCTTGATCTAGATCCAAGAGGGCTATCTCCGTATTTTTCGTTTCAAATATTATTATCTTATTATTAGGACATAACTCTTTAATGTTTTTAAATTCAATACAGCGTTTTTATTACTTTTCAATCTTTTTAGTGTTTTTATTTTTGCTCCAATTCTTTCTTTTGTTTTGTAATTCTTGTATTGTATTTTGCTTCAAGTTCCTCTTTGACAAGTGTACTGGTTACAATAATCGAATAACATTCGAGATTCACCCTTTTAATTCGTTTGCCATAACCCTTCTAAGCAAATCTACAAAAATAACTGATAACTTTAGGTTATGTTTGGTTTGGCGGTATGTATAGTGATAATCGTAATCAAATCTTAAACTACCTTATATCTATGCCTAAAATATTGTATTGGAATTGTTACAAGTATTTGATTAGTTAAACTTAGTTTAATTTATATGAAAATTGCAACAAAGCGAATGAAATATTGTAATTATTTCTACCTTAAACGTTGTACACATGAGTAGTCCGCCGGGCACTAGTAACAACATGATTTCTTACATGGCGACTAGTAAAAAACTATCATATAACTCTAACATAGAAAAAATGCTGTGTTCGGGTTTACCCAGCGTTCGTGAATACTCTGCCTTCCCCTATCTGTTTAATTATATCGAATGTACTGACATGTTATGATACCGAGATGCTCAGCGTTAACCAGCTTTTTTTTATAGCCTGAAGGGCTGACGAAAAAGCGGACGAGCCACCTGGTCACGAGCAAGTGGTCATCGTCGCCTATGGACACCTGCAACACCAGGGGAGTCACCTGTGCAACGCCGGCCCTGAAGGAGAGCTCTTTTTACACCTTTATTGAAGAATCTCATGTCATAGCGCTCCGGGAACACCTCAGAAGGAAGCTCATTCCACAGCTTGCAAGTTCGTGGCAAAAATGATCGTGAAATTCGAACTGTAGTCGTTCACCACGGATCCAAGCGATGTGAATGAAACTTCAATCTTCGGCGAGTGGTGTGATGATGGAAGGGTGACGTTGGCACCAAATCGAACAATTCCTCGAAGCACTCAACGTTGTAAAGTCGGTAGAACACACAGAGACATCCGTGGGTCGTTGACAATTCGAACAGCGCGCTTTTGTACGGCGTCAAATGGACTAAGCTGGTATTGTGGCGCCCCTGCCCAGAGGTGAGAATTATATTTATAATTACATGATTAAATTGATTATGTCCCGAATAACAAAAGTAAGTTGTGATGATGCCCTTAAGTAGGTGCAAGCATAAGTATGTACATACCTAATTATTAACCGAAATCATTGTACGCGCGTATTTAGGTATCTGACGTATTTCACAAAAATACTAATACGGTCAGTCTCAATTATCACATGAAATATTTACTTATTATACAAATATTATACAAATGATTTATCCGGCAAATTATATTATCATAACCAAACTTTGAAATTGATACGTTTTATTGGTTAAAATAAATATCAGACAGCCAGATGAAAGAAAAGACCATAGTTTATCTTAATGTAGTACAAACAATATCACAATATTTTTACTAGGAGATACTTAACTGCCTTCGCTTCGCTTTAGTAACAACCCCTTTGCTGGGTAAATCTTATTATCTGTTACTTACTTGACAGCCAGTAGCAGTAACGTGTTTTTTTAACTTTGTATACTTTGTTCCCGAAAATATTAACTTAATTGTCATGCACGTTTGTCTACTCATATTTGAACCCCTTTAAAAAAATCCTTTTTTTCTTTGTGAAAATATGACTATTTTTTTCTTTTCCTTGCCAAAGCCCAGTAAATAACAAGTATGCTGAATACATCATACATTTTGTAACAGTAAGGTACAAAATGTATGATGTATCCAGTTCTATTGATCTAAGCTAGGCCGTGAGTTGTCTCTGTGTTGTTGTTGTTTAGTCCAACTTACTGAGTAGGCTGGTATCAACGCGAATTATGTTAATTTAAATTCACAACATCCAATCAAAGATAAAATATAACTTGCTAATAATATGTAGAGCCAGCTCTTCAAAAACTAGTTTTTATTCCGGAGGAATAAAAAAATTTTTTGTTTCACACCTTTGTCACATTTGTTTCCTAGATTAATCAATATAAAAACCCAATAAGATTAAGATATTTTGACAATAAGGCATTAAAAGAATAGCCGGCCTTTTGTGAATGAGTACTTTTACGACTACAGGTCGTTTTGCTAATAGATTCAAATATGACTAATAGGCCAGTGCCGATTGGAAACGAAAATATGAAAAAAATAAACAAACATAACAAACTTCACTTTTTATGCTATTCGTCTACGGAACCCCAAATAAGCAGGAAAGTGATTTACAAAATTATTCCTTATCTACTAGCTGACTTAATTCATTTCACCCACATTGCGCGTCATAGGTGACCTAATATCATAATTTTTTGTAGCCTTACTAATGCAAGTAGTATGTATGTCTTCATCCTTCAGGACTTTTAGTAGGTATGTGTTCATCCTTACACACTGCACTTGCACACTGAACACGTTTCTGAAAAATTCGCTTAGACTCTAAACTCTAAGCCTTAGAGTTTCGCTTACGCACTCTAGACCGTATTTTCAGACATTCGTTGACCAGATTACATATTGTGTAAAAATGACCATTTATAATGTGCAAACAAAGAACTGTCAAAGTCTGTAGGTTGTAAATGTTAGAAAAACTATAAACATTCGCTGTACATCGCATATCTTGAGTTGTTTTGATTAGCGTGTTATTTTCGTAATTAAAATTTTAATTTTTAATTTATTACAATCGTTTAGCGTGTTAGGGCGGCCACATACAGTCGGAATTCCGAAACGGAATCCCGAATAGGGTTGCAACCTTGCAACGATATATCGGAAAACCGATAATATTATAAGAAATCCGATAATATTATATTGTAAGAAAAAGCTAATGTTCAAAGCCCATACAGCCTTATCTAAAGTCGTGAATTATCGATTTTTTTCTTCGGATATGATATCGATATTATCATATCGTTATAACGCAAATATCGATAAAAATATCGATGTGTCCTCTTCGATATTATCGGTTTTCCGATATATCGTTACAACCCTATTCGGGATTCCGTTTCGGAATTCCGCATGTATGTGGCCGCCCTTAAGGTCGCTAGTGAAGCTATATAAGTTTTCAAGTTTCGAAGGGTCCAAAATCTGTTAATAATATCCGGGACAGTTCTACTAGGGTAAATGGGGCCGTACCTACTAATAGGTAAATATGAAAATAAAGGATCTTGGTATTTTTTTCACATTTACCAATCATTCATTCCAGAGAAGTGTAATTACTGGACACTGGTCAAGTTGCAAAATTCCGAGACAACCCCGGATTCACGGCAATATGGCAACATAGCCTTAAGCTGCTTGTTGCATTTTTTTGGCTTGAATATTAAAGCCACCGCAGTAACACATCCGAGAAAACATTGAATGAGTCATTGTGATTATTTTTGTTTACCTATTTATCATAATATATTATTGCTCTTTGTTATACATACATATATTATTTTAGAATAAATTTAAATTAATGACATAGCTATTAAATAATCGTATTGAGATATCAGTTCGATATTTATGAGTCCTTTATGGTATCTTAATAACCGATAATAGTAGATTGTATGACAAGGGTGCAAAGTAATATTTTTTCGGCGAGGGCGTTTTTTGAATCCAGAGCGAAGTGAGGGATTCTAGAGTAGAATCCCGAGCGTAGCGAGGGATTCTTTAGTAGAATCCCGAACGTAGCGAGGGATTCAAAGTACGTCGCCCGAGCCAAAAATATACTTGCACCCGAGTGATACACTCTACTTTTCATCACCCACTATGAGAAAATAATATATATATATAATAGAAAATAATACGTAAAATAAATAATACGTGCATTTCTCCATTCCAAAAAATTATCATGGGCTTTCAAATATTTTTCCCGGGATTTCGCAGGTAATAAACTATTCATCACATTACTCGCTTCAGTTTTTACACTATCAGGAGGATACTTTCACTATCATTGGAAGAACTCATTTTTTCAAAACAAAACAAAATTTCTAACAATACGTAAAAATGCACGAAAACGCGGGAAATAGTTCGAGCGATCTTAATTTGATTTCTTTTTTTATTATTCAGCTGGCGGGCCCTCGCGTCGAACCAGACATTCTTTATTCAAACAATATTTGTGTTCGATTTCTTTAGCGCAAAATACTAAAATGTTCTAAATTCAAAATAGGACGGAAAAGATCTAGCCGGCAGGAAAAATTGTATGAAAATTCATTCCGGCCCGCTGAATAGAAAACAGCAACTTTGGAACCCCTTATGTCCGAACCAAGTCGTCTTTTTCGAATAGGGGTGATGAAAAATATTTTTCATCCCACCTACCTATTCGAAAAAGACGACTTGGTTCGGTCTTAAGGGGTTCCAAAGTTGGTGTTTTCTATTTAGCGGGCGGAAATGAATTTTCATATAACTTTTCCTGCCCGTTATTTAAATAATAGTCGGGTAAGTCGGGTTAGTCGGGTTAGTCGGGTAAGTCGGGTTAGTCGGGTAAGTCGGGTTAGTCGGGTAAGTCGGGTTAGTCGGGTTAGTCGGGTAAGTCGGGTAAGTCGGGTAAGTCGGGTAAGTCGGGTAAGTCGGGTAAGTCGGGTAAGTCGGGTAAGTCGGGTAAGTCGGGTAAGTCGGGTAAGTCGGGTAAGTCGGGTAAGTCGGGTAAGTCGGGTAAGTCGGGTAAGTCGGGTAAGTCGGGTAAGTCGGGTAAGTCGGGTAAGTCGGGTAAGTCGGGTAAGTCGGGTAAGTCGGGTAAGTCGGGTAAGTCGGGTAAGTCGGGTAAGTCGGGTAAGTCGGGTTAGTCGGGTTAGTCGGGTAAGTCGGGTTAGTCGGGTTAGTCGGGTTAGTCGGGTTAGTCGGGTTAGTCGGGTTAGTCGGTTTAGTCGGTTTAGTCAGTGTAGTTAGTTTAGTGACTGTGACAGTATTATTCCTGAATTTGAGGCGCCTTTTATTTTCTCATAGGGGGGGGATGAAAAGTAGAGTGTATCACTCGGGAGCAAATATTTTTGGCTCGGGCGACATACTTTGAATCCCTCGCTACGTTCAGGATTCTACTAAAGAATCCCTCGCTACGCTCGGGATTCTAGAGTCCCTCACTTCGCTCTGGAT
The DNA here is from genome assembly GCA_905404135.1 of Hesperia comma. NCBI lineage: Eukaryota > Metazoa > Arthropoda > Insecta > Lepidoptera > Hesperiidae > Hesperia > Hesperia comma. Next base: position 13,617,131 of record FR990022.1, on the reverse strand, counting down.
TCAAAAAAGCGCCCTCGCCGAAAAAATATTACTTTGCACCCTTGTAATCAGGGTTCGAAGGATATATATCAATGATATATATCACGATATATATCTGATATATATCCGATATATATCAAGTGATTTTTTGTGATATATATCAATACAAAATTGGTTTACAAATTTTTATAATGTTATGTAATTTTTGGCTTTTGTTACTGTATTTCTACTTCTCAAATGTGCATGGCGTTGCAGATTGTAGTAGAGTTGAAACATACTCCCATAGTAGGTAATAGTGAAGTCCTATAATCCTTTAGTACCTAATAGTGAAGTGCAGTAAGCTTGATACCTCGGAATCCAGTAAGTCCGTCAATCCAATCATCCGTCGACTATAAAGTTTTGAAATGTATTCATAACTCTATAACACAATTTTGAAATGATATCGAATATTATATAATATCATATCAAAAATATCCGATATTTTGATATTTATATATTTATATGTATCTATACTTCTATACTAATAGTATACAGAGAAAAGATTAGATTGTTTGTTCCGAACTACTAAACCGATTTGAAAAATTATGTCACTGTTGGAAAGCTACACTCATACACTCGTGCTAATCTCAGGAACTACTTTTCCAATTTGAAAAATTCTTTCAGTGTTAGATAGCTCATTTATCGAGGAAGACTATATCGAGGCAGACTGCTTTTTACCTGAAGTACGCGAAGTAGCTCACGGGACGCGGGTGAAACCGCTGGCAGAAGCTATATCGAATATTTTCGAACACTGCATTTGACTGGGTGTTCCGATTTTGATGATTCTTTTCTTGTCTGAAAGGTAGTGCTTGTCATGTGGTACCTTATAAATTGAAGCGACATCTAGCAAGTGGTTTTTAAATTATCTTTAATAATGTGTAGGGATGTCTAATGGTTGTTACCTCATAATCTTTTAATGATTGTTTAAATTTTTTTTATTTTTTATTTGGTACTTTTTGGTTGGTCTCATATAAATTTGAGCGAAATCTGAGGAGTAGTTTCTGAGTTATCCATAATAAAGTTTATTTATGGTTGCTACCTCGTAAAATGTTACTGAATGTTCTGATTTGATGACGATATTATCCGTAATACTTAATGTTTATTGAATTATGGTTGTTACCTCATAAATCAAAATCGACGAATAAAGATTACTAAAAACTACTCGTCAAATGTTGCTCAAATTGAAACTGCATTACACAACAAGTTTTATTTTGCGAATAAAAGAAGAATCATCAAAATCTGAATACTCAGTAAAAAGTAAAAGTAAATTTTAATATGGCTTTAATACAAAATACCGGATATATATCAACATTTTGATATATATCGGATATATATCAAAAATATCCGATATTTTGATATTTACTATAAATATCGGATATTTTCGAACCCTGCTTGTAATACAATCTACTATTAAAGCGTAGTCTATTTCTCTCTCTGTTTGTCTTGTTTTTAGCAACATGTTTTTGTAAGCTTTAGTTAGAATTATTTTATTCCAATTGATTAATTAATCAAAAGTTATGTTTGTTCAAAGAATCACAGCGGGTTCTACTGATGGAGTGCAGCTGTCATATTAGAGAGGTCAAGAAGAGTTTTTCTAAACAGACGAGCTACCTGATGATAAGTTATCTCCTTTCCCATGGTTAGTGGTATCCCTGACGATGATGATGACGAGAAACGGGGACGCCCATCGTCATGCCACAACAGAGTGCAGTTGCTATCAGAAGGCTCGTGAAAAATAACGTACAGATTGTACGAATAATAATAATATATCTAAATAACGAGTAAAAGTGAGTACTTAACATTGTGAATAACTGAATTTACTTCGCTATAATAGATACTTATTGAGTGACTATGTGAACTAACTATTTTAGTCCCGTTTAGAGTCTTGCTTTGGATCGCTCACAGTAAGTTAAGTACCTATCATGGGTAGCGGAACCCGGTGGTGTATGGTTTTATGGTATCATAAATCCACAAAGCAGATAATTATTTTGATACGGATGTTATATATTTGTATGTTATTTATTTTATTAAACATATATTATGTATCGCTAACTGTATCTACTCACATAATTTGTACCTACAACATAATTTTTGAAAATTAGACGTGCGATCCAGCAGGTTTTCAACTCGGGCTCTCCGGTTCGAAAGTCCAACAGTGTAACCACTGGGCTATCACTTCTTGTGTTAGTAGATAATTAGCTACGAGACAAGGAAAATTTAACTCATTGTCAAATACTAATACGATAGATAAAGGCAAAATGAAAGGAACACGTTAGAATGATCGCATTTATTGATGTTATCACAATTTACATAAAATTACATCCTTTACAATTTCCCTGCCTCAATTAGCTCCTTTATCCGGAACTTTTGAATTTTCCCGGACGCGGTCTTAGGAAATTCAGTTGTAATTTTGAGGATTTTTGGTATCTTGAATTTGGCTAAATGACTGCTACAGTGCTTCTTGATATCATCTAGCGTCATGTTGGCACCTTCTCTTACTCGAAGGACAGCACATAGCTCTTCCCCTAATCTCTCATCCGGTACTCCTACAACCTGAAAAAAATAGTATAAATAAATACCTACATATTAATGAAATGTTAGAAGGCTCCTAGCGCTGAGTGATGAAACGCTCATAGCCCGGCGACTTACGTCGATCCTAAGTGATCGACAAAGTTAAGCAACTGCGGGCGCGGTCGGTAGTCGGATGTGTGACCGCTAGTGGCAAAATTTCTTGAGCGCTTCCGTGCTTCGGAGGGCACGTAAAGCCGTCGTTCCCGGTTGTTATCGATAGACAGCAGTAATTAAGCCATGTCGGAGACCTTCGGGCGGCCTGAAAACTTCTGATATTGGGTTGACCACTAACCCCTCCACCAATCCGCACTGGAGCAGCGTGGTGGAAGAGAGACCCGTGCTCAGTAGTGGGCCATTAATGAATTGTAGCCATTGTAGCCAAGAAGGCTCCATAGGTATACATTTTGAGTCAAAGATAACGTACGGGCGAGGCACTTTGCTTCGTCATTTAGCACGCGGCCTATGAATAACTGAAATAAACCAATGCCGATTTTAAGTTCCTCTCCGATTAAAAGTTTGCTAAACCATATTTATGAAAACCGCATTTAAATTGGTAAAGCCGTTTCCGAGAGTTACGGAAACGGACGCATTGACAAACACACAAAAGTTTTAAATATCTTTGTCATAATGGTCTATCTATACTTATAATAAATCTGTAGAGAGGTCAATTCTGTACATTAAATATATTTCCAAAATAACTATCAGGGGGTGATTAGGGATCGATACTGATGCCAAAAATGCAATCAGTAAAATTTTTGTCTGTCTGTCTGTCTGTCTGTCTGTCTGTCGGATGTATAACCGTTATAGAAACAAAAACTACTCGACGGATTTTAACGAAACTTGGTACAATTATTTTTCATACTCCCGCGCTGGTTATAGTATACTTTTCATCACGCTACAATCAATAGGAGCAAAGCAGTGAAGGGAAATGTTGGGGAAACGGGAGAAGTTACTCCATTTTTTAAGCTTCCGTCGCGTGTGCAACCTTAATGGTTAAAGCTACACAGAAATCATGTATGACGGAAATGTTCTCCTTAAAATTATATAAAAAATATTCCACGACAGCATATGTCTATCTTTTATGGTTGACTCACAATAACACGTGTAACTCCCGATAGCTTAGCAGTTCGAAGCTTTCTGATTAAGTATACCTATATTTTATCTACTCTTACGTTTATGACACTTAAGTGCATTGAGATACTATGTACTAAAGCTTAAGTGGGTGAAATAAAGGGGTGAAGTTTAAACGAAATTCACGCGGGCGAAGCCGCTGGCAAAAGCTAGTAGAGATAATAAATTCTTAAATAATAATTGTTTTGAAGTACCTGTCATTGTACTTGTTTATCAATCAGTTACAGTTTTATTTTTTGTAAGTATACATTATGAGAAGTCGATCACAAATGTAAGTATTACTCACTAGCGAACCGCCCTCGCTGCGCTTCGGGACCCGTAAGTATCAACCGCGTAGGTCCCGCTCCCGTAGGAATTTCGGGAAGATAATAAACTATCACCAAAATTAATTGAGGTTAAATTAAATTAAACTTAGAAATAAAGCTTACGACAAAATAATAGCAAAGTAGCAAAGGATCACAGCAAGATTAATTCAGATTAAACTTGGAAACGCGGCAAGTTTGGTATGGCAGTGGGTTCGACCAAATTTGATTACCATAAAAACGGTTCTAGTGTGTTAATCTTAAAAGATAGACATATACTGTCGTGGACATTTTTTTAGATCATTTCAAGAGGAATAATTCGGCCTATTCCGATCCAATACCAAAAAACTAATACCATTGGTATTAGTTTATTACCCCAGTGAATTTCTATTCCGAACGAATACCAGTCATAAACGAATCCCAAAATTATTAAAATGGTATGAAGGTACAGTCAGTAATAAAAATGCTGTGAAATGTGATATTAAGTAATGTATATTTCAATCAAAATCAGTCTTATTAAACATGTTCAAGTGTAGTAACAAACAATTGCACAAATACCTAAAGAATAAAAATAAAGTTTTTCCAACAAATCACTAAGTAGGCATAATTTTCAACTTTAAAATAGGAAATAAAAACTATCACAAAAAATTAAAATTACAATTAAATACTTACAAGAATAATTATATGTATAGTAAAAATTTCAATCAACAACGATTTGTATAAAAACAGACCTTATTTTATTGTCTTAACGTTCATTAAGCAAAATATCAAAACGCTAAAGGCACTTCGTTTGCTCAACCCTTGACTGTGATTGGTTGGTTTGGATTTTTAAGGGCAGGTTATTCGAAATCGACCTATATTCGGTGGACTTTTAAAGCATCAAATATTTGTTGTTTCAACTTAAAAAAAATATATGTTATTGATCAAGAACCCATCTTCAATAATCAATGGCTCAAAACACGATAGTTATTACTTCACTCGATCATAAAAATAGGCAAAGATAGGTAAATTTTGACAATTTTTATGATATTACGTAAAGAATATTTACAATTTAGACGAAAAAATTATACTGCAAGGTAGCACATGACATTATCTAAATTATTCAATGGCTAATTTTTAAAATACTGTTTATTTTTTTTCACAATTCCATTATATAACAATACGACGCGAGCGCTTTGCTTCAGACGCCCGCTAGGCATCGTCGCAGCAAGACCTATGCCGATTTTCGCAAAAACGACCGCAGCAATACATCGTCACATTTATATAAATTTCATTTCATTTTTTTAATTTAAATACTTGTTTCATCTTACAGTTTAAATAGTGCATTGTTTCATTGTAAATACTTTGTAAAAAAATAAAAAAATTTATTTAAAAATATTTATTTAAAAGTATTTTCGTAGTATCCCAATAACATAGACATAGTACAAAAAAATCAGTAGTGCAACTACTAGGTATTTTACTAAACCAAGATAAGTATTTATATTGTCAACACTGCGATTGTGTTATAGGTATAACAACTATGAGGAAAAATGTAATTTTGGTACGATCGGCAAAATCTATATATTATGTCGACGGCAGCAAAGAACAAACGGTCATCTACAAAAACGCTAGTTTTCAGGAGAGCGTTTTTAGTGCAAAAATGGTATAACTTCTACAATTACAAAGATATCTTCGTCGATTTTGGAATAGTAAATTATTACAATATTAACTATTATTTGGTATAGGTAAATTATTAATAATTCTTTAATTTTTAAAAATACAGCAGATATCTTTTTCTACTTCGATCAAGAAAACAAGCAAATTGAGTCAACTGCCATAATTATATTCGTTCCTACTTGGGACCTGATAATTATTTATTCTTTAACTATTTTATTAATTTAATGATTGATTTTTATTTTTATTGATCAGATAAAACCAATTTCATCAAAACAACAAATATAATTATTATTGTCACTTAAATAATGTAGTTGTCTCACATTACTTCGGCATTCTTACGTTAAAGCTACTGGATAATTGCAGATATACCTAAACTATTTTGAGTTTTAGGGTGTCTTATAAAAAAAAAGTTTTGTGATTCTTGTTAATAATTGTATTTGTAATATAAAGTAACTAAAAAGTATAGTTTTAAAGAAATAACTACTAATAATAATTATATTTTAACAGTACTTTGTATCATAATCATCATCTTTGTATCAGTGTCATAAGTAACTCAATAACTATTCATTTGACGACACTCAAATTTTTACGGGACCTAACCTAAAGCTCCAGCTTTCGACTAAAAGAAGAATGATTAAAATCGGAACTCTAAGTAGTAAGATATGAGGTAACATACATACATAAAAATTATTAAGGATAATTCAAAAACCATTGGTCAGACGCCGCTTAAACTTATATGAGACCACAATGCAAATACCAGCTTTCAGATAAAAAGAGAATCATAAAAATCTGAACACTCAATAAAAAGTTATTGGGAAAAAACCATAAATACACACTTTTAAAGATCCTTACACATTATTCAAGTAAATTCAAAATTACTCATCAGATGTCGCTCAAATTTATATGGGACCTCAACAAAAGCACCAGCTTTCAAGGTTTACCCAACACGAAGTAACAAACACACCAACAAAGATAGAAAAAAAAGGTATAAATATTTTTTACATTTGTGGCTTGGTTGAATGTCACTTCCGGATTCAATTTTCAATTATTTTATTATTCCAATTGCAAGCAGTCATCATCAGACATTTTTTCTTGCTGAAGAGCCTCGAGACTTCGCAGGTTATTTTCGTAAGGACAGCTGGCCCGCCGCATTGCGCGACGTACACAAGGACAAATAGTATATGTCCGTTTGTACTTTGTCGAATTTTAAATAAGTAGTGCAGATGTCTTTTTCTACGTTGAAAAATTGGTGTACAAAACAACATTTTTCGAGAAAAAAAATATCACAAGATAGAACAAAGAATTCTGAGTTGAATTATGCAAAAAAACGATTTTGGCAAAATTGCAGATGTCTTTATGTTCTTTGCTGCCGTCGATGTTATACCTACATATATTGAGCATAATTCATATATCAAATACCACGTATACAGCATTGAAGTAATTTTAATATTTGGTATCACTTAAGGTTTAGGTCGGTGACAGTAGTAGGTATGTATAACTGTGATAATATACATACAACCATGTGTTTGTATTTTGCAGTGCCTCAATCCGAATATTTAACCGAATATTTAAAGTTAGATACTTAGATGCTAGTAAAAATTGTAAATTTAGTGATTGGGCTACTGTAGGTATATTCAAAAGTAGGACCAAATTGTATGATCTTTATGACGAAAAACAATATAATTTTTCTCCCTCGTTTCAGGAGCATGTAAAAAATTATTCTAAAATTTTCAAAATGGTTTGATTCAAAACAGTCAATATTAGAGTGTAATAGATAAAAATACTTTTTTATTTAAATAAAGAATCATTATGCAACGTGATGTTTTATTCTAAACACAGTGTTTACATTTTGTATTTCAATGTTTATATTATATTCTGTATAATAACACTGATTTAACTATACTGTGACGCACGACGTTTTGCCGCGCGGGGTCAGAGAGTTCATTCAAAACGCGCTCTCGCATAGATTCGCTTGCGAGGGGTGAGGAGTGCTAAAATACCTAATTCGGTCGAATAACCTGGTCTTAAACAATAGGAACGAGCTCACCTTTTTTGCAGGTAAAAAAAATTGGCATGTGATTCTTCATAAGTAAAAATGTGTGTATAAAAATTTAGGATTGAATTACGATCATTATAATAAATAATGATAATAGGGAATATGCATGTCATTCAAATTTAAGTAAATATTTTTTGTACAGTCGTTATCGCTAAAATAATGATATCTGTCACATTATTTTCTATTTAATCTTTTTAAAATCACTAAAATAAATTTATAAAAAGTGCAAATTTTACGAGGCAAATTTAAAATGTCGAAACGCAACGCTATTGGTTAGACATCGGCGTGACGTCATCCTTCGCGATGGACATGTCAAAAACATACTAGAACTAGCTGTTTTCGTTTATATTTCAGTTAATTTGATTGCTTTCAGAGTTTATCGTATACTTCTTGCGTGATTTTTGTTTGTTAGTGGTGTGTTGAATGACTAACAATGCCTGAAAGTGGATTTCAAAAGGCGCAGTCGGATAATCTTCCGAAAATTGATGCTTTCATGATGAGTTCGTACTTCGCCTCAAATAATGATTTTACATCAGCTGAAATCAGGGGAGTCAAAGCTGCAAGGTGAGGAAATGATAGATATTTAATTTAAGTACATGGTTCTCGTACAGTTTTTCTATGTAATTCATAAAAGTCTTTAACATAACCTGTAAAGATTTAGCCATTTACCTTCTACATACAAATTATACTATATCCTTCATATCACATTTTAGGAATAAATGTTTGTTAATAAATAAATCCGTGTTTGCGAATACTTTATAATCAAATCTGTGTTTATCCCAGATCTGAACGAGAATCTTACAACAACTTTTCAGGGTTTGTACTTTTGTAAGCCAAATTAAACCAAAACTATTAATATTTGGTAGAAATAATTATTTTCTTCTTACGATAAAATGATCTTCGCAACAGTATGCAGTGCTTTTTGTAGATATAATATCTCTTTTCACAATTTTACACCACTTTTTTCTTATACATATAAGCGTCCCGTGGAACATGAAAAAATACTTTTTCCGGTGCGTTCCATCTCGTATTCTTGCACATAGGTACAATACAGTACTTAAAATAAGGTATTCGGTTTCCATCCATACTTCTGTTTATGAAATTAAACTAGAAAAGGTAAATTTAATACTATAAAATACTCTTTCTCAACCTCGCTCATAACCACTTGTTAGTAAACAACTCCAACCTGACGAACGATGACGTCACCATAGAACGCGCCAAAAGGGCGGCGTTTGAATCGGCCTTATGTCATTGCAATTTTCATTGATTAATTTAAAATAAATTTGGACTTTCCCATGACTCGTATATTTTTTACGGTATTATATTATCATAAATGAGCTATAAAAACAATAAAAAAAAATCATGCATATTCCCTATTGCTTTTTACAAAAAAAAATAACCGACTTCAACCTCGATAAGCAGAGATAACTCAAAAACTACTCGCCAGATGGCGCTTAATTCAACATGTAGGTGTAAAGTTCTCGTCACTACAGATTAATCAAGCCCAAACACTAGATAACTACAGTAAACCGTTGAGGAGTTCCCTAGACTGTCTTTCGGCTTCATCAGATCGACTCCAGACCTTCATGAAATTGTAGCGCGTTCATGTACTTATGAAAACATTAACAAACACACTAGTCGTCCCTACAATTTTCGAAAGTTGCCCTCGATTTCTCCAAGATGCTATCATCAGATCCTGGTGATCCTTTTAAAAGGACCCCACTGCGAATATCTACTTTACAACAAAAAAAGAATTATCAAAATCGGCCCACAAACGACGAAAAAATCGCTGAACAAACATAAAAAAAGCATATATGTATACGGTTGAATTGAGAACCTCCTTCTTTTTTGAAGTCGGTTAATTATTAAATAGCAAAAGAAACGTTTTCTGTGACTGTACTAAGAGTTATGTTTTGGTATTCGTTCGGAATAGATTAGGTACTTCTTTTGAATGGTATTCGTTCGGAATAAAAATTCACTGAGATAATAAACTAATACCAAATGGTATTAGTTTTTTGGTATTAGATCGGAATAGGCCAATAATTCTTTCATACATATATTTTTGGTATCTTGAATCGTTTTCGCAACGCATGCAACGAAAGCCCTCGAGAATGAATAATTTTCCCCGTTTTTTCCACATTTTCCATTATTTCTTCGCTCCTAATTGTTGCAGCGTGATGTTATATAGCCTATAGCCTTCCTCGATAAAAGGTCTATTCAACACAAAAAAAAAATTTCAATTCGAACCAGTAGTTCCTGAGATTAGCGCGTTCAACCAAACAAACAAACAAACAAACAAACAAACAAACAAACTCTTCAGCTTTATAATATTAGTATAGATTAAAGGTATTGTTAGCGATCGCATTTCTTCGTATCCCGCCCCGCCTTGGCATTACAATCCAGTTGCTTTCCTTGACATTCTATCCAGTGACTTCCTTTATGAAAAGATCTCTTAAACTACGAAGAAAGGTCTCTCTCGGGAGTTGAAGGAGAGAAGTAAGGAGGCTCGGTCATAATTACCCTAAGCAATCATCATTACATAACAATTATGGCATTTTTTTACATATTTTACCTACGTTATATTTCTTTCCTTCCAAACTTATAATTTTATTGTACTATATAAACTTATATTTTTATTTTTATGGTAAGAACTGGTAATGCAGAAGGAAGGTCATTTATGATGGTAAGTGGTCTATACCACCCATGTATACATAGGTACCTAATATGCAACATCAAGAGCGTCGCCGATGCCAATGGCGAACAAAAACATGTAGGTAAAATATGTTTGTTAACCGGTTTTCAAATACGAAGATAATGAAAGGTACCTATAATTAGATATACCACTTAGCTGATTACAATATGATTTATCATTTAGGTACATAATTAGGTATATCAGTGTTTCTTTGGAGCTAGTCATACGCCGGTCCCTAACATGTGCGCAAACGTTTGTACTTTGTATGAATGTGTGGGAGACTCCTCGACGACTTCCTATTCGGTGAGTCCGGCTTCGAATCCCAGGGTACGCACCTCTGACTTTTCAAAGTTATGTGCGTTTTAAGCATTTACATAACACTTGCTACAAACGGGAAAGGAAAACATCGTGAAGAAACTTGCATACCGGAGAGTTCGCAAATTTAAAGGTGTGTGAAGTCCGCCAATCCGCACTTGGCCAGCGTGGTGGACTATGGCCTTAACCTTCTTATTCATTCTGAAAAGAGACCCGTGCACAATAATGGGCCATAATGGGTACGCGAAGATTCGCGCTCTTTGATGTGCGATTAAAAACCGTCGTTGCTTGACAGCTTGGAAAAACCACAAATGTATCAAAAACTTCGCTTTGTCATTTGCGAAAATAGTCCTACAAGTCTTGTGGATTCAATCACATTCGCGCAAACGCGCGAGCATTCCGGTGAATGTGAGTGTCATTCCTTAGAATTGTTCCAAGTTGCTATTTTTAACCGAATTGAAAAAAGAGGTCATGAATTCGACAATATTGTGACAACCCTAGCGCAGCTACTTCGGAAACAATAAACAATAGGGGCCATAAACATGTCGAGTCAACAATAGAACAATAGCGCGCTTGCCCGTCTCAAAAGTACGCACGACGCTTCGACCATTACGGCAATAGTCATACGGGCGAAAGTCGGTTGCAAGGAACGTTCTCGAATCTTGTTCGAAGCGGGTCCGGACTTAACAGGAATGTTCTGGATTGCCATGAATGGTGCGTGAGTGGTATAAAAAGGGGCGATCGGTCAAGTGCGGACATTCTAGTTTCGGAAGCGAAACCAGGAAGATACCTGCGATACCTACGAGCGATACCAGTGAGAAGTGAAGTGATTTCTACGAGCGATACAGTGTTCGACGAGTGTGTTTACGAGTACCTACGTGCATAGTGTTGTGGTGTGTACTGTGTACAGTGTGTATTTGTGTATCTACGAGTACAATAAAGTCTTTGTGGTACATTTTGGCATTTTCTCGAACCCCATACTCCTGACACGTAACAATATAATAATACCTGTAATAGGTATGCTTTTTATGTGTGTTTGCGGATAACTTCGTCTTTTGTGAGCCGATTTTGATAATTCTTTTTTTGTTGGAAAGTAGAGATTCCAAGGGAAGTACCATGATAATTAAGGACACTAGGATCTGATGATGAAGCTGAAAAACAGTCAAGGTTAGTTCTTAACGATTAAAAGTGGTTACCTTGTCTTCGGACTTGATAACTTTACACCTAGGTGGGTTTCCATTTTGCGTCATCTGTAGGTGTACGTCTAGTTGAAGTTGAAATCGGTCATTTTCTTTTTGTAAACTAAATAAACGAAAGAATAAGAAATACAAAATTGCAAAAATAACGCCCCATTGCGAATCAGTGGAGGAGTTCATGGCCAACACACATAATATTATATCGTAAGCCGTTGTTCTTTATCGAGCATGGGTCCTCATCATTGAGGAGGCCTAGATCATATTCCACCACACTGTTCCAGTGGGGATTGGTAGTGGCTTAATAACTGTTATCTTACATAACAGTTAACTGATAAAAACCAGGACTAATGGCTTGACGACTTGACGTGCCCTTCGAAGCACGCTAAAGAATAGTGGTCACCCACCTTCACTGACCTCGCAATTGAATAATATCGACACAAGCAACCGGGCCATAAGGGTTCCGAAGCAATAAATACACCACCATCAATGTGTCCGCCTTTGTATCTACACAATTGTATGGTGCAGTTTAAATAAATAAATAAATAAATAAATGTGGATTTTTTTTAACCGACTTCAAAAAAGAAGGAGGTTCTCAATTCGACCGTATATATGCTTTTTTTTTTATGTACGTTCAGCGATTATTTCGTCGTTTATGGGCCGATTTTAATAATTCTTTTTTTGTTGTAAAGTAGATAGGTATGCGCAGTGGGGTCCTCTGATAAGGACACCAGGATCTGATGATGGCATCTCAGAGAAATCGAGGGGATCTTTCGAAAATTGTATGGACAACTAGTGTGTTTGTTCGTGTTATCATAAGTACATTAAAGCGCTACCATTTCATGAAGATCTGGAGTTGATCTGATGAAGCCGAAAGACAGTCGAGGGAACTCCTCAACGATTTGCTGCAGTTATCTAGTGTTTGGGCTTGATTAATTTGTAGTGACGAGAACTTTACACTGACGTGTTGAATTGAGCGCCATCTGGCGAGAAATTTTTGAGTTATCTCTACTGATCAAGATTGAAGTCGGTTTTTTTTGTAAAAAGCAATTATTTAAATAGCTCACACAATTTTGAAAACTAATATTGTTACTAGTACTAGCGCATTACATTTTTTTCTGTTCATCTTTCTGTTTTCCCAGACTAAACAGCTGACTGATTTTAATGGAGCTTGCCTTGGAAGTTATAGGGATCAGAATATTTTTATCCCGCAAATTCCACAGCATCTGTATTTACCCAAGAAAACCTCCCACGAGAAAATAGTTTCGGGCACACCAAATAAATTTAATATTTATTAATGCAGTGTTTCTTAAAAATACATATTAATAAATATTATATTATTATTCTTGCGGATATGATGTCATCATCAAACAGGATTTACAAAAGTCACCAGTATTAAATATGTAATAGCATAAAAAGTCATCAAATATGGTAAAATAATGCTAGGAACCGCTCAATCTTACTTCGCTTCGGGAAACTGGTATACTAAATTAATCGCACTCGATTTAACATGGAGCCGAAATTCCATTTTTTTTTATTTGTGATGGAAACTAATATGTTAGAAGAAAGAAAGATCGTAACAAATTATTTTAAAGATTCTTCTTCTTCGTCGTTTCCTCATGACTGAGGGTCGTGGTCATCGTAAGTGCTTTTCTCCACTAAAGTCCTCCAGGCTTTTCTGTTTTGGGAAAGTTGCATGGATGCGTGAATGGTGGATTTACACGCTTGTTTAATAGTATCGGTCCAACGGGTCGGTGATCGCCCTCTACTCCTCTTTCCTTCCACGCAGCCAACCACTATCAATTTTTCAAAATTGTCTGGTTCACGCCGGACCACGTGGCCGAAGTACTTGAGAACCCTACGCATGCATATAGTAGAGAGACGAGTTCGGATCTTGAGTTCCTTCAGAATAGATACATTGGTGCGATGGGCTGTCCATGAGATACCCAACATTTTACGCCAACACCACATCTCAAATGCATCTATCCTGTTCCGTACGCGAGACTTCAGTGTCCAGGTTTCGGAAGCATAAAGAAAGATAGAGAAGACAAGGGTTTTATTTAATTTAAATTTATTTTAAAGATACTGATGACTTATTATATGATGCAAGGAAATTTGAAATAACTTATTGTCCAGATAGATACGATTTCTTGTTTTTTGGATTCTGTTATCTCAGTTCCCATCTTGCAAATGAATTTGTCTTTCTTTTACGTTTGTTTTTGGTGTATTATCGGTATTTTTACCTGAATAATAATTAATACCTTCATTTATTAATTATTTATTCATGACTAGTAATAATATCTAGTATTTGGCTGAAGCGGCGACAGCCTAGTAGTTAAGTAGTTGGCCTTCTACTCTGAGTTCGAATCCCAGGACACGTAATTCTGACTTTTTGGAGATCCGTGCATTTTAAGCATTTAAATGTCTATAGGCTATAGCGGTGAAGGAAAACATTGTGAGGAAACCTTCGCAAAACTCAAGATGTGTAACGTCTATCCACACTTGGTCAGCATGGTGGACTATGATTTAAGTTTCTCATTCTGAGAAAGGGACCGTGCTCATTAGTGAGCCACGATGGGTTGTTGAAATAATAATACTTCCGATTGATATCAAATATCTGCCATCTGGAACTAGTCTATAATTTAGATGTGTGAGTCAGTGAGTGATAAAAATCATCATATTGAATGTTAATAACATGGGAATTGTTAAGTATTTGGGTGCGTTTTAATACACGTACCCGATAGCCATCCGCTACCGCATGCCTACATTTCTTTCTACGTGTACTCCACGTATGTTAAACGTTTCTTATGGACCTCACTCACATTCGCGCGAATACGCGAACCCCCAAATGTAGGACGGACCTTCGCAAATGCCTATGCGAAGTTTGCAAAATTCACATCTTTGCTTTTGGACCTTCGCAAATGCCTAAGCAAAGATAAATTAATGCAATTTACAAAGGTTCGCAGTGCGGTAAGGTGAATGAGCGACCTTAGATGTGTTTATAATGCCTTACATCTTATTATTGACTAGATGTTATGCCAGTCACACACATTCGCACGAATAGGTACCCGAATCCAAAAGTGTAGGAGACCTTCGCACATGATTAAGCGAAGTTTTTGATACAATCGTAGTTTTCCAAGCTGTCAAAGCTGTGTGTTTGTGTTTGGCCACACATTAAAGTGCGCGGATCTCGCGAGATGGTTCGCGACGCAAACGTAGTCTCTCACCCATTCGTGCAAATACTCGTTCGATATAGAAACATTCGCGTGCATGTGAGTAACCGCGGTGAGTGTTAACATAGTTCGGTGATAAGGCACCCTAGGTGTGATACTCCGACTCGCACTTGACCGGATTTTCCTAAACATATCACGTATCAGACATCGATCAGTTGGTTTATTGTACGGGTATGTATATCCATTTACTGTTAAGGTCACCATTTTATATTCTGTTTTATTCAATTCATTATAAAAGTTGTCACACTACAATTTGTAACAAGTTTAATATATTTGAATAATTCTTACATCATTTAAGATCCCTAACCTAACATTCCTTTGTGTCGTGCATAAATCGATCGGAATGAGATGAATCTAATCGTCGTTAGATAATAATAACTAATCTCATTCGATTCGTGATTAGGTTCACAATAGGATTTTAAAAGAAACCAAACCACGTTGAAATACCAGGAAGTTCTGTTTGTTCGATTTTCTGTCTTTCAAAAGAGGAGAATGCTGTCAAGTGGTAACCATCGCCTTTAAGTAGATATTTGTTTAAAGTACTTAAATAAGATTTTACGTAGATATTAGTTAGAGAACAAGTATCCCCGAATGTTAATATATTAAAAAGTTGATAAACTGTCGCTTGTGTTACGGACAAAAGAAACAGTCAAAATTCGTATTTTTATTTTTGTATATATTATTCGGACTGTTAAAATTCGTCTTAATCGAAAACTGCCTGTCGTCTGATCCCTTAAGAATTTGAGCGATATATCTTCCGGGATTTTGAAGTCAGTTGTTTTTTGTAAATAGTGAGTTATTCAAATAACTAATTGTTATGTACGTAATATGTTGGTGTATATTTTCTTTATAGAGGGTGCTCGTGAATTGTTGCAAAATAAATTAAAATGTAGGTAATAATGGAGTTCCGTAAAGTTACACAGTTACACTAGAACAAATATTAATTAGACTATATAAATATATATGCATAAAATATTATTTTATTGAATGTAATATGTCGATAACAAAAATATACGTTACCTGACTCTCGATGATGTCAGGATGTGTGTTGAGTAGATCTTCAATCTCCTTAGGGGCGATGTTTTCCCCACCTTTTATGATGATATCTTTCAATCTGCCGACTATGCGTCCGTAGCCATTTTCGGAGATTATGAATTTATCTCTGTTGACAAGACATTAGTTATATTAAAAAACTAGCGGCCCGCCCGCGGTTTCACCCGCGTGGATCCCGTTCTCGTGGGAATATATGCATGTATTATACATAAAAACCTTCCTCTTGAATCACTCTACCTATTACAAAAAACCGCATCAAAATCCGTTGCGTAATTTTAAAGATTTAAGCATACAGACAGACAGACAAAAATAGCGACTTTGTTTTATACTATGTAGTGATATGCAACGCAAGGAGCTGTAAGCTAAGTACGAGTATGTACCTACCTATGTTCCTTGCGGAGTGTAGGGGAGCACTAAGAGAGGAGGTGAAGCCATTAGGAGATATTCTAAAGTGATCGCTCTCTTTACATGAAAGTTAAGTAGGCATATCGAAAAATCCATTACATTATAAGAATTTTTGTGTTTTTTATGATGATATTCTCGCTAAGCTCAGAAACAGCTTAACTAAGCTAGAGACTCTTTTCACTGATAGGTATATTGTGCTGAGCTTCATTTAACAGTGTTTATTTTATTTCAGTTGGTTTATACCTAAATATAAAAGATTTAACAGATAAAAATTTTGATAGATTTTGACAAAAATTTTGACAAAATAAATTTTGATTTTGATAAAAGAAAGATAAAATCAAGCCTAACTATTTCCGAATCTGGGTACTTAGGAACAGGTTTCCCGAAACAAAGCGAGGGCGAGTTTTGAATTCTTAATTTAGTTTTGCACGTTTTTGATTTATGTTCCGGGGTGAAAGGATTCATTATTATACGACACAATGTAAATAAGCGTGACTTTCAATTAATTCGAATAATTAGGCTGAACTTCGCCAATGTCACTTGCTAACCCTGACGCGACCTGTCCTTAACAATAATATCTGTTACATATAGCATGGAAAGTTCATTGGCAAATAGTTACTCAAATGAAGATATGCACCTACATAAAAGGCAAATTTAATCGGACCGAGTTCACTTATTTCTTTTTTATAACTGCATGTAATAATAGATTAAGATTACTCGTCTTTGCTTTAACCCACAAATGGCCCACTGGCACGGGTCCTCCTCATACCTAAATAGGCCTAGACCTAGACCATAATCCACCACTCTGCTATAGTTCAGACTAATGTTCAGTCAATAGCCAAGCCAAATGCACCATAAATAAATAACTTTTTACAAAAAAAAAACCGACTTCACAATCGATAACTCGTACTCGATACTCGTCAGATGCCACTTAAATTTATATGCGACCAGACGTGAAGAACTACCTTTCAAATACAAAAAAACTCATAATCGGTTCCCAGTGCAAAGTTCTGAGGTGACAAAAATAAACAATACCTACAGTTGAATTGAGTACGTCTCCTCTTTTTTTTGAAGTCGGTTAAAAATATCAAATTATTATCCCTGTGCAAAAATTTGGGGCGACAAAAATAAACAATACAGTCGAATTGAGTATGGTCTTTTTTTGAAGTCGATTACAAATATGTATCAAAATCGGTTCCCGATGCAAAATTCATGGTGGTACAAATAAAAACTACAGCCGAATTAAGAACCTCCTCCTTTTTTGTGGTCGGTTAAAAATTTTATGGACGCCACCAAATGATAACACACGATTATTATCTGTCTGTCTGTTAAGCTTTCACCCCTTGAGCACTGAATCGATTTTAATGAAGGGAAAGTACAGCTGATTCTCCACGTCTATTATGAGTTTTTAAAACTGTACTCGCTAGCGACTATCGTTTAGAATTTGTATGAGAATCCGTACAGCGCCTCTAGTGGTTACGATGTTGAACTACAATTCTCATACAAATTCTAAACGATAGTCGCTAGCGAGTATAGTATTAAAAACTCATAATAGACGTACTGATATAAAGTTGACCTATAAGACATAGGATATGTTGTATTCTTGAAATAATCCCTGAACGGGATAGACAAAGATTATAAGTATAATATTTTCTTAAAATATGGGTACATAAACAAGGTTGGTGGCCGGCACTGTCACTGTTGGTGACCATTCGATTTTTCCGAACAATGGCGCGTTTAACTTTACCTGCTTTCCCTATAAGTATTTTCCTACAAGCGGTCAAAGCCGCTACGAAAACATAGTAGATAATATTCTTTATACTGCCAAAGAGTTATTTTGGATGATAAGTCAAACTAAGGTCAGACCGTCCCGGAAATACAGATACCTATTTTTGGTTCAAATGTAATTTAAAAGCAATATAAAAATGTATTAATAAAATATGTTCTTAAATATAGACGGATAAACAAAAAGAAAACTGTAATTTTTTGAGGAAAATCTTTAGGTAGTATTTCAAAATCCTTTATTTTATACACTTCACGAGTTTTACAAGGGTTATTTACGCAATTTGAAATATTAGAAAATATAATGAAAAGCTTTTAAGTCCATATAAATTGTGTACCTAATGACGTTTTAAGTTGATGTTAGGAATTAAAAATAAATTTTATTTTTATTCCTTTTAGCGCATTTTTAATAAAGCTTGTTTTAAGTTTTTTTTTTCTTTTAATTTATGTTATCTTCAATAAAATTCCCTGTTCAAAATAATAATTTCAATACGTAGATGATCATTAAATTAAAAAATAAAGTTGATGGATCTTCAACAGACTTTTAGCATGAGAAAAGTGACGACAAGAAATAATCTTTCTCCTTTAATCTACGCCACAATACCGCATTACTTAAGCTTGAAATATTACCCAGTATGAAGCCAGCCATCTTCTTTCATGATCTGTCTGGTCTTCTCCGGTTCTTCCCAGTAGCCGATCATGTTGTTGTACCCTCGCACCACCAGCTCGCCAGGAGATCCAAACGGTAAGGTGTTGCCGTTCTCATCTACCACCTGTCAATTAAAGGGTATTTTTAACCGACTTAAAAAAGGAGTCAAGGAAAAAAGTGGTTAAACCAAAAAATATCTCAACTATTTATAAGTGAAAATAAAATTGAGAGCTGAATGAATTTTCCTGTGAAACAAAATAAGCAGTTATGTCCAAGCTAACTTAAACTTTACATCCAGTAAGAAGAAATAAAAGGATTTTGTTGTTGATATTATTGTTATTACGCATGGATAATTCAAATATGTATGCGTGCATTTATAGACAAACGGACAATAACTACTTGTAATGGTGGTTGAGTGGTCCACCATTAACTAATCCGAGTGGTCTAGTGGCGGATAAATAATAAAACGACTGGTTCTTGTAGTTACTGTAGGTAGTATCGGATATGTGAATCCGAGTATCTAATATCTTTAAACGAGCAATTCTTGTATATTTATTTATTTATTTATACCTATATATATAATCACGATCTCGGAAACGGCTGCAAAGATTTTCATGAAAGTTACAGATTAGGGGGTTTTCGGCTCAAGGAATCGATTTATCAAGGTCCCAGGTTCGAGAAAAGCTTGGTTCCCGAGATAAAGAGATTTTAAAAACATCATACTGACGCCATCTATGAAACATTAGGATAACTTCTATGAGATACGGTTTGTTTGTTTCAGTAGTATGAAACTAGATGGCGCTCGAATATATTTTTGTTCGGCTAATACTAATATTATATTCATTCTTACGTTGAAGCGCTATTTTTGCGTTATACCTACCTATTTTCTGTTTGAATAAAATTAAAAATCAGTGCGATTATCTCGCTTGACCTCGCAGGACGCGTAGTGATAGTTTAACGTGCGTTTGTGATATTTACGAGAATATTTGTAAATAAATGTTAGTTTTGTTATTATCGATTTAATAATATATTTTAATAAAGTTTTAAATAAATAATGGTCAGATCGATGAAATTACTATTGTTGTAAATAGAATCAATAAAATTTTAAGTACGCCTAACAACTTGCTCATTAAACTAAAAGTATATTTATTTATGTTGTTTAATTATCATAAACATTCAATACATTTTATCGCAAATAAAAATTTCAGTCGGGGACTGCCTAAGCCTGCGAAAAGTACGAAGGAAAGTTCAATGAATTTATCTAATTAAGTATGTACCTATTTAAAATGCAATTAATTCGCTCACACAGTTAACTTCTATGAGGTACTGTTTGTAACGTGTTGAAATTTCAGTAGTATGAAACTAGATGGCGCTGTACAACTTTGTGAAACACGCTGTTGAGATCCTTTGGCCGTAACATAAGTAAAATGAATTTTGTGCTCAGTGAACAGTTGTATGATTTGACTCCTGAATAGATGGCGGAATTCCTCGTATTTCTTGCGATTCATACTAAATATAATTTTCAACCGAGCAAAGCTCGGTCAACCAGGTACTGTGAATGCTTTATTGAGAAACCTTGCCTATACTTATATCACCAGCTGTACAAAACGATAACCAATGAAATTTATTATTATTACAATGACCAATCAAACTTTCTAAATTTCTACCAATCAATTTTAACTTAATAGAAATTAATAATTTCGGCAACGTATTTATCTATGAACGAGACAAAAATATATATTTCTTCTTTGCTCTAACTGTCGGTAATTAATTTCTATGTAGGTAGGTCTTCGCCTTCTGCGATATGGTAGATAGGTGTAGATAATTTAACGTAGCTAAAAGGGGTTGTTTAGCGTACCGCTACATACTATTAAAAAAGGTGGTCTTTATTTTTATACCCAGCTTAGCAACAGTAGGTAATGTAAATTATGTAATAGATAACTATATACCTACCTACAAATTCGGACCAGTTTTTTTATGACCGATAAACAGCGTTTGATAGAAAACGGGTCCCTATAATTTGGTGTCTTGTATTTGTTTAAATACCTACCTATTATATTTAACTGGGTATTTCCTTATCTACTTGCCACACTTGTTTTTTCAGATATCACGAGACGAAAGAATTGAATGATAAATCGAATATTTGGGATAAGTAAAGTACTTATTAATTTAATTAATTATTGTAACTTAATATTAGAACAAGGTTAAAAGTAGAAGTTGGTTAAAAGAGATTACGTTTCTTATTGAATTGCAAAACCACATTGATCTATGAGTTAAAAAAAAGTTTTACCAAATGTTTTACTTCGTTATAAACCCACGTGAATTTTACTCAGCATTTAAGAAAAACTTCCCTCCTCGTTTTAGCCACTAATTCTTTCACCAACCCGCACTAGATCAACGTGGTTAAAGCACCTACTATCTAAGCCTTCTCAGTTATGAGAAGAGTCTGTGCCCTAAAGGGCACAGACGTTAATACGTCAAAATTTTAAATAAATCATGTTTGGCTAGCTTCTTTTTTGTGTTTGGCTCAAAAACTAAAATTATACCTACCTGAAATGTTAATGAATTCATACTTTGATTACTTAGATTAGCCTACCGAGGAATAAGTTAGGTTCTAATAAATCATGTTTCGATCTATATTTAGCTAGCATATTTTACTACTAAGCCTGTGATTAAATATAGTTAACATTTTTTGCTGTCAACACATTCATTATAGAGGAACTAAAACGAATATACTCGTAATATTCACAGACTCTACATACGATGAACGCAAGAAGCCGAAGGATGTATATTTCTTAGGTAGTGTAGGGGAACAAGAATTTTTTTTTAAATTCCCCCTAAGGGGATAAAGAGTTTTTATTAAAAATGGGATTAACTGAACCATATTATTTATTCAATTTACGTTCAAACTTTATGTACAGGTTCCTTAAGTGACGCCAGCTAGAGTTTTGGAAATAGCCCTCTCGTTCCCCTTTTAAGCCGCCGCGCCGTGCACCGGAGGAAATTTTGTAGGTACTGACATAATTATATTAATTTGAACTAAAAGTGACCTTGAGGATCAAATAATACCGAATTTTGGATATGTCAAAAATATATAGAGTCACTGTCTGAAAGTTAGGCTGTGACTATCGTGCTCACTTCTGTGTTAACGCTTTCACTCACATGCGCGCGAATGTTTATTAATTGCATGAATAGTCAAAGCTTTGACGGCTAGGAATTCCACGAACGTGTCAAAAACTTCGCACAATTATTAACGAAGGTCCGTCCTACACATGTGGGTTCGCGTATTCGCGCGATTGTGAATGAACGTAAGACAAAGCCGCCATCAAGCATGTGCAAAAAAACAAAATTACATAATATTATTAAGATTATTTCGTGTTTGAGCCACCATAACCAATTTTCATACTTAAAATGTTACCCGGTAATAGGTTACCAGTTACAAGCTATCATTTACATACCTAATTATTCGCATGAAGTTCGAATCAATTTCATTTCGTTCTACATAACAGATACTTCCTTTAAACATGCGGTGATTTAATTAAATTCTATGCATAGCGAAACTTGAATTTGTCTCCATCTATCTATACTTGTCTATACTTATAATAAATCTGTAGAGAGGTCAATTCTGTACATTAAATATAGTTCCAAAATAACTATCAGGGGGTGATTAGGGATCGATACTGATGCCAAAAATGCAATCAGTAAAATTTTTGTATGTCTGTCTGTCTGTCTGTCTGTCTGTCTGTCTGTCTGTCTGATGTATAACCGTTATAGAAACAAAAACTACTCGACGGATTTTAACGAAACTTGGTACAATTATTTTTCATACTCCCGCGCTGGTTATAGTATACTTTTCATCACGCTACAATCAATAGGAGCAGAGCAGTGAAGGGAAATGTTGGGGAAACGGGAGAAGTTACTCCATTTTTTAAGCTTCCGTCGCGTGTGCAACCTTAATGGTTAAAGCTACACAGAAATCATGTATGACGGAAATGTTCTCCTTAAAATTATATAAAAAATATTCCACGACAGCATATGTCTATCTTTTATGGTTGACTCACAATAACACGTGTAACTCCCGATAGCTTAGCAGTTCGAAGCTTTCTGATTAAGTATACCTATATTTTATCTACTCTTACGTTTATGACACTTAAGTGGGTGAAATAAAGGGGTGAAGTTTAAACGAAATTCACGCGGGCGAAGCCGCTGGCAAAAGCTAGTATTTTAATATGCGTTTTATTTTTTAACCGACTTCAAAAAAGAAGGAGGTTCTCAATTCGACCGTATATATGTTTTTTTTTATGTACGTTCAGCTATTATTTCGTCGTTTATGGGCCGATTTTAATAATTCTTTTTTTGTTGTAAAGTAGATATGCGCAGTGGGGTCCCCTGATAAGGATACCAGGATCTGATGTTGGCATCTCAGAGAAATCGAGGGGAACTTTTGAAAATTGTATGGATAACTAGTGTGTTTGTTCATGTTATCATACGAGTAAGTACATTAAAGCGCTACCATTTCATGAAGATCTGGAGTCGATCTGATGAAGCCGAAAGACAGTAGAGGGAACTCCTCAACGATTTACTGCAGTTATCTAGTGTTTGGGTTTGATTAATTTGTAGTGACGAGAACTTTACATTTACATGTTGAATTGACTGCCATCTGGCGAGTAG
Source organism: Hesperia comma (assembly GCA_905404135.1). Lineage (NCBI taxonomy): Eukaryota > Metazoa > Arthropoda > Insecta > Lepidoptera > Hesperiidae > Hesperia > Hesperia comma. The sequence continues at coordinate 13,593,404 of FR990022.1, read as the reverse complement.
TTTTTGAGTTATCTCTACTTATCAAGATTGAAGTCGGTTATTTTTTTTGTAAAAAGCAATTATTGGAGTGACGTTTTTTGAATCCTGCGCATTTAGCTAGCATTATTATTATTATTATATATTCTTTATTGTACACCACATAACAAAGCATTACAAAATGAACACAGTTTAAAATGTACAAAAGGCGGTCTTATCGCTCAGGTAGCGATCTCTTCCAGACAACCTTTTGGTAGAAGACAGTAGCTAGCATTATTGGTTTTCAAATGTTTATTTTATTTGTTTAAATTCTAAGCAATAGGTGAACCGCTAAAAACTGGATCGTTTTAATGGTTTGAGGATAAACACGTGCAAGATAATGGCCAATATACCTTTACATCTATAATGAATAAAATGTGTTCATATTTCAATATTTTTACATAATTAACATTTCATATTGATAATTAAAATATAATATGTATTTAAAACTAATGTTAACTTCGTATATTTTGGTAAAATGTAGGAAATAAAATATTACACCTATTTGTGTTTACGACTTTACGGCAGCATAGGTATATGAACAATAACCTTCGTTTATACTTACTTAAGTAAAATACTAGAGTATAATGAAACTACAAAAAATATTTTCATTTCATGGAATCAAGGCAGCAAACGAGCATGTAGCGCCATGCTTCGGCTGCTGCCCGTGGCAACTGTGAACTGTGACCGATACAAAAGAAGATCTTATCGTGACTATATAGGTTGGTAAGTTCAATTTGAAGATGGTGGCTTTAACCTATTTTTTTATGGAATTAAGATAGCAAATGAGCATGCAGCACCACCTTCCGCTGCCGCCCATGACAACTGTGACCGACCCTACTAGAACTAGACTCAATGAGTCTCGTTCTAATTCGGTCACAGATGCGTTGCTACCCCTGAGGACTGAGATGGTTGCCTCTAAAAAAATGTAACTGGCTCCACACCTTCCTATCCGGAACACAATTGTTCTTAAAACAATTATTACACGGTAGGAATGGTACTAAGTACTGTGGCGGGCGGTGGTACCTACTTCCCCGGGTGAGCTCTAGGCCCTACCACCTATAATAAACCACCCTACCACCTATAATAACCTATTGATGTTCTACTAGTAAGCACGCTGCTCCAGTGCGAATTGGTGGAGAGGTTAGTGGCATAGTGGCTAGCCCAAGTGTCTATCGAAGGATTTCATGACGCCCAAAGGCCAAACCATATTCGTTTTCAGATTACAGTTACTTAATCTACTACTATGAAAGGGTAATCTCTTAGTTGAGCAATTTTGCCTTATACCCGTGTCTCCTCTTAATGACTGCACTCTATAGATAACGAATAATATGAATCACTGTTGTTCCTGAGATTAGCCCGTTCAAACAAACATAACCTTCAGCTTTATTAGTATAGATGTACCTTAGCTTCCTGATGATCCTGTATATAACCAACAGTTTCTGCTACTTGGTCGACGTTGTCTCCGTCCACGGATTGGAAAACTGATGCTGTGGTTTCTGACAGCCCGTATAAAGCCTGGGAATCAGTTATTGAATAACAGTTAAAACATAATACAACAAAAAACAAAGAGTTACAAGTCGACGGTTGTGTTTTTTATACTTAAAACACTTTATTTTATTCTAGTGCTTTATTATTTATTTTGACGTGATAACGTCTTATAAATTGGATTACCGGGTGGCACTTCAAGAAACTGTGTCACGGTCACGCTCCGCCGCTCACGTTATGCGCTTACAATGAGAGCGAGTGAGAGGCACGCGTCCCTTCCACTCGGGCATGGTTAGCCCGCCTAAGAGCGAGAGAGACAGACATAAAAAGTGAAAGTTCCTCCTTAACATTACTTATGGTAGCTACGGCGTACACACGTTGGCGTGTTTCAGAAAATGGTACAGCGCCATCTCTGAAGAAGTAGAGTAAGTAATCTCGTTTGTTACCTCACTTAGTTGTGACTAATGGTTAATGGTCTAACGGTTAGCAGCGCTAGATGGCGGATGGTGTTACAATGTTTTAAATATAATTCTTTGTATAAATAAATGTTTTAAATTGTTACTATTATTTCATCCTTCTTCCTACTATACGAATGAATATTCACATTAAAATTATTTTACCACTCAAAGTCGTTGTCACGTAAAACTTTCGCCCGTATACCGACTTTACAGGCAACCAATTTTTTTTTGTACTTATTATAATAATACCGTCCGTATTTAATAAGTCTTTATACTATATAAAAGCCATGACATATTCCTCCAATACTACCTTAGATTCCTACCACCCTTAGACATCTCAGAGCTCTGACAATCTTTACCAAATACCTACCATTACCTAGTCAGATGATCAAATCACTGATCAATCACTCGATCAAATCACTGATAAATCTCTTGATCAAATTACTGAGTTCTCGTAGACAAAATTATGGGCAAAAAATGCTAACAGTAATGAAAATGCTACAAAAAGTAATGCTAATTACCTTGACAGATTTAGCGTTGAGATGATGATTAATACTGCGGATAAGTTGTGGGCTACATGGGGCAGCAGCGGCCAGCGCTACTTGAACGTTGAACGGCAGAGATCCTTTGCCCTTGATCTGCGAGAGGAGATCCACGTACATCGTTGGAGTCCCAGTAATTACTGTGCACCTGTTTAAACACAACAAAAGATAGAGAGCATAGATCACATCATGGTTCAAAATACAGTAGTCCGATAAGAGATGGTCATGTATAAGTATAACAATTACATATTATGCAGGCACGGAAATTACTCCGCCAAGGACGCTATAACTATCTTTTTCTAAAACATTTTTTAACTAATTTAAAAAAAGGAGGAGGTTCTCAGCCCACTAGGAGGCTTTAAAAATACGGTGAAATGTGATACGACAAATATGTGATACTGCGAAGGTAGACAATGCTGTCATGGCGGAGACATTTTCGTGCCCCAAGGTGTAATCGTAATCAAAATTAATCTGCAGTCATTATACATTTTGCCCATCTCTGCTCCTAAAAGTTCTTTTGTCTAATTCAGTGGAAAACAGAAAAGTAGAACATTTTATGAGAAAGGTGTGATTGATGGACTTTATCAATCCGTACTTAGCCATCGTGGTGGACTAAGTACGGCCTTAACCTTCTCATTCTGAGTGGAGACCCGTACCCGCCAGTGCAACAGTAATGGGTTGCGATGATAAACATTAATTTTTAGTTTCATCCTACCTTGTTTTTAGGTGAATCTTGAAAGTTATGGCTCATTTAAATTATACCATTTTCTGGCACATGCAAGAGCAATAATTGAATGCAATAATTGTATTGCAATAATTGCCATTCCACAATTGTACGTAACTGTTTAGACACAAATTATTGTATGCAATTATTGAATACAATACTTTGTGCATGTATACAAGAATCGCATTAGAAGTAATGGCATGGCATGTGCTGTTTACACCAAGGCAAAACTTGAAACGCAAGTTGTCATGAAGATCAAAAATGTTACGTACGAGTTGTAATGTACGAATTATTTAGATTATGCAAGTAGGTAGTTAATTGCTTCAGTTTTATTGTATGCAACAGGCAAGAAACTGTTTTCATGTAAATGAGCCCTAACGCTTACCTAAACTGCTAATGATTAATTATCTAAAGCTGTTTACTATTATGATAAAATCTAACTTCTCAGCCAACAGTGCATTCAGGTTCGACGTCACGTTATACGTCGGTGACGCGAGTATCAGGCTGGACCCGTGACGCAACGCGCTCAACGTTGTCACGATAGATCCAAGAGCATGGAACAGCGGTACCTGGAAGAATTTTGACACTTAGGCACTTCTTAGGTATGCAAACTTCCTTAAGTTAACTTAAGTTAGCCCTTGACTACGATTCCACCTGATGTTAAATGGTAACGGAGCCTTAAGGTGGTAACGCGTGCTAACTTAGAAGAAACCTATTCACTCTTGACTTGAAGACACCCACAACTCCTTCCTTTATGCTACGTACATGCAAATTGTGGAATGGACTTCGTTTTGAGGTACTTATTTCCCGCGTGAAAACAGTTATTCTCTTTCAGAGCCGACGTTGCAGTTGACCACTTACCATCAGTCGGCTCATCTCCTTTTACGTCAGCCCTTCAGGCTATAAAATAAAACGAGCAAATGGGGTTCCTGATATTATTTATTTAACTTACTTATACTATCACTATCCGTGGATTTCAGTTTATGCAATGTGGGTAGGGCCTTTAGAGGCTGTTGGAAGGTCTATTAGAAATACATATTATTTTGTACATTTTATCATAGCAATACAGGTGAATTTATGTACATAGAACTCAAACTCAAACTCAAAATCGTTTATTTCACGTAGGTATTTACAAATACGATTGTGTATTTGATTCTACCGCCATTTTTGCAAAGGTGCCTTATATTCGTTTGTAATGGAGGAGAAAAAAAAATGGCGAAAAAAAAAACTCCTCATAACTAATATAAAGTATATAAAAGTTTTCAGTTTCTTTTTCTGACATCGGTTACTGATCCTAGTTCCAAATTGCGTTAATTAAAACCAAACTGCCATAGACTGCATATACTTAGGGCGCTTTTAGTGTCATGCGGATTTGGTCACGCACGCGGGATTGCTCCGCATGCGTGATATTTCACGCTGCGGATCATACGCAGTTTAAGTTTCAGTCTTCTGCGGGTTGACGTGCGGGTTGCGTAGACGATTAGTACAATACGGTGCGTGCGCCCCGCACGACTCTAAAATGGGTACTGAAGTTGTATGGATAAGCCACGCATGCGGATGCCCCGCTGCGGGATGACGCCCCGCACAGCGTCCCGCATCCCGCGTGCGTGTTTCACGCTTTACAGTAAATTCTATATGAAATTGTTCTTTGCGGGTGCTACGCATGCGGAGCAATCCCGCGTGCGTGAGCAAATCCGCATGACACTAAAAGTGCCCACTGAGAATTTAACGTTTTAAAATATATTTCATACAGACCTGTACACAAACGTTCTGCCGACGTTCGTGTAAAAGATTCCTTTTCCCAATAAAGTACGTGTTGTTCACAACGCCGAGATGAGAGTCTATTGCTGCTTTTGGATCACCTGTACAAATGTTTTCAAAGGTTTAGTATAATGATACTTCCTTATTTTTTTCGCTTTTTAGGGCTTTTTTACATTATTTAGTTTAACAAAAGGTGGACTTAATTCTTAAGCATTTTATTGATACCAAACGATCTGCGTTTTATGCCAAAAATAGCAAAATTGGAAGGAGTATATAAAAAAAACATATAGATAATTATATGCTATGCTTAGGGCCTTACAAGTGGTCTTTTGTTGAAGTGTGAAGGGATTCAAGAAGTATTTAGGCTACCTAAGGTTTTTAGGTCGTGGTGCACAATCTCTGCACAAGCTCGGTGGATTGCGTCGATCCTAAGTGATCGACAAAGTTAAGCAACTTCGGGCGCGGTCGGTAGATATCTAGATGACAAAATTTCTTGAGCGCTTCCGTGCTTCGGAGGGCATATCAAGCCGTCAGTCCCGGCTGTTATCGATATCTATCGTTATACTGCTATCTAGCAGTCCTTAAGCCATGTCGAAAGCCTTTGGACGGCTAGAAAACTTCTGACATTGGGTTGGATACTACAGCAAGGTGGAGTATGCTCTAGGCCTCCTCAATAATGAGGAGAGATCCCTGCTCGGTAGTGGGCTATTAATAAGTTGTAGACATAAGTACTAATGGGATCTTTTCGTTTATGTCTAATAACTCACCAGTAGTCCCAGACGTGAAGTGCACGAGGCAACCATCTTCGGGTTTTACGTCTCTCAAGTACTCTGATACTGAGACGCCACTTCCGCTGTCCTTGGTCAAAGAGTCGATTGTAAACGTGCCTCTGAAAACAATAATATTTTATCATCAGCCCATTATGAGATATCTATAATATCTACTTCAGTATAAAGTGGTCTTAAAGTATCTGCTTGTTAAGAGCACACTTCATTTTCTTTGCGAATCCATCAATTGCGAACAACACAGATAACGCATCAATAACACCCATGTTTTGCAAAAGCTCCGGCTAGGAATCGAACCCGGGGCGTCAACGTAAGTAAGATCACTACCATTTGGGCTTCGAAGTCGTCAAATCGTCGATAAAAATTATTTTATAGCACAGCGTGACATAAACTCGCACTTATGCCACGGTTTTCCGTGGCGTAAGTACCTCCTTTTTACATGGCAAATGACGCTAACTTCACACCATTCAAAAATGAATTATTGCCTATTGCGCGGGTACAAATTAAAAAAATACATTGTACATGAGAGTATGACAATGAGTGACGCAAACCTGCACCACAGATTATAAAATACTATGTAGGTATGCCTGCACTTTAGTCATGTTTATCATTCTGTACAACTTTATTTATACGAATTCAATTTAAGTATGTTCTGAGTGTTGTAGGTAGTGAAATTGTTGATGAAAACTGTTACTTTATCATATTTTTTATTGGGAAAATATGATTGAACAAAAAATAAACTACCTACTTAACAAAGTATAAGTATACATAGATGGTAAAGTACACTATTTGGTAGAATCAGTAAAAAATGTTTCTTATAGTTATCTTCTCTTCTCAAATTGTTGGTTCAGTAATTTAAACCAGTGCGTTATGCTTATTAGGCAAGAATTCTGATAAGTTAGCGATTTTTCTAAATACAGTTTTATGTTGTAGAAAACTTGAATAAAATCATTAAGTAATAAATTCGTAATAATTACTTTCCGGAGGCTTCGCCATAAGTTTTTTATCTGTCTCTTCATGTTTCGAAATCTTTGTAATTCTCTTTAGCACAATAAAATTACAAAAACATTATCGCAACTTAGAAAGTGTAACTAGCAATATAATTATCTAAGTATATGAAATTAAAGCATCAAATCATAACTATCATTTAATATAACTACAATTAATCGGGTTTATGTCACTCGTGCTATAAAATAATATACGATACTCGTTCGTAATAGTACATTATGATGTAAGTGCGCGAAGTTGGTCATTACAGTCGAGGCGGTATTGCACAGCCCGAGCCGCTAGGCGAGGGCTGGAATAGAGCCAAGACTGTAGTGAACAAAGCGCACGCGTATCATACGACGTTTTTCAACACACTTGCGAGGAAAAAAACAATTACGTATCGACATTTTTCAGTCACAAATCAGCAAATTATAAACGAACAAATGTTTGCACAAAATGGCGCCGAGGTTTATTTTATTTTTTCGCGCGCCGTATCTTTGGTTGAATAACTATGCGCGCGCAGGCGCGCAGGTTAAGTCCAGAGGCAAAGAGCACCGCTATTCAGCCACAATATATTAAACTAAATAATTATGTATTTCTAATAGGAATTTACGGTAATTAATGATTTAAAATATTGTATTTTTTAAATGCTTTAATAGATAATTAGATGAAGTATAATCTTATCTTATCAGATTTTGACTAAGTACAACAAGTTTATTTATTTACAAAATAATAAATCTTTTGGTAACAACCTCTTTACGGATATTAAAAAAAAAGTGGAATAAGAAAAACACTAGTGCGGCAATGAAAAGTAAAACGCACTACTGTGTAATAAACCGCATTCCGGGCGTAAGACTAAAGAAAAAATAGCAACTTTACGAGCAAGTGTGTTGAAAAGTTACATTTTAATTTTGTAAAATGGGCAACTTTACGCACCGTATCGTAATGTGCTATTTTATTTCACATCAGCGAATGTTGTTGGTTTACATTCCCATAAGTAAGTATGTCTCATTTTTTTTATCAACATGGACACCTCTACCACGTGCTGTTATTAAAAAGGTTAAGGATTAAACAATTTAATTCATAAAAGTCACATAAGGAAGAGTTTCACGTACAATAATAACAGTTATAAAGAAAGAATTCAGCACTTCAAATTAATTCGATATCATTAAATGCGACGTGTGAATTAAAATATGTTTACACTTTTGGCCCGCGGCTTTGTCCGCGTGTCTAGAGCACCACGAACAAAATAAGTAGGTACTTATCCTTTATCCTAATTAAAATCATGGTCCACCCGTTTGTCAAATTGTGTGTCGATATGTGATGAAAATACCTAAACGTTTTACATCTCTTAGGTACCTAAGTCCCTACTTGAGAAATCTTTGATTCCCTATACAAACTTCCAATTCCGTGTTTACCCCTAAAGAATAGATTTCCACACAAAAACTATTTCCATACAAAGTTCCTGCCAAATCAGTAGATAAAACGTGCAAAAGTAACTGGCTGAATTAATTGTGTATCTACGTACTATGCAGTGCTGATTTAAAACATAATTATAATGGTATGATTATTGATGCCGTAATTGGAATCTGAAGTATGAAGAAAATGAATGGGCAATAATAAGAAGAAGAAGAAGAAGAAGAAAAGTTTATTCCAGTAAATGCTTACAAGTACATAATTATCAGGTAAGGTAAGATTACAATATAACTAATTAAAGAGAAAACATGTAAAAGCAAGCACTACATGGAAAGGCTCGCACTCAGTCTTTACTGTGGTAGCGAGCCACAGCTACTGGTTTTCAGTACGAGCCCGGTGCAGTTCGGAGTCCGAACTTCGGACACACGGTGAGCCTTAAATATTTTTCTATGCTGTTTAATAGTATTCATATATTATTATGTATTATATAGATACCAGATATAATAGATACCAGAATTATCTTTCGATGTCCACTGTTGGATGTAGGCCTCCCCTAACTGGCGCCACTCTAACCGGTCCTGAGCCCGTTGAATCCAGCGGATGCCCGCCGTCTTCAACAGGTCGTCAGTCCACCTGTTCGGGGGGCGCCCTACGCTCCTTTTTCCAAGACGTGGTCTCCATTCGAGGACTTTTCTTCCCCAACGGTTGTCGGTCCTCCGAACTATATGGCCGGCCCATTGCCACTTCAGCCGGCTAATTCTCTGGACTATGTCGGTTAAACCGTGTTCGTCTACGGATCTCATCATTTCTGATTCGATCACGCAGAGAAATACCGAGCATAGCCCTCTCCATAGCCCGCTGAGCGACTCTGAGCTTGTGCATCAGACCAATAGTGAAGCACCACGTCTCGGAGCCGTATGTCATCACTGGCAACACACACTGCTCGAACACCTTCGACTTCAGGAACTGAGGTATTTTGGACGACAAGATATGACGCAGTTTCCCGAACGCAACCCATCCGAGTTGGATTCTACGAGTGACTTCTTTCTCGAAGTTGGACTTACCCAATGTCACTCACTTATACCAATGTCGTTATAATTATGGACGAATATGTCGCTTTATTCGCCCCAGTCCTGCCACAATCAGTATTATAGTTCAAGGATAAAAAATCACTAGCGATTGATTATAATGTTATGATTATGTCTTAAATGAATGTAATATACAACATAATTATGTTAAAGTGCCAGAAAAGAAATGTATTCTTTTTGTGTCAGATTTTAACAAAACATTTATTCAATTCAATTACGTCTTGATATGATAATGCTAAATTAATAGTAGATTGAATGACAAGGGTGCAAAGTAATATTTTTTCGGCGAGGGCGTTTTTTTAATCAGAGTGAAGTGAGGGATTCTAGAGTAGAATCCCGAGCGTAGCGAGGGATTCTTTAGTAGAATCCCGAACGTAGCGAGGGATTCAAATTACGTCGCCCGAGCCAAAAATATACTTGCTCCCGAGTGATACACTCTACTTTTCATCCCCCCTATGAGAAAAGGCGCCTCAAATTCAGGAATAATACTGTCACAGTCACTAAACTAACTAAACTGACTAAACCGACTAACCCGACTAACCCGACTAAGGGCGCATTCAAAAAGAACGCTGGTTACCGGCGCCGATCTGCCAGTAGGTTTGGGCCGTTTGGGTAAAAATATCGATATATCAAAATATCGATATTTTTTCAGATTTAATATTTATTTATTTAAAGCTCTGCTGTCTGCTCATGGATAGCATCATGTACCTATTTGACCAATCCGATTTCTTAAATTTAGAAAAAGAGTAGGTATGCAGTAAGCTATATGGGTTTAGTTTCTTTGCTTCAAACACAAACAAAAATTACAGTCTATGACTACTTGTCTATGACAATGACACTGCTTGTTGGTTTGGTTGGTAAAGTGCCACAAACTAATCTGACCCGGTAAGAGGGGCGCTACTGTATTTGTCTTTGTCTGACAACAGTATAACATTTGCATTAGTTGCAATTTTGGCAACCGGCCCAGATAAGTTTGTGGCACTGTATGTTGATTTTTTCTTGGCTACAGGTACATAAACCTGTTTTTTAATAATAAAACTGATGTCATAACAGCCAGATGTGTATTTAGGTACTTTAAAATTTCGAATATTTTGGCAATTTTTATAAATAATTGCATATTGGGCAAAAAATATCGATATATCGAAATATCGATATTAAATTTCTTGGGTGATATATATCGATACATTTGGAAAATATTGATAAGATAAATGTCGATATGTTTTTCCCATTTGCCCATCCCTGTCCCTATCTGTCAGCACTTATCGGTATAGTCTAAGATCCGAATCTAAATCGACATTCATCGGATTGATAAGAGAATCAAAATTATTTTATAATAAATTTCGTATATTAGAAAATATATTAAAAATGGGTAGACAACAAAAATCCTGGACAGAATATAAGTATTAGTTTATACCACTCCTTAATATTAAACAAATATTTCTTAGTATTTAAATTTGCTTTTTACAAAAAAAATTACCGACTTCAATCTTGATAATTAGAGATAACTCAAAAACTACTCGCCAGATGGCGCTCAATTCAACATGTAAGTGTAAATTTCTCGTCACTACAAATTAATCAAGCCCAAACACTAGATAACTGCAGTAAATCGTTGAAGAGTTCCCTCGACTGTCTTTCGGCTTCATCAGATCGACTCCAGATTTTCATGAGATGGTAGCGCTTTAATGTACTTATGATAACATGAACAAACACACTAGTTGTCCATACAATTTTCGAAAGTTCCCCTCGATTTCTCTGAGATGCCATCATCAGATCCTGGTGTCCTTATCAGGGGACCCCACTGCGCATATCTACTTTACAACAAAAAAAGAATTATCAAAATCGGCCCATAAACGACGAAATAATCGCTGAACGTACATAAAAAAAAGCATATATACGGTCGAATTGAGAACCTCCTTCTTTTTTGAAGTCGGTTAAAAATTATTTTTTTGTGTTTAATAAATCTGATATTCATTTATTACATATTAATAAATCTTTTTAAATACTAAGAAATATTTATTAAGCACTAAAAAGTGGTCTCTAATAAATTATTTGTTAAATATTAACAAATATTTTTAACTATCAAAAAAAGTTTCTATCAGTGTGTTTGATTCTCTTATCAACCCGATGAATGTCGATTTAGATTCGGATCTTAGACTATACCGATAAGCGCTGGCAGATCAGCGCCGGTAACCAGCGTTCTACATGAATGCGCCCTAACCCGACTAACCCGACTAACCCGACTAACCCGACTAACCCGACTAACCCGACTAACCCGACTAACCCGACTAACCCGACTAACCCGACTAACCCGACTAACCCGACTAACCCGACTAACCCGACTAACCCGACTAACCCGACTAACCCGACTAACCCGACTAACCCGACTAACCCGACTAACCCGACTAACCCGACTAACCCGACTAACCCGACTAACCCGACTAACCCGACTAACCCGACTAACCCGACTAACCCGACTAACCCGACTAACCCGACTAACCCGACTAACCCGACTAACCCGACTAACCCGACTAACCCGACTAACCCGACTAACCCGACTAACCCGACTAACCCGACTAACCCGACTAACCCGACTAACCCGACTAACCCGACTAACCCGACTAACCCGACTAACCCGACTAACCCGACTAACCCGACTAACCCGACTAACCCGACTAACCCGACTAACCCGACTAACCCGACTAACCCGACTAACCCGACTAACCCGACTAACCCGACTAACCCGACTAACCCGACTAACGCGACTAACCCGACTAACCCGGCTATTATTTAACGGGCAGGAAAAGTTATATGAAAATTCATTCCCGCCCGCTATTTAAATAACGAGCAGGAAAAGTTATATGAAAATTCATTCCCGCCCGCTAAATAGAAAACACCAACTTTGGATCCCCTTAAGACCGAACCAAGTCGTCTTTTTCGAATAGGTGGGATGAAAAATAAATGACTTCCTTATTTATTTTTTATTTGTCTATTATTTTGCAATCAGTGAAAATAGCTGAGAGTGACGTGAGACTTATATACCTAAATTGTGACTTATTAAACCTAAGCTATGAGGGATTGAAAATACGAACTATCCTACTTCCTACTAATATTATAAACGTGAAAGTTTGTGTATTTGTTTGTTTGTTTGTTTGTTTGTTACTCCTTCACGCAAAAACTACTGAACCGATTTTCATGAAATTTGGCACACACATAGAGGGCAACTTAGATTAACATATAGGATATTTTTTATCCCGGAATTCCCGCGGGATCAGGATTCACGCGAAAAAAAACTCCAATACGCCACGTCGCGTCGCGAGGTTAGATTTTTATGGGACTTTCATTGGGAGATAGAGGAAGTTGTGAAGTAACATAATATATAGGTTACTTTTTATCCCGGAATTCCCACAGGATCAGGATTCACGCAGGAAAAACTCCTATGCGCAAAAGCGCGGGCTTAAATTTTTATGCGAGTTTCACTAAGAAATAGAGGAGGTTCTGGAACAACACATAGGCTACTTATTATATCAAAATTCCGGCGGGATCAGGATTCACGCGGGAAAAACTCTTATGTGTGAAGTAGCGGACTTAGATTTTATGGGACTTTCATTAGGAGATAGAAGAGGTTCTAGAGCAACACATATGCTACTTATTATCCCGGAATTCCGGCGGGATCAGGATTCACGCGGGAAAAACTCCTATGTGAAAACGCGCGGGCTTGAATTTTTATGCTACTTTTATTGCGAGGTAGAGGAGGTTCTGGAGCAATGTATTAGGCTACTTTTTCTTCCGGACTTCCCGTGGGATCATGATTCATACGGGAAATCACCTATGCGCCAAGTCGCAGGCTAACATTTTTATGGGACTTTCACTTGGAGATAGAGGAAGTTGTATGCCTATATGTTATTTTATCCCGGAATTCCCGCGAGATCAGGATTCACGAGGTTCAGGATTCACGCGGTAAAAACTCATCCCCGGGAACGAGGTCGTGGGTTCAGATGTTTATGGGATTTCAGAGGGACGTAGAGGAGGTTATGAAGCATTATATAAGCTACTTTTTGTTCTGGACCGCCCGCGGGATCGAGATTTACGCGTGAAAAACTCCCTTGAACGAATGAAGTCGCGGGCTCATTAATATCTATATATCGGGATATCTACATAAGTAATTATCGGGAATCGAACCGGCTCTATTTCTCATGACACACTGAGTTCCACGCGGGCGGAGCCGCGGGCAACAGCTAGTAGGTACATAATTGGAGAAAAGGAAGTCAGTGTCGTCTTGGCAGGAACACTCTCGATCCCCTAGATTATGATTGATAAGATAACATTTGATTAATAGGTACTTACGGTTAGCTTTTCTGGGTTCATATACGTATTAATAACGTTACTTTTATTTAATTAACGAAATTATTTTCATAGACATTAATGATGATAATTTTACAACTTAACCCGCCCTCACGTCGCGTCGCTTCGGGTTCAAAATAAAATTATGCAAAAAATAGTTTAAAAATTCAAAAGCCATATTAAAAAAAACTACCCCCAAATCGGTAGGTACTGAGGTTAGCGCTAACAAAACCACAGAGAAACAGACAAAAAATCTAGAAATCATAGTTTTGGGTTCTATTGTGTTTAATAAAAATGCCTCGTCATTTAATTTTTTCTGTTGCAATTTTTCCCCCTGTATCTAATTTTGGGTTTTCTTATAATATATAGATATTTTCTATGTATGATGTATAGATACAGGTTAGTTACAGATTTATAAAATGTATAGATTATGAAAATTAATAGTAGGCAATTTCTACTTACGGCAACGCTTCCTTTTCACTTGTGATTATGGTCGATAAATTCGGAAACTCCTCTGATTTAACTTGTCCAGGTTTCATTTTATCTAAATTTGGAATGAGATGCCTCAGAGTTCCATAATAATTTCTTGTGCCGTATTTTTCACCGATAAATATTCCTTTCAATTGTGTCTTTTTCATACAGAAACTCAGCTCGTTTTTCTCGTATATTGGGTTTATTAAAATCTGTAAATGAAAACATTATTTTTTATTTAATCTATGCTTAAGGACAATAAAAGTATGATTTATTTTTATAAGGAACTAGCTGAACCCTGCGCACGTTGCTAAGCCAACTAAAAAAAAATTAAAGGAAAAACATTACACTAAATAAATGAAAATTTGTGGCGCCATCTGTCGAAAACTGGTCACACCAACTCCGAAACCTTCGTGGCCTTAGGTATCCACAACAACTTTGCTAAAGATCGTCACATGAGCGAATACATAGTCTACGATTCTATAAAGGACATACAGACAAACTTTCATTTTCATATGTAAGATTAATATGGTAAATTAGCATGTAATACCATTGTCGCCTATGACAACTGTTATCTATACAGAACAAGACTAAAATCGGAACTCGAATGGTTAGTCGAGTAGATCTTGGATAAAATTAATTTAAAGAAATGCTGTTATAACACTTACAGATATAAGTCCAACCCTCGCCGCAGCCACCCATGCCACCATAAAGCTGGAATTGTTGTGTGACCAGACACCCAACGTGTCACCTTTGTTGAACCCTCGCGAACGGAGAGAACGTCCCAATGCATCAGCCTGAAATTTGAAATAGTTTTTTTTTTTTAATTCTAGTTCGAATTTCGAATTTTTCGTGTCTTTATGTAGGTAGTGTGTATCGATCGATTGGTCTAGTAGGTAGAAACTATCGATCGACGTCGACTAATCCGTTCCACCATCGATCGACGCCTTCGATCGACGATCGATCGATTGGTCTGGTAACACTCTAATAGACCAACCAATCCCAGGAGAGAAAGTAACATTACATATTAGTTTGGCCGTATTGGGGTAGACAATACTGATGTAAATCCCATACTGCATACTCTCTGTGTGCTTAGTAAAAGTGCTCAGCATTTAAGAAGCCACCGTTTGTTCAAAAATGTTTTGAGTGACACAAAGGTTTCAGGCATTGTTCAGAAATTGACAAAAACGTCAGGGGTTTGCTTGGATTATTGGTAAAGGACAGGATAGGGCGCTGGAAAGAAAAAATAATTGAAGGCTTATTTAGTTTATTTTACAATTGTCAAAAATGTAATTAATCTTAGTATGGACTTACTTTGGTCAACAGCTCATCATAAGTAAGTGTTACATTTTCGTAAATGGACTTGATTGCAACTCGACCAGGGTACTTCTGGGCTGTTTCGTTAAGTACGACGCCTAAAGTTGAATGGGTTAGAGGTTCGCTTCCTGGGTTGTGCAGATAACCATCTTGAGCCGTGTGGCGTGAGCGAGTCAATCTGTAAATTAGATTTTCGGAAAATTAGTTTTATACATCTAACTGTCGTTGTATTAATTAGTCTTACTTATGTAAAATTTCATATTGATTTTGAATGATTATACAGGGTGTCACAAGTGATTTTTTGCCATCAAGTAGGATCAAAGGTATCTAACTATTTATTTATCGTAAGTTTTACGGGACTTTCTCCCGTTTTCCATCGATTGATTCCATGATTCACGCTTGTGTGGAATTTATCAAAAAAATTGTAGGGAAGTCTACTCGTACATCCAATATACATAGTTCGAATTGCTTAAATGAAGCAACTTAACATTTTAAATTAATACAGCAACAACAATTAATTAAAACTAATTACGTAGGTACGTACTTTGTATTATTTGAATGAAATGAGAAAAGGCCCAAAATTATGATATTAATTAAGCCTTTGTTTTCGGGGTTCAGCCGGGGTCGGTAGGTACCTCGGATAATGTAATTCTGAATTTTTATTCGTTAGCGTAGTTATCCAATTTAAATATTCTTGTTACTGGGAACATAACTTTATACAATATTTTCTTATACGTATAAAAATATTTCGATAGATTTCTTGTAGGTAAAACAAAACAATAGGTCTAAAATGGACGGGCAAATGGGTGAGCAGTTAGAGAATTAAGATAGGGAAATCTTTTGATTACCTGAATTGAGATCAAAGAATTTTAACTTACCTACTCACTTTCTGAATACTCACTAACTGATAAGTACGTATATTTTTATAAAATAGGTATTAATATAAATAGTATATTATTAAGATATTATTTGAATAAATGAAGTAAAAATTACGAATATCGTAGTTTTATAGTGCTATAATTTTAATGACTGCAATAACGGTTTGTTTACTAAAATTCTCCCGTTATTTCGGCGGAACTCTAGAATGCAAGTAATTTTTGCATAAAATTTAACACTGTTTATCAACGTATAATTAAATAAGTTTTGCTTTGTCGATATATTAAGAATAACTTATAACTATATTAAGAACTAGCTTTCGCCCGCGGCTTTGCCCGCGTGGAATTCGTTTAAACTTCACCTAAAACTTCACCTAAAAATAGTCGAATTGAGAACCTCATCCTTTTTTGAAGTCGGTTAAAAATCCATTCTCATGATAGGTAGGTACCTAAATAATCTTGGATTACTATGACAGTCATAATCTACATTTAACAAACGAATAAAATTAATTAAATAAACAATTACCTAACTCAAATTTTCAAATAATCTTAGCGGTATAATACGATAACCTTCGAACACAATAAGTACTTAATTTGAATATTTAATTTATTATTTACCTTAAACCATTAAAACCCACGCATCTTCGAGTCACTAACACAATTTTATTTTTCATTGTGATAAATACCAAACACGGACATCACACAACCATTCGTCGATATCAAGAATGTTAGACTAAAATTCCGCTGATAAATTTTATCACAATAATATTTATCAACAACTACCAGTAGCATTTGTTATGACACTCGCACTGTGCACACAACTCAGGCACAGTAAGGAATAGACTTACTGACTTCAATGAATATTGAACACTGATGGAATATACATAAATATGTATTTGATTATGTATTACGAGTAGGTAGGTATCTGTTACGTAATAATAGGCAAAGGGACTGGTAATAATTATGTATATCGATAAGACTGCTGCTGCTATTAGGTAATTTATGGTGTTTGTATTTATTACTTGTACTTGGAATGACAGGATACGATTCCCTCGAAGTTCGACGAAACATGGCTCTACTGGACTACTTTTTTGAACTGGTTAGGGGCAGTATCTTCAACCCATCGGTGTTGGAACAAGTTTCATTTTATGTACCGGACAATTATATTTACGCGCGCCGACGAAGGTTGTTGGCAGTGCCAAGTTGCAATTTGCAGTTGGTGAGAGAATCACCCTTGGTTCGTGGAGTAACTTTGCTCAATGGGGTCCTGGCTGGGAACCCAGATCTAGATTTATTTCATTCGACATCTGCTGTATTTCGCAGAACGGCCATGGACTATTTACAACGCGCTAATTGTAAACGGTGTTAGGTTTAAATTGACCTGTTATGTTTACATTTATTGTGAATAATAAAATAAAATAAAATAAAATAAAATAAAATAAAATAAAATAAAATAAAATAAAATAAAATAAAATAAAATAAAATAAAATAAAATAAAATAAAATAAAATAAAATAAAATAAAATAAAATAAAATAAAATAAAATAAAATAAAATAAAATAAAATAAAATAAAATAAAATAAAATAAAATAAAATAAAATAAAATAAAATAAAATAAAATAAAATAAAATAAAATAAAATAAAATAAAATAAAATAAAATAAAATAAAATAAAATAAAATAAAATAAAATAAAATAAAATAAAATAAAATAAAATAAAATAAAATAAAATAAAATAAAATAAAATAAAATAAAATAAAATAAAATAAAATAAAATAAAATTATTGTTTGATATTCCTTTTTTAAATATGTTTTTTTATGTTATAGATAGATTATAGAACAACATGGGGACATTCAACTAGTTTTCCCCTGGCTTTGATCACGACAAAACACAGTTAAAATTATCCACCAAATTGTACCCTACTATAATAACAATAGTTGCGTAATTTATTTATTTATCTAGACTTTATTGATGATAATACAAAATACTGGATTTGCCAACGGCTTCATCCGCGACAACTTGATCTACTTATTACATTTTTCAAGAAGATAAATATTGAAAATTCAATATTATAATGAGCACCAGATAAAGTTCTTATTTCAATGCTGTCCTACGAGTTACCTAAGTTAGTCGGAGTTGAGTCGAATTTGAATTCATGTAATGTGCACATACCTTTAATTGATCGATGACCTACGACTGACACTAGTCATCAGATTTTGACACAAGGTCTTTATTATTATTATTATTTGAACCTGTGGGGCCTGCTGTTTGGCAGTCTTAGGGTGCGTACAGATTATATAACATTATCTAACATTGTTGTATCACAATGAAACAATATAACAAGACTCAATGTGTTTTTGTAAGACATATCGTCCACATTTATAAAACATGTTGTTTAACAATGTTTTATAACATGTTTTGTTATATAGTCTGTACGCACCCTTAGGCACTTCTCACACAACGCTATTTATGAGCTACGCGACTGCAACGCAACCCAAAATTTCGCTGTATCTGACAATGTTCACTGACAGGAGACGCATCGTAGACGCCTAACGTTCAAACCAATCAGCTAACCTTCAGTAAACATTAAATGAGAATGTATGAATTTCAACTTTAAATCATAGTGAAGGATGATGATGACATCCCACTTAACATCGTTGATCATCTAATAATGGTGTCGGATTATTTCAAACTTTATAACATGGATTAAATTTTGACTAATGTCATGTCCAGAAGTGATACATGTTAACCGCAAATAAGTGAACGGGCAAGTGTAGGACAGACCTTCGCAAATGATTTTATTTATGCGAAATTTTTGACACCTTCATGGTATTCCAAGCTGACAAAATTGTGTCAATTCGAACATTCGCGCGCATGTGAGTGAGCGCGGCAAGAATCATTAGAATCACCTCAAAGAAACAAACATACATAAACCGAAACACATTAACCTTCTTCGTGAAGCAATCGGGTACCTAAATACAATGGTCACAATCAACAATAAAGCTGTACATACCACGTAACTTCCACCGCCTGTACCTGTATCGATTATCCTGATGACGACAGACCGGTTGCCGTTTCCTTCAACAGTGGTTGCAGAGTGCACTTGTTAGTAGATGAAAAATTACAGTAGCTGGCTGGTCAAGCCTGTGGTATCTGATCTTGCTGCGATCGAGGTCGAACCGCCCTCACTCCCTCGCCGGAAGTGCCACGTGGGCGCACGCGACGACTTACCCCCTCGCCGCTTCGCCCCGTCGCCCCGTCGCCCCTTCGCCCCCTGGCCCCTTTCCCCCCTTCTTGTGACGAAACATGCAAATTTCCCCGACCTCCTCAGCCGATACGAATCACGTGAAAGCGTCCATAACGTTTCCACCTTCCTAGAACCGAACAAGGTCAGGAGGTGAAAGATCGTAGTGGACTCCTTATTATTTCGTCAATGTCAGTCTGGGAATATTTTTGGGGAATGGCTCAACCGGGTAGATAAAGGTATTAAATTTTGCTGACGTCAACTGGCTATGTTGCCAGTCCAAGAACAGTTTTGATATTATCAGTAAGGACTAGAGACTATACGAAAATATTAATAAACATTCACATACTCCCTAGGTGCTAGTGTACCTAATCGAGGTATAATAGTCCTGCAACATAATCACTGCCAGATGAAATATCTAAGATCTCTTTTCCGGAGATAATTCAGCCACTTCAGTCAATACGAAACTCTCTTGTTGCACGTCAACATTATAAATGAATGTAGGAGTTACAAGTAAAAGTGTAAACCGTGTAGCTGAAATGTCTTATTAATAATAAGATCTCCTTCAGATACTTCGGATGTTACCTTCTACTCTTTAGGACATCAGAATTCTTTGTGTACTGAGGATATTAAATAATTAAAAGGCCTAATTACTTTTAAATAAACATTTCACCAACTTTTTATGATCAACTTGATAGTAGATAAATTGTATCACCCATGGATATTTTAAGAAATAAATGCATCAACGACGCATCGTCGACGGAAGATCGGGGGAGCCACAGAATTGGCGGCTCTCCGACATTGCGATAAAAAATATATTAAATATTTCACGGTCGATTTTAATAGGGCGGTAGCTAGTCAGAGCCAAATACCCCGTGATACAAAGTTCCTAGTAATTACAACCCAACAAACAAATCACCTCAATTATTATTTATCTGCTCGTTAATTAATTCACTGTTGATTACACTAGCAATCTGATATGCATCACAAGTTTAGTGTTGGCGATCTTAATTGATACTGATTCACGCTATGTAAATTAAACGTCTGTTACGTTCTTCTGGAAATACCGATCTGATGGAATACGCTTCGTTTAATCTATTGAAGTTACTGAAGTACTAGTTATATATTATCTAAAAATATTTGGATATAAGTTTGATATTTAGATAAATAGTGAATTGTCTATAACTCTCAGTAAGGCAAAAGTTTCCTTGAGACTTCTTAAAACTTCTTTCGGGTGCGCTCATGGTAAGAACTTGCGGAATTTCATGACGTAGATCAACATTCACGAAGTATTATAAAAATTTGATATAGGTAAATTTTTACGATCTGATTAACTTTTGAATGAATTTATAGGTACCCCATTAACAGTGTTTTTAGTAAACCACTTTCAAGGTTTTCTTATTAAGATTTACCATTTTCGATTTAAGTATTATTCAGTCGTTATATTATGATCCAATACTTCAGAATAGTCATATAATGTAACCGTTTTTATTGACTTAACTTGTTTCCCTATCCCCTTTCATAAATGGGCCAATGCATGAGACGTCCTGAGACATCGCATTCGTAAGTTTGTTTGTAAATCCAGTTCGCGTCGCGGCTTTATTTACCCCAATCATGCAAGAAGGCGGCTGGCTACGCAATGCCGCAGTCATGCTCCGCCCGCCCACCGGTTCACACCGAAACTAGCCGACATGGCTCCCCGCGAATTCGAGTGCAGTGTGACTAAATAGATTCAATTCGATGAAGTGACCATGTCTCAAGCCCCAGGCGGGAAGAAGGGCAAGGGCCCGCCGAAGAAAGCAGCAGCGGCAGATGAGGACAAAAGCGCAGCGACTAAAAATGCTGACGATAAAGATGAAACGGCCTCCACTACCGAGGATAAGAAGGAAGTCAAGGATACCAACGGAATGTCTGACGTGGTCAAGCCGCCGAGTGCGGGCGTCAACATGCGAGATGCAGCGGCGAAGATCTTGGTGTTGGCGCAAAAGGGGGAATGGTCAGCGGTGGAACAGACGCTCAAGGTTCTGGAGAAGCTGGTAGCAGCAGGAGGAGAGGATACAGTCACAGTGCCAATGGCGGGAATCCTTGATCCGGTAAGTTGTCGCTACTTTTCTTACCAAGCTTTCTTTACTTAAAACTGTCTTTAAGAGTAGGTAAGAGAGCCTAAGTGTAGGAAATTTTTCCTGAAAAAACATTTTGTTTATCTGATCACTCTGATCAGCTTTAAGCAAATACGTATTTCAGATTAAGGAAAATGTCGTAATGTTATTAAATAGCGGGTGTGGAAGTATTACTTTGCTTTATTTGCTACGTTTCATCTGTACTCTCTTATGGACTTTTAATGTGGGGAAACTCAACAGACATTGGTAAAGCCTTCCGAATACAAAAAAAATGCGTGAGAGCAATTTCTAACGCGTGGTACATGGATAGTTGTAAACCCCTTTTTAAAAAACATAATTTGTTAACACTAACATGTATGTACATAAGAGAAGTATGTTTGTTTGTTAAGCGGTAACCACAATACTTCGAACTTCAATGTCAAACGGTAAAAAGAAGATATGAACCTAGACATAAGAATAAATTTCAATTATATATACCTCCCTGTCGCCTCCAGTTATACAGAAAAAATGTGTTCATCAATGCAATTAAAATTTATAATAAGTTACCAGATAGATTTAAAGAACAAAATTTGTATAGTTTTAAAAAAAGTATTACCAATTGGCTTATTGAAAATTGTTTCTATGAACTCAGTGAATTTATGGAATTAAGGACATAATACTACTACAATTAGACTAAATGACTGTTATTTTTGAATTTAGATTAATTTACAATTTACGATAAAAATAATAAGAATATGACGATAATATACCATTTTGACGATTATTTACAATTAATTATTATAGCTAATATTATTATCTTAAATTTGATGTTATGTTTTATGTTTAAATTCTATTATTTAATTAAGACTTGATATAATATTATTAGTACCTATGCTTGATTTTTAGAGAATGTTGCACACCATTTTATGGTAGGATGTAAGAACCAACAAATTGTGATTCCATCTTATTGTGACTACATTCTGGCAATAAATTATTATTATTATTATTATTATGTAAATAGGCATGACTTCTTGAAGATTTACGTTAATTGCTTTGCTTAGGGGAAGGTTGCTAGGAAATTAGTTTATTTTAGTTTTGTGAGTACGTGACCATTTTAAGGGTAGAAATATTAAAGCACAACAGAAGAAATTGTGATTGTGAAAGTTCGTATAGTCGTTTGTATTATTTTCAAATTTCATAATAAGTTTATTAGGTCTTTATTAGGTCAATAAATGTCTAGAGATATTATGTAGAAAAAATTATCTTTATTGTTATAAATGCGTGATAACCTATAATTTGTCTTTCATTTCATTTGATATCACCACATAGGTTACAATTTATTTTATCAAAATTTGGGTACAAAATGCATGTACACATTGTACACTCATTATAGATGTTACATGATGCATCAATATTCTATTTATCATCTTTGTGATTTGCGCCATAAAATACAAGGAACAGAAAAACATGAAATTGTGATTCGAGTACATTTTGAAATATTATTTATCCCGAATAGCGGAATCCCATCAGTTCAAATGAAAAAATGTCATATCATCATCATCGCAATCCATAACTATCCTACTGCTGGGTATATACAATGTGAAGGGTATAGTCCACCATAGCATGGCCAAGTGCGGATTGGCGGACTTCATAGATCTTTGAGAACTTTATGAAGAACTCAATATTGTTCTTCTATAACTATTTTATTAATTAGTATAATATAACACAATAACAGTTTATTGTACACTAGGCCCTAGTGACTAGGGAAGCGCCCTCGCTTTGCTTCGAAACCCGTAGGAATCAGCCGCGTAGCCGCCGCGCGTAGCCGCGTAGTAAAAAGTAGCCTATGTATAATTCTGATAATATATAAGCTATATTATCATAAAGTTTCATTAAAATCCATTCAGTAGTTTTTACGTGAAAGGGTAACAAACATCAATAGTTACAAGCTTTCCCGTTTATAAGGATAGAGGTAGAGATGATAATAAAGGTAGTCTAGGTAAGGCCAAGAGTTGGAAGTTAAGAGCTAGGGTAATAAAACAAAAAATTAAAATCCAATTATTGAGAAAATTGCAAATATAACAAAATAAATAGGTAAATACCATAATACCATGAACACATTCGTCCCATGTGACCTTTACAAACTTGACTGTTGTAATGTACTAACAATTTGTCTACCTATGCTTATCTTAATCTAGAAGCCTCCGAGTAGTTAGGAATTAAATTGGCAAAGTTAGAGAATTAGGTTTCATGTTACTTTCTTTCTTCGCAATTACTTTGACCTTGCATTTTTACGTGTACTTTCATATGGAATCACGAAGTACCGCAGTAAATTTTGTGTTACCTTGCTTGTTTGTAAATGTGAAGCGATAAAATTTTCATTCCTGTTCATTATTTCTTGGCCAACAACCAGGTGAGGGCTTAGGTGTTGCTCATGTTCGTGAGCAGTAGCCAATCGTGAATACCTACCTATACCCGATTGCGTTTGATATGGAATTCGTCTTTATAACAACCCACACAAATGCCAGCTTTTCGCGGTTGTTATTAAGATTCATTTTATATTGTAGGTAAAAATTCAAAATGCCCTAAGCAGATTTTGCTTACAAACTAAATTGAATTGTGAGCACATGTAGGTACCTAATAAATTAGTTTTTAGCGGTTGGGTTGTAATTCCATATTTTTATACATTTATGTTTGTATATTTTAAACACATAAATCATCCGTATCCAAAATAAGTTTAATAAAATATTAAGTAACGAAAAGCAGTTTCGATAATTTCCCAATAAATATATTTAAATTTTAACGTTTCTATCTACATAAAATCTTATGATAATCTCTATCTGAAATCAAATAGGCTTTTTCTAGGTGTTTGAAACTCGAAACCCTTCGCTACAGACCCACTGAACAGTGAACACCAACCCATGACCATGAATATCTAGATGTTCATGGTCGTCCAACAGAGATAACATAATCGAGTGGGCCGTATACTAGGCCTTTGTTGACAAATATTGTTTTAAATCAATTAAGTTGTGTTAGGTGATAAACACATTTAGATAACACTAAAAGCTTCAGCGATTGATTGATACATTAGTTTATTCCTGTTATGCTATGATGGTGTTTCACAATCTCGAGTAGTAGTAGCACATAGTATACAGAACTGTGTTGGGTATGTAGTCGTAGGTATGTAGGTACATAGAAATGTGAACAAAAAATTAAGGAGTGACTTGATTGCATACTTGAGTTTTGGTTGCAAGCAGGTGAACGTATATTTCATTCCAACCGTAAAAATAAATAAAAATTGTGAGTCTATTTTTATTTCCACTGTTTATTTTGTGCATTGGAGATAAACTGCAAGTTTACAGTCATTTCTACTCGTTAAAAAAGGGCATTCAGATATATATAGATTTTCAGTATGTTTAAACTGATACTAAAATCAACTTTTTATAAGATTACCAGAGAATGGAACCATTGCCGTTAAATTAAACCAGTAAACGCATGTGCCTAGAAGTTCCTACTTAGCAAAGTATAAATTGTATGATCGCGTTCTTAATAATTGAATTCTTCAGTGTATCATAATACACGGGAGATTATTTCATAGGATGTCTTGTTGGAATATAATTATGTACTTTTATTAATTCACGATTGTCCCCGGAAAACAACTTAAAACGTCATGACATTAATTTGTCCACTCAGAATAAAAATGGGTACTTTGGAAAATGAAAAAGAGTAAAGAGAAAAAAACACGGGTTTGAGATGGGTTTGAGTTACAAATAGCAAAAAAAGGTTGTCAAAATATAACTTTTCGTATAGAATAAAAAAGTAGAGAGCAACTAATCAGTAAGTTGTAGGTAATCTTAATATTACCTAATTGTTTCATGGCGACTGACGACTAGTACCTACGATAAAAAATTATAATAATTTTGTGATAGTAGATTCTATGTATGGAAACATGAAACAAGATTTATGCAATATAGTTAGTATAATATTTTCAAAAATCTGAGACATAATCCAAAGACGCCAACTACCAAAATAGCATTCCAAAAACAATCAAACTATGTTTTGACCAGAAGTGGGAACAAACTTCAAGCGAAGCTCGTACTCGCTACGCCATTTTGAACTTCCAATCCACCAACATCGTAGCATCACAACGTATAGCAAAATAAATCATACGTGCCAGTGATCGACCGTGGCAGTAAAGGGATGGCAGTAAAAACGTGAAAAGATGTCTCGTAGATCACGCGATGGTTGCCACGGTATCGAGCACACAGGGTGGCACCGGCTTCGAGATACCGCCTTTGTTTTTTCATTGGACTCAGTGACGAATTTAATTTATTTATCTGTTTAAAAATTTTATTGACCAAAGTAAAATTTTCGGTGCGGTTTTTTTTTCAATCAAAAGCTATTTTCATGTTTATTAGAAATCGGTCCAGCAATTTGAAAAATATCAGCTCTTTTCCAAAAGTATGTAAGGCATTTGGCATTTCAGCGACATCAAGATAATAATTAAGCAGATATATTACAACAGTCGATTTGATGGATGAAATCTAATTGACATTAAAGAAATTTTAAATGACTGTATTATATTAAATATCTCATTTGCAGTAAACGAGGTGGGGATGTACTCGTACTAAACGGCGTCGGGGTTTTTAAAATTTTAATTTACAGTTATTTACTTACCCTCTTTTATTAGATTGACCTATATGTATGTATGTATGTATGTGATGGAAACTTTCAGCATAATTTTCACCGGCTTTAATTAGCCTGATTAAGTTAACATTTACACTATCAAGGGCTACTGACAATGCAATAGTATGACAAACAATAAACACGAACAAATAGCACGATCTGAATTGACTCCAGGCAAGGGAAGTCCTCAACGGTAAACGGCGTAATGATTACATTTTTTGCTTTGCATTTTACAAGAGTATTTTTAGTTTTGAAAATATTAAATTAATTATATTACCACGAACATTTTACCCAATATCACATCTAATGTTAAATAGCGATGAAGGGCGGTTAACGCATTAAGTTAGTAAAATCCTGTGTGCTTAGTACGAGTTTTATTTGACATAACGTGCTCGCTACGTAAACTAAAATTTGTATGGGATCGAAGCAGAGACATCTAGCGGAAACGTGAAGGAATCAAAATAGCGAGTACGAGCTTACGCGATCACGTTTACGAAAGTAAAGTCAACTGTCAGTGGTTGACGTCACGTTTACGTATGGTTTCTCGAACATTGCGCGAGTACGAGTGGCATATTTGACAATTCGTATACTTAACTTGCGAAAACTCAGGGAACACGTTATCGAAAAGTTTTCACGTGTAATTTACTAGTGAAATCATAAAAAAGATGGTCTATTATTTTAATTACACTTTTGTTTTGTTTGTTGAAAATTATGTTTGGATATTTATATTTGCTGGGAGCATAATTACGGCCACAAATCTCAAAGTGAATGAAATTATAGAAAAGTGGTATTTGTGTTGTTCGCGTTCCGGTGAATACTTTTTATGATAGACAATATATTTTTTTCTGGATATGGCGTTGGTGTATTTACACTCAGCCAAAAACAAGTGAAATATGGGATAAAATGAATATTTACATTTTCTAACCTACAAAAACAAGAAATACTAAATCTAATCAAGAAATACTTAAAACAAAAACAATAATGTACATATTACAATATTTATGAATTATTTTTTCTAATCATCATAGATATAGGTACATTATTGACATAAAATAGTTAAAATTATTGTGCTTTAATGGCTGAAATTGTTGGAATGTTGTATTAAAAGTCTAGTTTATAGCTATAACGTGGTTTTATTATTCCGTTTTACACAATGTAATATAAACGACATAGAACAAAATCACCATTTTTCAGACAATTTAATACAAAAACTTATTCTTTTTTTATCCTACCAGTTGCCAGCTTCACTATTTAAAACTTTACATACATAAGATGTATTTATTATTATTAGTAAAGTAAGTATTGCATTGTATTTGGACAGAAATGTATCAATCTTTTTCCTTAGAAATTGTTTATGGCTGCTGCTCAAGATGAGCGGGATTATAATCTGGCGATATCGCCATAATTAAAGAAATAAATAGTCATCTTAAGAGTTTTTTAATTTTTGTGCAAAGAATTGCACCGGTGCGGCAAACAAGTGAAGCCGGGCTCCTTATTTTATTTAATGAAATTTTTATTCACTAATCACATTTATCTATGTTCCTATTAAAATTTAAACATTAGCTTTTCTCTATGGCATTATTATAACAAACGTTTATCTATTAAAAATGGCGATATAAGCATTACAGTTTGAATAGTAACTTTTCATTAATACTTTAGTAAGAAAGCAATAACCTTCTTTATTTGGTAGGATTCTGTCACGACGTTTTGTTGCCAACATAACAATAAATGGTTTCTGCGAATGAACGTGTGAATAAACGTGCAGCACGGCTATTCTGTAAGAAACAAATTCGATATCGAAGCTCACTCAGGTGAGTTGTGTCACTTCGATTGCAAGTTTGATTGGCGCTGCCGTCAGTTTTAATTTTAACAGAACGCAACGTACGTCAAAATTCAAAATCTCACCGCAGATTCAGCTATCGAGATGTCAAAGATATCCTTACAGAATAGCCTAGCTGATACGCGATCGACTTGGTTATGACGTTTGACACTCGTACTCGCAACTTTTCGATAGTCACCGTCACTCACGTTTTGACGGATGAAGTGTAGGTGAAGTTTTCGATGCAACTCGTACTAAGCACACTGTTCACGTTTTTCTTATTATTATCGTAACAACGGGCAAGTAGGTACACGAATATGGAAAAACGTACAA
Organism: Hesperia comma; assembly: GCA_905404135.1. Classification (NCBI taxonomy): domain Eukaryota; kingdom Metazoa; phylum Arthropoda; class Insecta; order Lepidoptera; family Hesperiidae; genus Hesperia; species Hesperia comma. The sequence goes on along the minus strand of FR990022.1, from coordinate 13,564,956 downwards.
AAATATTTAATATTGTAGACATAATGGAGAACCATACGAAAATTAAAAAGCAATAAATCTTTTATCTATACTATACTCTTTTACTTAATGCATAGAATATGCATGGGTACATAATTCTGTTTTAAAATAAATAGAAGGTAGGTAGATACTTAGGTATAAATTCTTCATCACTGGTCCAGCGCAGTGGAGTATGCCCTAGGCCTCCTCAGGTAATAGAAAGGGTCATTAAAATCGGTTGAGGCCATTGTTTCAGTAGTCCCTATTTGGACCACTACGAAATCTTACCAAACTGTGAAACTAAAATAATAATTACGAGATATTTTAGTTGTGACCGAGTAATATTTACGACATAATGGCGGTGGGTGTAAAAGCTGTAATGTATAGGTAAGGTTCAATTAAACACCACCTTAAGAGACCGTGGATTATTTATCGTCAGGATTATTTAAGTGTGTCAGACATTGACCACTTGACCAGCTTAGACTTGAGTTCATAGCTCCGTAACAATTAATGGCAAAATTGTTTTTGGTAACATTCGATCGAAAGGTAGATCTTACATTGCCATCAAACTATCTGCCATTACCCCGTTCGCTTTCGATATAGAATTCGTTCTAATTGTATCCACCCTTTTTTATCAATCAATCAATCAATGTTTTTTATTTTGTCATGATTTTCTAATTTAATTTATTAATTATTGATAAAAAGTATCTGATTTTGGGTGAAAGAATTAACTTATAAGTAGCTGGCATGTTTCGTAGCAGTAGATAAAAATAATAAATAGAATTTAAAAATGGAACATTGATGATCTGACGGAAATTATGGAGTGAATTGGAGTTATGAAGTTGAACGGATTTCAGTGTCCCAATAATATGAAAAAAACCGTGTTAATCGTTATGAATAAATGTGTGCCAAATAAACAAGTGCCCTAAGAATAATTATAGTATAGAAACCAAGTCAGCGCGCCCATTTTGTAGCATCTTCATTGGAGCCAAGCTCCAAACACCGTTCCGCTCCGTAGCTAGTATTCGCGTATTATAATCTCACGAAAAAAAAATTATGACGATTTGTGCTGTTAAATTTTGTCACAAAACTTCCGAAAAGCAAAAGAAATGTAACAACATCACTTTTCACAGGTTAGCTTCCAATAAGTACCTATTTCAATTATGTAGTATGGCCGGCTTCACACGTTGGGGGTTATTCTCAGAGTACTCCGTTCTTTTGTTCTCAAAAAATTTAAATCTCTAACATTGATTCTCAAAATACTCCGAAAAAATTTTAATAAAATTAAATACCTATTTTTAATTCTCATCCTCCTCCGCAAGGTGTTACGTTTATTCTCAATATCCTCCGACGGTCATTTTCGTCAATTCTCATTCTCCTCCGCGCGTTAAAAATACAGTCAGATGAAAAATAACTACTGCTCAGCAATATTAAATTATTTTATTATTTTCTATGGGCGCTTACCTAAATATACAATCATTCCATTATTAGGTAGTCATTATTGTTGTAAAAAATAATAGCAAACCCTAGTGCGACAGAGACAGAGAACATGGCGTGCTTTAATGTTTCGCTAATGATCTTGGGTCTCCGAGGTCAAACTGACCAATAGGGTTATAGTATTATCTCAGGTACCTGGGACTAAGTAAAATGCACTTTTTAATCCCTATTAGCGATGCCTATGTTATGTTCATTATAAGTCGGAAGTCGAAGTGAATTAGTCTCCTTCTTATGTTTACTTAAAAAAACCATGAATATGGAAAATTTCAGTGAAAGTGAAGGTGCTGGAGTTACAAGCTTTAATTTTTTGGACGGAAAACTTACTAATATAAATTATTATTAATTAAAACGCTGGCAGATCGGCGGCGGTAACCAGTATTCTGCTTGAATGCGCCCTTATTGTTGATTAATTTTTAATGTTTAATTGTTGATTTTTTTAAGTCTCAATTCAGACTGATTCTTTTGTACATATTTTTCACTTTTATATTTTGAGGTTGATTTTTGTATATTTTTATTTTTTCTTAGTTTATTTTTAATGTTTAATTGTTGATTTTTGTTTAGTCTTAATTCAGACTGATTCTTTTATACATATTTTTCACTTTTATATTTTGAGGTTTATTTTTAATGTTTCGTTGTTGATTTTTGTTTACTCTTAATTCAGACTGATTCAGACATACATGTTATATTAGACTAATATAAGACATAATGAATCAAAATGACTGGATTTTATTTAGATTTTCCACTTGCTAAAACTTGCCAAAGACACTTGCTTCTGACTGTACCGTTCGTAAATATTCGGAGTAGTTTGAGAATGGATGTATGGGTTATTTATTTTTCACAAATTAAGGGACGGAGTATTTTGAGAATGAATTTGAATTGCCTCGGCGTCAAGTGCGAGTCGATTCTTAAATCATTTTTTTTCGCGGAGGAAACTGAGAACTATTTTCGGAGTACTTTGAGAATAAGCCACGTTGGCGCCAACTCGGTTAGTGCTTCATTTTAGACCGACTGCTTGTATGACTACTGTCATTCTATACTATAATTTATTATTCTTAGCAAGTGCCACATTACATAGGTACGTCTTTAATTTTACACTTGTGAAAAAGATATAGTGCAGGTTAATGGCCAGAATTTAAAATGCCACAAACAAATTTTGCTTACAAGCTAAATTGAACCGTGAGCACATGTAATAAATTTGTTTTTAGCGGGAAGTGGCAACTCCATATTCTCGGCGCGCGGCGTCTCAGGTATACGTAGGTATAGAAAAAGTTCTCAAAGTTATTTCTAAAAATATTTTCAACACACTTGCTCATAAACTTGCTATTTTTTCTTTAGTCTTACGCCCGGAATGCGGTTTATTACACACTAGTGCGTTTTACTTTTCATTGCCGCACTAGTGTTTTTCTTATTCCACTTTTTTTTTAATATCCGTAAAGAGGTTGTTACCAAAAGATTTGTTATTTTGTAAATAAATAAACTTGTTGTACTTAGTCAAAATCTGATAAGATAAGATTATACTTCATCTAATCATCTAATGAATTGTTCCATTACAGAATGTGCACGCAGTGCCATGAATAGGATGAGATGGAGAAGACTCTCTAAAGCAGTAATCAATACCGAAGACTATCCATGACCACGACCACTCCGCCAGGAGTGAAACGACTAAGAAGAGAATTATCTATTAAAGCATTTAAAAAATACAATATTTTAAATCATTAATTACCGTAAATTCTTATTAGAAATACATAATTATTTAGTTTAATATATTGTGGCTGAATGTTCGGTGCCTCTGGACTTAACCTGCGCGCGCATAGTTATTCAACCAAAGATACGGCGCGCGAAAAAATAAACCGCGCCATTTTGTGCAAACATTTGTTCGTTTATAATTTGCTGATTTGTGACTGAAAAATGTCGATACCTAATTGTTTTTTTCCTCGCAAGTGTGTTGAAAAACGTCGTATGATACGCGTGTGCTTTGTTCATTACAGTCTTGGCTCTATTACAGCCCTCGCCTTGCGGTTTGGGCTCAATACCGCCTCGACTGTAATGACCAACTTCGCGCACTTGTATCATAATGTACTATTTCTACATTAATTATATCGACGAGATAATAAATATAGTTCGGTAAATAAAGCGACGCGGCGTTGATCAAAAGTTTTTGATGAAATGAAATTTCAACAAAAAAGATCGGAAAAGTGTTCGGTTCCTACCAGAAATAGATGGTAATTATAATATAATAGGTACATTCACCTACATTTTGATGAAGCGCATTAAAAGGGGTCTACAACATTTTTTACACAAATGAAGCGAACATTTTTGTTCAAATTCCAAAGGAACTTTTGAATAAATCATTACTTTCCGTAAAAGGGTTTGTCAACGTAATTTACTTGTCACATTTTACGGACTTGGATTTGGATACGAGGAGAGGGTAACAAAATAAATTTGCATTTAAGAAAGGGGCATTTTTGTAACATAATGGAATGTGTGAATATTGAATAGTAATTAACATGTTAAATTATTTATACATCTAATTGGATTTTACGGGCGGTTGAAGCGAACGCGTCATACATCACTTTATACCGATGCTGTTCTTTTTTTCCATGTTCGGTTTTTTTGTTTGATTAAAGTTGGTTTACAATTTAAAAAATGCTATCGTCGATTTAATATAAAAATAAGAAACTTTGATCCGACATTTCAAAGAAGTTTATTTGTACATACCTAACTGTCGTTAACATAACACAGAAAACTTGATTCTTATACAAGACATCTGTTGTTAGAATTGTTATACACAATGTATAATAAATAATAATAATAAATAACGCTACACACTCAAATCCCCACACTAGGATTCCCTGTGTCGTGGGTGCCTTGGACAACACACAAGACAAGGACACACACCCAGACCGAGAACGGAAATTCAAATTCGTCATTCAAATCGCCGCCTCGCTGGGAATCGAACCCAGGATCCTCGGAACAGCGGTCCGGCATGTTAACCATTGCGCCATTTGGGTGGTCAATAATGGATGTAATAGACTATTATATAACAAACTAGTAAATCCGCCCTCGCTTCGCTTCGGGAAACCAGTCCCTTCAAAAATCTCTATAAATTTTAACAAATTATGTTATTCCGATGTCTAAGCTATATTACTGCAAAGTTTCATGAAAATCCGTTCAGTAGTTTTTGCGTGAAAGAGTAACAAACCCACACACACACTCACATACATCCTTACAAACTTTCGCATTTATAATATTAGTAGGATACAGCACACCTTTCCACGCAAAAAGCCAGGAGCCCAATTCTCATTTCTTAGACATACATTTCTAACAGATATATATCTGAAAAACATCGCGGATCTCTATTGAAACCTAATTTCCGTATTCTCGGGATGTCAAATTAGATAATATCTCTAAACATTTCTTTCGACATGCAACGTTTGGTCCAGGGCGCTCGAGATTGAAATATCGTGAATTTTGGCCAATCACAGCGTTGTAAAGCGTTCGATTTTGACATGTTCACAATCTTATTAGAAAAAAAATGTAGACCTACATTTTCTTTTTACGATTCTAATAAGATTGTGATTTTTATCTATTTGTTACCTAGTTTACAATCTTATTAGAATACAATCAAAACAAAATATTCGTTTGACATTGACATGACATATATGCACAGATTAGCTAAAGATGAATGTTTCGTTATACGGTATGCTACGACTAGTCTTTTTGTTAAAATATTTAGTAATGGTTTTTAACTGCAATATAACAGTAAATAAATTATAATTATTCAAAGATAGTTTAGGATGACTATTATAGTGATTTTTTAATACTTTTGTATGATTTGAGTAATTTACAACCTTTATTTACTTCTAGTCGGGTTTTATTGACTTGGCGTTACCATAGTCTAGTAAAACGGAACGTTTATTTCATATGTCTCTTGGTAATGTCGAAGAATTAATATCTAATATGCCCCAGAATGACTTTTATGGATACAGTAGAGATTTGGTCGACATGTCTCGCAGAGATTTTAAGGGTAAAGATATGTCTGATTTCGAGATTATATCTAGGAAATGAGAATTGGGCTCCAGATGCCATGTTTGAAACTCTTCCGCTGCCTAATGATGACACCTTGTATCATTTGAGCAAATAAAAAACTTCAACGCACGCTTGAAGAATTAGTTTTTGAATTCGATACATATTCGATGTTTATTTTTAAGTTGTAAACGAACATGAAATTTATCTTGTTTAATGGCTACTGGTTTAAAACCGAGTAGAATATATTTTATAGTGGGTAGTTCCAGCAGTAAATTCATATTTTTTAATAGTAAAATAGTGAGAAAAGATACAATGATGATTGTAATTATTAATTAAATAACCTATTCATTACTATTTTAAAATAGTTAATTGAGTACTGAAATCGAGATTTTAAAAACACAAATATATAATGTAGTATTAAATAATACTTCATATACTCGTAAATCTTTATTATACACCCCAAACTCTAGTAAGAATGTGTCTAAGAGATTAGTTAATAAAATAATATAATACTTAAATGTTAAAATTATACCAGGCTATAGTTATAATTTATTTATTTAAACTTTAATTTATTTATTTAAACTTTATTGACCACAAAAACAAATAGAGTACATTATGGCGAGCTTTATGCTTAAAGCAATTGACAAATCGATTAAAATATTTGGAGACACAAAAAAAATATACTTATACAATAACTACATATAGATATAACATAACATCTATGTATTTATTTATGAAAATATTCCCTATACACCCGCAGGTACTTACCTAGGTATAGTCCGAAAGCAACGGTATAACTTACTTGTATAGGTATTATTACCGTTCGCTTCTATTTATAAAACCACAATATCGAGTGTTCTCAATAGTTGTGGCAATGAGGGTTTGAAGGCCAGAATAATATTGCTCGCGGTCAAGCAAACTCTACCACTTAAATCCATGGACCAGTTTTATGTGAAAATATTTGACACACTTCACAGGGTACTATACTAATTTTAGATCAAAGTGTGAGCTCCGTGTTTGCGACTTATAAAGCGTCTGCTATAATTAGTTCTGCTTTTAAAATCTGTCAAACACAGTGTCTTCTTGTATAGTATACACAGTCTAGTATAATTCGCGAGCCATCGATTATGTTTTTTTTATTATTTTTTTTTTTGGAAAATATGAAAATTTTTATATTTTAATTGGCTTTTTAACGCATTATATTTTAATTTTTGAAAAATAAATTACAACTAGGTACATTAAATTATTAACTATTCATTATGCTATTATTATGAAATAGATACACTGTGTTCTGTCTGAATTTAACAAATCTATACTGAAAAATAAAGCTGTCATTGATAATATTATGTATCTTCACATAAATACTTACATAAATACTTATATTAAACCAATAGATTCCATTAAATTATTAAAGGTATGTAGTTACTCAATATTAATCGGTTAGCCGGTCAATCTTAGTATATGCATATTAAATTTGTACTCACTAACAAAATCGGGTTAACCAATTTATTCATAACATCGCTCCGTTACATCAAAGGTAGTGTAAGGAACTCCTTTTGGACAATCACTAATTATGTCAACAAGAAGGAGTAACAGGCCGTTTACTTATAAAAGGATATTAAAAATACAACTGTCAGATGAAGACATAAAGGAGAACACGAATATTTTACTATGGGAAAAGATGTATGTTTGAATGATTAAATAAACAAGTTAAACAGTAAATAATTGTTTTCTGGGCTTCCTTTTAGTAGTTAACTTCAAACACAAGCCACACTTATATAAACTTCGCTCTGAAAAAGTTTAACGAAGAAAATCGAGCGCGAGTTAGTTTATTCATATGCTTATCTTATCTACCGCGACGTCCATTCCTCATGTACTCGTAGAATGACCTTTTCAGTATTCAGCATAAACGGAAGATGTCGCAAAGGAAACGGGTACGACATACGCACTTAGTACATACAACATACATACTCGTAGCTCGGACAATGCATAAATTAGCACTATCGCATGTTACAGAAACGGTAAGGTAAAAATCGATCGTTATGCACGTAAGTCGAGACATAAATGGATTATTAAATGACCAAGTTGTTTTTTTATTTCGTGTAAGGTAGAGCTTATAAAAGCAAATAGAACAAATGTTTAAATTACATGTGTTATATAGAGTACCTATACCTATGTGGCCGAATTATCACAGATACATATGTATGTACCTTACCTATACATTTTAATTTTTTTTAACATTTTTTCATTGAGACAACATTTATTTTTTTTACTTTGTACAGTCAAGATGTAAAAAGCAAAAATACTATCAAAAATAATACCGTCTTCCGTAGACTTTAAGAAAACCAAATAAGTAACTATGCAGACAAGATTTTCCCGGTATTAGGTATTGTTTTTTCCAGGTACCTACACATTTCGAAATTTATACAGAGGCTTAGGTAATTATTTAAGAGGCTTATTGTGTTTAGATCAATTTTAAGATAAGGAGCCACCCCATAGCCTATTTGAGTTACAGAGAATATGGAATTGCCACTCTCCGCTAAAAATAAATTTATTACGTGTGCTCACAGTTTGATTTAGCTTGTAGATATTACCTTAAAACATTTTAAATTCTTGCCGTCTGTCTACAATAAACCTTAATCACGATGGCGGAAAGCTGGAATTTGTAAGGGTTATTATTGAAACGAATTCTATTTGGACGCGAACGGAGAAGGTACTTGTGGTTAGTTAGTAAGTACTTGGTTTCGAAGTGAAGGATCTTGATTTCGATTCCCCGCCTGGGCAGGTATATGACAGATAAATGTTTGCTTTCATTGTGAATATATTTTTTTTTGTTGATTGTGTACCTAGTCCTTACCAGCAACGATACAAGGAGTGAAGGGCCTCAAAAACACTTCATTTGTCGTAAAGTAGGTACTCATAATGCGTATCGTGAACTGTTGCAAAATCGCCAGGCTGTCAAAACTTAAAGTAAACAACCCACCTCTTGCAACCAATCAGCGAACCTCCACATTTTACAACCAACCAACCTTTAAAAGACAAACACCTTTTGAATGGAAATTAATTTCCTCAGACCCCATATCTGCGTTCCACAAAGCCGCTAGCCTCGAGGACCGTGGTCTAACGGCGGCCATTTCCGCCACTGAACGATATTCGCGTCCTGCCCTACATAGTTTCGGGTATACATGGTGCTACAGTTTCTGTGTCAAGGGTAGCCAGTAGGAGTTTTGCGTGCCCGGCTCAGCAATCGATGGTAGATCGGTGCCCTTGGCTCCTACGAACATCCTTGGGAATTTTGACCTGTCTAAAACGTAGAAGGCCGTGGCAAAGGTTTTTATTTTTATTATTAAACTTTCTTAAAAATGCTTTGATTGACCTAGCTGAGACACTGTGATTGATCACTGTTGTTCACGTATTTTTTGTGTGATTCATAATATATGTACAGAAATGGTCTTGCTACGTATGACGAATAGTTTCTGTAATTCTGTAATAGAAGACTAACAATCTAAGAGTTTGTGAAAAAGAAATAACTTATCAACTCATTTCGGGACTCACTAAATAAAAGTATTGTAAGAGGGCCTTATTTCCGAAAAATAAAACAAAGGTCAAAATCTCGAAAACGGCGACAATTTAACTGAAGTAATTTTTCGACATCTGGTAGGTTCACCTTCGAGCTATACGTCCATCGTAAGTATATCATATCGGGTCATATAAGAAGTGGCTCCACCGCTTCCTTCTTGGGTGTTGTTCACGCCCCTAGTGTTCCCAATTTCCAGGGGCGATGATGATCACTTACCATCAGGCGGTCTGCTCGTTTGCCTGCTTAGTTATAAAAAGTTACCTTCCTTTTAAGTTACATATATCTACAACTTGAGTCGCCCTGTGTTTATGGTTACTAAAGTTTAGAGTATCATCCTATTAAAAGAGAATTGGGTGTTGCAAAAGAAAGTTGCAAAGGAAAGAGTGATTTATTTCCATTATAACAACAAATCCTATAAAAAGATAAGAATATACTTAAAACGATATCAACGTCTAAAAATAATACCCCAGAAGTCTTAGCCGTGTTCCCAAAATGTCGGCGAAATATTTAACGAAACGGTTACGGCCCCGGTTAAATTCTTTCCGAGCCAATTGAACGTTATTCTTACTTAAGTTTTTATTTTTGGAACTCATGAATTATTTATTTGTGTCCACCGTGGTTGTATTCTACTATTCTTCTATGTAGTTCTGTGACCGGATTTTTTTTTTTCATTTAATTCCATAACGAAATAAAATTTTATGTATTTTAAAACTGAAAACAGATGATGTTCTAATACAACAAGACCGTTAAAGGGAATTTCTAACATAAAGAAATAATGATTAATCGGTAACCGTTAAATTTGTTTTTAACGGTTACAATCATGGAGCAAATATAGAGGTTACAATCCAAATAAAAGAATCCAAGTCAAAAAAGTTTGAAACATCGCGGCTTTACCTTAAACACAATGTTTTACCTGGTCCTGGTACCTACTGTAGTCATTCGAACAAATGTTTAAAGCCAGCCGGTATTCTATTAATTGAAACTTGCAAACCAATACAAATGAAACTAACACCATGCACACACTGTTACCCTAGTGCTAAAAACTTAACAATAAGAAGCATCCAATTACTTAATGGTGGCTACTAAAACCCCAGTTTCCCCTAAATAATTTTAAACAACGGCGGTAATTTGCTCAGAATACTTTTATGTCAATAAAAAAACCAAAAATTATTTTTCAGAGCATCGCTGTACTTCCTCTGTACTACGAGTAATCCATTTCAGTGTCAAAAGTGTCAAATTAACCTCAATAGGTAGTCATAAAGTTAATAGATTTCTACACAATGCGACAATTTCGCGAAATTTCAAATTACTTTTGATTACAAAGAATCACACCGGAACAAAGTGTATGTATGTCGGTTTCCTTTATAACATACATTTAAAGGGTAAATTATTCACATAACTATTTATGAATACAAACCTACATTGTACGTTATACAAATTGTTGTGGGTGATACAATCGTGTAAATGAATTCAGCAAAAACAGAATCTTTTGAATGTTGAGGTGTATACGGCGGATATTATGACTAAGCAGTACTAGGGTCAGTACACGCTGTATTAATCTGTTTAAAAGCTTTACATTTCGGATATTGCAAGGAAGGTTGAATAGACTACGGCAAGCCCCGGAATTTGAGGAAATTAGGAATACGGCGATGATTTGATATGTTACGGTCATGCAACTCTGCATATATGTACAAGTAGGTACCTAATGCCTACCTGCCAGTTGCAAAAACTAGGGTATTGCTTAAAATAAGTTTGAAGTGTGTGATTGTAGATCTCGAACGGATGGAGTAGACGACTTTTTTATTTGAAAGCTAACGTAATCGAGATGGCCCTTAGCTATAATTTAAGAAAACCTATTAGGTATTTGATAAGCATGAGCTTATTAGAGAATTTTTTTTAGTCGGGGAGTTTTTAAATTTCAAATTGAAATAAAAAAAAAATGATTATGTGGCCATATTGGGACTTTAGATGACCTCAATTCCAGACCCAATGCCGACATATCAGGATGTCGTGAGCAATAGCATCTAGCCAGCTGGACGCAGCTTGGTGGGAGAGCAGGCTGAAGCCCTTTGCTTGCTTGAGCCAGCTGAAAGTGAGAGAGCCATTTCTTTAATTCCTCCTCTTTCTTTCTGGGCCATGTACGCTTCAGTGATGTTTTTGGTGTTGCTGATGTCCTTGGACGACGGTGCCCAGTTACCATAACGTTGCTTGTTTACTTGTTTGTCGGTTAATAACGTAAAAAAATTAAAGGAATCAAATATTATTACTAAAACATAATTTTTCACTGGGTTTTAAGACTTTTTCTTATAAAGAACTGTACTTTTAAGCAATGTTTAATTTTATTTGACGTTATCAGTAAAATCGGAATTCGGGGTATAGTGGGATGGGCGAAAATGGGAATGGGAGCCAACGGAAAAACCCTTAAATATCACATTGTCACTTTCATTACATTTTACTAGGAGATAGAAAACCATGTAGGTAATTAACCGTGTAATGTACATAAACTAGTGACACTGTTTTAATTTTACTAGATTATAATGTGCAAAGATGGAGTCTTAAGTTACCTACCACATTATAAAAAATCATATCACATTCAACTTTGCTCTGTTGTAACGTAAAGAGCAGAAAAACAAACAAACACGGTTTCTCTTTTATAATATTGGTATAGGTTTTTTATATTTTACCAGAGATAAATAGACTTAACCAAATAGGAACAGACTGTTAACCTCAGCAAGGCACGGATAGTTTATAAAAACTAAACAAAATAGTATTTAAGTTAAGCCATTCATATACTTAATATCCGTTATCAGATTCACAATTATTTTTTTTTATTGGCAGTAAAATTAAATTATTCTTTACCTTTACAATTTTTACTCCCAGCACTGAGTCAAGGTTTAACGTTGAAGGCCGACTTCCGCGTGACTCTAAACTATTGATTTTAAACTTTAATAATAGTGGATTATAAACATGTTGAGATAAGGGTACTCACGATATAGGTATGGTTAGCCGCGAGCCGCGACTAAGATCTACGTCACGTAGATTTGACGAAGTTGCTTTGTAGGTACGATCACAGAACATCAACTACCTATAATGTAGGAAATATTTTCATACGAAACAAGTCACAAGCTCATATAAATTAGCCATATTTAAGTATACCTATCTATGTAACAATGCAATAAATGCAAACGCAAACGAGCATGCAGCACCACCTTTCAGCTGCCGCCCATGACAACCGTGACCGACCTAGAACACGACTCCATTTAGGGACTAGGACGATTAGTCTAGTTGGTCAATGGTGTAAGAATATTAGTTGGTTAGTTTGTAAATAAGTGTGAGGACTTGGACTGTTAGTAATAGTTAGTTCTGTTAGTGAATGTTAGTATGTAATTGTTAGTATATAAACCCCATTCTAATTCGGTCACAGAGGCGTTGCTAACCCTGAGGACTGGAATAGACGCCTCTAAATAAATGTAACCGGCTCCACACCTTCCTATCACAATGGCTGTTAAGTATCCGGAACACATTTTCTGTTATTCTTAGCAATTATTTGAATAGTGTAATTTCCGTGAAATTCGAACCCAGACAATGTAAACGCGAGCTTCACATCACCAGCTGTCATTCTCTGATCACGTTATTCCGTGTTAATTGCAACGAATGTGTATCCAATTACTCTGTCAACAAGAATGCGCGTAGGACAGAAATAACTCGCGTTTGTTTCCCATTCGTGCAACTTAATCGATAGCCGAGAAATAGTTCGCAATGTTTACTTACTTGTACGAGTACTGAACACTCTGCTTGATTATTCGAGTCTACAAGTAATGTATCGAAAAGTAATCTTAATTTAAGAACTCTTATTTTAAACCCCAATGTGCAATAACGCCTATTTTTAGAAATATAATGTTAGAAGGTTAACGTGTCTGTGATGCTGTCTGGCATCGTAACTCCGATGACTCCGATTACAACTGATTGCCAATTCTAATTCAGTTTTTTTGTTGTAGTTTTTATAGTCGGAAAATTGGTAGATGAACCATTGTAAGTGGTCACTTTCCACCATACCTATCCATGTTGTATGAACGTGACGGTGCCATAGATTTAATATCTTTTAAAATTATTTTATACGCTATAGTGTACAGCAAAGTAAGAATATAAAGCCAAAAAGGTAAATTTTATTTCAACCCTTAATAGTGACCTTGACCCACTTATAAAAGTAAAATTTTCAAGTGTGTTTTAGTTCTTTATTCGTAATAATAAGTTTTCTACGGCTGCACCCTTCGGGCTGCTATCTAAACAAAATATCTGTAAATAAAAATGAGACGGTAAACTAACTAAAAGAAGTATAAAAACTTTCGTATAATGACTTAGGAGAAAATGGATTTGCCGAGGAGATAATACTCGTCAGTAATCTAACTTTTTGTGAAACACGTAAGACATGTAAAGCCTTCAGTCTCGATTGTTATCGATAGATGGTATTCGTTAAGTCTTTTCGGAAGTCAATCCTCTGCCATTCCGTATCGAGCAGGGTGGTGGGTTATGGTGTAGGCCTCCTCAATAATGAGGAGTGACTTGTGCTCATTAGTGGACGATTAATGGGCAGATTAATATTTAAGCCTTAATTTTTTTACTTCTGACTTAAGCTTAATTTGTTATATTTCAGTCTACGTGTGTGCTGTGCACAAACGAAGCATTATAAAGTTGTTTTGCTTTATAAAAATTATATTGTTTCAGAATTAAATAACAAGGACCAATTACAGTTTTTCTCGGAGGATCAATTAACTATAACAACATGTATGGTGCAATAATTAATGTTTTATGTTTGTTTCAGGCGACAGGAATGACACCTCTCATGTATGCCGTGAAGGACAACCGCACCTCATTCGTCGAACGGCTCATCGAACTGGGCTCGGATGTCGGCGCTAGGAATAATGTAAGTCATCAGCATCACACTGCAATACATCACGCTTCAAAATACAATACAACTGAAATGTTTGAGCACAATACTATAATCTCTTGGCTCCTCTAACTGGGCTCGGATGTCGGCGCTAGAAACAACGTCAGCCATCAGCATCACACTACAATACATCACACTTCATAATACAACTGAAATGTTTGGGCATAATATAATAATATATTCGCTCATCGAACTGGGCTCAGATGTCGGCGCTACAAACAATGTAAGACATCAGCATCACACTACAATGCATCACCCTTCATAATAGAATACAACTAAAATGGTTGAGCACAATACAATAATCTCTTGGCTCATCGAACTGGGCTCGGATGTCGGCGCTAGGAGCAATGTAAGTCATCAGCATCACACTACATTACATCACGCTTCATATTCATAATACAATACAACTGAAATGTTTGAGCACAATACAATAATTTATTGTAAGGTTGCATGCGATAAGTACCTATTATTTCACTGTGAATAAATTAAATAAAAAAGGAATATTCTCTTATGTTACTGTGTCAGTGGTAGTTATAATTTTTAACATAGAAGGATTTTAGGATACAGTTTACGTTTACTTTAGTTATCGTGTCTGTATGTATAATTCAGGACGTCACTTATGTAGTACGACACCGGATCGACAATAATCGCCATTTTCAAACACAAGTCCAGGTTATTCAACTAAAGACGTTAAGTGTTCCAGTTAACGAAGAAAAAAATTAATATGCATCGTGTATGTGGCTTAATGTCGTCGGTTTGTGGGAAATTACTTCTTCGCTCCAGTTTGCTTCGTGCCAAAACAACTCGAGCTTAATTATACTTAGGTACAACACACAGTAATTTCCATATGTAATAGAAGTGAAAATGGGCCATTATGAAACAGTAGAGGAGGTGTTTTTACCAATTTGAGTAACTGAAAATGCTGCAGTTAGGTAAATCTACCATAATTATTATTTATCGTATTAAAAGGAAATAAAATTATTATAAACTAGAAGAAACTGTACTCAACACAAACTTATTTGAAAAGGACGTGCATACAATCCGTCATAAGTATCATAAACGCGTTGTCGCTTAATGGTTAGCGCACACTTATCGACTTTGATTGTGGCCTCACCGTAATTTAAGTGTTGACCGTATGTAATCAAATTTGGTTACCCCTAATAATGGTTGAATGCTAGAGATTGAGAGCCGTCGTCGTCGACGACATGTAAGTGTGGGAATTGGGGATGGCGAGACGTAAAGACGGCGATACGTTGACGACATTATAGTACCCACAGAAAAAAATGACGTCGTTATTATATAGAACGACAAGTGTGTGTTATTTTAACCTAACATCATATTGAAAATATTTTGAAACATATTACAAAATTTAGTCTAAAGATTTTAAACTGACATTTAGTTTCTGGTGTTACCCGTTTAAAATATTAATATCACTAGTATTTTTTCTATACCGACTGTATAAAGAAATCTACTCCAGGAATAGTTATATAAAAGTACTTATATCAACAATAACTATATTTTTAACTGCCCATATACTGCGGTGACCACTCGCCATATTAAAACTTGGAAAATAGTCCTACCTTAAACATTTACTCGGCTAATAACGGCGACCTTGAGTAAATTAAAATTAAAATTCCGCCGCTTTCCCGGTGAATGAATCACAGTGAATCATAAAGAGCGTGACATTATGAAAGTCGTAACCACATCTAATTCAACTCGTGGGTGCTGGCTGACCAATTGACTCACGCAAGGGACGAATTATGTGCCTGAGGGCCTGAGGTCACTGAGGAAATGGTCCACAATTACTAAGTTACATTACTATTGAGCAAGCTGAGACTTACGAGCTGTTGATATTTGTTCTTTGCCATTGCCCAGTGATTCATCCAACAGTTCGTCATAGGTGTTGAGCCTTACCATTATGCATGCTGCTTTAAATATACGAGAATGAATTGACTGGTTTTCAAACAAAATTTCATCTCTACGCCTTTAAGAGTTGATTTTCCAGAAACGTTGAAACAGTTTCTAAGCATAGTCTTATAGACGAATTTTAATGGTGTCTGCGTTATAATTGGGGATTTTTTATGCTTTATACCTATAGGTGGAAAAGCAGATGGGTCAATTGATGGTAGTGATCAACGTCGCCATTAGCAACACTAGAAGCCAAAAACCTTGTTTTTTGTTCTATACACGGAAGTTACCTATTTAATGAAGTTTGTTTCGCGAATTGCACTTACGTAGAAGGAAGTTTATTAAAAGCCAAACCGTAGAACAATCCCAGGTGTCTTGGTTGCTCTCTTTGACTCTGCATACTATAAAACAGTAGGTACTAGTTTTTGCTACATAAAGAAACGAAATCCAATAACTATGTAATTAAATTCAGTTCAAAGAATTCTTAACACAAAATATAACATCATCCTTATGACTATAGATTAAGTAGATCATGAGTCAATTTGTTCTGTGAGTCTCTATTTAAATTGTTCAACATAGCGCACGCCAAAATTTAGGATACTGTCTTGTTTTCCTAATCTAGGACTTCCAAATAATGTACTCGGTGTCTAAATGTGGAGCCTAGGACGAGGAATAAGGACTAGATCAGATCACGATAACCTTCGATATTTTAAATCGCTGAAAGCAAAAAAATTTACTTCTGTAGTAGGTATCGGATCGGGTCTAAAAACCTAGTGTTCATATCAACTACAAAAATTAATGTATAATTTATGATTTCAGATTTTGTCTTTACACATACCTATACCTTACAATACAGTAACGTACTAGGAATACTATTGGAAACTATTAGTGCACGCGATTTACCCCACGGCAGCTGACAGCTCTGTGCGTGTTCTTTAATGAAGTAAATTGAGTTTGCATTCAATTTTCATGCAGGTACTGTTATGCTGCTTACCGTTCCATATTATGATGATTAAGAAAGATTAAGATGTTTCGTGGACTATAATCAATAATGACCATACATTCTGAGGTCAAGGTTTTAGAGATTGCCTATTTGCTTTATATTGAAATATAGACATCAATTCATTGTAATAACAAAAGCATTTTAAAATAGATAACTCTATGCAATATAATCTACTATGATTTAAAAATAATCTGCTTCATTTATTTGTTCACGAATAATTTTTTCCACTAGCCATCGTCAAAGTATGAATAAAAAAATCAAAAACATAAAAAGTCCAAAATAGACCCAAATTTCTGGAAACTGTACAATATTTTTTACACATTTATGTTTTGGGAATCGTAGACCAACTAACTATCTGAGAATAAGTGAAAAAACAATAACTAAAATATCTGCTGATTTGTGTAGCAGATAAAGGTAAGTTAAGAGAGATCAAATGTCGAAAACAAAACAAAGATCAAAATCTCTAAAACGATGACACTTTTACCAAAACGATTTTTTGACTTCTGGTAGGTCCCTCTCCTAGCTATCTTCCATTTCAGTTTGTCGTAGAACTAATGGGACAAGCTGTATATTATACCGAGCCTTTACCAGAGATAGATAAAATGTAATCACGATTACAGATCACATTTCATCTGTTGGTATGACAATATACCTTCCTAGAACGCTCTTACCACCTTGACTCGAAATGCGCTCACAAGTGCACTTTACGGCCTTTCAGGGTACCTTATATGCAATAATAATAAAATATATATGAGTTTACGTTGCGGATGGTAACTACTTCCTATCAAATTGACCATCAGAGAACTTAAAGAACTTATGCCGTTATTACAATTGTGTAATTGTGTGTATTTGTTCTCAGGACAACTACAATGTGTTGCACATATCAGCCATGTACTCAAGAGAAGACATCGTCAAATTACTTTTGTCAAAAAGAGGCGTGGATCCATTCGCCACCGGCGGGGTGAGGTTTTTAACTTTAATATCTATGTATGCTATCAACGAAAGACTCAGTCACAAACACTCAGACATCGCTTGATACCTTTGAAGATAACCTTCTTTCATCGTCATCATCATCGCAACCCATAACTGTCCAAATGCTAGGCACGGGTCTCTTTTTAGACGGAGAAAGTTAATGCCATAGTCCACCACGTCGGCCAAGTGTGGATTGGTTGACTTCACTCACCTTCGTCCCATTGCCAGCAAATCAGGATCTGGTGATGAAAACCCAGGGAAATCGAGGGAAACCCTCAAATTGTACTTACATTAGGCACGTTTCGTACAATTTTTTATAGCTGTAATATCGAATTTTCTTACTATTAGTTACTGGTTTATCGTTAATCCATTATGCCCATTGTACAGAGTCGACAACAAACAGCTGTGCATCTGGTGGCCAGTCGACAGACGGGCACAGCAACCAGCATACTCCGAGCGCTGCTCACCGCGGCAGGGAAGGACATTCGGTTACGAGTCGACGGGGTATGTACTACCTACTAATTCTGATCTATTTAAGCATCTCATCACTTATGATTATGAATAGACTAATACATTTTTAAGCTATTGTATAGCTTTTATCGCGGGCCTTGGGCGCGGGGACCGAATTCAAAAATTTCGTAACGAAAATTTATTACACCCTACACACAGACATAGTTACTATGTCTATGCACCCACACATCGATAAATACCAGAACTTTTAACTGAGTTAACTAACTTTTACTTTATAACGGCTAAACCGATTTGGCTAATTTTAGTCTTGAAATATTCGTGGAAGTTCAGGGAAGGTTGCAGCGATGAGAAAATATGAAAAATTGCGAGCAAAATACTAAAGATGAAAATTTTAGTTTCCCATACAAATCTTACCTGTCAAACATTTGATTTTCGCCCCGTCGGTTCGGTGTTTTAAGAATAATTACATGTAGATCTGGATTAAATAAGGCGTTGGAATCGACAACATGTATTCATAATAGTCGAATTATCGCGTATTTAGATTTAAAACATACAAAATAATAACATGACATAAAATAATGACACTATATTAATGACTTGAGGGTGATAGAGACAGTGCCATACAGGCAAGGCAAACTGTAAGGCACTGTCTCTGTCACCCACACGTTATTCACGCGCCAAAAGATCGTTGTAGGACTTAAATGTCAAATGTCAATTTTCTTTTTAAAAAGAATTATTTTGTCAACTGAAATAGTTCTTATGCTTTTGTTCAGAATATTTAAATCTTCTTTGCACAAATTAATGCATTATCCGTTTCTAATAAACTTTGATGTAACTTTTGATAACTAGGCAATTAAATGAAAACTGGTACACCACTTTCTTGTCCCACTGTAAAACAGTGAATATCTGTACTCGTATAATTTGTGTACAAAGTGTTTTAAATATGAATAAACAAAGTGCATTTATTAATGAAGAAAGTCACGAAAAAATTGTGAAAGAAAATGAGTTATTACTCTATATACATTCATTTTATTATTATTATCACAAATGCAGTATTATTTTTTGTTTTGTTAATTTATACTTATATAATGCTATGCAATAGCTTTACCGCGGCAGTCTCCGAGTGCCACACGTCTTTTTTTTTATTTAGCATAAGATGCCCTGAGACGCGTTAGTTTGGGGAGAGAGAGCATAAGATACGACGACACGAGACGTTGTTGGTCTAATGACCTGAAGAAGACAGCTGGTATCCGCTGGATTCAAAAGGGAGGCCTATGTTCAGCAGTGGACGCTCAAAAGTTGATGGATGGATGGATGAAAAGCGATATTGGATAGATGTTAGGGCAAATACTTAGAATATATTATACCAACTTTTTTTATAAACAAGCATAATTTTAAAGTTCAATGGATAAATAAAAAACTATTGTCTAGACCGAATATATTGCAGTCAGAAATTAAACAAATCGTCTGTAGATTATCTTTAAACAAAAACATCTATAAACTGAAACTTCATGTAAATTGATCATCGTAAACCAAAATCCGATTATCAACGATCAGTGTGTAGTCGGCCTTATCCCTTTTAAATTAGAGTTTTGATTTGTCAGTAGCGGCGCGCGCGGAGTGAATAGACTCGATGCAACGTTCAGCGTTGTCGAGAATCGCGTGCAGCTTTTGGCTGGCACCGCCATCCCCCGCCGA
Source organism: Hesperia comma (assembly GCA_905404135.1). Classification (NCBI taxonomy): domain Eukaryota; kingdom Metazoa; phylum Arthropoda; class Insecta; order Lepidoptera; family Hesperiidae; genus Hesperia; species Hesperia comma. The sequence continues at coordinate 13,544,853 of FR990022.1, read as the reverse complement.
TTCAGGAACTACCCCCCAAAACGGCGATTGTAAACAAAACCTCCCATCACACGCTGCTACACGAAAAATAACTTAAAATGCAAATTCGCAACTCAACCACGCAACGTTACTACGCATTCTCCAGCTGAAATTAATAACGCTAAAACACTAACAAGGTTAACGTTTTAAGGACATTCCGAAACTTAAACGGTGCCACCCCCCACGAATAGAAACTGGCTAATTATCCGAGCTTTAGTCGAGTCAACGTCACAACGCAAATTTACAATGCAAATCAGTCGCGGATTATTAGTTACACCGTCAGCAATGAAATTCAAAATTACTAATTTTAATACGATCCGTCTCAGTTGGTTCTTTGTCACGACTGGGGTTAGGCAACTCCGTCATGTGAACGCACGAACCGATATCTGTAACAGGAATGGAGGAACAAGTACGTATCCGCGGGAACTAGGTGTTGCAAAGGAAAATCGTTTTAAATTGCATGCGAGTCGTGATTGCCGATCAATTTTATGTTCCATCGAACCGCCTACGAAGACTGCGATGCACATAAGTTAAAACTATTGTTTGTGTCACGGTTCCGAAGCCCGGGCGTCGTTGCCGCACTGGCGTGAATAGTTCGAGCATAGACACTGCGCCGTATGGATTGTAGGTGTGAATTGGCTTTCGGAGCGCGGGTGAAATGGATGGGAGTGGAAGGGATCCACCGAGAAGTGCTAACTTGAGTCTCCGGTCGGGGGGAGTGCGTAGTCCGCCAGCTAACCTCCAGGCTAGGGATCATTTGCAGAAGCTCGAGCTCAGCTTCATAGAACTTAATAAGGAGCGGGCGCGTCAAAAGGAATGGAAAAAGCTAATACGCGACCTGGTGTTCCAGAGAGGGAAGATCCCGCTGCTGCTCGCAGTGGAGGCGGGGAACCAGAGCATGGTTCGTGAGCTCCTCAGCGCTCAGACAGCGGAACAACTGAAGGTAACGTAATCGTTGAATAGAATATCTGAATAACTAAAGGTAACTTAATCGTTGAATAAAAATCTGCCGTACCTACTTAGTACTAGACCGTGGTCGTGGTTGCTTTGGTTTTGATAAGGAATGTCATTATTGGTAATTGATGAGAGTCAGAAAATAACACGGACAAAAGACCTCTGAATCTAAAAACATTCGTTGTTTTAGAAGCATTCATTGTTTCTAGATGTAGAGGTCTTTTGTCCCTTATTTTTACAAGGAACGAAGAGAAAATTTAATTAAAATTTAGGTTGGTTGCAATATCATGATGTTATTAACACTAGCAGTTTACAGTCCCTAATTACGTTGATTTCTGACAAAGGTAACATTTGATTAGATCGTGTTATAAAGCACGTTATACGAAACGAAACATATAGCCTAATTTTTGCTGTTCCGTGCATATAGCAGCAAAAAGTTACATTAAAAATATAGCAGCTACTTGACCGACTAATTATTTTGTCGAATGTAACATATCACCGATAAATCGGGTAGAATATTATGTACTAAATAAAGGACAATGGCGAAAAATTATTTTTGTTGAAATAAACATCTTTAAATTGGTTTTCGGTGAGTTTTTACATCGGGGAATTAAAGCTTGGTTCTAATAAGGCATCGATCAATGGTTTTCGTCAAAATGAAAATCGATAATTAGTGTTTCGATTTCACGTAGGTACCCCTATTCAAGTGATAACTCATTGCTCTTGTGCCCATATTTTTATTTTATTTTAACTGGTAAAATGCTCCAATTACCATGTAATTGTAAAATAACCTTGTGATTATAACCTTGGCTTTCTGGGGTAAAGGACTCGGCGATTTCCTTCACTAAATTCGTCTAACCTATTTTTAAGCACAATGTAATTGTACCTAAAATCAAAAAATAATTTTCAGTGTTAAAATAATAAATTTAAAAACCTTTAAAGCATTTTCACTGATAAAGTTTTCCGTGCCGACCCACATCGAGTAGGTAATATTTACCACACCGGCACCTCTGAAAGGTCCTATATGAACGACAATTTTACACTATTTATGTAGATAGGTCTAATTACTTATTGAAAAATTCCAGACAAGTTCATCAGCAAGTCTATTTTTTTTTTCAAAAAAAGACATTATTGTGGAGCCAAGCTTCTGAATCTACACGACCTGAACCTACCAGCCCTAACTTCACAAACTCTACATCTCAGTAAAAATGTATGGCTTCGCCGTTTTGCTACCGTCAAGAAAGCCTAACAAAGGCCTTTTGTGTTTGAAAATAGGTATCTAGTTTTTGACGTAATGTGTTAAAGGAATATTTTAGTTTCTGCTGCTTCGCTCAGCTCCTCTTGGCAGGAGCACGTCCGTGCTCTCTGATTAAATTCACCTTCGCTTTGCGTTGAGCGTGGTTCTTTAAATATTAACGTTTTTTATATTTAAAAAGTAATTGAAATAAATTGATTATTGTAGGTTGGAATATGACAAAATCCATTCTTTGCAAACGTCTTGTAACTATGAACTACATCCTTGCCTTCCACATTTATTGCAGATTGAAAAATTACAAAATCCATTCTAAGCGAACGTCTACTAACTATAAACTTCCTTCCTGCCTTCAGTATTTATACGTCGAGCAGTTTTAGATATTTTGTGAGAAATAAATGACCTTTCTCTTCTTTATTAAGATACTTAATCAAAAACAATTCCAGGCAAGTACCCCAGCAGGCGACACAGCGCTCCACCTGGCGGCTCGGAGACGAGACGTGGACATGGCGAGGATACTGGTAGACTACGGCGCTGCGGTGGACGCCACCAATGGCTCCGGCATGACGGCTCTCCACATCGCGGCTGCTGAGGGAGACGAACCCCTCGTCAAGTACTTCTACGGAGTCAGAGCTAACGCTGCGATTGCTGATAATGAAGGTAGGAATGGGCTTTATGGACTTTTGTTTTTTAGAGCATAAGTTCTCAATGTGTCGCCTACCGCATACTTTAAAAGTCAATTATTTGCTATCGCTATCGCCCACATTGAAAAAGACTAATGTAGAGACTAGGAACCCCTGCGCGTCGCTTTACTTCAGTAAATAATAATTTATTTCGTTATTCCCAACACTATATTTTAGAGGGGATGTTGCAAGTGAAATGGAAATAAACGTACCTAAGTGAGCAGAATATTAAGATTTTTTGAATAGGTATCTGTCTGTGCTTTGGTAGGTAAGTGTTTATTATCTTAGAAACTGCTAGACTGATTTAGGAGTGATTTTAATTCATATGTTTATAACCGTAAGCTTCACTTACTTTTTTGTTTGTTTTATTTAAATTGATTGATAAATAAAATAATTTGACAGTTAAATCACGCCTAACAATTAAGTACCTGTTTGAGTCTTGTCCTAAGTCGGTTATAATTGTATGGACAGCAGCTGCGGGAGAGGAGGTGCTGCATGCTCGTATGCTACCTTAATTCCATAAGAAAAATCGAAAACCCTGTCTGAATACTGGTCTTATATTATTGGTATTAAAACCTGACCTAATTAGTTCCGACATCATTCATTTCTGTCACGTAAATGAATTTTCTGTGTCGTGCCAGATTGGCTTCCGGGAGTAAACGATACAAAACTGGCATTAAAAGGCGTTACATTGCAATTAACAACTGGATTAGTATTATTGAAAATTAACATAATCGATTATGTGGCTACTGAGTTACGTTACTACTTTATTGTGTTGTTTAACATTCTTCTGTTTACTTTTTACTGTAATTTTGTTTTATTGTATCAAAGATACACACATCGCAAGTTGCATTCCATGTTCCGATGACAATAAATGTAACTATGGCCGTGAAAATAGTCCCTAATAATATACAAATACAGGGTGTCCGGTAATTAATAGTATTTCCATTCAGAAGAAAAGAAAAGTACTTACAAATTACAGGAGAGCATTAAATTTATTCGTAGATGTAGCGCCTGCATCAGAGTTGGCAACGAACAATTTAAACAATTATCAATGTAATTTATTTTATTTTATATATTTCATTTTATTTTCGAGTGTTATTATGTCAAATCTCATTATCATTTGACAAATTAGGTAGATATCGTTGAAAACATCTCAATGGTCCGCTGGTTGTAGGCAATGTGATGTGATGCACATTCAGCTGAATAGTGCGCCCTCTAAACGACATAAAGAATAATGATCCGGTGTTGTTGTTAGTATGTAGGTATGTTGGTATACCTACTTATACTTTTATGTTTATAATGTACGTGAAAGAAGGGATAAATACACTTGAATATAGCATAACTATCTTATATATAAATTCTCGTGTCACAATGTTAGTTACCTTACTCCTCCGAAACGGCTTTACCGATTTTTATCAAATTTTATATGCATATTCAATAGGTCTGAGAATCGGCAACTATCTTTTTTTCATACCCCTAAGTAATAAGGGTTGTTCACCCTTAACATTTTATAGCAAAACAACGTTTGTCGGGTCAGCTAGTAGTAATATACAACGTGGTTACCATCATACAACAATAAACTTAATTTTATGTACATAATGATTACCTAAGCCCCCAAAAAAATTTTCAATCAAATACCTCTTTTACTTTAGCCAAAGCAATTTTTTTTCAATATTCAAAATTTCAACACGCTGTATCTATTAGATATTATTTTTAATAGCAGAAGATTGTTGTCACTCTTGTCAAATTTGAGGGACCGATGTTTTTAGACAGGCTGTTCTATTTTTTCCTGTATTTTTGAACTTTTTAGTTTGTTTGAAAAAATAATTTTTGTAAATAAGATGTACTTTATTTTCTGGGGAAGGTAGGTAATGCAGGGTATCCACCAAAGAGCAACACATGTTGGCAACATAACAATTGGCAACTTTCGTTTAATGGAGACGAAGCCTAAATACCTACTACTTACAAGTTTATGTTATTACTAGCTAACTTTATTATTTATAATATCTCAAGTTCTAAGCGGAATTTGAAATCTGACCAATTCGAATTTCATTCAGTTGTTTCTTCTTGATGCGGAAAAACAGACAGACAGAAAAAGATCTAAAATTTTTATATTTTTTTCTTTGGGCCCCATGAAGACCCCTCATATATTTTTTAAAAATATCTCATAGATACTGGTATAAACCAGCATCTATAATATAATTAAAAAAAATAGACGAAAATATAATATTTATTTCATAGTTATTATAATTTTTATAACAATGGATTTCAACGTACGTACCTCCTGATAGTACATCATATTATTTATATTTTAAACGCTACAGACAGAACGCCGATGCATCTAGCAGCGGAAAATGGGCATGCGGCAATCATAGAACTTCTGGCGGACAAGTTCAAAGCGTCCATCTTTGAACGAACGAAGGACGGCAGCACGTTGATGCACATAGCCTCGCTAAACGGCCACGCTGACTGCGCTATGATGCTGTTCAAGAAAGGCGTTTATCTCCACATGCCAAATAAGGTAAGTTAAAATTCAAGATTCTGATCTGATTCTGATCCTTATAGAACGTTAGGTATATCCATGCTTCGGAGGGCAAATTGTTATCCAGACGCAGACTGAAATTTTGGGCGGGTCACAAACCCATTTTGCTAGGAATATCAAATCTACGGATGTAGTTCTTTGGTGAATATCTAGATGCCGCATTTAGGTTTGTCGTCATGTCCCACGTGATCCCCCGCTGGATTTGCGCTTGAGTTGTTATCGATAGACAGCAACCATGCCGGAGGCCTTCAGGCTCATAAAAACTTCTGATACATGAGTTGCTATTAACCCTTTTAACCAATCAGCACTTAGCGGCGTATGTTGTGGACCACCTCAATAATGAGGAGAGTTCCATGTTCAGTAGTAGATAATTAACAGGTTGAAGCCAACTGAAAGCTTATAAAACATAACGCTAATATAATGTTATTATTAATTCTTGAGATTACTAATTATTTTTCAAAGGACGGTGCCCGCAGCATACACACCGCAGCGCGATACGGCCACGTGGGCATCATCAACACCCTGCTACAAAAAGGGGAAAGTGTAGACGTCACGACAAACGTAAGTTACTGATATACTGTTTTGTATGACGACTGCGAATATACTGGGTAACTCTCTTTAGTGGCTTCTGTGTAAAATTCCCACAGAAAGATAAATTAATTAAGGGGCATATCGTATTGATTGTGTAACTTATTTATTATGACCGTTTAGGACTTTGTAACACGCTTGTAAATGGCCAATAATATGTGTAATTTACAAACAACCTCTTACCAAGGGACTGTGTAACTAATAAACAATACGTTACAATTTTTTACATTTACTTTCCTGGTAATTGTTTGACTACGTTTAACTGACGTCACGAAACGATGATTAAAAATTGAATTCGAAAGTATATTAATTTTCAGATAATAATAATAATATATCAGAGCTTCCAAACCTGAGTTGAAGCTTATTGTTGAATTCTTGACTCACGTTATTTTAGGACAATTACACTGCCCTCCACATAGCCGTAGAGTCTTGCAAGCCGGCAGTGGTAGAAACATTGCTGGGTTATGGAGCCGATGTCCACATACGAGGAGGGAAACAGCGAGAAACACCACTACATATTGCTGCTCGGATACCGGATGGTATGAGATGACATTACAAAAAACTAATAGATCTGGGTGGATTTGATGATGATTCCAATAGAGGTCATAGCTATATTGACAGTACAGAGAATCCAGGGAGGATTCTCACACAGTCCTCCTCTTCTCTCAGGTCTCAATAGTTTGACAAATTTTTGACACATACCCCTTTGTTAGGTGGTAGAGCCTAGAGTTCGCCCGGGGTAGTACCACCGCCCGCCAAGGTACTCAGTACCATTCCTACCGTCATAATAATTGTTTTTAAGAGCAATTGTGTTCCGGATAGGAAGGTGTGGAGCCGGTTCACTTTTTTAGAGGCGACCATCTCAGACCTCAGGGGTAGCAACGCATCTGTGACCGAATTGGAACAAGACTCACACTAATCATTACTAACTGGACAATACTAATATTAAATAACAGGACTAACTATCACTAACAGTCCCTGTCCTCACACTTATTAACAAACTAACCAACTAATATTCTAACACCATCTACTAACTGGACTAACCACCCTAGTCCCTAAATTGGGTCTTGTTCTAAATCGGTCACATTTGCCATGGGCGGCAGCGGAAGGGTGGTGCTGCATGCTCGTTTGCTACCTTAATTCCATAAAAAAAAAAAAAAAAAAAAAAAATACAAAATGTGTCAAACAATTCAATTGAGATCCAATTTAACCATTTATTAAAAATTAAAAAAAAAACCCCGACACAAGATATTACATAAAAAGTAAAAAATAATAAAAGAAACTCAATTTTGAAGTACGTAAGTGTGTAGGTATTAATAATTCTAAAAAAAAAATACGTCAACCCCCACAACTTTTAAACAGCTCAACCGATTTTCATCAAACATATCTAAAAACACGCGCCCTTAAGTCCCCTTTAATACAAAAATAACTAAATTGAAATCGCTTTATCCGTTCGGGAGCTATGATGCCACAGACAGACAGACAGACACACAGACACACACACACACAGAGACACGTCAAACTTATAACACCCCTCGTTTTGCGTCGAGGGTTAATAAATTAGCAGAATCGGGGAACAGATTACTTCCTGCTCATCCTGCTCTTCGTTCTTGTTTTATTAAAGCTACTCCTCCGTTACAAGAGAAATTCTTAATGAGATAACCAAACACTTACATATCTATTACATTGCGCAGTATTAAAAATGTTAAAATACTGCCCCCTATGTTACTCAGGTGACAAATGTGCACTCATGTTACTAAAATCGGGCGCTGGACCAAATATAGCGACGGAAGATGGAATGACGCCGGTCCACGTGGCCGCCAAGTACGGTAATCTTGCAACGTTACTTCTTCTATTAGAAGACGGGGGAGATCCATTAAGGAAAAGCAAGGTGAGTTTTAAATAAACCTCTCATTTAAATTTTTATGTTAATATTTAACTAAATAGCTGACGGGCAACTGATGGTGGGTGATTACCTACTTTCGCCCGAAGCCTATGGAACTTCAGACCTGCATTATTACTAACATTGCAATATTGCGCTGTTAACTTAAAACACTCAAGGATAAATCTTTGAAGGAGGATGTTTATTAGAAATACTATGTACGAGTATCGTCAGTATTAAATTGGGTGGTACAAATGCAATGTTTTTACATCGTGGTAATAATATGGTACTTTTCAGACCGGTGAAACTCCTCTTCATATGGCTTGTCTGATGTGTAAACCAGACGTTGTTCGACATTTAATAGAATTTGTAAAAGACCGCAAAGGAGAAAAAGTTGCTACCGCATACATAGATGCGGTTGATGAAGACGGAGCAAGTGCCTTACATTTTGGTTGTAAAATAAAAAAAGAAGAAGTTCTTACACCATCAGCAGATAGAGAAGTTGTTAAATGTCTTATGGAAAATGGTGCTGATGTAACATTAGTTACTAAACACTACCATGAAACAGCATTTCACTTTTGTGCTATGGCTGGTAATAATGATGTAATGCAAGAAATGATTTCTGAAATGTCTGCCGCTGATGTTGGTAAATCTTTAAATAGACAAAACTCCATCGGATGGACACCATTATTAATAGCATGTAATAGAGGACACATGGAACTTGTAAATACGTTACTCAATAATCACGCAAGAGTGGATGTCTTTGACGTAGAAGGTAGATCAGCTCTACATTTAGCAGCAGAACATGGGTTTTTACAAGTGTGTGATGCTCTATTGACAAATAAAGCATTTATTAATTCAAAGGCTCGAAATGGAAGAACTGCTCTTCATTTAGCTGCTATGAATGGTTATACTCATCTTGTAAAGTTCTTAATTAGGGATCATAATGCCGTGATTGATGTTTTAACTCTAAAGAAACAGACTCCACTACATCTAGCAGCTGCTAGTGGCCAAATAGAAGTCTGTAAACTTTTATTAGAACTCGGTGCCAATATTGATGCTACAGATGAGCTTGGTCAAAAACCTATTCACGCTGCGGCTCAAAATAATTACTCAGAAGTTGTCCAGTTATTTTTGCAGCAGCATCCAAATTTAGTTATGGCTACAACAAAAGATGGGAATACTTGCGCACATATAGCAGCTATTCAGGGTTCAGTCAAAGTGATTGAAGAGCTAATGAAATTTGACAGAACTGGTGTGATATCAGCTAGGAACAAACTAAATGACTCAACACCTCTACAGTTAGCTGCAGAAGGTGGTCATGCTGATGTCGTAAGGGTACTTGTTAGAGCGGGTGCTTCTTGTACAGATGAAAATAGAGCAGGATTGACGGCAGTGCATTTAGCTGCTGAGCACGGGCATACTAACGTATTAGATGTTATGAGGTCTACAAATACATTAAGAATATCAAGTAAAAAGTTAGGCCTTACTCCCCTTCATATAGCAGCGTATTACGGGCAAGCTGGTAAGTAATTTTATTAATCTTATGAATCGTGTATTATTCTTATAGGTATTGAAGTCATGTGAGAAAATTAATTTGATGATAATAACAGATCTCACAATAGTAAACTCAAATTGAAACTGCGGTTAATTTTCTTATTTTCAGAAACAGTTCGTGAACTCCTCTCCTATGTTCCTGGAACTGTTAAGTCAGAACCTCCAACGGGCATGTCTTTGGTACCAATATTAGGGGCAGAGTCAGGTTTAACACCATTACATCTTGCCGCTTATAATGGCAACGAAAATGTTGTGAGATTATTATTGAACTCCGCTGGAGTACAAGTTGATGCCGCTTCTAATGAAAACGTAAGTATATTATTGAATTTTATAATTTAAAACACAGATATTATTTTCATATTTAATGAACTATATTAGTGGACCTGACCTGCCTTCAATTCGCGTCAAAAACTTACTCTTCTTTTAGAATCCTACCTAGGTTACCTTGGACCTTAATTTTTTATATACAGTATAGTGGTAGTGTAAAATTCGATTTGGTGTAGTCGTTCAAAGTGATACGCTTACATACTATTTAGCGATGAACATTTTTTAGTAAGAACTGTTATTGCGTATGTTAATTAAAATAAATTATTTTTAAGGGTTATAATCCTCTGCATCTCGCGTGTTTTGGAGGTCATATGTCAATAGTTGGATTGCTGTTAAGCAGATCTGCAGAACTATTACAAAGCATAGACAGACATGGGAAAACAGGCCTACATATAGCTTCAACGCATGGCCATTACCAGATGGTGGAAGTGTTACTCGGGCAAGGAGCTGAGATAAACGCTACTGATAAAAATGGTTGGACTCCTCTTCATTGTGCAGCAAAAGCTGGTCATTTAAATGTTGTTAAACTTTTATGCGAATCAGGCGCATCACCAAAAAGTGAAACAAACTTAAACTGTGCACCTATTTGGTTTGCTGCATCTGAAAATCACAATGATGTTCTTGAATACTTATTGCACAAGGAACATGATACTCAATCACTAATGGACGATAAAAGGTTTGTTTACAACCTCATGGTTTGTTCAAAAACCCATAATAATATACCTATAGAGGAATTCGTCTTGGTTTCACCAGCCCCTGTCGACACTGCGGCAAAATTATCTAATATTTATATAAATTTATCTACAAAGGTAAGTTTTCCTATTCATTTCAATAATTTTAAGAAAAATAATTACGATAATTTATTAAGTAAATAATAAAATATTGAATAAATTTAAACTCAACAGGAAAAGGAACGTGCCAAAGATCTTATAGCAGCTGGTAAGCAATGTGAAGCAATGGCAACTGAACTTCTAGCCCTCGCAGCTGGAGCTGATTCCGCGGGACATATTCTTACTGCTACTGATAATAGAAATATAGAGTTTTTGGATGTATTAATAGAAAATGAACAAAAAGAGGTCATCGCCCATACGGTTGTCCAGAGATATCTTCAGGTAAAAACTAGGTAACTTCGCCTATCATAGAGGACTTTATTGATGTTCTTAGCCACAGACCCACACTTGGAAAGCAGTAGTAAATTAGGTGAAAGCTACTTAATTTACATATCGCTCGGTATGGTAGCAAAAATTTATGAAACAACAATATCACCTCTGTTCGATGTTTTTGAGTAAAATGTTTTCATTCCAGGAACTCTGGAGGGGCAGCCTCAAGTGGACTGGCATCAAAATTATGTTCCTTTTTTTCGCGTTCATAATTTGTCCACCAGTTTGGGTAGTCTTTTCTTTGCCACTGGGCCATAAGTATAATAAAGTTCCAATTATAAAATTTATGTCATACCTAACATCTCACATATACTTAATGGTATTATTATCGTTAGTTGCTATTACGCCAATTTATAATTCAATATTCAGGGAGAGCTTAGTCCCACAGTGGTATGAGTGGATGCTGCTCATATGCCTAAGTGGGCTTCTCCTGTTCGAATTAACGAACCCTAGTGATAAGTCAGGTTTAGGATGGATTAAGATAGCTGTTTTATTATTAGGTGTTATTGGTGTGGCAACGCACGTTGTTGGGTGGATTTTCGTATTACCGAAATATTGGCCCACATTAATGTACTGTAGGAATCAATGTTTTGCTTTATCTTTCTTATTGGCCTGTGTACAGATTTTAGATTTTTTATCTTTTCATCATTTGTTTGGTCCTTGGGCCATTATTATAGGAAATTTGATGAAAGACTTAGGTAGATTTCTTGCAGTATTAGCAATATTTGTGTTTGGTTTCTCCATGCATATTGTCGCATTGAATCAGCCCTTCAGGAATCTTATCAAAGCGGACGACATGAAATATGCCAGACAAGCCAGAAAAAAAATATTCTCAGACGGTAAGATTCGCTTTTATATAAATTTAAAATTCATGTTAATGCATACATTTTCAGCATTTTGGAGGCATATATTTTTAAATCTTTTTTTAATAATGAATTTATATTATATTTGGTATAAAACAAGAGTCAACAGTGGTTAAGACAATAACTACATGCATTGAAGTGAAGTGAGTACACTTCAAATGATTGTAAATCTTCTATCTCATTAAGTCTCTTGCGAAAATATATATACTCGTAATGTCCAGAGAAAATCATTATGAAGTGTATTTAAGGAAGTGTTTCACATCTTAGATGATAATCTCCGAATAAAAGAACAGGCAAATGATACACAATGGATAAGTCCAGAAGAATCATACCGAAGAAAACAGGGCCCAGCGGGTCGTAAGTCTACATTAGAGCTAGAAGGATATCGAACACTGATTTCTTTGCATTCTACAAGTCATTCATCGATGATCGCATTTTACTCGATGTGCTTGTCACTTGATTTTTGTCATCATCTGCTTGCTAGCTTCAATGTGTGCCGTCATCGGGTGTTATCATCGTTGATGTTTCAACCGTCTTTTAGAACATAACATGAATGTGGAATGATTTAGGACCTTGTACTATATATAGGAAGTCCATTGCAACATGTGACGTTTTTGTTTGTATTTTAATGAATATTTGTCATAACTATGTGCGTCCTGAGAATAGTGGTACACCTCTTTGTTAATGTCATTGCAAATATATATGTATGTTCTTCTTGCGCGTGCATTATTTATTTTATCTTAGGTGTCTATATATTTTTGTTTGTACATAGTTATGACAGCAACTGTTACTTTGTTTGATATTAGATTAAGATTAATAATAACCGTGCAATGTATATTCTGTCCAACAAATTAATTTACTAAATATTTGAATATACTAAATTTTTGATAGATATGTGAAATATTTTTTTATTATTTTTTATACTTATTTACCTTTTCATGAAAACATGGATTACAGATATTGAAATGGAGTACAGAGCATGCATTGTACATCACGTCCTAGTTTTAGTGGAATGAGTGGCCGACCTCACCGCACTTGATGGAGCAGTTTGATTTGCGCATGCGGCTGGCTTATGTCCTGCGTTTGTCACCACGGTTTTGAGGTACCACCTTATGTTTAGGATGTTTGGCTGTGTGTCCTTGATGTGGCGTTGTCCGCGCCCACGCTGCTCACTACTCGACACTTAGACGGGCCGGGGTAGATTGATGCAACCATCTAAGGGAAAATTTGAGAACGATAGATTAAAAATAATGGTCAGCAGCTCTGTCAACTTGCTACGAATTAAACAGTATATTCAGTTTATTATGATGGTAAATTTTATTCACAAACACACCGCCAGTAACACTATACCAACAATATAATTGACATAATTCATTCACTAAATGTATCAATCTACCCCTCTCCATACATACATTTAATCCAATATCAACTTACTTGACCTTAGATAGTAAAATAAATGTGGGTTCTATCATTACGTCGTATTGTAACTTTCTAACATGGATTGAACATTGTAACTCACAATTTTACAAATCTGTGAAATTCACAAACAAACAGAAACATTTTACACTAAATCACAAATAGATTTATTACGATACGACTTAAAAGATTTGAACACGTAGTGATGGGGTAAGTTGATGCTAAGCATGAAATCAAACCTGATCAATTGGTTGATAATGAAATTAATAGTGAATTTCTAGAGTTCTCAATCGTAGTGTTGCATTAACCTGCCCCTGGTCCGTATTTTAACGAATAAAGAACGAGGTCCATTTGAGAATTGTCTTCTAGCGACTTTAACACCGTTCGAGGCCTTCGAGAAATTGTTCTTCGCCCTTTTCGGCCAGATCACGTTATCCGACCTCAACTACGTGTCCAGTTTGCGGGCCCTGTGGACTCAGAACCTGTTCAAGTTCGTATTCGGAGCGTACTTGCTGATGTCAGTCGTGGTGCTCATAACGCTCCTAATTGCGATGATGTCGGACACTTATCAACGTATCCAGGTAAATGCGTCCAAATTTACAACGAGCTCGAATCTTGTTCACAGTTACCATGAACCCGCTATTCTCCTTCGAGCTGCTATTCTTCGCCGTTTTCGGACAAACCACGACCGAACAGACCAGGGTCCATCGCAACGACAGCAGCATTCAGCCTGCCTGGACTAATTATCTTTTCAAGATAGTTTTCGGCATCTACATGTTGGTGTCGGTTGTGGTACTGATCAATCTGCTCATTGCTATGATGTCAGACACGTATCAGAGGATACAGGTAATACAAATAATAATAAAGTTCACGAAGCTGTCGCAAAAGATGCTGTTAATTAACAGAATAAAGCTGAAACTAAACGAAAACCTATAAATACTTCATTTGGGATCATAATCACATAATAAATAACTTTAATTTTTTTAATATAATTTTATTTTAGGAACAGGAATATGTTCATTGTCATTAAATGTTATTATTATTTTATAAATGTTTACCTATATTATCCATAAATCCATACTAATATTATAAATGCGAAAGTCTGTCTGTCTGTCTGTCTGTCTGTCTGTCTGTGACGTTTTCACGGCTAAACCACCGGTCCGATTTGGATGAAATTCGGAATGAAAATAGTTGAAGACCCAGAGTCACACATAGGCTACTTTTTTTTTCAAAAATCAACCCCTAAAGGCTTGAAATAGGGGATGAAAGTTTGTATGAAAAATCTAAACCGCCTGACCGATTTCGATGAATTTTCCCATGAAGATAGTTGATGACGTACCTTCTTCCCCACTTCCCCGGTTCGCGATATAAACGAATTCCACGCGGGTGAAGCCGCGGGCAAAAGCTAGTATAAAATATAATAAGATCCTTTTCTAAGTTAAATCAAGCCTTTGTGAGACTAAAGACAATATTTTAATAGTACCTACATAATAATGCTTAACCCAATTTGTAGGTGGTATTATGCTTCTATTTTGTTTTTAAGAAAATTCATATTTTTCAAAGTTTTTGGTTATATGCCTCGCCGTTGTTCATGGACACTTAGTAAAATATTTAAGTGCAAATATAAAGGTGTTTAGTATGATAGCAAAAATTTAAATACATGACGTTTCTACATGTTCTAAATTTCGAAGTAAGATGAACGTGAAAATTTCCACTCCATTTCAAAAAAACGGGACATTTTTGCATCCCGAGTCTATCTTTGGGGACACCGTGAAGCAATATTGAAAAAAAAATGTAAAATAATCTCAACATAAATAACCCTAGGGTAGCTTACTTCCATCGTTCTGCCACCACGCCACAGAAGATCACCTTAAATGCGTTTGGGTGGATTATGAAATAAATAAATAAAATATTTCAGGCACAATCCGACATCGAGTGGAAATACGGTCTGTCTAAGCTGATTCGCAATATGCATCGGACGAACACTGCACCGTCACCGTTAAACCTCGTCACCACTTGGCTGATGTGGCTTATACATCGATGTAAAGTAAGTAGTAGAGACAACCAAATTTTGGACGTGATAACATGTTATAAATCGATGAACGCCGGCTGCATGCGCGAAAAAGTGTCGCGTTCCGCACGAACCAAGCGCGCAAGCGAGAGCGCGGAACAAGCAATACAGAGACACGATCGACTCATTTATTCTGTTACACTCCATCAACCGACGTGATATTAATAATTCAATTAATAAAAGTATGCAATTTTTCATCAATGTTTTCAAAAATACCTAACGTTTCACGTAAAATTATTTATCCGCAATAAACCGACTTTACTAAGAACCAATTTTTTCAACAGGGGTTTATTTTGTTATCAATCCATGAAATATAAGTACGTACAACTGTAACAGAAGGAAAGCAAAAATTTTGTGTGACAATTTTTACTGTTTAATTATTACATTTCTGAAAATATATAATTTGTTACAGACGTATATTTGTTGTCTTAAGGAAAGAAACTGCTTTTGTATTATAATATAAGAAGTTGGAATTTTGTTTTATCAGCCTGCGTGTCCGGTAATTGTGTTAAATAAAATTTATAGATAATTTTGAAGTAACGTATAACGTTTCATATTTTAGGAACGGTTAAGCAAAAAGAAGCGACCTAGTCTTATTCACATGATTGGAATGCAACGTCAGGATCAACTTAGTGCGAGATCGAAAGCTGGAGCGAAATGGTTGTCCAAAGTCAAGAGAGGACAGGTCGTACCCAAAGGTAAATACTAAGTCAACATTTATAATAGTAAACTATTATTTACAAAATACCTGACATCATCCAATTGTATTTCATATTCTCGAGACGTCATCTTCTTTCGATTACCTATGTACCTATTACTATGTATAGTGGCTTATACAATTATTGCCATTACATCGTCATTGTCAAACGAAAGCAAATAAACAACATTGACAAATATAATTTTCAGACTCCACGCGATTATCAGTCGTACATCTTAGCCCGCTTGGTTCACAACTGAGCTTTAATAACATGACTAGGATCGAAAACGTAGTGGACTGGGAGATCATAGCAAAGAAGTACAGAGCACTCACGAGGGCTGAGCCTGAAGATCTTGTGGCTAAAGAGAACGAAGCGGATTCAGCTGATGACGTGTCCGAAGTTGTGCCTAATAACATCGCTGCGGCGCCACCTTGAACTGTCGTTGCTAAAGATTCATATGAAAATTATGGAAATAATAAGAAGAATAATCTTGGATTATGAACTTAATGAGTTCGAAGTGACAAGAAATGAGCAGTTAATGAAAGGGTTAATGAAGTAACAATGTTCAATATTAATTCAACAGGCAACATTAAATCTATGGAACATAAGCTATGCAAACATGCATGAGCAAGTCGTTTTCTGTTTTTCATAGCAGTAATGTGCAAACTGTATAAATATAACTGAACCTTTCTGTTCGTCCTGAATAATTTAATACGTCACATGTGATAATAAAAAATAGCATAAGTAATGAATAACACAATTTGTCCCGAATAGTTAAAATGGCTCCCAAAGTGAGATAAGTAGGTAAGTTTGCATTAATCAAACGAACAAAAAATGTAAGTGGTCACTGTTGCCTTTCGTAAGACCTACCATTTTCAAGAGGGCTAGAGAGACAGAGAAAGAGATTCCAAGAAAGAGTAAAAAGAAAAAAGTAGTATGGGTAATTGTTTTTTTAGACTGACATCCATTATCAAATTAATTGTGACTAAGACCGCCGTGAAATCCGGGATTGTCCTGGTACTTTGCAACTTGTCCGGGGTCCAGTAATTACACTTTATACACACAGTTATTTGTATTTGAACGCGTGTTGATTTCGTTTTTAATAAGTAAATTAATGAGTAGTAATTATGAAGTTTAGATCAAGATCTTTTATTTTTCTATTCATTACTACTTACCCTAGCAGAATTGTCCTGGAATTCATAAACATATATCTGGCAACCCTGATTGTACCCGAAACAAAATCTTAAACGAAAATTAGCACACAAATTATTGCACAATGATTTTACTGTTGTTTATTTAGTTATTTATATTTATCTACAAAATTACATTACATTTTGAGATATATTTTAGGCAGTCTAATGTTTAGTTAGCAACTAATTTCAGCTACAGATAAACACAGCAAGTTTGTGATAAGGTGCTTAGGTAAACATGCTGATTACTGAAATTTTAAATTAATGAAATAATAAGCGCCATCACATAATAATTATCCGATCTTTCATTCGAGAGTTATGGAAAATTTTTATACGTTAAAATCTAATTTCGCTGCTACACAAACTGTATGCAATGGTTAGGCCGACCAAATTTCACTTTATTTCGGAAGTCAAGGACATTTTTGTTGCAACAAACACTTTTTCAAGCCGGGACAGAGAGCCGAGAAACTGGACTGTCCCGTTAAATACGGAACGTCTGGTCATGTTATCTATGGGCGCCGAATTAAAATAATAGTTTTGTAGCAAATGAATGCTTCAGAGGACCAGCGTTATTGCCCTTATTTTTTATTTATTTATCCCAAAATTACCTCTTGGTATAAATTTTTCAAGGGCCGCGTGTTAATTTTTTTTTTCTATTGACCTCATTGTCAGAACCGATTGCATAGTCAAAGTTATCTTTGAGGCATGATTTATTTTTAAACAAGCATATTATATTATAATATTATTTATTATTCTCAGGATAAATATTATTGTATTAAAATCTACTATACCCAGATCAAATGTGAAGTCTGATGCACGTCAAAGAAGAACGTATTAATTAATTGTATTTAATAACATTAGATAATATATTTAGATATACAACTTAGATGTATCACGTACGAGGTATTATTATTAGAATGAGTGAAATTCGATATTTTTCCATACCAGTAATAATGTAAAATAGATAGGTAATTAGCCTATTATAGAATAGCTACGTTAAGAATTAAACAGTTTTGTAAATAAATGTTACGTATTTGTGTATGAGTTTGTTTTAATTATCTGCCTACTTATTTTAAACCAGCTGACCCCTTTATGATTTTTTTCTCAACATTTCCTATACACAGACATTAAATAAGTAATTGAATTTTCATTGCGCAGTTTAAGTATGTTCTAAACTCAAAACGGATTAACCAATATACATAGATGCGGTTTTGACTACCATATTGATATACCAATTCATAAAAAATACTGAAATAGCAGTTTAAAAAATCACACCTAGTACCAATTTTCGAGTGTGTGACAGATTTTAAACTAAATATATAATGTCCCAAGTAACAAAGTTCTCCTGTATACAGGCTCACAGCACTAGTACGTCTCTCTTAGTGGTTCCAGGATTTACTACCAAGCTTATAACGGGTTACACAGAGTTCTTTTGGTTTTATAGTACATCTATTCTTATAAGTTGACTTATAGTCGTGTATAGAACAAAATTATAGGCGCAGTAAAGGCTAAGATTAACTATAAAAGTGTTGCATAGGTGTAAATACACTTGAGAAAACTTGCTCCAGTATGTAACACTTATAATCGGCTACAAGAAGTAATTATAAATCCGCTATTAGTGTCATACGCCAGTAATAGTAATTTACAGAACTAAATACACTTAGAACCGTTTGCATTTGTTACTAGACCTTATAGGGGTGTATAAGTCAACTTTATGTGCCAATTATAAGTAAATAAGTTTTACAGTGGTTTCTTTTAGGAGAAAGTGTACTTGGTATTATTGTGGACTCTCGAATGCTGTTATAGTCTTCATTTCTGTATAAAGGTTTCTTGTAAAACTATTAGTGTCTATAGATATCTTAGTGAAGTCCATATAAGAACACATTTGTATGTGGAACCCTAATGCGTCACAATATGGCGCGACAATGCTGTTAGGATTAATATTATTTTTAAACACAACTTAGTAAATATGCTGTGTTCAAAAGGCGAACAAAAATTGAGATGTAAAACACTATATACTTCACCGAAAATACTTACGCGTTCGCCGTGCAAACATGTATGCACTTATAATATTACGTGCGAAATACTTGTTAATACATTTAATATAAAATAGATGAACTTATTTTTTATTATTTTATTTTCCTCCATAATCGAACAACACAACAACAATTCAGACATGTTTGAAGTAGCTAGTAATAGATGCGCGGAGTATGTTACACGCCTACCTGGTTCTATTAGATGCTTATAGCTGGCTTCGCGGGAGCAGATAGTTCTGCGTAGTCCAAATATGAGTATATTATTGGTCTAAGTGGTGCTCGCCAAATATACTATGAGTGTTTTATTAGCAAAAGTACGCGTATAAAATGGGCCCTTTTCCGTGGTTATAAACGTTTACTAGCCTGTTATAGACTTGGCCCCGGAACCACTACAAGACCACATTTTGTTACTTGGGGTAGTAGGTACCTACCTACCAGGTAGGTACTAGGTAGGTACTAAACCTAGTTCAGTCCATGACATTTTATTGAGGATGATCGAACAAGTTTTAAGTACCCACTTAAATTTATTTTTCATGAGTTTCATAATGATAATGTGCTACAAAACCCGTTACTTTTATTTGATATAAAACCTGCTCACCTGAATAACCCCTTCATAAAGTGGTTGATATAAACGTAGGTACAATATAATATAATTAGTTACATACAGGGTCTTCCGTAATCAGAAACCTGGCATGATGATAGAGAACAGAGCCGCCATAAGCGGGCGTGCAACGCGTGCATCACACGCGGGCGGCTCCATGGGACGGTGGCGGACCACCGCGGGGTGGCATAAATGACATTGTCTTGCATCCAATAAAGTTGAACAGTTGTGCTAGCTGTCAGGTCATTTGCATTTAGGTATAATGAGATGTTTAAACCAAAGGTTTAAACTAAAGTACATATTATACTAAATCTGTAACTGATCGCCTACTTAAGAAGGTAAATAAGAAAAACAATTAAAAGGGATCTTCATTATAGCAGTAAAACTTTTGTCTGTTTATCTGTAATGATGTTCGCGCTTAGAAACTGCTTACCCAGTTTAGGTGCGATTTTCATTAATATATTCACTTAACAAATAGTACATACGTACTTATTTAGTTTAATCTATCTATCTTCTATCTTCTATACTTCTTCTATAGGTACTTATAATAAATCTGTAGAGAGGTCAATTCTGTACATTAAATATATTTCCAAAATAACTATCAGGGGGTGATTAGGGATCGATACTGATGCCAAAAATGCAATCAGTAAAATTTTTGTCTGTCTGTCTGTCTGTCTGATGTATAACCGTTATAGAAACAAAAACTACTCGACGGATTTTAACGAAACTTGGTACAATTATTTTTCATACTCCCGCGCTGGTTATAGTATACTTTTCATCACGCTACAATCAATAGGAGCAGAGCAGTGAAGGGAAATGTTGGGGAAACGGGAGAAGTTACTCCATTTTTTAAGCTTCCGTCGCGTGTGCAACCTTAATGGTTAAAGCTACACAGAAATCATGTATGACGGAAATGTTCTCCTTAAAATTATATAAAAAATATTCCACGACAGCATATTATGTCTATCTTTTATGGTTGACTCACAATAACACGTGTAACTCCCGATAGCTTAGCAGTTCGAAGCTTTCTGATTAAGTATACCTATATTTTATCTACTCTTACGTTTGTGACACTTAATTAGGTGAAATAAAGGGGTGAAGTTTAAACGAAATTCACGCGGGCGAAGCCGCTGGCAAAAGCTAGTTCATAAATAAAATAGCAAGACAACAGAAAGTAAGGAAAAGTTAAGGAAGCAAAGCGAGGGCGAAGTACTAGTTTTACAAAACAGTTATAATTTTAAGACTCTCTTAAAATTCACTGTTTACTTAATGCTCACTGTTTGATTAGTATAAAGACTAGCTGACATTTGTTTTTTTACCGTTTTTTTAAACTAGTTTTACTCGCAACTTCGCTGACCTACGTTGTTTGTGTTCCAAAACATAACTATTCAATTTTGTATACGTAAAGTGCCAAATGTGTCAATCTATTCAATTCTGTATACAAAATGTGCCAAAAATGGTGTGAAACTCACAGACTTAAAAAAAAATAAGCAGACCCAACATAATATGGGATAAAAAATTGGCAAAGTGCAAGTCGGACTCGCCCATGAAAGGTTCCGTAGCAGCAAGTAATGTATATAATATGTTTTTTTTTTAGTTTTATCATTCTCTTATTTTTTTTTCTCTTATTTTACAAGTAACGGGGGGGGATCACATTTTGCCACTTAGGAAGTGTCTCTCGCGCAAACTATTCAGTTTAGAAAAAAATGATATTCGAAACCTCCATATCATTTTTGACGACCTATCCATAGATACTCCACACGTATGGGTTTAATTAATTTTTTTTTTGAGTTTCGGTTCTAAGTATAGGGAACCCCCAAAATTTTCTCTGTTTTAAAAACACGGTTCAAACTGTTCCAACCGCTGATAAGTTTTGAGTCCAAGGCATTTCGTCAGACCCTGGCATAATATACATATAATCAGCATGCGTTTAATAATATTGCCAACTAGCTAACCGCCCCAGCTTCGTACGAGTAGGTGGCAAATGTAACTGTGGGCGACGGCCAGAGCGCTGTGCGTGTAGGTAAGTCTCGCACCTGTACCTCTATTATGAGTTGTTGTAGTAAACCCAAAGGACGTTACTATTGTAATAGCTATCGTGAAAACGCTGCTTGAATAGTAAATGCGCATAACTCTATTGAGTTTTGGAAAATGAAACTACAGCGGGTATCGTAAATACGTGAGACGGTATAGTTTGCATTACGTTATGTTGGCATCCATGAGTAATACTATCTCATTCTTTTATTATGATGTCAACAAGGATAGAACGAGACCCTGGCCAGCGAACCAACATTTGTGAAATCAAAAAAACAAGTCTATGGATGCTCTATAACCCGACTAAATTAGGAAATGTGAAAGAAGAGTGGAATTAGTGGCGGTTTGGGACCTTTTCAATTTAATTACATTTGCGTTCTGCGTCAGTCGCATTCCGTGTCAAACTGTGGTATCAAAGTGTTGCTAACTTTGATGTTTTAAATATCTAGATGGGACATCGAATCCGTGCAAACGTGTCAAAAAATTGTGGCTAACTGTTAGCCACAATTTTTATATTTTTAGCAACTAGAAGTGAACGCAAAATAAAAATCACATTTAACAATTAATTACACGCAAATTTAAATGACAGGATATTTAGTTTAACCATTCAAACGAGCAGTGGTTCCCCTTGCCAAGTGAACTCGACGTGAATTGCCCGCAGACTGAGCTCGCCAACGCTTATATAGACTTCATAGCTTCATACTGACAGGAAATACGTCATTCTTCTCCTAACAATATCATTACGCACACATTACGCACACATAGACAATAGACGAACGGGTAAAACATCGTCTGCACGCACACATGCTTGATAATGTTGCCTTGTTTTTTTTTTTGTTTTCATTGTAGGGCGACGCTCAATCTAGACATTTAAAACATCAAAGGTTGCTAAATATTTTGTTGATCTCGCAAGTTCAAAATTTCATTATTTTCATCTCTGCGTTCGGTTGCGTGAATCATTTGCCAAGCAAAATAGTGCCTAGCCATGATTTTGTTTAAATATACAGCAATATTTAATGACATTTAATTTCGATAGTGACTTTTCACCTTCTTTTCACCTTAGAAAATAGCGTGAGTGCCGTAACTACTACGGGTAACGTAATTTACTATAGCATCTGTCAAATTTGTGACTCGTAATACCAAATTGTAAGTAAAACATGACCGCAAGTACTGTATTTAATAGAGTTATGCGCATTTACTATTAAAGCAGCGTTTTCACGATAGCATCAATAGTAACGTACTTTGCGTTTACTACAACAACTCATAATAGGGGTACAGTAGTTTATGTAACTACAGTATTAGACTTTATTCGATGGCCACTCATAATACCAATTGTAGTTCAGTATCGTAACCGCTAGAGGCGCTGTACGGATTCTCATACAAATTCTAAACGATAGTCGCTAGCGTGTATAGTATTAAAAACTCATAATAGAGGTACTGAATTTTCTTTTGTGCACGTTAGTTTTTTATTTCACGATAACCTCTAGTTATGTATTACATTAGTACGGTGTAAAGGATAATTGTAAAATGCTTAAGATGATAAGCGTAGAGTCGATAAAGGTTAATATACCTACTATTATATCCGTCAAAAAGATTTTCAATTACCACTTTTAAAGATAGACCTAATACGACGTTGCGCACTTTTCTGTACATCTGTAAAATGGTAAAAATCCACGCGAACATTATTTTTTATTATTTCAAAGGACAGGCAGCGTTTTCCCTGAAATCTCCCAGGCTTCCCTACTTTTTCTGACATTCTCAACATTCATCTTAAACTTTCTCTTGAATCCTTTTGTCTATTCTACAGATAGACAGACAGAAGCAGCGGGGGACTTTTTTTATATAAACCAATATTTTTAAAGACGGTTCAATGAGGGTAAAAGCGTGTGGATTCGCCGCTAGAGGCGCTAGTGGAAAATGAGGTCTGTCTGTCAGTGCTACAAACTTATCTGACCCGGTAAGAGGGGCGCCACTGGTTTTGTCTTTGTCTGACAACAGTTTAACATTAGCATTCCAATAAGCATTCCAATTTTGGCCACTGGGTCAGATAAGTTTGTGGCACTGTCACTTCTCACTTGTCTGAATGTCACTAGTCACTGTTTATGTATGGGCGGGCTTTGACAGCAGAACCTCACTCGACAGTGGCGCCAACTGGTGAGTACAAAAACGGTGACCCTCATTACTCCCATCCGTGGAGGAACTTCAATCAGATCTTCACAATATTAAAGACGTATTTACTTTTCCATTAAAAAAAGAACCATCAAAGGCAGTTCTCAAACAATAGTGGAGTGAAAAAATTGATTGAAGAACCGTGTTAAAAAGAATTTACATATTAAGTTTTAAGTTGGTTACATTTCTTTGCGTCAAACTGTTAAACCAGTTTAGGCGTCTTTGCGTGACTGATCCACAAACATCCAGACATTCAAACAACTAATAATAAGAAGTAAGATAAGATATTAACACTAAGTACATATATGCCACCTGTACACACATAATTGTTTGTAGAGCTGACTGAAGAATCATATAAAACTGAGACCCAGCGATAAAATTGTAATCGCTAGGTGGAGTTGTTCAATTAGAAATAAAATTTTATAAAGACAATATGTTATGGCAGGCTTTCATGGTTCTCGGTAAGATTTTGTTTTTATTTACAATTTTGTGTTATTTCATTTTCACAAAAAACATTTACCATTTGCCAAAATTGAAGTTGCATTCACATCGATTGGATTCGTGGAGAATTTTTACGTTCCGATTCTTACGATCATTTTTGCTCCGAACTTGCAAAGTGTGGTAATTTATTTTTCCCGGAGCGCTATCCATAGGCAACAATGATTACTTCAGGTCTCCCCTCTGCTTCTACGTCAGCCTTATAAAAAACATAACTGAACGTTATTTTCTGCAGGTACGTTAAATGCCGCACAATCGGCTACTTTTCGAGTATATAACGGGTAAGTTTGTGATAGATTTTGAGTTCCTTTATTTATTTATTACTAGCTTTTGCCCGCGGTTTCGCCCGCGTGGAATTCGTTTATATCGCGAACCGGGGAAGTGGGGAAGAAGATACGTCATCAACTATCTTCCTGGGAAAATTCATCGAAATCGGTCAGGCGGTTTAGATTTTTCATACAAACTTTCATCCCCTATTTCAAGCATTTAGGGGTTGATTTTTGAAAAAAAAAGTAGCCTATATGTGACTCTGGGTCTTCAACTATTTTCATTCCGAATTTCATCCAAATCGCACCGGTGGTTTAGCCGTGAAAACGTCACAGACAGACAGACAGACAGACTTTCGCATTTATAATATTAGTATGGATACTTATGTCCTCAGACCAATAAACTATAGACGGAACGCCGGGAACAAAAGAGTGAAGCCAGCAAAAAGTCAGCCTAGCCTTGTAATACACACGGCGGCACTCACACCAAAACGACTTTTGTGTTCTTAATAATAAAAAATGAATGAAGTTTTGTGTTCCAGAAAATAAAGTTTAAATTTGTTCTAGTTCAAACTGTCAACATAGGGCATTATACTTGTTTCGATGTGCGCTTTCGGCTGACTTTTGCCGTCTTCACTCTTTTGTTCACGGCGCTCCGTCTATAGATTATTGCTCTGAGCTTATGTCAATGTCAGTACACATAATACTTTTAAAAATTCATACAATGTCTCAAAATTTCGGGGCTAATCCGGATGCAGAAGATGTTATCCGATTGTCACAAAATTTTCTGTGCTAGTTACTACGACCAAGACATAAATATTTAAATCACTATTACTTGGCAAAAAAGAAACATTTTTTTTTCTCCATACAAAAGTGACTTACCCTAATCAATATTCTTAGATTTTACAAACTTTGTAGACTTTGGGGCAGTACTTCTAATTTGTTTTTTCAAGCGGCATTTTAAAGTAATATTAAATGGGTCTCAGAGCATACATCTATCTCCAGCAATACATCTACGAATCCGCATCAAATTTCAGGATTATTCCACAAATCCCCTTAGATTAGATAATGCAGCGCAGGGGATTTCTGGACATTATTCAATAGTTTTTGCGTTTAATGCACGGACACACACACCTACAAACAAAAATTCTAAAACGTTAGTTGTTATTAGTAATAAGTAGTTCCATTAGCAAATGTAGCTAAGAGTGTTGTTCTAATTCGGTCACAAAATAATGTATTGGTACCTTTGAGTTGAGGATTGGTCGCTTCTATAAAAGTGTAGGTAATCGGCTCCAAGCTTCTTGATATTGAGCCTTATCGTTCGTAACCTACAAGATACTAGCAGGTGCAACTTTTGGGGGGTGGTCATAAACCGATTTTGCAAGGATTGTCAAAACTACGTCATTCTTTGTTGAGTATCCAAGAGCCCACGCACACGGCGTATTTTTTAACGCGCCGACGACGCGCGTTCAACGCGATACATACGCACCTATAAAGCGAGTTCGAAACTCGTTTGATGGCCGTACAATGGCCCACGAGGCCTAGGAGGCCAGGGAATGCAATCCCGATCTCGCGGGATCCCGATCTCATTTAGGTCCTTTTAATAAACGCGACGTAAAGTTACTCCAGGTTTAATTTTCTTTGTCCCTGACATGTGATTCTCTAAAGTCAAAAACATTTAAACTCGGAGTATCTTTACACCACGTTCATTAATAAGGCAGGTGAGGTTTTGGAGAAATAAATTTAATAAGGAAATTCATAGGGCCAATAGCAGCCAAATATTGTCTAAGAATCACGCAAAAACTACTGGACTTACCTAGGTAAGTACTTAAACGACTTACTTAAAGCCAAAGTCTTCGCAGTAACGTTGCTGAAGGTCTAACTTAAAAAATAGTGTTTGTAAACTTGATACGCCGTCTATAACCTGAGGTACAAATAATAACATAGGTAGGTATGTTGCATTGCATGACAACACCTGTGGGGTTCGCTATTCATTCATACGCAGGTGTCCCACCGCCGGCGAATCGGCGAGTGCATCCCCGCTATTTACTCGCTCTAACACGCACAAAAGATATACCTAACATTCCGTGTAAGCAAAAGAGACGCATATATATGTCAGTATTGTCAGCGAGTACTCGGCACTCGCTGACTGTTCACACCGCGGCGCGGGCGAGTACTCGCTGGCATATGCATCTCTTTTGTTTACACGGAATGTCTTATTTAAGTCCCTTTCTTTGGCGAGTAAAAACCCATAGCTACTCGCTGCTCGCCGGCGGCCGGACACCTGCCATAATATTAATTTTCTTTTTAAGGACTATAGATAATTACACAGAGGTAGCGCTAGACGATCCCGAGTCACTATTGCCATACATCGATAAAACGAAAAACACAACGTTTTGCGCACCTGGAGTTACTAACAATCCTACCGGGCCAGCGGTAGTTAGTATGGTATCAGGATACCTTGAACGCGGCGATACTATTGTTATTTTAATTAATTGGGAAAAAGAAGCGAATCTTTTGCCCAATGTTTTAGCATATCTGCCAGCTGTACCACTTGCTAAAAAGGTAAGTCATATTAAGTTAATATTAATATAAGTTTCTATTATACTACGTGATCTGGCAGACGCCGTCCTGCAATTTAAGTAAATTATAAATTATAGTAGACGCCCTCACTTCACAACGCGAAACTTTTTGCTCCGCTCCTATTGGTTGTAGCGTGATGTTGTACCTATACCCTATTGCCTTCCTCTGTAAAGGACTATTCAACACATTTTTTTAATTCTAACCAGTAGTTCCTGAGATTGGCCCGTTCAATCTAACAAACAAATCCTTATGCTTTATATTATTAGTAAAAAATGTATAGATTTCGTGTGAATCTCTAGACCTAATCTGTACTTACGTAAAAAGGACTTATTTGATGCTTTTTATACAAACCATTACAAAATTTATTATTTCATTTTGTATCCATGAAACTGTGAGGAACTAACAATTTTTTACGCTCATGATGATCAATATATTTCTTTATAATTTATAATATAATGTATAAATATACGTATAATGTAAATATAATGTAAATAAACTTTTCTATTCAACTTTTTCAAGATTGCCGACACTGCTGGAGAAACTGTTGTTAAGTTAATCGAAAAAGGAGTTCTTCCGAGTAGAATACGTTGTGTTGGTCATAGCCTTGGTAGCCATCTTTGTGGATGGATGGGCGAGAAGATCTACAAAACAAACTTAAGTTATCTTATTTTAAGGTAAGACTATAAATAGTGAACTTTGAATTTTACTCAATAGCAGGGGAGAGTAACAAGAGACAAGCCAGACAGCGCGGTTTGCTTCTTCGTAAAGCGCATTGCAAAGGATTGCAAAAACTTGCTCGCATCGGCATTCCGCCCGTTTTTGACTTGGAAGTCTTTATGAAAAGAGTTACCATCTTTAGACATCATCGCCACTTAACATCAGGTGGGATATGGTTGTGGTGTTGTTAACACTTGACAACAATCACAGTGTAAAAAAGTCGGGCTCGAATCTGTCCGCATTTTTCAAATTTTGTGCCTATGGGTAAGTTTTCACTTGTAAGTTTATGATAGGGAAGCATCGTAGGCAAATCCTTTTCAAAGTTATTAAAGTACCGTTTGCATTGAAACAATCTACTGGTCAGCGGGGCGCCTACTCTAACTTTTGTAAGACCTGCAGTGGACGCATAGGTAGGTATAGTTATCGGAAAAAAATCATAAGTACAGATTTTTTCAGTATGGAACTATTGCAATGGGATGCTCCCCAGCTTCTATTGATCAACACCACTATGACAAGCCTCTTGGGCACCTTCCGATGTCGCCCATGACAACTTTGACCTCCTTAGAACAAGACTCATTTTAGGAACCATTTCTTCACAGCATTTGGGGTTTGGATCCAGCTGGACCGGGATTTCAAGGGGAGTTGATTTCCTTTGAAGGTTTGAATCCCACACAAGCGCTGCATGTGAATACTGTTATCACTAACCCCGGTAAATATGGTTCGCGCAAAGCCTTTGGTAGAATCAATTTTTGGGTCAACTGTGGAAATGGCGATCTGCAGCCAGGATGCCCTAATGGCATATACCCATCACTAAGCGCAAATGGTAAGGAGTAGAGAGTAGGAGTACCTACTTAGTAGAAATTTTACCGAACATTATTTTGGAACCAAGTTCCTTACGGCAGGCTTGGAGGAGATAGGGATTTTGCTGCGCGACCGAACTGAAAAAATGTGATAGTAAAACCGTAAGAAAATATGCGTAGAATAAAAGCGTTAAATTGTGCGCAGGCGCGACAGCAATAAGGAAGTGTAATAGATTTTGCGTGAAACGTTGATTCTAGACCTAAAAACCAAAGTACTAAGTGCTGTGTAATAAGAAATCACCCGCATTACTGCAAATTATTAAACATTGCAAACGTTTGATCAAGACGCGTAAACGTGTTCGAAATCCGCATCACATAGGACCTTTTTCACTCGACGCCAAGCGTAAGCGGGCCGTACCGGGGCATTTATTGCTGTGCATTTTGGACTGCAAATATTATTTTATTTCCTTGAGACAGTTAAGGGGCATTTGTTACTGTGCACTAACATTATTATTTTACGTAATTTATTATTTCCTAAAATTCTGAATTTCCTAAAATACTGAATTTCCTAAATACTTTCCTGTACTTAAATAAAAACTAATCAGCAAAATTTAAGAGAAAAATCAAGAAAACCTTACTAAAATTGAGCACGATTTTTTTTGCAAATTGTGTCGATTCTACATTAGCCGAAGGAACTTCGTTCCTACCTGGTGTCCCACGACACCACATCTTTTTTTATTACGTATATTTGTGGTCATTCAACCATTTACTAACAATAAGTATAATGAAATTGTCAAAAATCGTTGAAGGTTACGTAACGTATGAAGGTAAGTTAAAAAAGTAGTGAAGTAGTAGTCAAGTGACTTGTTCGTTGGAATCCCGAACTGGTGTTCCTGCCTGGCCTGGGTTCGAATTCTGCACACACCTACAATTTTCAAAAAAAACTGTGTGTCACCTAGGCTACAATTTTAAATTACGTATGTGTCTCAATTTACCTAATGCTACATCTGCGTATTAACGCGTTTATTATCGCTCTGCCGTGGTGAATTAAGAAAAAAAAGACGTGTGGCACTCGGAGACTGCCGCGGTAAAGCTATTGCATAGCATTAGATACATTGAGATACTATGTACTAAAGTACTAGAGAAGCAATACTCATATAAATGCGTTCTAAAAAGCGTAGCCACTTTTGAACCGCAATGACGTAGCTTTTGAATATGGAATCGCGGAATGGGGTTGCCTACCCATGTGAAATTTTGGTTAAATTTCCCCACAGCAAACGCTGAATACTTCATATAAATAAAATAAAGTTTAAAATAATCGATTTATGTATTTATTGGAAATATTTAAGGAATTAAATAAATAAGACATTATTTTTATATTTTTTTATTTGTTATTAGCTACCGGACCCCGAAAATGTAGTTCTGCAGGAATTTTAATGTAGGTATTTATTGTAACTTACTAACAAAAATATAAAGCGTAAAATTTTAAAATATATCATACTAGTTTTTACCCGACTGCGCCAGGAGGGTAATGTTTTTTGGGTGTATGTATATATTCGTTTGTATGGATGTTTATTTCTTTGTAGAGTTTGACAGTTCAAACAGCTGGACAGATTTTGACATATAGTCGTACAAGGATCTTTTGGCGCGTGGATGACAAAATATCTATGTAAGACTGTATGAGGTGTTGTTGAAATCTTCAGAATTGTGGAAGTGTCATCGATTATATTCTCATAATGACGTTCGCAGATAAAGCAGTCGGGGTTTTTTTATTTTTATACATGAGTGAGTTATCATAACTTTTATTACTTTAAATCGCTGACAAAAAGAGACACACAGAGGTTACATTTAGCAATATCTATGCAGTTGATATTGATTTATGTAGAGTAACATTTTCATTAAAAAAAGTATACAGGATTAATGCATTTAATTCTAAAGAATTATGATTTATATAAACATATACATATAGATACAGACTTAAATTAACAATTCTACTAGTCTCCCAGCAGATACATTTTTTAATCGGCAAATTATTTTCCTCATTTTTTGTTTTCGTGGCGATTCAGTGATTTTTATTTCTTCGTTGGTTTCCTCAGAATCGACATCCATATTTTGTTCCCTTTTGCGTTCCATCTGCTCCTCAGAATAATGGTCCTAAAAATATACAATTTATTACAGCTGAAACAGCAGTTTAATTTTTTATTTTATTTCCACATACTTATTGCGACGTTCAGGATCTTTAGGCACCCTGCAGCGTTGTTATTGTTAAAGCTTTATTAAAATCATTTACTCTATAATTTACAATTTTGCCCATAAATATGGGGAACTCAAACAAAGTTTTATATGGTAACACTAAACCTAATGACAAATAAATCTAAATTGTATTTATTTTATTGCGTTTTTTCGTAGATAAATAACAAAGAAATAATAAACTTACTTGTGAAACGTGATTCCGGTTGTCTTATTAACCGTTTGTGACGGTGAATCCCATTCTTTCACGGTGCATTTCACCAAAAATTTAAAGAATTTGAAAATTTTTCGTTCCGACGTTATTTGTCAAGCGTCACACGGAACACTAAACTGACGTTAGCTACGCATATGTCCCTGGACATATGTGAAGTGGCGACGCTTTAGCGCGAAGATTACTCATCTATACATATACATCAATGATTAGATATATATAAATTAACAAAACAAAAAATAATACTGCATTTGTGATAATAATAATAAAATGAATGTATATAGAGTACTAACTCATTTTCTTTCACTATTTTTTCGTGACTTTCTTCATTAATAAATGCACTTTGTTTATTCACGTTTAAAACATTTTGTACACAAATTATACGAGTACAGATATTTTCCTAGTTATCAAAAGTTACATCAAAGTTCATAGGCAATATCACTGAAAGAGACGCATAATAATGACGTAAGCCTAATTGTTAAGAATACGTACATCATAACGTCACATTATAGGTGTAAGACATTTTAATCTTTATTAGAAACGGATAATGCTTTAATTTGTGCAAAGAAGATTTAAATATTCTGAACAAAAGCATAAGAACTATTTAAGTTGACAAAATAATTATTTTTAAAAAGAACATTGACATTTGACATTTAAGTCCTACAACGATCTTTTGGCGCGTGAATGACGTGTGGGTGACAGAGACAGTGCCTTACAGTTTGCCTTGCCTGTATGGCACTGTCTCTATCACCCTCAAGTCATTATAGTGTCATTATTTTATGTCATGTCTGTGAGAGACATAGAGAGATGTATTAGGTAGGTGTTTTCGTTACGAAATTTCTCAATTCGGTCCCCACGCCCAAGGCCCGCGATAAAAGCTATGCAATAGCTTAAAAATTGTCAAAATTGTCAATTACTATGAATTTCATGTACTTATTAGAAATTTATTTAACTGGTCTCTATTTTAACAATTTATTTAACATAAATTCTAAAACGTGAAAATAAGAGTAGTTGACAATTTTGCAAGTCTTTTGCAATCTTCTACTTCGCATACTTTCATAGTGTTATGTCTTATGGCATATTACTGTGGGGTAAAGCAAGCGATATACAACAAATCTTTGTATTGCAGAAGAGGGCCATTAGAGCTATTCATAAATTACGGTATCGGGAATCGTGCCGTGATAAATTCAAAGAATTAGGTATACTTACAGTAGCCTCACAGTACATATATAGTAATATAGTTTTGTGACCTGCCTTCTGAGTTGTTTAAGAAGCATGTAAAAGCACAACTCGTAGACAAGAGCTGCTATAGTATACAGGAATATTTAGATGACAAAAAGGCATGGAAATTGCCAGCTCTGCAACCAGCTCCGCTAGGTTAGTGCTTACCTGTATCAATTAAGTAATATTGTAATTTTTATTTTAAAAGATGCGGACGACTTTTTTTTCGCCGTTTTTTTTCTCCTCAAGCACTTTTCCAAAACGGTGGTAGAATCACAAAATTGACGTTCATAAGTGAATTTGTAAATTCCTAGATGAAATAAACAGTTTGACTTTGACTTTGACTTTGACTTCTGAATTCACCACATAAACGCATTAAGACGCAGGTGTAGCCGTAGCATATTATGATACTTATTGCACGTGGTCAAGTTGAACTTTCAAGTTAATATGACTGTATATACTATATATTTAATATTTATATTATTACCTGTTCACTTGCCATGAACCATGAAGAAACGTTCACACCTGAGGCCCTTCTCACACTACGCTACTTATTGTTCTCAAAGACATGACGTGAAGTCTGCCAATCCGCACGTCATCAGTGTGGACTATGGCTTGTATCCTTACATTGGAGACCCTCGATCAACATCGTTAGTTTTGACTTGTGATAGTAATGTTACGTGTCAGGAGTACTGGGTTCGAGAAAATGCCAAAATGTACCACAAAGACTTTATTGTACTCGTAGATACACAAATTACATTATGTATAAGACCCGCAAGTTGATATTGCGATTGGCGGCCATCTTGGTGACGTCAGGGTGACGTAGTCGACGCGCACCGTCAGTACCGTTCGCAAGGAAAGCCCGCGCTTACGTGCTTACGCGCATCGAGTACTTGTTACCTATAGCTTTTTGTTTTTGTTATCCTGTTTTATTTTTGAGTTTTGTTGTTTAGTTTTGTTTCCTATTACCCGTTAAAATGAGTAAGAAATTAATTAACAGTCGTGCTCGTGAAATAAACCCATTGCAAATAAACCCATAACCCTAGCTTATTTACTTTTTATTACAATTTTTTTTGCTATCTGTACTTTTTTGCGACGGATGACGTCACGCAGCTGTTATTGTGACAAGGTTCCATCGCAATATCAACTTGCGAGGCTTATACACAGTACACACAAAAACACTCTGCACTTATGTACTCGTAAACACACTCGTCGAACACTGTATCGCTCGTAGAAATCACTTCACTTCTCACTGGTATCGCTCGTAGGTATCGCTGGTATCTTCCTGGTTTCGCTTCCGAAACTAGAATGCCCCCAGTTGACCGAGTGCCCCTTTTTATACCACTCACCTACTATTCACGCCAATCTAGAACATTCCCGCAATTTTTGGAATAACGGTCTAGTATATTCCTTGCATTCGACTTTCAACCTTAAGACTATTGCCGTAAGGTCGAAGCGTCGTGCGCGTAGTTTCGAGACGGCCGCGGTCCATTGTTCCATTGTTTGCCTGACATGTTCATGGCCCCTATTGTTTATCGAGATAGATACGCCGGGGTTGTCGCAGTAATATATACATAAAAATATGATAACAATATTTGACGACCGGTGTGGCGCAATGGTTAACATTGCCATTCGCCATTCGAAGGGTCCTGGGTTCGATTCCCAACGAAGTGGAAATGATGAAATGATAAGTTTTTTCCATCCTTGGTGTAAGTAAGCGTGTCTGTCTGTGACACAGGGAAT
Organism: Hesperia comma; assembly: GCA_905404135.1. Taxonomy (NCBI): domain Eukaryota; kingdom Metazoa; phylum Arthropoda; class Insecta; order Lepidoptera; family Hesperiidae; genus Hesperia; species Hesperia comma. The sequence goes on along the minus strand of FR990022.1, from coordinate 13,510,520 downwards.
CCTAGAGTTCAGCTATGAGTGTGTTATTTACCGACTTCAAAAAAAGAAGTTCTCAATTCCTCTGTATTCTTTTTCTTACGTGTGTGAGTTAGCACTGGGTGAACCGATTTTAATAATTAGTTGTTTTTGAAAGGTGGAAGTCGGTTATTTTTTATTAAAAAGTTTGTTATTATTTATTGCTAATTAAGTGATAATCCTGCGACTTAAAAATTTCAGATACATGTAGCCACTTCCGAGCCTTTGTTATATTTAAGGAAGCTCTGCTGAATCCCGGCTCCTTCCCTGCTATAGCAGCAAGCTCTTGCGATCAATGGAAAAATCAGACCGCTACAAATGGAAACATCAATTATTTGGGAGAAGAATTCGATCCTAAGTAAGAGAAGTCATTATTATTATTATAGATTTTAAATTTAAGATCTCGACGTTCGTGGATGGGGGTGAGAGGGAGGGAGCTGCGTTTTGAATGTATAGAACAGAAAAGATTTTCTCATTTCGAACCAGTAGTTCCTGAGATGAGCGCGTTCAAACAAACAAACACACAAACAAACAACTCTTCCGCTTTATATTATTTGTAAGGGAAATACGTACAAAATGGCATGTATGGACAAACTGGCATAGTCACCTTATTTAAAAATTGACGGTGGGACACCCGCGCCACTGTATCATGTGACGGGAGCCATGTTTAAAATCCTGTCCACGTCGGGCGCCGTTACCACAGTTGCACCGCAATAACCATCACAAAACAAAACTTTTTTGAAGAAAGACCATAAAGACATGTTAATTTTATCGAACAAATAATAAGTAGGTAATTGCAATAATTAAACTGGAAAGTCTCATAATTCATCGATATTAATAGAAATAATTACAAACAACAAAAAATAATCCACAAAAAACAAGAATAGCCCACTTTGCTTTTTTTGGGTTTCTCTTGATTTTTACCAAGGTTCTGTTAATTAACATTTATCATTTTGTTTACGTAACAATGCCGCAATTTATTCTCTTTATGCTCACGCTTCAAGTGCTGATGTCACAAATACCAAACAATTTATTTGTGAATTGTGTTCTTAAAATTGTTGTATGTCATTTTGTCCGTAGTAGGTATATGGACAAAATATTGGAACGAAGTTCCTTACGGCAGGCTTGGAGGAGATAGGGATTTTGCTTCGCGACCGAACTGAAAAAAATGTGATAGTAAAACCGCAGTGTTGCCAACTTAACGGATTTCCCGTTAGATTTAACGGATTAGGCTCAGGTATTAAAGGGAGAAAATATATTTTAACGGTTAACGGATTTTTTGACGGGAAAAATAGTTGAAAAAAAATCAAGAATTTAGTTCTAGTGTTCTAGTAACGAACTGTAGAATTTTGGTCAGAGGTAAGAAATCTGAAGGTGCAATAAACATTAATCCATTCCAACACTTATATTGTGATTTTGCTTTTACTCGTAAATGTTATTGCTACCTTGTTCAAACGCGGAGGTAGAAAGAGTTTTTGGTGTATTAAATGGAGTAAAATCAAAATTGAGAAATAAAATGAATGAAAAAATGATCAACGCAATTTTCAATATTCGTTCTGCATTAAAAAGAAATGGCAATACATGTTACTTTTGATATACCTACCTCTTATTGCTATGCTAGGATCAATGCTAAACATAAAAATCAGCCATCCACCTTAACAGCTGCTCCCATAGCGAGTATAATAACATCAACTGGAAGCGATGATGATGATTGTGATTTTTTGTTATAAAGTTATTTTTATGTTTTCTGTGTCTGATGACGATTGGGATTGTTTCTTTAAAACTTTTTTTTATATATTGACTAGTAAACCCGCTCTCGTTTCGCTTCAGGGAGCCAGCCACTTAGTAGAAAATAGCTCTCAGAAGGTGGATTTTGTTTTGACTGGTTTCGACTTTACAGTTATAATTGTAGTATGACCAAATGATAAAAAAATCTCTATAAATTTTAACTTATTACGTTATTTCGAGGTCTAAGCTATTTTACTGCAAAGTTTCATGAAAATCCGTTCAATAGTTTTTGCGTGAAAGTGTAACAAACACATATACAAATACATCTCTACAAACTTTCGCATTTATAAAACGTATTTTTTATTTAACGAATTTTTTGACGGACACAAAAAAAATTTGACGGATTTTTGACGGAATATACCCACAGGTTTAACGGAATTTCAAAATTATAGTTGGCAACACTGTAAAACCGTAAGAAAAATGCGTGGAATAAAACCGTTAAATGAGACGTGCGCAGGCGCGACAGTCGTATACACAAGCGAGTAGTGTATAATACCTTCCTCTTTCTCCCTCTTTCTTTTCGTTATTTTGTTATTGTTATTCTGTTTACTTTAGTTGATAATTTGAATTCCGATTTTTTTTATTTTACGTAATTTATTATTTCCTAAAATATTGAATTTCCTAAATACTTTCCTGTACTTAAATAAAAACGAATCAGCAATATTTAAGAGAAAAATCAAGAAAACCTACATAAAATTGAGCATGATTTTTTTTGCAAATTGTGTCGATTCTACATTAGCCGAAGGAACTTCGTTCCTACCTGGTGTCCCAAGACACCACATCTTTTTTTATTATTGTCGGTACCTACTTAATTTAATCGTATGTTAGATGTTAGTGGTAGTCAAGGGTGAATTTCCCGCGACCTAAAATTGCGTGGCATCGATGAAATCGATACTAAAAAACATAGTTGTAATGTTCTAATATTTTTTTCTGGTTAGCTGAATTGGTCATCTATGTGTGGCACTCAATATTTTATTAATAGGTATAATAGATACTCTTAAAAAAAATGTTAAACCTCGAAATCTTTCATTGCCGTGGCTGTCCACAAGTCACCTCGATGAGTATTAAGAGTCATTGAGAAAAATCTATTGAATATTTATATTTTAATTTAGGTTTATTTGATACGTGAATAGTTAAAGTATTGTTACGTAATACATTTATTCAAATATCTAAACAATACAACGAACGGCTAATAAAAATGTACTTGTCCCAGAACCACCTTTCATCGCCATAGCCTAAACATGTTGAAGAATATTGTTTTATCTAAGGACTTGCGTCCCGCCCCGTGTGTACTAAACGTTGCATATTAGTGCCATCTAAGTGCTCGACAAGGAAGGACATGCCCAAGTGCCTGCGTTTTCGCGGCATAAATAAAAGTATTCCATTTTTCTGTTGGTGGACATTTTTACTTTCATCGCCGTAGATAGGTATAACTTCTATTTGAATGAGTTTGACCTCTTGATTGAGCAATCGATAGAATGCCATTTCTGTTATGTTTATTTGTGAAGTGTTTATTACTTTGAATAACTAATAGATTTTTTGTTATTTTATATTTAAGCCTTGGTTATCATCGCCATGCTTTCATTTCCGTGGTTTCCGTGGCCAAAATTTGCTATGGAGATGAAAAAAAAGACACGGCAATGAAAAAAAAATCATTGCCGTGCCTTGTAACACACTTGAGTTTCATTGCCGTGGCCTTGTGTTTCATTTCCGTGGCTTATGTTTTCATCGCCGTGCGCAGTGTGTTTTTGACTCGCAAAATCGAACATTCCCATTTTACCTGACTGCGTCAGAAGAAGGGCAATGATTTGTTAAATCGTATGTAAGTATGTACGTATTTTATATTTGTATAAAATGTTTGTATAATTATATGTTCATTTCTTTGGCACGCTCTACAGCTCAAACGGCTCAACGGCTTTTGACACATAACATGTCGTTGAATTTGTCACAATAGTGGTAGCATCATAGGCTAGTTACATTTTCAAAATGGCGCCCGCAAATGTAAAAAAGGGGATAGGTTCGTTTTTTCTTACCTTAGCAATATGGGTATCAAATGAAAGATCGTGAAAAGATCATTTCAAAAAAATATATATCATATAATGTCTAACGGTTTTCACACAAATTATTTGTGTGAAAACAGTATTAAAAAAGTAACCAAAGTAATAAAATGGCAAGGAGATATTATATAAATAATGAATGAGAGTAGAATAAGTAACTAAAGACTGTTGAGTTACACTCGCAACACTACTTAAAGACCTCAGTACTAGTCTTTCTTTCCTTATTCTACTCCCATTCTTCTTTTGTAATATCTATCGAAATCTTAGGTACCCCATACACAAACTCTGGGTGGATCCAATTCATTGTTTGTAATATAATATGGGAGGAATTTATAGGATCAGATGAAGAGAAACAGTCCGGGTATGTCTTTCTCTTTCGAAGACAGGCGTATATCTATTGCATGTTAGTATAATACTCAGGTAAAATATTATGTTTAATATGGATTTTCATTTCCGTGAATGTGTTCATTCCCGTGGCACAGTTCTTTCATTGCCGTGGATCATTTTTTCATTGCCGTGCACGCATGTTTCATCGCCGTGAAACGAAATTTTTGAGTCTTGATATCTCGTTAGTTTCTTAACTTATCTGCTAGATATGAAGCAAGGATACATACATTATCAAGAACTATAATTAACGCCAAAATTTTCTTTAAAAATCTTTAAGATAAAAAAGTCCACGGAAATGAGAATTTTTATGGACCTGTTGAAATTGACCCTCAATGAACCTATATAAGATGAATCAAAACCAACCATGCTGATTATATTCACGTCAAATAAATAAATATGGTTAAAGAACCTAACACCCTATCATTTTTGTACGTATTTCCCCTATTTACACATTAAGGTAAATTCTAATAATTCTATATCGACCGCGAAAGTAGTATAAGGTAGATACTATACCACAGATTAGAAAATAGTAGTTACTTCGTAATACTATAAAAAATCTGCCCCCAAAATCCGTTTTGAATTGGATCAAGAGCTACTACTTTTATTATTACAATTTCTTTATGAGAATGCCTCATTGATAAAGTATTTACTTGTTTCAGCAAACCCGGGAATTTTTACCTAAGTACAAATGCACAGGCTCCGTTTTCAAAGGGACAAGGTGGCATCCTGCCTAATTAAAATCGTCTGTCGTTACATCTGTTAATGTTTGTCAGTAAACTTAATCTTCTTCTTAGTAATTTCTTCAACAAATATCGAGACTGTTTAAACGTGAAACTGATACGCAATCGAAGCTTCTTTGAGTAAATTTAGAGCCCCTGTTATCTACTTACATGTTTTCGCTTAAAATAGAAGTAATCACTTCTGGCGCAATATGGCTGCTAAGTTGTACCTACCATGCTATTTTCAGAACACTGTCGGCTACTATGTATTAATATGCAATCAATATGCAATAAAGTTTTGTTGTTATTATACTTTGTGTTAATTCTTTGGCAGATATCAGGTAACAAAAGTGCTTAAAATAATATCTCAATTACGTTAAAGTATAAAGCTAAGTTTTTTAAATATCTGCTTAGGAACAATATTAAAAACGACGATATCCAATACCAGACACTTAGCACGGTTGCTATCCACTGCCGGACACCTGTAAACTTTATGTTATAAACAGAGATGTTTTAAATATCTAGATGGAACATCGAATCCGCGCAAACATGTCAAAAAATTGTGGCTAACTGTTAGCCACAATTTTTATAATATCATGACGAACGGGTAAAACATCGCCTGCACGCACACATACCTACTTCATAATGTTGCCATGTTTTTTTTTTGTTTTCATTGTAGGGCGACGCTCAATATAGATATTTAAAACATAAAATTATAATGTGCTACAGCCAAAGTAATCAATATCCAAATTTCAAAAACTTCCGGGTTTTACAACATAACGAAGGTCTGGCATTCAGGAGTGAAGACCAGACCAGACCTTAATATTTACAGAAAAGCCTATCTAAGGGCTAATTACTTATTGGAAAATTATTTCTTAATTTTATATTCATGGCTGTCTTCGTGTTAGGCAAATTCGGTTCAATATTTCAGACAATTAATAAATGCTCCCTATCTTAAGGTACTATTCAATCTATAATTGATATCCGATATTAGACAGGACCCTGATTCTGCTAATTTATAAATGCCGCATTGGAGTCTCGATTGAATGGTTTGACACACTCCGTATACAAAATTTAATAGTTTGACGTGGTTTGTCTTTTGGCACATTTCGTACACAGAATCATTGAGATAGTAATATAGTCCTATAGATTAATGCACAGAATTGAATAGATTGACACATTTTGGCACGTTCCATATGCAAAATTGAACTTAGTTTTCAACACATTTCTGGCACATTCTGTATACAAGATGTGTCAAACTATTCAATCGAGACACGATTGAAGCGTTATAAATTAGCAGAATTCGGGCCCAGTTTAGTTAGATAGATTTCCCACACCTTTATTTAATTTTTTTCATGTTTTTAAGGAGGCATTTAAACTCAAAGCATAATTACTAACATTTTATTATTATTTTATCACAATAAAATAAATAATGCAGAACATAATATTTGGATATATTATTTTTCTTTATCACTGTCGACTTTTTTATCGTATCTGACATAATTGTACCAGAACAAACTTAAACTACCTACATTTAATATTCAACTAGGTAATATGCTCCCGTATAGTTCATCACTGTACTAATGTAGTTCACCAGGACATGTGGCCTTACAGTACCTTTCCACCAGATACCTATAAGCTGAGCTACGTTGCTAAGGATGCTTTTGCCTACAACTCATTAATGGCGCACTACTGAGCACGGGTCTCTCGTCTCTCCTCATTATTGAGGAGGCCTAGAGCTACTCCACCATTTGCACCAGTGCGGATTGGTGGAGGGATGGGTTTGACATCCACCAATTAAGTACACCCGAGGAAGTACCACCGCCCGCCACGGTACTTAGTACCATTTTTACCGCCATAATAATTGGAATAATTGTACTCCGGATAGAAAGGTGTACATTTAATTTGTTTAGTTCAGTCCTCAAGGGTAGCAACACATCTTTGGCCGAATTAGAACGAGACTCTTACTTCCTGAGTCTTGTTCTGGGTCGGTTCACGGTTGTCATGGGCGACAGCGGAAGGGTGGTGCTGCCTGCTGGTTCGCTACCTTAGTTCCAAAACAATCACATTCATTGGCCCGCCTAGAACCCCAAGCCATATCTGAATCTATCATACCAAAACCACGTGAGGGTCACCGTAAGCGGGCGTACAAGTCGTGCACTGCACGCGGGCGGCACGACTATGGGGGAAGGGCAAAACTGCGGTGACCTTAAGCCACGCTTACCAGACTACCTACTAAAAACTACTAAAAAATTATTTAAACCTACATACAACACCTGTATAGTACATAAATAATTTTTTACTACATATATTTGGTTTTATATTACAATTATTGTATCTAAACTTAACACTTAGCACTTTCACTGATCTTCGAATAAACTCAGAAGCGAGCCAGTGCACTTAAGGTCCAAATTTTTCAGTATCATCTAAAAAATTGAAATAATTTTGAGAACATTGAATTATCAGATTGTCGTCGTCCCCGTATTTGATTGTTGTCCGGTTTGAGTCCTTCCGGTCCCATGGCGAATGGTGGTCGAGGGTTCGTGCTGAAGTAGAAGTTACCATTGGCCCTGAAAAGTTGGAACATTCGTTAAACTCCAAACATAGAACCGACTTCAAAATCGATAAGAAAGATATTATATGAAACACAGCGACGTTTTAGGGTTTCCCCGATTTCCCTAGGATTCCAACATCATCCGATTTCCCTAGGATTCCTCATTCAGCTAAAAATATCGTTTTGCAAATGGCGGTTTCCGGACATACAATAAAAAAATTGCGTGAAATATGATACTTTTTTTTAAGTCTGTTAGTTCGGTCGGCCTAGTGATCTCTGCTACCAACCAAAATCACAGTATTATTAAACATCCTATTTCTTTCCGGAAGGCCAATCTTAAGACTATCCCATACCACTTCAGCAAATTAACGCCTGATAAAGTAATTTCTCAATTTCAGCAAACTGTTAAAGTACTTAACTACGCATTTTTATGTTGACTCGTAAACAACACTTAAAAGATTTTATTTCTTATTTGTGTCAGGCGTCTTAGAAGTGGATAGTGAATAATTAATTCTATATGAAACATTAATTAAACATCCTAATGTACTGTCTCAAAGAAAGAAGACGAAACAAAGAAAAGTTGCCGAGATTTTGTGTCCGACTCAAGCAAGAGGCCGATAGCTAGCTAGTCCAGTTACAAACATAACCACGAGCATTCAGTATCATCGGGATTAAATAAAAGACCTGAAAAAGGGTCCGTTTGTCGTTACCTCGTCCCGTCGTCCGTTATTCAGCAGGGTGCACCATATAAAGGTCCGCTTGGACTTAATTATTAATGGATCCCTGACCCCACAAATACCTTCAACTGTTTGCAAACAATGATAAAATATCAGTAATCACCTCGTATTAATCAAATCCCCTATATAGATGACGTCTTGTGACACTCCTTTATTCACCACCCAAGAATCATAGTTGTCTGCTGCGGACGCTTGGAAAGCTGTGGCCGATTTGACCGACTCGGTGAGGTATCGCCAGGATCTGTCATGGCTGCAGAGATCTGAGGAACAATCCATACTGTTTAAACAATGGGTCTACATAAACAAATACAAACGCTCACACACTCGATGATTTATTGTATTTTTTGGCATTCAATGGTGATATGTTCAAGTCAACAAGAATAAACCGTCAGAAAGAACTAAGCCTCCGTTCACACATCGTTGCATTGTTTTATGCAGTGTTTATGTTCGACTCACTTAGCATTATACTGTATGTTTTTACAAAGGACCAGATACCTGCAGGGTTCACACGAAATTGGGAATAATCGATAGCAAATGAAAGGACTATTAGAGTCCTTTATCTAAGTAAAGAGTTTTTTATTGGTAGGTTATTCAGTCGTCATCACGCACGATGTGGTTAATTGACTAATAATAGTATTGAGTCAATATTGTTTTCGATGCAATGTGAAGTAACGAAACTTCAATGTAATGGTAGAAATCCCGCTTGCCGGTCAAGAGGACTAATGCCTCAGATATAGTTTAATGAATTAACAATGTGCAAAAATATGGACCTATACATAATATCCATTGCCCAAATGCTGGTTCTAACAACTAATCTAAATGATTTGTGGTATAAGTCAGTAGCAAATCTAAACAAAACGATAGCTCTTTTTCTCAATCCACTTTAGAATCCACATCATAGGTATTAAGTACCTTCTGCTGTAAACATATCAAACTTCCCAGGAGGGCAGCCAGGTTGCAAGCCATTGGAACTGTAGTTGGGCCACAAGTCAACGGTTCCACTAGGCTTGCTGGTGCCGTAGTTCCCAGGGTTGCTGTGGATGATATCCACGAACTTGGCGCAACTGCGGTCCAAACCCCCGTAGACGGCGAACGTTCCTTCGAAAAGCGGACGTGCCGGGTCTAATCCAGTGATCCTGGAAAAAACAGTGATGGCTTTTATTGTTCATGCTCATGATAAACGATAAGTATATATACAAATGTAGCCGCCCCGTTGGTATTTTCCGAGGGCGACTATACTCTTATCCAAATTAATGGATTAAAATGAGTTATTACAACTTATGTAAGACTTTATTATTGTAAGAAACTACCAATAAATGCTACAACTAAAGATACTACAAACAACAGATATTAACAAAACAATGAGCTTTACAAGACAATAGTGAGAGCTGAGAGGTCAGTACGTAAGCCGGTTACACTTTTGAAAGCTGACCATCTGTTTTCTCAAGTGTAGCAAAGCATTGGTGACCAAATTAGCAAATACTCTCTAAGGTACGACGTAACTGGATTAAGGTACCGGCGGCAAATAAGGCCCACCTAACTTTAAAACTAAAAAACTCAAGAATTATTCAAAAAAATGTAAAAAAACTAAGTTCAGTACAAAGGGTATTTATTTATGAAAAGAATAAAAGATACTTAGTAGCATAGAAATCAGCATAGAAAAAAATATAACAATTTTTAAATACTCTTTCTATGGGCCTTAATAAACCACCAAGGTAAATTAAGGCCCACAAGTAAAATCTTCCTTTCTTATAAAATTAATCACGGAATTTGAAAGTTTGTGCCCTTTTCAGGTACTGATACTGGTATTAGGTTATCACAACACTTCTTATGTTATAATTTTTTGAATGCCACTTCAAAAACATCATTAACCAGTTTTTTTCCGGCGAGGCCAACGTCTTTGCTGAAGATATGTTTTAGCTCATATTTTTCGCAAAAGATAAATGCTTCTCTATTAATAAGCTTAAGAGTAAGGCGCGAAAAGGCGCGCCGGTTACAACCACATAAAAATATTGCACACATTGACAATCAACATACAAAACATATGTGGTGTACAAATGTTGTATATGGTCCTCATACTAAAAGTGAGCTTCTTGCAGCTTATGAAAATGGCGGAAGTGCTACAACCCCATTTTGTGAGTGTTGCAACAACAAAATAAAACGAGATAGACTTTGTACGTTACATGGGAGATAAAGGAATGATCCTATTACGTCTTTGTAGTGGTGAAAATTATGTTGGTCTGATTATTTTTATATAAGTCTGTGAGCAGAACGCAGGTTTTCTTGTGAACAGAGCTCGTCTGGCAGGTACCTATCTCTGTTCAATGTTTGAGTAGAAAAGATTTATCGAGTTATATAAGATGGGGAGGGTAATAAGGCCCAAGACCTACTGCAGCGGGCTTCATTAACCACTTAGCAATAATTTATAAAACCGTTAGTTTCAAACAAAAATTGCTCCTATTTTTGGTTTAACCCACAGAAGTTGCTTATCGTAATGACTAAAGTTTGATAAAATGAAGTTACCTTATCGCTACATAACCAATAAATCAAAATATTTACAATTTTTTGTCATCAATAATTATAAAAACGAGCTCTGAGGCTCAGCCTCTCACAACTTGTTCGCTGCTGGCAAGATGGTGGTGTGAGCAGACCACAATCTATCGTCGCAATGTTTCTATCGGTCTTAAGCATGCTTATGTGAAATTTGAAGAGGAGTAGAAGTATTTTACCGCGAGTTTTGAAATGTGGGCCTTATTATACCCCGGGCCTTATTTGTATTACTAACAACTACTAACGGAACTATCCCAAAAACCACAACCAGTTAGTATATTGGCAAAGTAATCAACTAATATTCTCACACCATCTGCTAGTGCTAACAGGAATAATATTCGTAGTTGCCATTTGAATCTTCGTCTGTGTAAGTCACAGTTGTCATAGGCGGCAGCGGACAGTGGAGTTGCAGGCTTTTCTGCTCCTTTAATTCCATAAAAAAGAGTAGACATCACGAAACCTGAATCACGCTATCGAAGATTTCTACACCGCTCGCATATACATATATACAACGCACCGAGAGCATTCGCTTGGGAGCCGCCCCTCAGGCATGTCGTCTCGCCTAGCGGGAGATCAACCTTTGTCGCAGTAGAATTTCGGCAAGTAATGGCGTCTTACCTAGCAACAACTTGTCTATTCTTGCGAGCTTGACGCCCAGCGAAACCCATAACGTGAGCTCCCAAGGAGTGGCCCATCAGTTGCACGTCACTCATGTTCATACCGCCATGAGCGAGTTTTGTTAAAGCATCACCTAGTTTTTCGCCAATCTGCAATACACCAAATACAATTGCTTTATAACTATTATATTTACAAGTTTTATCCAATACATAATACATCTACAGGAAGCTATTTGATAACCTGATATTGTTGTATTTCATGCAACCTTGTTACACTTATTAGGCAAAGATGGACTAATTTTAATCATGATAACATTATAATTTCATATTTTCTACGGATAATTATGTTTTTTGTCGAATGTCGCTTTCAGGGGCATTTTTAGACCTCTAGATGTAATTTTTATCTATACTTTATAATAAATCTGTAGAGAGGTAAATTCTGTACATGAAATATATTTCCAACATAGGTAACTATCAGGGGGTGATTAGGGATCGATACTGATGTCAAAAATGCAATCAATAAAATTTTGTCTGTCTGTCTGTAATAGAAACAAAAACTACTCGACGGATTTTAACGAAACTTATTACGATTATTTTTCATACTCCTGACCTGGTTATAGTATACTTTTCATCACGCTACAATCAATAGGAGCAGAGCAGTGAAGGGAAATGTTGGGAAAACGGGACAAATTACTCCATTTTTAAGCTTCCGTCGCGTGTGCAACCTAAATGGTTAAAGCTACACAGAAATCATGTATGACGGAAATGTTCTCCTTAAAATAATATAAAAAATATCCCACGACAGCATAATATGAGAAAGACATATTATTATGTCTTTCTCTTTTATGGTTGACTCACAATAACACGTGTAACTCCCGATAGCTTAGCAGTTCGTAGCTTTCTGATTCTAGGTGGTAGAGCCTAGAGTTCGCCCGGGGTAGTACCTACCACCGCCCACCAAGGTACTCAGTAAGTACCATTCCTACCGTCATAATAATTGTTTTTAAGAGCAATTGTGTTCCGGATAGGAAGGTGTGAAGCCGGTTCACTTTTTTAGAGGCGACCATCTCAGTCCTCAGGGGTAGCAACGCATCTGTGCCCGAATTGGAACAAGACTCACACTAATCATTACTAACTGGACAATACTAATATTAACTAACAGGACTAACTATCACTAACAGTCCCTGTCCTCACACTTATTAACAAACTAACCAACTAACATTCTAACACCATCTACTAATTGGACTAACCACCCTAGTCCCTAAATTGGGTCTTGTTCTAAGTCGGTCACAATGGCCATGGGCGGCAGCGGAAGGGTGGTGCTGCATGCTCGTTTGCTACCTTAATTCAATAAAAAAAAAAAATTTGTCTACTCTTACGTTTATAACACATAAGTTGGTGAAATAAAGGGGTGAAGTTTAAACGAATTTCACGCGGGCGAAGCCGCTGGCAAAAGCTAGTCCATAATAAAAAGTCTTCATTCATTATTGGAAACTACTTATGGTCACCATCGCAATAGTAACTTAAATAGAAGCGGTGTTTAACTGATCTTAAAATCTCTGAAGTAATCCATCTAGACTTAAAATTAATTTCATTCAAAACTTTAATAAAAACTCATAATAAACTTACTTTCTTAGCATTATGCACTGCGGAAAGGACATAGCCTAACTGGATTCCAAATTTGCCACTTCTAGCTTCTTCTTCCCAATCGAGAAGAATTACATTTCTCTTCTTTGTCGCCAAGTAAGTCGTAAGCACTGCAGTGGAGGCTGGGCCATTGCTCCTTCCTCTGTAGCCAAACGTGTAGAACAGGGTCCGAAGCGCTGGATCGTAGCATGAGGACTTCAGTATGACCGTCGGATTGTCCAGTGATATATGGACATATTTGTCCATAGACCTGGAATTGATAAAGAATGGGAAAAATCAAAGGTGGTTCCATTCATATTATCACTCTTCATTTTCTCAGAGCTGGTTTGGAAATTGTTTTCAGGATTGTCAACTAACCCTTAGGCCCTTCTCACACTAGGTACCTAAGTACGCGAATCCGACGCAATCCACATTTCAATAACACTGACACTTGTGTGCGGAACTTAGTAAATATACCTAATATATGTTTTTTATTATTATTATTATTATTATTATTATTATTATTATTATTATTATTATTATTATTATTATTATTATTATTATTATTATTATTATTATTTATGTTTGGAGATAGTTAGGAGGCTGGAGAGTAGAGTAACATATTATGCTACTTTTTACCGAACACTTATTAACGAACTAACCCACTAACATTGTAAAACCATCTACTAACTGGACTAACCATTAAAATCCCTAAATGGAGTCTTCTTGTAGGTCAGTCAAAGTTGTCATGGCCGGCAGCGGAAGGGTGGTGCTGCATGCTCGTTTGCTAACACACCTAATTCCTTAAAAAAATCATCCTTAACTTAACATTAAAAATGCAACAGTAATTTTGTCTGTCAGTAATTTTGTTTTTCAAGCCTAATCTGCTGAATCGATTTAGACGAAATTTTGAATGAAAATTGTTTGATACCTACCCGAAACGGGACATAACATTTTTTTACCCGGAAAATCATCTCTTAACGGGGTAAAAAGAAGAATGGAAAGGATTATATAAAATTCAGCATGATTATATATAACAAACCACGATAAAATTTGACACAGGGTATATAGGTACGTGTGGTGTGGTGATACTTTCCCGTGGGATCATTTTAACAGTATTTTGTCGTTGTACGTCTCTGACGCGGGTGAAGCCGCGGGAAAAAACAGAGTATCTCCTTAATAAAATATTAAAAATACAGTAAACAGTAAGAAGGTGCCTAGTATATATGCATAACATGGAAAGAATTCATATTTTCAATAATGGTCATTTAACCTTCATTTCAGTAATTATTGTTGTAACAGTGACGGGTATTGTAACTTCCTGCAATACCTGCTTTTCAGGTCTTTTTATGAACACTCAATGTTCTGTGAACTAAAATATATTTTACTGCTACATCATGAGAACTAAAATTGTCTGAGCTGCAAAATCGAATACCCCACACCGGTGTTCCTTCATTCATCCATAACGGGTATTAAACATCGGTGTATTAAACAGTAGTTACCCAGAGCAACGCATTAATACGCATACTTACAAGTACTTAAGACATAATTATTATGAATAGCAATTTAGTTTGATTAAGACATTAAGTTAATTGATCGTAAATAGTCAAGATCAATGACATTATAAGGACACTTTTTTACTATATAACATCGTTGTTCATGATGTGAAACAAATAAACAACACTTATCATCCCATCAGTGAATATAGGTACATACCAACTTCAACATTCAACAGATACATAGGTAATTCCTCTGGCGCTCTGGCTACCCACCACAAACGTTTGACACAAATAATTTATAATAATAAATAATACTATAAAGTTCCTGTTTATGTCGTTTCATTATTTAAATAATTGAAATGAGCATTCAGACCCAATTTCACGAATAAGGACTAAGGTCATCGCACTTAACAAAACAATAGGTACTACGGATGTCTTTATGTGTAAGATTTTTAACTCTACGCGTGAAATAATAAGAATGAAATTTACTAAATTAAATACCGAGTGGACTTGACAATGTATTGTTTGTATTCAAATCATGTGTCGGAAAACCAGCACAATAATTAAGTAGTACGTAGCACTAATACAATTTTAATCGTAACATCATACCTAAACGTTTAGTAGTAAGACTATACGTAATACATTATCTACCTAGGTACTTACGATTAGCCTAATGTATTCCCAATTTAGGGTAATATTTTTTGGAATCCTACTTGTTTCATGGATAATTTGCAATCACTCACAATACTCTTTGTCTAACTACTATAGGTAGGTACTTCTACTTTCTATAAATATTATTTTAAGTTACTACTACATTAAGTTGCCAATTATCGGGGATTTCCCGAAAAAAGGTTTCTATTTTAATGGGCATCCGGAGACCGTCCAGAAAAATATTAAAAAGTTTGTCTGAATAATAAAAATATTAAAAAGTTTGTCACAATAAATTGTAAATCCATAATCATTAGCCTCAGTTAGGACCATAGAAGATATCTTTATTTACATAATATATGTGTTATTTCAGATGTTCGGAAAAAATACAATTTTAATGTTGGCTCTTTAAAGTTTTTGTTTCGCGTCAGTAATTAAAGTTTTGCCAGGTCCACTGCTACTAAATACTTATATTAAAATATTTTAAATTAAGATACATTATGTGTGTAGAGCTAATTCGTGATTAAAACCGACTCAAATTGAATCTGTTTGCAATCATCATCGCTAAAATCTTATGGCCAACAAAAAGTAGACAAAAGTCTCTTTAACAGCCGTCTTCTAAGCAGTTTTTGTGATGATCTTGAACTTGAACAGTACTTTGAACGAGAACGATACTAAAATATTTTGGTTTTGGTTAAAAATGGCACGAATTTTTTTGTGGCTACATTTCTTAGAGTACCATTTTGTATACCTATAATTATGTTTGAGTATAATACCATTTTGTAAGCTTGGTTAGATGCGTCAACTTTAAAAAAAACAGTAGTGTTCATACTTTTTTTTTACACAATGATGAGTGAAAGTAGACTGATGGTAAAAATCTTGCAAAATTTTAAGGGAATTCTTGTGTTCGATTGATTTTTGTGTAAAAACTGCAGATTTTCTGGGATTTTTAAGAATTGTGGTGAATAGTAGTACCTCTTAGGTTGCCGATACAAAAAACAAATGTGAAATATTTGAAAAACTGTGGTCGTGGTAGCTCAAAATATCACAAAGGATGTAAATTTTCAAAATTTTATTTTTTTATGAAAAAAAAGGCGCTGGATTTTTTTTCTTATTTTTCCTGAAGTAGTCATGAGCAAGTCCACCCTCCAGTTCCCGCTTATCGTTGAATTTTGGGACACGTTGTATAATTTGAAATTATCATTAAGTATGCCATAAGGCTGTTTGTAATGACAAAAAGTATAAAGAACATTGAGAATAAGGCAAGATTCACAAACTGTTCCTACCAATAGAGAAACAATATTTATTACACAGTTACAAAGACTTCGTACAATCTACAAACGTTTGCGCGCATTACAATGACCGGGGTGACATAAAATGAAGTTTCTAGGGGTTCTTCTAGGGAGGGGAGGCAATTGTTTGCTGATCACCGCTCTCGGTATGAGAAAATCCGAAAACCTTCACGTAAATGCCACTATACGTAGCTCTGCCAATGTTCGAGTAGATAGGTAACTCCCGAATGTCTTGATTAATCAATCACCCAAGTACAGCGAGCCTAATTACTAGTATTTATATTTATGCACAAAACCGGTCTTCGGCCTAATACTCATGTAAACAAGTGGTCGCATCAATATTGCGTAGGTATACGGTTACGATCTTTGTTGTATAATAGCAATTGTGTTGTCACCCTAATAAACCACTTAGATGACCTTGGGTCTACGAAATGGGTAAAACTTCCATAAGGTTTTTTTATTATAAATTATGCATAAGAACTGGATAGAGATCAGTCCGAAGAAGTTCAAACAAAAAATCATTACTGCAGCAATAAGACCTAGGGCTGTCAACCGCACTAAGATTAGGTGCGTAATTTAAGTAAGTACCTATACCTACTGTTGATAATATTATACTTATTTGTAAGATACCATATTTAGTTAATTAAAGCGATTTATCCAAAGTTATTAAAAAAAAGTATTACCTACACATATTGTGTAGAAAAAATAGCAAAAAGTTGTTTCGAATAGCTGAACAATATTTTTTTCTCTGCATTCTTTTTAAATTTTGACAATCCTAATAAAACCACCGATTATTATCAGTATTCATTTACCTGTGTCCATTCGTGACATGATTAATTTTAGGACTAAAATTGTACGAGATGTGACCGTGAATGTGTCACACAAACACACAATGTGTCAATGAAAAAAAAGAAAGTCTACCAAAGGATAATCATGAAATAACAGATTTGAATAACGATTAGATAAAAGCACACTTGTTGCAAAATCTTATTGCAAATTCGATAATTTAAAAAAGTTTAACTATACTAGCTGTAGCCCGCGGCTTAGCCCATCTGAACGTAGGTACTTTTGACTGATTTTAAAACAAACTTTCATCCCTCATTTGATTTCATAAGAACATTGACATAGATGTTTCTTTATTCCTAACCAAAGTCCTAAAGACCAATTTTCATAGTACCTACCTACCTATTTTCATTAAAATCGACGAACTTTTAAACAAACTCTCAACCCCTATTTTACCCCCTTAGGGATGGAATACGACAAAAATGCGTTCCTATTAAAATAATATAAAAAAGAAAATTCTAACTCCAGCAAACCTACTTTTTGAAAATTAGAGTTATGTGCAGAATTAGTATCGATACCAACCGGTTGGGGAGTCCAACGTTCAATCCACTCAGCATCACTGAAGCATGCAACAAGGTATGTTATTTTTTTTCTTTCACTTAAAATTATAATATTCAATCAAAAATCCTTTACACGGTACGCAAACCTATAGCGAACTTTAATCTATTTGCGCCTACTACTCCTTAAACTCCATATTAATAAAATAACATAAAATTAACATTATGTTAAAAAAATGTTTGGTACTTGAATGGGGACCCCCTTCGGGATCTTTTTTTTACTTGTTCTTATTTTTTATATAGCTGCTATAGTAACACATACCTCTGAACATTTAATTTTGTGTCTGAAAGACAGACAGACAGCAAACATTGGAGGCATATTAATGGAGTTCTGTAGTGACTATCTAGACGTCTGACTTCAGGTTTTACAAGAAGACTATAAATAAATAAATATACCTTAATACTTATTCCTTAATAGCACCGAAATATAATACTTACTCATAACATAATATTAAAAACAACATGTTGTGGATTGCATTGACAGTAGTCAGTATTTGCCTAAGGTCTGCCTGGGTTCGTTTATTCCAATTAATTTATCAAGGCTCTTTGCAATATTTTAACTGGACGTAAGTCGATACCTACTTAAGTATATTGAAAGGTAATTAAGTAATACATAGGTACATGCTTTGTGTTTTATTTTATACTCACAATATTATGGGGACATTATTTGTACATAATGAAATTTGACAATAGGTTACAAAATATTTGAAAAAATGTAGGGAGTTGTACTAGTAAGCTATTTTTAAACGACTTCAAAAAAGCAGGTTTTCAATTCAACTGTATTTTTTTTATTTTTATTACCTCAGATCTTTCGACTGGGTGAACAGATTTTAATGATTCTTTATTTATTTAAAATGGTGCTTGTCGTGTGGTCCCATATTATTATGGATTTGAGCTATATCTGGCAAGTAGTTTTTGTGTTATCTGTACTTGTCGAAGTTGAAGTTGAAAAAATCATGACCCACCTAGTAAAGTAAAAAGCAAGCAAATTAAACTTAAATATTTACCTACGTACGCAACCGTTTCTCTTTTATTATCAGATTTTTTATTCAGACAATAAAATGAAATTGTTTTACTCCAAGATAAGGAAGTGACCAATGTGTGTTCTTGAAAAGAGACAGAGATATAAACAAAACACTGGCGGCAATGAGACTGTATTGTGATAAGAATAGAATGACAATAGTTGACATTCATGACGTAAAACCAGTGTCTATGGCATCCGAAATTACCGTGTTTTGCATTGCATCCGCTTTATTTTATCAGTACCTTAACATTATTCATTACTAATTATAAAAGACAGACGGTTTTCTTATCAGTGCGTGTAGATCTTTTAATCTACGCAACAGAATTTGATGCGGTTTAATTAGGTATATAATTCAGAATAAGTATGATTTCTTTGATTTTTTTCAGATCCTAGGTAAAATATTTACCTACAGAAAATATGAAAACGTTCAATATTTGGGACGAATGTAGAATAATAAATTATCGGCTATGAGATATCTAAAAATGATGTGAATAGGTACAAAAGGTGCTTGTAAAAATTTCATTCCTATAAATCCAGCCTACTTGGATGTGATGTCTGTAGGTAACACTGTTAGCGTTTTAAGAAACACTTTGATTTTATTTATAATGGCCGTAACAAATCCTTGACATGTTGTAATTGTAAATGGTTATTATTTCAAATGGCTACAATGAAGTTTCGAGCTGTCCCCTCCCCTCCTTGTTTTTAACGAGACCTATAGAGGACTAAGGCTAAGACAAAGCAGAGTAGGATAATTAATTTCTAGGTATATTTGAGTTGCTGAAATCAAGGAATTGCCCCTCCCTACTAAAAAATTTTATTATGAGTTCTCACAGATCAATTTAGCTTGAAAGCAAAATTTACTTAATGCATTTTAAATTCTCGCCGTCAATCTACAATGAACCTTAATCACAAAGACGAATGCTGCCATTTGTGTGGGTAACCATTAGAACGAATTTCAGATGGAAGACGAACAGAGTAGATAGGTACTTAGGTAGGTATAAGTAGTCTCCAGAATTTTTCACGCAAAACGAAACAATAAAAGTTCGTTTCATAATAATTATTGCTTTTTACAACAAACATAACCGACTTCAACCTCGATAAGCAGAGATAACTCAAAAACAACTCGCCAGATGGCGCTTAATTCAACATGTAGGTGTAAAGTTCTCGTCACTACAAATTAATCAAGCCAAAACACTAGATAACTACAGTAAATCGTTGAGGAGTTTCCTTGACTGTCTTTCGGCTTCATCAGATCGACACCAGACCTTCATGAAATTGTAGCGCTTTCATGCATGTACTTATGAAAACATTAACAAACACACTATTAGTCGTCCCTACAATTTTCGAAAGTTGCCCTCCATTTCTCCCAGATGCCATCATCAGATCCTGGTGATCCTTTTAAAAGGACCCCACTACGCATATCTACTTTACAACAAAAAAGAATTATCAAAATTGGCATATTAACGACGAAAAAATCGCTGAACAAACTTAAAAAAAAGCATATAATATACGGTCGAATTGAGAACCTCCTTCTTTTTTGAAGTCGGTTAAAAAACTAGCTTCCGCCCGCAGGCTTCGCCTGCGTGGAATTTGTTTAAGCTTCATCCCCCTATTTCACCCCCTTCGGGGTGGAATTTCCAGCAATCCTCTCTAAGTGCTCCCCTACACTCCCTAAGGAACGTATATGCCAAATTTCAGCTTCTTCCGTTCAGTAGTTTTGGCTGTGCGTTGTCTTTCAGTCAATCACTCAGTAACGCAAGTTTTATATGTATAATATAGATTAATGTTAACTGATTCATTAAGGACAACTTGGGCCGGGTTGAGTGTCCGCAAAATTATTGTTTCCAACGATCGTAATTAATGGTTGTGACGAGTTGCTAGCTGTTACCCACGGCTTGGCCCGTGTAAAAGGGCTTATGACTGGTTTTAAAACAAACCGAAAAGGACGAATCCCTTAGTTGACCCCCTTAGAGGTCGAATAAACAATCCTTTCTTAGCGCACGTCTAATAAACATAAACTACCCCTTGCCAAATTTCATCTTCATTCTTAAACGGGTTGGGTTATTCCGGTATGATCCACACTACAAGATCCATGATAGGTATTTTGTCCGGTTAGATCCATTGTAATTTGACCATTCCGGATCGATCCATTTCCTGTTTATAATGGGTAAGTACAGTCAAACAAAAAACAGTTGATGAAATAAAAATATGTACTTTTTATTCGTATAAGAATCATCACATACTTATGTTACGCTACCTAAGTCATTTGAAATCATCTTTTCATAGTTATGTTAAATTATATTTAGTCCTTGGATTTGGATAAATCTAAATAATAAAAACAACAATTTGTAAGAGACTAAAGATTAATGAAATTATGAAAATAAAATTTAAAACACAATTTTAAAATTGTCATAGTATTCACAATAACATTGAGTTATATTTGCTCCTTGGATTTGGAAAAATCTTAATTAAGTATGAAAGAAACAATTAAATTTGTAAATAAGTGACTGAAGATAATTATTCAAATAACAAAAAAAAACTAAAATTACAATGTCAAATTATCACAGTAAAACAATCATACTGATTTATGCTTGGTCCTTAGATTAATAAATAATAAAAAAAATATTTAGATATTTAACCACAGATAAATCATATTATTATAAAAATAAACCTTAAAATATGGTTGGGCCATTTTAATAGGTCACATTTGACAGTTCGTCAAAATTTTCCAAAGTAACCTTGTAAGGGAGGCACCCCATAGTATCTAATACATTCCATACTAGATATTGTTAAACTTTTTACACTTAAAAGTAAGGAACTGACGTCGTTACAAAGTTACGTCAGTGAACTCTTTTTCTTTTTAAATACCGGATGGTACCGAAAGAAACAGATGAGTAGATAAGTTGAATTCGAGAAGTTGAAGTAATCGTCAAAAAGTATTTCACGATTACAAAATAAAATGTATTTTAATACAAACAAAATTAATTTTATTACATTTTAGGCCAAAAAATATGTAATCATTCATTTATATAATAACGTCTGGCTCAAAAGTCAGTATCTAGAAAAGTGAAATGTTACAAAAAAGACATAATTTCATTTCGCGCCATTATTTGACGCATTATTTTTGTAATTTTTTTTGTCGTTGTGTGAACTGTGCCGACTGTGCGCATATTATTAATACTTTTAATAAAAATCGCATTCAATTTACAGATGTTTGAAGTCCTTATCGATTTATTCAATTTAATCGATGTTTTTCAGCAGGTTATCCTCACTATGAAGCAAAGACAAACAGTGTTGTCAAATGTGGCCTATTAAAATGGCCCTACTTTAGAACATCAAATTATGACAACAATAACAATAATACTATTTGGCCCTTAAATCCTTACTAATATTATACATGTGAAAGTGTGTTTGTTTGTTTGTTTGTGACGCTTTCACGTCGCAACAAAGCTATTATATGGTAAGGTTTATGTGTGTGGGGATAGTTACGAGGGTGGAGAGTGACGTAGGCTACTTTTTACCGCGGAAAAACATCCCATTCCCATGGGAAGTTCGATGTTTTGTTAGTTGCTAGATATTCATTTTCGAAGTTGTTAATAGATGGCGGTAATAAAATTCATTTGCAAGTTCTGAATTACGCTGTCAAATACTACATGTAATTTACTTAAGTCATAGGCAAATGTAATAGGCTACTCCCCGCTCCGGCTGTATTCAGTGTACCGCCCGCCCGCTGGCACTATCCTGTTGACTGATGTCCGCAAGTTGCTCAGCCAACAGGATAGTGCCAGCGGACCAGAGGGACCTTGGAGTCGAGAACCTGAACGACTTCATCGAGAGATTGGCACGCAACATGTTCGGACCTGGCGCCGCTCCACACCCGTCTACCGGACCGCTGGGACTTCCCGCGCGACTTGCTGGTTGCGCGGGCCGGGCCTAGCACTGACTGATACTGGGGCTTCGTAAGTCGTCGCCCGGCGATGATCGGCTCCTGCTGGGCTTCCCACCAGCGGGATTCACCCGGTAGGGCCTCGATCGCTTGGGCGGCGCGAAGATGAACCCCATCCCGTTTAAGACTCTGTGGCCTGTAAAAAGGCCACCACTCAACGGACTTGACCTATTGGTTAACCACAGATGGACAACCAAGGGCCTTAGGGCCCAGCCCAAGAACCGGCCCGTTTTAACGGGCCGCGAGAGACACCCCCAAAGGGGAACTAACTGTCCCGAGAGCTCCACACACCTCAGAAAGGGTGGAGTGAAGAGAGCGAGTAGTAGGCTATTTTTTAGCCTAAATTCCTACGGGAGCGGGACCTACGCGGCTGTTACCTACGGGTCCCGAAGCGAAGCGCGGGCGGTTCTCTAGTCAATGAATAATAAATGAATAATAAAACCTGTATGCATATTTCTTGCTGACTGTACTAAAATGTGATAACAGATAGTTAATGGACCAGACCGGAATAGAAAATAATTTAAAATATTATGATCCACGTAGGTATTACTCGTTAGGTATCAAACCGGAATAAAAAATAATTAAAAGTATATCGATCCACTCTCGGGATCTATTTTCAAGTACCTATCAAACCGGAATAACTCAACGGGTTTTACATAATCGTGATGAGTGAGTGACACTACGTTTAAATAAGTATAACAACATGAATAGGTGGGTACTTACTCCCCATAACAACGAAGAAAAGCAGATCTTGTGTGTTGTAAAAGTCCTGTAAAATAGAATTACTTACTATTAAAACCTGAAATTTAAATTCTACGTCAGAATGAAATTTATAAATGTGGACAATACCAGTAACAAAACAATTTAGTGATAAACACGTGGTAGACTTGCTTTGGTTTTAAACAGCCCTTAAACAGTGCGACAGGTCGTACCTAAACCGAAAGCACGATATTTTTTATTAGGTGTTCTTCAATATAAGTAATATAGGTACAATGGTAAAACTATCTCTGTCCTGTTTTTTATAGACACGAGCGTTCAATATAGGTATCTACTATAGTTAAAAAATAATTACTCACCTAATAATATGAATGATGTTATTATCTTACTATTTACAACACACATTGTTTGACATTAAAAATTACCTAATTATGTCTGTTAAGTCGATTAAAATATTGTAAAGTTAATTTTATAAAACATTTGATTTATAAATATCGTATCGTGTGCTTACACAATATTTTTTTATCGTAATCGTAATTTTTATATTCTATATATTTGTTCTTTTTTCGAAAATCGTTAATACACTTAACGTTCTTTTTTAGAACGTATTTAAAATTAGTTCGCGTAACGCACACAATTGGCGCTGCGTGCGTTTTCCGCAACGACGACGCGCGCACTAGTGATATGAGGTCGTCACGCTCACGATTGATTTCCAAATTAACGCACTGTTTAGGCACTCCTGTGACCATTTATACTTCTTGCATTCCCCAAACACAGCCTTGGTTTCGTGAAAAACCGTTGGAATGCTGTTTAAAACCATTAATCCGATATGGTAAGTATAATTAGTCGCTCCTGTTGCACTAAGTTAATGTCAACTTTAGGTATCACATTTGAAATAATTAGGTACCACTATAATTGCATCAAAGTCACTGAAACTAGAACACAAGGACAATTACACGGTCACGGTCGAATTTTGTACCTTTATTAAAACAACTGTGAGGTACAGGATCAGCAAAAGTTGGTGAAATTAGACGTGGTGAGGCGAGGTGAGGTTTGGTGAGTTGACAAGACAAACTGTGCAGTGGACAGGTGCTATAGAGAGGAGGTGATTAAGCGGAGAGGAGAGGAGAGAGGGGAGGAAGAATTGTTATTGGCCATATTCGAGAATTAACAGATTATTAATAAAAGCAAAGGAAAAGGGTTTAATGTTGTCACTGAATAAAATGGTTCAGAAGAGGTAGCACGAGTTTTATTTGCCACTTAAATTCAAATCACTAAATTACATAATTTTTTGCAAAAAATAACAGACTCCAACAAGAAAAATAACAACTGTGACAAGTACAAATAACACAAAAACTACTTGGGATCACACGACAAACACCAGCTTCTGAATAAAACAAGAATCATCCCAATCCCATCCAAATTCTGAGATAACAAACATAATAATAATATTGCTTATTACAAAAAAATAACCGACTTCAACCTTGATAGGCAGAAATAACTCAAAAACTACTCGCCAGATGGCGCTCAATTCCACCATTCTAGGTGAAAAGTTGTTGTCACTATAAATTAATCAAGCCCAAACGCAAAATGGAGGAGTTTCCTCGACTGTCTTTCAGCTTCATCAGATCGACTCCAGATTTTCATGAAATGGTAGCGCTTTCTTGTACTTATGACAACATGAACAAACACACTAGTCGTCCATACAACTTTCGAAAGTTCCCCTCGATTTCTCTGAGATGCCATCATCAGATCCTAGTGTCCTTATCAGCGGACCCCACTGGGCATATCTACTTTACAACAAAAAAAGAATTATCAAAATCGGCCCATAAACGACGAAAAAATCGCTGAACACACAAAAGAAAAGCATATACATATATACGGTCGAATTGAGAACCTCCTTCTTTTTTGAAGTCGGTTAAAAAATAAGTAGAGTTGAATTGAGAACCTCCCCCTTTTTTGAAGTTGGTTAAAAATTTAATCAAAGAGCTACTTAGGTAAATATTGCAAAATACCGGTTTTCAATCTTCCGTTTTCTGCAACCTATCTACTGTGACTATTTTCTAATGACCAAGTCGGTTAACAAAATTGTCACCATCGGTATTTTTCGGTAAATCGGGTCTAAATAATAAAAAACATACACAGTCACATCCCCTTATGAATTCCACTCAACGAAATCTTGCTTCGATTTTTCATCAACCGAAGCAACTGACTTCTACGAGTAGATCAGTTCAGTATCAGTAGGTATTAGTGTACATACCTATTAGGTAGGTAGGTACCTAACTTCTGTATCAGTAAAGCTTGCTTAAGTAACGCTTAGAATAATTGTTTTTTTACAAAAAAAAACCGACTTCAACATCGATTCAAAAACAACTCGCCAGATGGCGCTCAATTCCACCATTCTAGGTGAAAAGTTCATGTCACTAAGTATAAATTAATCAAGCCCAAACGCAAAATGGAGGAGTTTCCTCGACTGTCTTTCGGCATCATCAGATCAATTCATTAAATTGTAGTGCATAAAATGGAAACATTAACAAACACGCTAGTCGCCCCTACAATTTTCGAAAGTTCCCCTCGATTTCTCTGAGATGACACCATCACATCCTGGTGTGTAGTGTTTGGGCTTGATTAATTTGTAATGACGAGAACTTTACACCTACATGGAGTTGAATTGAGCGTCATCTGGCGAGTAGTTTTTGAGTTATCTCTGCTCAGTTATTTTTTTTGTAAAAAGCCATAATTTAATAATTCATATATAGGTATCTCCTATACTACAGTCTACAGACAACATATAATTAGATGTACGTTTTTCGATATGCACGTTTATAGGACGGTATCTAGCTAGAGTTGCGTACAGGATTTTAAACCGGGACCAAGGTCATAATTATTCTGTGTTATTCATGCGGGACCTTCTATGGATGTCCTTTGTGTGGAACCATATAGTTTCCACTGATATGGACATTCCACAAAGGAATTGTCGTGCTTGTAATTTTAAGATAATGGAAAATAGTATCCAGTGTTGAATGTTAATGAGTTATTTGCGATAATGTGTTACATGTTTATTTCTTCTTTTAATATTGTCGCTCATTGTTTAAGCGTGTCATTGTCTTTCAGAAATAATACTTGTCATTTCGAAAAAGTAAATTAATAACGGTACACATTCATAAGCATGTCATATTAGGATTCCCTGTAGGTAAATGTACCTACCTAGGTATAAGCATAACATAGTAACATAGATACAATATTGCGACCGTCATATCACCATACTACAACAACAAACAAAAAAAATATTATCATAAAAACAAAAACCCCGACTGCTTACAAAAGAACTCAAAAGAAAAAAACAAGTGTCACAATATCAACATAAAATAAATAAAATAAATTCTTGGATGCTCTTACCATCTGTACGCAGATGATTTACAAATATACACTCATGCGGTTGTAACTGACATTGATAATGCGGTCAACAAGATCAATGCTGACTTAACTGCCGTCAGTAATTGGTCTTCAAAATTCGGTATTAAAATCAACCCGGGTAAATGCCAGGCTATTATTGTAGGTAGTCCACGCCAAATGGCTAAATTCGACACTGACTCGGTGGCACCTGTCACGTTTGAAGGACACGTCATTACCTATTGCTCCAGCGTTAAAGATCTTGGCATATACATCGATAACACTCTCAGTTGGCGTACGCAGGTTGCTGAAGTCTGCCGAACTGTAACTGCCTCTTCGTCTTCGTTGAATCGGCTAAGACACTTTCTACCAACTGAGACAAAGGCTTACCTTATTCAAGCGCTCATTTTTCCAATCATTGATTATGGTGATGTGTGTTATTTGGACTTGAGTGAGGCTCTCTTAGACAAGCTGGATCGTCTCATCAATAATGCCGTTCGCTTTGTTTTCTGTCTACGTAAGTATGACCACATCTCTTCCTATCGTTCCAAGCTTAAATGGCTCCCTATCCGTAAGCGACGGCAAATCAGGATTCTCAGTGTACTCTCTTCTGTTCTTTTCGAACCCCTCTCACCTGAATACTTAAAATCGAAATTCCAATACCTTTCTTCTTCGCATGATCGGCCACTTCGCTCTGCTGAATCCTATCTCCTTTCCATTCCACTGCATCGCTCAGGTTTCCTTTCTAACTCCTTCGCTGTCCAGGCCGCCCGCTCCTGGAATTCGCTCCCAGCCGATATAAGAAGACCAGCTAATAAGTTGACACTTAAAAGAAGACTCCGGACACACTTAACGGACTGATATTTTGTTAGTCATAAGTCGTAAGCTCGTCATCTCTTATATATATTTAATAATAATTGTATGTATGTATGTATGTATGTATGTATGTATGTATGTATGTATAATGTGTATGTATTAATTTAAGTATATATGTGTATATATGTGTTTAGATACGTTATCTATGTACTTAATTTATGTTTGTAGGTATATTATGTAGACATGGTATAATGTATTTTATTTAGTACCGCTCATCGTGTTTTTTCTGCTTAGCCCAAAGGTTGGCTGGTAGAGAATGCAATTAGCATTAAGCCCGCCTTTTGTACCGTTATTTAACGAATAGTGGTCAATAAAGTTTAAATAAATAAATAAATAAATAAAATACTTCATGCTGCAGCATGCGGTGACAAACTTAGTACTTGTGATAAATCTTTTTTTACCCGTAGGTAACAGTATTGTTTGTCCCCGCCTGCAGCACCATGAAGTATTTTATGTTGATATTGTGACACTTGTTTTTTTCTTTTGAGTTCTTTTGTAAGCAGTCGGGGTTTTTATGATAATATTTTTATTTCAGACTTTTTAGTGTTTTCACCGAAAAATTCTACTTTTTAGGATGGTTTTTGACAATTTGTGTTAAAACGTGTGCCTAAACGTTATATGATATATATATTTTTGAAAAGGCCTTTTCACGATCTTTCATTTGATACCCATATTGCTAAGATAACAAAAAAACTCAAGATTATCCCCTCTTTTTCTTCCACTTTCGGGCGCCATTTTGAAAATTCATATAGCCCTTGACACTTTCACAGTTCTGACGAATTCAACGATACCTCATATGTCTAAATCCGTTCAACCGTTTGGGCTGTAGGGCACCACAAATAAATGGACATACATGCAAACATACATACATACATACATACATACATACACTCGAAAAACATAACCCTCCTTCTGACGCAGTCGGGTAACAAGACAATAACATACGCCCAGACCAAGGACGGAAGAACTTATTATTTAAATTTCTGCCTTACTTAGAATCGAACCCACCATCCTTAAAAACGACGTTCCGGTATGGTAACCATTGCGCCTCACGGGCAGTCAGTATACTACTTTATAACGAAAATAAACTTGAAATAACATTTAAAATTGAACGCTTAAAGACACAAAATATTCTCGTCAGGAATTCCTGGTATCACCTACCAACAATAAGGATGAATGCGATCATTCATCGAATATAGCTATCGATCTATAAATATGCAACATCATCAACATCGACACTTGATAACATCGGCTTCATTCACCTCAAAATCTTTTATTCAGGTAGGTATCATTTATGCACGTTATTTTTTGATTCTACAGCCATTTCGCAAAGGTGCTTTATAATGGAGGAGAAAAAATGACGAAAAAAACCCCTCAGCAGTTCAGCACATCTTTTAAAGCAGTAATTAAAACTAATTACAGTTTTTTACAAACCTACTAACATAAGCGGAACCGGTCGTAAGTAGACGTCTATTTCCAAGTATCCTTGTAATTATATTCTCCGACTGTATAATAATATCTAGATCCTTTCTCTATAGGTCGTTTAGACATGATTTTTCAAGTGAGTATTAGAATTGGCCAATCGCTAATGGACATTGGTAGTTTATTTTAAAAGCGTACACCAAGCCCCACAAAAGACAGGCCATACGATGAATTAACTAAGGTGCACATTTCTTGTTTGATGGTTGGTATCGAATTTGTTTCTTTAGAAAAAACAAAGGAGAACTGTCTACTGTCACCTCAACATGACAGAAATGTAGGTACATATGTCAAACTTCAATCAAATCAACCAACGTGACATGTGATGACAGCTTACCGCCATGACGGATTTTAGTTTTTGTGTTGCAATTTTACGTGTACATTTTTGTGTTGTACCACCAAACTAAAGCAATTTAAAGGAATTGGATGATTGAAAACTGTTTTAATTGTGTTTCTCCATTTTTGAGTATGGTGTACAAAGTCGTGGCCGGGGCTCCATACATTTTGAAACATCTCCTTTCTTAATAAAAATTAGATTGCTATAAATATTTTGTGAAGCTACTGTTAGAACCCCTATGCCTTTGAAATTGCCACGCAATGATTCGTGTGATTTTAATTTATAATTTGTTCATTAGATCTTTTCTGTAACACAGAAATTGTTTTGATATCTGCTGATTTACCCCTATGTTATTATTGAATGAAGTAATTATAATGATAATAGGCACATAAATGAGTTATTAGTTACAATGATAATACTTTTCAATGGCAGGTATTATATACCAGAGCAAGATTATCTACAACGAAGGATAATATTATCACAAAATAGGTATTATCGTTAAAAACAGATTTCTTTCAGACAACCAAAGGCTATTAAGTTATAGTTATATAAAAAAACATCAATGCGATATGTAGGTACACGTATGATTTTCGAAAAAACTCATCCATATTGGTTTACTCCTTTAGAAGTGGTATTGTGGTACCTACCTATGTGACAAAATCCGTTCTTAGGGGACATCTGTAATGTAGGTAATTATAAACTACCTTCTACCAAATTGCTGCCTAGTGGAAGATCTTCCTTCACCAAAGTTAAAGCGTAAATATACTTACTTTCAGTCCCCGTACGTAATGTAACTGCTGATATCTATAATAGGTGAGACCCGCTTCTTCGTCTCCCATTCCTCTCCCCAATTTTCTTGGAAATCTTAAAAAGCAATCTTAAAGTAGGTATTAAGTATTTCGCTACATTTTTAGGGTTCCGTACCCAATAAGTAAAACGGGACCCTATTACTGAGACTTCGCTGTCCGTCCGTCCGTCTGTCACCAGGCTGTATCTCATGAACCGTAATAGTTACACCGTTGAAATTTTCACAGATGATGTATTTCTGTTGCCGCTACAACAACAAATAAGTACTTTCGACTTTCGACATACTTTCGACAAATCAGCGATAGTTTAGTTACCTTTTGGTCCAGGAGATTGCGTTGTGCGTTATATGTGTGTGGCTACAATAAAACAATTAAATATTTAAGTGAGGTTTTCAAACAACAGACCAGATTTTTTTGGCGTTTTTATACATAATGGTACGGAACCCTTCGTGCGCGAGTCCGACTCGCGCTTGGCCGGTTTTTTTGTTAATTTCTGTCAAATTGGTACAAGCATACTACGCCATAAGTTTGTCGGCAGATATTGCAGTTCAAGTGCATGTCAAGTTTAATCTATGTATCTTTACGAATGTGCCCCGTGCGGGCGGAAGGTTAATTAAACGGTAATAAAGAAAATAAATAACGTTTGTCCCAAAACCGAAGCTGGTTCGCTAGATAATAACAGGTCAATGAAAACAACTAGTCTAAGCCTATTACTGATAATAAAATTGGTTAGTCTGCATCTTTTTTACTATGATACGGGTATTCCCAATAATTATGGCCAAAACTTTTGACCGTGACCACGATTCATGCAACTGAGTGATAATATCGACATTAAAAAATATCGTGAGTACACGTATCACAGACAAATGTGCACAGATTACTTAGGATAAATTAAGTTTAAAATCACGGTAGTACCTATGTTTTGTGCCAAGTTTTTTTTTAGAACATTTGTTTTTTGTCTCCATAACGAAGCTGTGAGACCAAGTGTAAAGCATTCAAGTTATTAGGCAACCATCCAGTTTAATTCCGATGATACTTCCATAGTGGTGAGATTATGTATCTACATCCACCTAAAATATTGACCGCCAATTCTGTCTTCATGACCTTGGCTTGAGAGCTTGAGACGCTACCGGCGTGTCTAGATTTCTAGATGAACGCCGACCACCTTTTGAGGTCTTTTGCAATGTGTTGGTCCTTCGGAAAAATATTTATGATAAACCATTTGGGTTCGATATTCTAGGCCGGCCCTTACACGCATCATAGATTATAATAATGCACTTGATTAATTCGATTCGATTTTGTCTGGAGCTAGTTCTGATTGCAAATGTCAACGTTGTTCAGCTATTACGCAATAGAAGGTCCGATAATTACCTACCTCTAGCCTAATAAATTCAACACGCGAGGCATCCCCTGAGCGTCCGAATGTCCTCTATATTCAATCATCAATGATCAATGTCAATATCGATGACTCGCCACTTTCAATGGTTAAAATAATCCGTTCGTGCACAAGTAGGGTTGCCAACGTCTTTTTTGAGTAATGTTATGTAATGTTATCACTTGTCCGATATGAAAAATTATTAAAGTTAAGAAATTTTTAGACAATACTTAATTACAGTAAACGTAATAAGTAGATGCGTATTATGACCGCTATATGACAGGTCCGCTATCCTAACCAAACAATTAGGGCGATTGTACCTAATAAAGAGCTGTCAGTAGTCTCCATCCCACTTACAACGGCGTCAACGGCTAGTGATCGACCGTGGGGTCGTTTCACTTTGATCCTGCCAAATTTTATAAAAGTCATCCCGGTTGGGTTAGGTTAGAAGTTCGAGAAATGTGACCAAAATATACCAGGATTTTTGTGTTCACATCAGAATCTCTATAATCCTATTCTAATACGAAGCTGCTAGGGGATAAACTTATTTTTTCTTTAAAATGAGTATAGCACCAAACCTATTAATAAGGTTGGGAAGGGGACTCTTAGCTTGGTAAGATCATTAAGATGTCTTGCTTTTTTAAATATTGTAAGTAGGTATTTTTATCTTGTCATAGTCTGTTGTTAAGTAGGTACGCAGCCCTACTGTCTTTTCCTACAAAAGACAAAGCCTTGGAAACAAGACATCAAGACTACTTCACGCATTCTGTAATATTCATCGACTAGAATATCAACCTATTCATTCGTCAACCATATCATTCGTTATTTCCTTCTACGTTAACACCAGCACATATATATCTATCACTTGAGTCTCCGAGAATATGGAGTTGCCACTCCCCGCTAAAAACATATTTATTACGTAAGCTAACAGTTCAATTTAGAGTGTCAACATAATTTCCTTATGATATTTTAAATATTCGTCAACTAAGTAATTATGAAGCTTAACCATCGGGGCGGAAAGCTGGCATTTGTGTTGATTGCTTTTTAAACAAATTCCATACCAAACACAAATGAAGTAAGTACATAGGTATAGTACTTAGGTGAGTATCATCTTCAACTAAGAAACATAAAATCACAAACAACAAGATTATTTTTTATTTTGAGATTAGAAACAATAAGATTTTGAGAAACAGTAGGTACCTACTTAATAGGTACTTTTGAAGGTTTGTTTCTGACTTGGCCTCATTAGCCGTCCTTTACCGTAAGGTTGCTGCGGGTTAGTGCCGAGATAATAGAATCTCTTGCGTTAAAAAAGAAAATATGCTTACAGTTATAACAAAAAAAGTTTAGATGCGCCCTACAACGAGTAGGTACCCTTTTGAAATTACATGTTCCCGCAGTAGGATCCACTGTGCGATGTGCCGCCCTTGCTGGGCCAGTTCAAAAGGATTCCACCCGGTCAGGATTCAGAAATGAGAACTCGAAATAAATATAAGTACCGCCGATAAATTCGTTTCTGTATAGGAAAGGTTCTTATTAAGCTTAGACAATAATTTAAGTATCATAAATTTCTGGATTTTCCTCCCGGAATTTTAAGAGCTTTCTGAAATATATAGGTATGTTCCAAAAAGTATCTATTCATAAAATTTTAGTAGTGGATTTTAATAATCAAAATTTCGTTTCGTTATCTGATGCATCATACGTTGTAACGAAATGTGCTTGACCGAAGACGCAGACTTAAAAGTTTCTGTGGAAATAAGTAGAATATTAAGCAGGTACTCGAATCTCCTCGTTTTTTATAAAGTTTTATTCAAGTCACAAAATATTTTAATGAAAGGTTAAGGTCTTCAACCTTCACAATTATGTATGTAGGTATGCAGTGCCTACCTAAGGTCTTACACGATATAAAAAGTAATATAAATGCGAAAATTAAAGATAATTAACAAATAACTTCCTATCGTGCATGCACAGGATGAAAGAAAATGCTACATTTCTAGTGTTAATATGTAGTATGACCACTGAGACAACCAAGTCTCACTGGTCATACCAGTATGACGACCCAGTATGACCACCGAGAAGCACCCCATGCCTGCATCGTGCATTACTTACTTTACTACAAGATACCTGGCGAGGCCACCGCTACGTACGCCATCCAAGTTCCACAAGTCAGGGTCCGTTCATATCTGTATTCTGGCTATACATATATAAATATTCAGCTTTTATATTATTACAACGAAGGTCTGGGAGCCGCGGACTCATTATTCTGTTAGGTACACACGGTTTTCAATTTACTTTTTGATAATTCTTACGTACCTACAATACCTATGTTTCTCAATTTAACTGTATTACCTATTGTGCGGTAACACTAGCAATTCTGTACAAGGAGTTTGTTTATTACCCTTTTGTGTATACAGACGTATGAAACTTAAAGTTTATGATAAAACAATAGAATTGGGTTATTGACAATTTTTAAAATATGCATTTATTTTATAGGTTACACTTTGGTAAGTAATGATTTTACTAAAATCACTACATCGATGGGTCCTATGTATATGGGCCAAAATGTAAAATTAGAACTTTACAGGAGAGGCTTCCAAAGTTTCAATTTACTATAACTTTAAATTGATAAAACCGAAGTTCCCGAATCTTTGCTTATTTGCTAAGAAAACTATTTCCCTCATTTACACTGTAGTATTTTATATATACATTTATCTGGTTTTTTTAAATGTCACATTGGCCCTTCTACGTTAGTTTTTGTTAAAATTATTTTTTTTTGAAAACACCCTAAAAGGGCCGATATACCATGTTGGCCATTATACGCGTATTACCTACGCTAATTAGCATAATGTATATATTTTTTTAATTTTTTATCTATAAAATCAATAAACGATTGAAGTAATTGATAATTCATTAATTAGAATATAATATAAAATCTTCGTTTTAATTGTTTTTTTCATTTCCCAAAGCCAAATTCACAAAATTCCGACATCTAGACATCTTAGCGTGATAATTAGATGTCATTTTTACATATTAAACTAAATTGTAACCCAAAAACACAACAATTACATTTCGTATTCATCTTTATTCATGACAGTGCGGCCGATGCTCCGTTCAACGTATAAGTGTCAAATTGGCTGATTGTTCCAAACTATAAAGAAACGCGCGGGAAACTCCCCGCGTATAAATCTCTAACTACGCTTAGGACCTTATACGTTTAAATTCATGTTACATATGCCGTTATACCGTAATAAAAAATCGTGTTTCTATGCTGAAATCTTTTTTTTTTAATAGCTCACATGATTCATTATATCGATAAGATGCGTTACCCACAAAAAAGCCAAAATCGCCAAATTGCTAGTTTGGCCCATATACATAGGACCCATCGACATAGTATAAAACAAAGTCGCTTTCTCTGTCCCTTTGTATCCTTAAATCTTTAAAACTACGCAACGGATTTTGATGCGGTTTTTTTAAATAGATAGAGTGATTCAAGAGGAAGGTTTATATGTATAATAACATCCATTAAATAGTTATTGCACCCGTGCGAAGCTGGGGCGGGTCGCTAGTAATGATAAATAAAAATCTTTATTATAATTTCCCACCTAGTTCAAAAAAATATTGCAACACATACCTAATGCACGAAGTGTAACAAGGTTACATTATATCGTGAACGAAAGGAATAAATGAATTAAAAATCTATTTTATGCTAACTTTTATTCGACAGTATTAAAGAGACATTACAAAACGGTGATTGCTACGGAGATTGGCAAAATGTAATTCATGATTATGGATTCCGGTTACATCTGACGGCATTTAAAAAAGTCCCGGCTAACACCGTTGTGCCGGCTCTATCTTTTCTCGAAAGACGATAGAGGGGACAATCCCTCTTTAAATGTTGTTTAAATCTGGAGTATCGATACATTAGCCTATCGATACTTTTATTTCGGTACCAAGTTGGTATCGATTCTTTTTATCCGGCATTTTCGAGGTATCGATACTTCCTATTCCTACAAGTAAAGAATTTTTGTCGTCGTCACTAGCGCTTACTTATACAGTACAGGTTTTTATGTTATCAAAAAGTACTTGATACCTTCCGATATCGATACTTTCGTTCCGATACTTTTTTAATATCGATATTTTTGACATATTGCTGGTATCGAGTAAAATACTTACCTATACTTTTAAAATTTTACATATCCCTATCTGTAGGTAATCATGATTACATTTTGACCATCTCTGATCATAAAGAATAAAATATATACAATATTTACACTTAACGCGCTCACTCACATGCGCGCGAACATTTTATACCGTGACATATCACAAATTTGATAGTTTTGATACATATTTGGGAGGAAAATTGTGTCAAAAACTTCACATAATCATTTGCGAAGGCCGTCCTACATTTTTGGGTTCGCATATTCGGGCGAATGTGAGTGAGCTACCTTAGCCACAAAATTATTACTTCATCAAATCATTCTAGAGGTTTATATATTTTGTCGTATATATTATATATTTTGCATATTGCAATAAGGTAAAACCGAGGTACTTGTATACAATAAAATTAAAACGATAAATATAAATTAAGTTCCAGATTGTTCACGGAGTAACAGCTATTCATGGGCTGTTGAATGGCTACTTAAAGTAAAAAGGAAAATTAAACACAACAGCCCAGTTTTTTTTTTTAATAAATGCAATAAATTTTCCTTCATTATTCTGCTACTCGAGTCTAACTGTCTAACGAGTCTACTTCGAGTCGAACTGAAAATCGAAAAAGGACGATTTTCGACGTTCGTGTTTGTATTTTTTCGCAATAATGCATGGTTTTACTAATTATTATTAATAAGTACAAAAAATAACCGACTTCAACCTCGATAAGCAGAGATAACTCAAAAACTGCTCGCCAGATGGTGCTTAATTCAACATGTAGGTGTAAAGTTCTCGTCACTACAAATTAATCAAGCCCAAACACTAGATAACTACAGTAAATCGTTGAGGAGTTCCCTTGACTGTCTTTCGGCTTCATCAGATCGACTCCAGACCTTATGAAATTGTAGCGCTTTCATGTACTTATGAAAACATTAACAAACACACTAGTCGTCCCTACAATTTTCGAAAGTTGCCCTCGATTTCTCCGAGATGCCATCATCAGATCCTGGTGATCCTTTTAAAAGGACCTCACTGCGCATATCTACTTTAGAACAAAAAAAGAATTATCAAAAAATCG
Organism: Hesperia comma; assembly: GCA_905404135.1. Classification (NCBI taxonomy): domain Eukaryota; kingdom Metazoa; phylum Arthropoda; class Insecta; order Lepidoptera; family Hesperiidae; genus Hesperia; species Hesperia comma. The sequence continues at coordinate 13,473,451 of FR990022.1, read as the reverse complement.
GCCCATAAACGACGAAAAAATCGCTGAACAAACATAAAAAAAAGCATATATACGGTCGAATTGAGAACCTCCTTCTTTTATGAAGTCGGTTAAAAATACATAACTAGTACTACACTATACTAATAAAACTATACTCATTACTACACTATATTAAACTCCAATTACGATTTTTACTAATTATAACTGACTTGACTTATAAATCCCTTTAATTATAAATCCCTTGTGATGCATTCACTTTGTAAAAAAATATTAATACTGAGTAGGCACATACATTATTCCCAAGTACTTTTATTTACAAATCGAACGAAGTCCCTATTATGGGACCTATTACTTCATGAACATGTCCAATAATATATTCACTCTTAACTCCTACCAAGTACAGTCACCAATCAATAACTTTTAATCGTGAACATTTTACATATAGCAACTAACTTGCATGATTCGAAGTACATTTTTATGAGGCCCTAGTATCAAGCGGCGCCGCTAGGTGTCGCTAGGTGTCACTAGGTAGCCCCAATGGCAGATGCTACGTGGGCGACGTAGAGTAGAACCTCTTCATAGTAGCGTCGATATCGACTATCGCATTCCTAACGTCGTGGGTCGACGCACTAATTGTCTCAAACGTGGTGGCTAGTCGTTCTATTGCCCGTGCCTGTAAAACAATAAAGTTATAGTTTAAATACGAAACATGTGCAGTAGTAGTATCTCATTAAAATATATGTATTTTTAACATGGATTTTTTTTATCAGACTTAGGTCTCCCATCTACACCCATCCACATTGGAGTATTATAGTAAGCTTTAGGTTCCTCTATTATAAGAGATCCTTTTCTACAGTAAGCAATGCCCACAACTTGTTAAAAAACTTCAAGCAAAAAGACTAAGATTGCAAATTATTGTATAAAGATCTTACCTGCACTTGTGAGGCCTCTGCAAGCCGCTGCATGGCCTGTGAGCTAGCCTGCGACGCTTGTGCTAACTGCATCATAGCGGATGCCTGTTCACTCATCACTTTCACCTGTAAATCATATTCATAATTTCTTGAATCATCTTTTTCTTTGTGTGCACTGCTCAATCCTGCAATGTATGAAGCTTTATATTTGTACTAGCCACTGTAAGATTAGGCGTTACTAATTTCCCAGACTTTCAATACCCACTTTTTTACGGTCAGATGACTCATCAGCTCTTTGTTGGCTTTACACATAAAAAAGATGATTCTTAATATAACTTACCAACTTCTCCATAATGACCATTTGCCTTTCCTCTGCATCATTAGATGGTTCTTCAAGTGTAAGTGTTGGTTCATTCTCTGCATGATTTTGGTCCATGCTGTCTTCATTAAAAAAGGGTTCTTCCATGAAGTGGGACTCAACCTTCACCACATTGGTTTTTGCTGTTGAAAATAATTTTTTTCATGACATGAGATTGAGCTATAGTAAACCCAACTTAAGACTGAAACGAAAGACGCATTTGACATTCATTTGATCAATCATTGCACACTAGTAACTGACAGATGAATGACCACAACATACTTATGATTGACTTTTCGTTAGTTCCAATTTTTGCCATTTCAGAGATAAGTTGGGCGCACTGTACCATAATCTTTTAGATTTAACAAGATGTCACTTAACTAAAAAAACCTTTATATTTGAAACATTACTTTTAAATTAGTGAAAATATTGGGGCCGGACCCGTGCTCCACCTAGGTTCTCCACCTGGGTGGAGCACCTTATAAGGTCCCGTGCTCCAACTGATGGCGTTAGTACAGTGAAACAGTAAATTGTTTTTAACCGACTTCAAAAAAGAAGGAGGTTCTCAATTCGACCGTATATATGCTTTTTTTTATGTTTGTTCAGCGATTTTTTCGTCGTTTATGGGCCGATTTTGATAATTCTTTTTTGTTGTAAAGTAGATATGCGCAGTGGGGTCTTTTTAAAGAATCACCAGGATCTGATGATGGCATCTCGGAGAAATCGAGGGCAACTTTCGAAAATTGTAGGGACGACTAGTGTATTTGTTAATGTTTTCATAAGTACATGAAAGCGCTACAATTTCATGAAGGTCTAGAGTCGATCTGATGAAGCCGAAAGTCAGTCGAGGGAACTCCTTAACGATTTACTGTAGTTATCTAGTGTTTGGGCTTGATTAATTTGTAGTGACGAGAACTTTACACCTACATGTCGAATTAAGCGCCATCTGGCGAGTAGTTTTTGAGTTATCTCTGTTTATCGAGGTTGAAGTCGGTTATTTTTTTTGTAAAAACCAATAATCCTTAAATGATTCAAAAGATCTAAACAATTATAATAGGCTAGCTATGGCTAAATGTAACCTCTGTGTGTCTCTTTTTGTCAGCGATTTAAAGAAATAAAAGTTGAAAAGCAGAAAGCAGACGCATTGAATTTATTTTTAATTAAAAATTGTGCACCAAGAAGGTTTGTAAATAATACTTAAACTCCGTTCTGTGCACCACATTAGCTAGCCTATTATAATTGTTTAGATCTTTTGATTCATCTAAGGAAAACAATTTACTGTTTCACTGTACTAACGCCATCAGTTTGAGAACCTAGGTGGAGAACCTAGGTGGAGCACGGGTCCGGCCCCAAAATATTAACTGACAATTAAGAAAACATAGTAAAATATTGAAATAAAAAACATTTATTAAATTCTTAAACCAAACAAGCAAAGTTTTAATCTGATGTGAATCGAAAGTGATAGTTCACCTAAAATAAAATTAGGAATAATATATAAAATTACATAAACTTACTGTTCTTATCATTTGCTAAAAACAAATCCCAAATCTTCTTCTCAATGCTAGAACACAAGATATTGCTGTCTCCTCCACACGACTGCACCTTTGACCTCACTGTAGACTTTTTATCAGCCCAGTACTAAAAGCCAAAAGCAAGTAATTAAATGTCACAAGAAGCTGAACTAGTTCACCTTTAGTCCACTAAACAAACATAGAAGAATTAATTAGACACAAAAAAAAAAATTCACACCCCAACAGTCTCTCTGTGGGGCCTGCTACGCTGTGTTTTCCATGGCACTCACGACAAAGAGAGTATCTTATTTTGGGGTATACAGCATTATTTATTACCTTAATCCAGGATTTCATGGGTCTGGTGGGTCCAGTGATATTGTTGACAATCCTAGTGAGCTTTAACCAGAGCTTCTTGCTTTCATCTCTTCCCTCCAAGCCTCGGAGTTGACCTAAACCCAAAACTGGATGCTTTTCCATAAAATCTACTATAGCAATCACTTGCTCTAGGCTTGGACGAGGCTGAAAACAAATTAAATATTAAATTAATAAAAATTAAGAAACTGAATAGCTAAAATAAGTAAGTATTTAGTACTCGTGCAGTTGATAATATTACTCATTATAGTCAACCGGCATTAAACAAATACGCGCAATATACAAAAGTTCTCACATATGATATAGCTCATTTTTTATTGTCTTGCTGGATCGAAGTCTAAACATTATTGACATTGCAGTAACAAATCAAAACATCGCCGCCAAATTCACAGTTTTCAATAAAATCATACAAAGAGGATGAAGAACAAACACAAAAACATTCGAGTTTACAACTAATTACATTCGAGAATTCGAGGCGAGTTTGTCATCATGTCAACTTACCGCTATAGTACGATCAGTCATTGTGGTTGATTATAAATACAATCTCCTGCTTTTCATTTGCCCCTTTTTAATACATAAGATATCTCATAGAATGATTAACTTGCTTGTAATATAAATGTTTTACAAAATTCGTTCGATACGACTTACTATACGATAGACATATACATGACAAATTGTCTAAAATGACAACCATTGGTTGGGGATTTGGGAAGTCCATAGCCATAGACATTCTTATATTTTAATTTTGGTTTGATAAATACCTATAGTGCGCCCAACTTAGTACCTATCTCTGAAATGGCAAAAATTGGAACTAAAAGTGTTGCCACCGCAGTAACTACACAATATGCTAGATCGGTGTTGAAAATATGCCAAAATATGCCAACTTTATACATTTTATGCTAAAAAAAAATGCCAAGGTAGAAAAGTCAAAAGGGTTAAGACTTTCATACTTTTTTTTGTTTTTTAATACGTTTATACAGGTTTCTTTTTCAGACACCTGTCAAATTTAACTTTGGCTTGCAAACGGACTAACGGACGTTTTTATAGCATCCAGGAATAATTGCACTACTTATTAGTAGAGAGCACAGAGCACCACTAGTGATCAGCATTTGGGGGTTCTTTGGACTTAAATCCTCGAAAAACAACTAGTGCTACCATTAGGTACTATTACGACTACAGTAGTCATAAAATTTATTGCTTAATATGTACGATTGACAAAAATGCCCTAGTTACCTTCTATCATGATACCTAATAACTATTGTTAATTTTACCACCAAAAACCTACTGGGGAATCCCACAGCACGGAGCAGGGAGAGACTTATCTTATACTCAACGGACCCAGTGGAGGTGTATTTGTCCATTTCTTTTGATCTCTATTAATACGACGTCTTCGGATTTTTGTATTCAACAGTACTTTATTAAATTATGTCATAGTCTGACCAACGGGAAAAAAGATTCCCGTTGGTCAGACTAGTCTGACTATCAATCTGACCAGTAGGAATAACCCAGTTTAGTAATGGGTCCGTTGAGTTTCGTTCAGGATTATGTTAAAAAAATATGCTAAGAAATTATGCTATATGCTAAAAGCCAAAAAAATATGCTTAACATGAAAAAATATGCTAAATTTAGCATAAAATATGCCAAAACGGCAACACTGCTGATGCCCCCATGCTAAAAAGCATAGAGATATTACAATAGAGTGGGTGAGCCATACGGCTGCCCATTACATTGCAATCGCCCCCGGTTAGAAAGAGAAACAACGATAACGGTAATTACCTATCTCTCTCCGATCCCGCTGAGCCAGAAGGAGAAAGGTGATTACTAAATATTTCGTCTCTTTTTATCCTAGGTACGCTCTGAAACCTCGCCAGAAAGAGAAAGGTGATAACTAAAGATTTTGTCTCTTTTTATCCGAGGTACGCTCTGAAGCCTGCCTTCTGCCCTCTACTTTTGAACTCTTGCTTGCTTTTTTGTCCCATAGGTATGTTAGGTCTGCTTTTTTTTATAAGTCTGTGAGTACAATAATTTCAACCCCACCAGTATAGTAAACCCAACTTAAGATTGAAACGAAAGAGGCGCTGTCGGGCGCATTTGACATTCATTTGACCAATCATTGCACACTAGTAACTGACAGATGAATGACCACAACGTACTTATGAATGACTTTTCGTTAGTTCCAATTTTTGCCATTTCAGAGATAAGTTGGGCGCACTGTAGTTTACGAGTGATGTTATGATACTTTACGACCTCCCAATTAACAAAATAAAGTAATTTAATAATGACTGTTAATTTAATTTCAATTCAATCAATAATTAGATTTAGATGTTCCTTGACTCCAGTCTGTGGCCCACCCACCCAGTCAGTCATAGAGATAGGAAGGAATAGGTATATAGATCAATGGACCCAGTGACAGAAAGATATTTGACACTTGACAAGACAACCAAGCTTGACATGACAGTACAGTTACCATTACCAAACCAAACAAAATCAGAAAAGCAGTCAGCAGATATAAATTAATAAATAACGCCAAGTTTTGAGATTTTTGGATGTGAAGCTTTATGGTTCCATTTTTATTTCATTTCGTTGAGATAAAACGAAAAATTTAGGGTAAAGTGTCTTAAGTGCGTACTTAAAAAAAGTGTCGTTTAGTATTACATAAAAGTTATGTGATTAACACGCACCAATAAATGTCGAGTGGTTACATTGAGATATTATGTACTAAAGAGTGGTTATGGGTATTCTACGTGATAAAGTTGTAAACACTACGAGCGGTGGGAGAAGATATAATCTAATATGACGCGCATCAAAGGTAATGCCGACACGATGAAGTTTATATCGTTGTTATTACTGTTCACGGCTACTATCGTGCATCAGGCGTGTTCTCAAAGTGAAAACTGCACGAGTCCTAGTAACCGTTGCGATAATAAACATAACTTAAAGAAGCTGTCGGATTCCTTGGCGAATAAATTCAGTGAAATTATCGTGGATGAACTTGGGAGTGAGTATGCCACACATTTTGAGGTTCGCACTCGAACAGCTTACAAAGTCAACCGACATCATATTTCTGACAGTAATCTCTTGACCAGCATAGCAGATAAGTTGAGCTTTAAACTGACATCGGCTAACAATATCCTTTTAGAAATGAACAGTTCAATAAGCAGTAATAGCACTCCGTCCTTTACAAGCCCATGTCCATTCAACTCCATTCGTAAGACTGTGATTATAAGGAACTCTAATGTATATGACAATTTGTCTTCTATACATGCAAAGTCAAAAATTTTGGACCGCTTCAAAGATTTGAAAGTAAAAAGACAGTATTATCTTTCACATGTGGATTATGCTACTGATAAAGATTGTTCTGCAACATCGCATTCTAATTTGAGGTATTTGTACCATAAAGTTATCCATCCGGACCCTAAACTCTTGGTGTTTATCATTGATAACAGTATGAAGGTGGAATCTGTACAACATGCAATAAGTGTTGTGAAGGAAACAGCTTTTGCATTACAGAACACAGATTTGATTGCATTGAAAATCACAAATATGACGGATTTCGTTAAATTTGAAGACATGTGCAGCAATGATGGCATGTCCAATTTGGGAAATGCCACAGATAATAATAAAATGTTACTTAGAGAATATTTATCATCTCTAGAAGCTACAACAAGTGTCAATCTATCTCCAATAGCTATAAATAAAGAGTTAAAAAATTTACTAACAGAAAAGACACTGCCCAAGTTCAGATTATTTATTTTTCTAACAGATGCCAAAATTTTGAAAGATGATTCATGGCTAAAAATATTCCCAAACTATCCTGATCCAGAAAATTTGATGAAATTTACAATTGGATTAATAAATGAGAGTCTTTCTGACAGAAATAGCTCGCTGGGCATTTTGAGTTTTGATAAATGGCATAATCATTCTAACGAACACTCTGTGATGAAGTTACATATCAATGATAGTGGAGTGGTAGGCCAAGTTGCATCGGCATTTATCTCACTACTTCCCAGTCAATACGAAAATAAATTAAAAATCATCACTCCCATTTGGGAAGCAACTGACCGAGACTTCATAGTTCCGCTTGTATATCCTACTTCAAATGGTATATTGGGACTTGACTTGTACTGGTCAGATCTTGCAGAAGACATCCTTTACTTTAAAAACACAAATCAGCAGAAGAGAGCTTTTGTTATGGATTTTTCTGGAGATGTCCTAATGCACACCTACTTCCCTCGGCCGGAATTAGCTACTGAGAAAATTAAATTCACTAATATAGAGATGATTGAAACCTATAGCTTTGTAAATATTGTTAAGAAAGAAATGTTGTCTAATGAATTGGGTAATCTCACTATGCATGACAAAAATTCTACAAAATCAATTAATTATTCCTGGAAGTGGGTCAACAATTTGTACATAGTCTGCATTGTATCAGAGTCCATTGATAATCAAATTGCAAATAAATCGAATGTGTTTTTCATGAGAAGTAGTAAGGAAATATTATTTCATAGACTTGATTTATTTCCACCGAAAACAGGAAAAATATGTCGACATTTCAAGCAGATAGCTACCATAGATCAGGGTACTGTGTACTTAAGTCCATCGAGCTTTCAATCGCCATTTACTTACTTATATGATATGGGAGATGGACAAGAAGCTGTTTCTTACATGCAGAATTATTTGGCATATCTAAAGAGTGTTGCCCATGGGCTTCTATCCAATCCTGGATTGAGAAACGAAATACAGCAGGATGTTGGTTTTCTCAATTCAATCCTGTCATTTTACAAAAGACAGCATTTGCATGGAGCTTACTCCAAATATATTGTCAGGAGATATGCAGTTACTGAAAGTGGAGTTTTGGTCATGTTTCCTGGTACTGTACTAGAATATGACTATGAGCCAGTGAAGAGGCCCTGGTATACTTATGCACTGGAACACCCAGATAAAATTATCTTAACTCCTCCAAATTTAGACATTGGTGGTGCTGGCTATGTTGTTTCCATATCTTGTGCAGTAAGAAGTCCTTTTTATCCAACTATGGTTGTGGCAATGGATATAACAATGGGTTTCTTGTATAAATTACTCATTGAGAGCATGCCTCATTGTGCCATTCCGTATGTTAAATGTTTCATCATGAATAATCGCGGGTATCTTGTTTCCCATCCGGGTTTGATGGATCCTAATGGATCTGGTCCTATTGAGCAGCAACACATTACACATAAGGAATCAATGATAGCAATCGATATGTTAAACCACAAAGGTTTCGTTACAAAACGATTGTGCAATAACGTTTTCGACAAAACGATTCAGAGGTTTTACGAATTTAATACTTCTTTGCCCAACGTCCTCTCTAACGTGGTGTCCGGTGATCATTGTGTCCATTATTATATTGCTGCTATTCCGGGTACGAATGCTTTTATAGGACTGGTTAATGCATCCTGCACAGTTGATGCTTTCTGTCCGTGTAGCATGGTCGACCGGCTCTGTCTCAACTGTAATCGAATGGAACAAACCGAATGCGAGTGTCCTTGCGAATGTAGCTCTGAATTGTATGAGTGTCCAATTGCAAATATATCTCGCATAAATCAAGATATTCCCTTGTGTGGCATGACGCCAGAGAACAATAACCATAAGTCTCATTACTTCTTGAATTTCGCAGAAAATTTACGTTCTTGTTTTGATTTTCAATGTGAGTCATATAACACTCACTCATCTTGTTTAGGGGTTCTGGGTTGTGAATGGTGCCAATTAGATGAGGATGGGCATACGCCACTTTCTACTCCATTCTGCACTTCACAGTCCACGTGCTTTAATGGTGTTTTAGGTGCTGTGACTCCATATGGAGAGGGCACATTCGGTCGAGTAAATCGAGATGCTCTGGGCAGCTACTCAGCAATAGGTCCTATTGCCGGTTGTATAGTTACTGTCAGCTTGGTCGTGGCAGTAGCAATATACTGTTACAAGCAAAATACTACATCGGCTAGTTGTCATAACTTATACGTCGATGGTCCGGCGGAAACATGGCACGATGCCGACGTGCAAATGAGCCATCTGCCATCCGATGATATGCATGATCAGTCTGGTCAAGATAAATTACTTCCAGCGATGGAAATAGAGGCTCCTATCTCACCTTATCGCGTTGTTACTGGATACAGGAGATCGCACACTGCTAATGGTTCCGATCAAGGGTATTCCACAATGACCCCTCACGAGGATTCTGAAGCTACCGGTTTTTCTGTAAACGATCCCATTGTGTTATCAGACGACACAAAATCCGATATAAGTTGCCCATTGCCACCAAAAATTAAACCCCGATTAAAGGCAGCAGATTTAAGTATTAGCGTCCTACCTTGTGGGAAAAATAGTATTATTGCTCCAGTTACAGTACATAGACATATGGAAGCTTCATAGCTATAAAACGACTCTACCTCACACACCCTACACAACATGTACAGTTTAAGAATAAGAATAATGATATCTAGCAAAATATTTTTTTATTTATAATGTGATATAGCATTACCTACAAATAATTTTTTGATTGTTTTATTCTGAAATAGTATAAGATATTTTGTCGTTTAGGTGCTTTGTTATTTTAAGTAAAAATGTTAAAATTGTGTGATATTTTGCAGTTAAAAAAATTGTCCATCACTAAAATAGAATAGGTAAAGTCTGCTACCTTACCTAAAACGCCTCTTAATTTTTTTATTTGTTATCTTTTAACTTTGACATTTTTATAATTCTATTGAATTGAATTTTATTTGAATTACATTTTACATAACTATTTTTATACAAATGATAGATAGTTCTGTAAGCAAAGTTGTATACGACATGATGCTAATTTTTTAATGAATTTGGGTAATTGGCCAGACTTCCAATGCCATTTTGAGAAATGATCATTAAGGTTTTTTAAAAATTGGTCGGATATGAAGGTTTTTAAATCATCGCTTACTAGATTTTAAATCTATGACTACGCATTATAATATTATTAAAATAATCCATTTTATATAGGTATTCCTACGTAATAGTGCCTAACACAATAACCGAGATTATAAAATATTCCTATTACTTAACAACTCATGCTGTAAAAATTCCTATGCTTGACCTGAATATTGACCACACCTGTAACGATAGTAAAGTTATTATGTACATGACATAATAAATAGTTGTATTGTTAATACTTTAATACTTAATTTTGTAATGTGTTGCAGTGGAATCCTTCATAAGCGCTGTACAATAACCATTTGTCTGAAATTATTAAGTCCTAGGTAAGTAGGACCAAATCGAGGCGAATTATAAACTAGTTAGTGATGAAAAAATCCATAAAAAATTGGGATTTCCAAAAAATATCTTCAATATGATTATTAGACTGTAACATACACTTAACCTACTAGTACTTAAGTAGCTATGTACTTGAATTAATTTAAGGCACATTGATATAAAGGTCATAAATGGGTGTTATATTTACAGGTATAATTCTTAATAACTTTTACTTTTGTATGTTGTTTTATGTACTATTTTATCTTAAGGCAACTTTTATAACTATATTAATTTTAATAAATGTGCCAGTGCCTCCTGTATTATTAAGCCATACGTAAACATATTTTTAAGACTGAATTTGATGTTGCATTTACTTGTAATAAATAATATTTTATACTTGTGTATTTTATTTTTTATGTTCATTAATATTATTTATATCAATTTTATGAAGCGCTCATAGCCCGGGCTAAATGATTGACAAAGTTAAGCAACTGCGCGCGCCTTGGGTAGTTGGATAGGTGACTGCTAGTCGCAAAAATTTCACGTAAAACCGTCAATTGCGGTTATTATCAATAGATAGGTACCTAGCATTCGTTTAGCCTTCGGAGGCCTTCGCTGGGTTGGCCACCAAAAAAAAACATTGCCCCTTTTTTACATTTGCGGGCGCCATTTTTAAACTTTACTTAGCCCAAGATTTCAACGACACCTCATATATACTTATTATGTCAAAATCCGACCAGCCGGTTGGACTGTAGGGCGTGCCAAAGAAAAAACATCCATACAACTACATTCTGCAAACGTATGTGTGTGGGGCTACGTAAATAAAAAACAAAGGGTTGTACGCGTTTGGTCAAATCTGATATTCGTCAAATCGGCAATTCGTCAAATCTGAAATTGGTCAAGTCGGTAGTTCGTCAAATCGTCTTTTTGTCCAGTTATGATATTTGCCAAATACGCTTTTGGTCAAGTCTATGTACAGTCGATGAAGACATAAGTTTTCATTTCATATATATAATTAGGTATGTTACTTGTAGGAACTTACGCTGTAGTTTCCTATTTACATCATCGAAACGTAGTCAATAGTAATTAAGTACGTATAATTAGATATGTATTTTATTTCTTTCGATTGTTACCTCTTCTGATTCTGTAAGACTAGAATCTTAGCGAAAAAAATAATTTGTTTTCCTGTCAACCATTTGTTTTTCCTGTCAATCGTAGAAAATATCTTATTATTTGCACGTTAATTTAATTACATAATAAATCTTTATTTTGGAGTCTGCGATTTAGTAAAATATATAATATAATGGCTTCTACTAGCAAAGGCGGAGATTCTGTTTTTACATTTATAGACACTAAAAAAGGTAAGAAGAAACTATTACGTGCGGGATATCAATTCCATTTAAACTTGAAATATAAAAATGGTACTACAATCTGGCGCTGCATAAATAGAAGCGAGTGTAATGGATCTATAACTTTAAGCAGTGATTCTACCTTAATTCTAAGAGAAAGCGGGCATACCTGTAAGCCGAACTACGACAAAAATTTAATTGACGTGAAGATGAATAAATGCAGAAAAAGGGTAAAAAATGAATGGAAATCAGTGAGTAAAATTTTTGATGAAACTATGGGTGAGCTTGATGATTCAATGGACATACCTAATTTGAAATCGAAGCGTGATGGTCTATACAGAATAAGAAAGAGGGCAATTGGTGTACAAAAATGCAATTTCCCATCAGTTGATACGGTAATATTTCCAGACATACTTTCAAAAGATTTTTTGATTTATGAAAGCAAAGATAATCTACCTAAATTCTTTATCTTTGCTATAGATGAGGGTATAGAAATAGCATCAAATACAAATTTGATTTTTGTAGATGGTACTTTTAAAACCGTACCGCGACCTTTTTCTCAACTTTTATCAATTCATGTAGACGTGGGTAGTACAAGAGCGAGTACCAATATAATACCCGTATTTTTTTGCCTCTTACCTAATAAAATTCAGGAAACGTATGAAAGATTGTTCTCAGTTTTACGTTCTCAATTTAAGATTGATGCAAATTTTGTAAAATGTGATTATGAAATGGCAATAATCAACGCCGCAAAAAGCATTTTCCCAGGTGTTCTCGTGAAAGGTTGTTTTTTTCATTTCCATCAAGCCATTTATAGGAAAGCAAAAAAACTGGGAATGATGACTGAAAATAATTTAAAAAAGATTGTAAGACTTACCACAAACCTAGCATTACTGCCAAATCAGTATATTCCGGAAGGATGGACAGAAATACTTAAATTGATGCCAGAGAATGATAAAAGGGCGGAAAATTTTCAAAAATATTTTAGTGAGCAATGGCAAAAAAGAATTTCACAAGACATGTGGTGTTGTGCGAATGAACGTCATCGTACCACCAATGCAGTCGAGGCTTGGCACCGAAGATTGGGTATAAAGGTAGAAGAAAAGCATAACATTTTCATGTATGTAAGCATTTTAAAAAAAGAGGCGAAGTTTTATTTACATAAAGTTAAAAGAGAAAATGCGAAGCAGAGGAAAACTTCCAACATTATGAAAGACGCTAGAATAGAAAAAATTATAGAAAAATTGTTGATTGGAAAAATAGATACACTAAAGTGCCTAAAACAGTTATGTTGGGTGTAAAATATAAATTGACTATGTAACTACTAGTGGGACTGTCCTTGCTTCGTATCGGGAAATAAATTTTTTACGTCTTAACTTTTTACAAAAAATAACCGACTTCAAAGTCAAGATAACTCAAAAATCACTCGCCAGACGTTGCTCCTATTTATAAGGTACCACATGACAAGCACTACCTTTCTAACAAAAAAGAATCATCAAAATTAGAACACCCAGTCAAAAGATTGCATTTTAATTCACATTATTGAAAATAACTCTAAAATTGACCGTCAGATGGTCGCTCAAATGGGACGGCAAACATTAGCGTTCGAATGTGAAAAGAATTATCAAAATCGATTCACCCAGTACGAAGTTATGAGGTAACACACAAAAGACAAAAAAACATACAGAGGAATTGTTAACCTTCCCCTTTTTTAAATCGGTTAAAAACAACATTAAAGTGACAAGACGCCCGCCCTCCGGCCGATTTTCATGTATTAAAGAAGACCGTATTAAAATCCGTCGTGAAGTTTAAAAGATTTAAGCATACATATTAACAGACGGACGACAGCGGGAAATGACTTTGATTTATACTAGGTAGTGAATTAGTGATAAGTGAAATATGAATTAAATAAAATGTGGTAATAAAAACATCACGAGGTATTTTCATTTTTATAGTTGATTGTACTAAAATTACTTGACCAAAAGCGTATTTGGCAAATTTCATAACTGGACAAAAAGACGATTTGACGAACTACCGATTTGACCAATTTCAGATTTGACGAATTGCCGATTTGACGAATATCAGATTTGACCAAACGCGTACAACCCAAAACAAAGATAATATGCAAATAATCATCTATTCATCAAATCGTATATGTGTATGTGTGGGCTGCGGCGACGCGGGGCGCGGGGGAGCGCGGGGCGTGTCGACTGCCGCCCGCGCCAGCATGCGTGCCCGCCCGCGCCCCGTCGTTCGCGAGCGTGCCGACTCTGCCCGCGTCCATTGCTCTGTCTCCTCTTCCCCGCATAGCACTCGCGCGTGACGCGTTGTGTCTGAGCAGTACTGCGAACGAAATAAGAGTGGTGTTAGGCATGCCGTCGGGCGCCATAGAAATTAACCAAACTTGGGAAACTCGAGTAAAGTCCCACTACAAAACCGGAGGTTCTCTAAGGGAGCAGGGTGCATAATTTATAAAGGCGTAAATTTTAAGAATCATGTATTGCAATCCAATATCGCGCGGAACGTCAAATCAAATCAAACCTTAGTATATACAAGCAAAAGGTCATAAATATTTCGGCAAGAGTCCTCTAATTTTAATGCATCTCTCTATTATAACAAGGTACGTTATTGCTTAAATCACTCACCTCATCAGCAGCCTTCGCAGAATCAAATCTAATAATGACCTGCGTCTGACCCTCCTTCACATCGACGTGTAGAACATGGACATTTGTTTTTATCTGTAAAAATAAGATATTGAGAATTTTATTTGTTGTAGGTACGTGATGTATTGCGAAAATAGTCTCCATAAAATAGTTTTTTTAGAGATTGTTTTTAGCTATGTATGGATGTCGCTATTCTAACTTAACGAAATCGGACTCGCCTTTCTCACTCGAAAGTCGATGTATTAAATTTATTGACACTACACCAACTACGCCATTATCCTGTTATAAGAAAGTTACGTGACTATAATATAGTTCCTTAGTATGCTCACCGTGCGTTTAGTAAGCCTGACATCAAGGCATGGCTCTGATAATATTTCTTTCACAAAAACACCTGGGATCTTCTCTAGTGGAATAACATTTTTAGTGTTTTCATTCCTGGCACTTATAGCTGAAAATAAAATTTGTAAAAAAACATAATTATATCAATATTATATTTTCACATAATTAAATACCTTAGAAATTAAAGGCGTGCCGGCGTGAGCAGAGTTGAATTGAAGCAGATTGACAAAAATACCTTAAGGTGTCTTGTCTGCTCTTTATCAGCTATTTACATAAAAAATCATTTTTCAGAAGTAAAACACCGTCATTTTTTTCAGACGGTTTTAGGATAGATGAGAAACTAGATAAATAAATTCCATACCTGCAGGTTGGGGACGCCCCAATAGAAGGATTTTGAGAAAGCATACACTTTTAATCAATAATAAAATACTAAAAAAAAATACCTGGTTCTGCCTCAACAGGCGCCACAGCGGGCGCCGGCAATCCATGGTACCCATGCCTTTTATTATGCAGGTTAATCTTTATTTCTTTCATATATTTCCTTTGCAAATTCAAGTATTTATTTCTGAGCGCTTTCCATTCACTCTTAGGGAGTATTTGCAAGCCCCAAACTGCGTCTTTTGGCGCTTCCCCGTTTTCTAATTTCGTTTTTGCCTTTCCTTTCTCTTTTCCTAAACGTTTTTTGGTTTTCTTTTTGCGTGGCTTGTCCGGATCCTCTTTGCTTTCATCATGACTTGTGGCTTCATCTTTTGATTCCAAATCCAAGCTTTTGTTTTCCTGTAATATTGAAATATAATATGTGATATTGAAAATACTGCTTTTTTTTGTATGGTATTGTTGTGATAATGACTTTGTGTTCATTTATTAATTCATTTATGGTATTTGATTAACAATATGAAGTTTTTTTAAATTATTCCTATGTGAATGTGAGCAACGTCTGACGACAACTGACAGTTTTTGATCTCTATTTATCAATTTGAAGTTGGTTATTTATTTTTTGTAAAAGTTAGTTATTATTAAATAATATAATTATTGATCTCATTTAGTGTACATGACAAGAATATTCACTGTGCAAAAGATTACTTACTTCACTTGGAGTATTGACTGGAGTTGTTATACTTTTCATTTCATCCTGAAAAATAACACTAGATAAAATACTGTACAAAAAAACTAACAAGAAACTAGGTTTCGCACACAGGTTTCCCTGTGTGGTGGAAGTCAGAAAATGGGAAAATAAATTAAAATGACATCAATGAATGTGTAATTGAATAATAACAATGCTTATGTCAACTCCAAGTCTTTTTAAGGGTCTCAAACTATCGGACTAAAACTATAGGACATGGTTTGTCTGATCGTTAATTAGCTTCATTTGTGAGATACAAGAATATTAAATTTGTAGAAATAATTCTTGCTATTTGTTGTACACAATATTTTTTTTATAGTAATATAAGAGTATATCAATATTAAAACTTACACTAGGTGTATCACCCCTTTTATCACTATCAGACTCATTACCTAACTTAAGTTCTAGATTTTTAGGCTTTTTTTCCTTATTCTTCCTAGCTTTTTTCTTTGGTGGTTCATCCTTAACATCTAAGGGTTCTTCATGCTGTTCAACTGAAAACATTTTAATGGAAGACAATTCTTCTGGAGGCATTCCGGTAGGTAACTTACAACCCATTTTGGTGAATGCACTTATGCACTTCTGTGCTTCTTGTGGCTTATCAAATTCTATAAAAGCATAACCCTGTAACAAAGTGTTTAGTATCAATAGATTTACCAAATTTATTAGTTCATTTTTTAATTGATGAAATAAATGTTATATAACTTTATTGCTCCTTGTATCCAAGTAACCAACAAAAATTATAATAATGACAACACTTTGAGTAAACACATTCTATCTTGTTATATACTCAACAAGATAGAATGTGGAAAATTAAAATTTTTTGAAATCCAATTACTTGTTATATAATAATGGGAACTTTCATCATCATACTATCTCATTTTGTTGTTAGTTGTTGTAATAACAGTTATTGTCTGTGAAATTCTATTCACACATTCTATGAAAATTTTAGATGTCAAACAACTTGTGTTCTAGCGATAGAACCCTTGTGTCAAACACACACATCACACACATAATAATAGGTCTGTTTATCAGCCCTCTAACATTATACACTAAAAAAGACACCTATAAGTGTAACAAAACAGTTGTGAAAACTTACCTTAATTTTTTGTGAGTTCTTGAACTTAGGGAGTGAAATATAAGCTATATGACCATATTCAGAGAAAACCCGCTGAAGCCAATCTCTGTTTGCGGTCACAGGAATGGATTCTACATAAACTGTCCTCAAATCTGCATCATATGGCAACATTGGAGTTTTTCTCCTCACCTGAAATGTAAATAATATATATGATTAAAAAAAATTCCTAACACACACTAAAGTATATAACTATAATAGGTATTCATCTCTTTATTTCTGATACCAATCCATCTATTCACCAGTCTTTGTGTCTCTAACTTACACCACTTTAGCCATTTTCAAGCCTTTTAATTAAACCCATCAGATGCTTGTTTATGTGAATTTAACTTAAGTCATTTATAGTTTATCATAAGTACAATATTATACCTAGAAATTATAAGTAATTATTGCTTTTTACAAAAAAAAAATAACCGACTTCAACCTTGATAAGCAGAGATAACTCAAAAACTACTCGCCAGATGGCGCTCAATTCAACATGTACGTGTAAAGTTCTCGTCACTACAAATTAATCAAGCCCAAACACTAGATAACTGCAGTAAATCGTTGAGGAGTTCCCTCGACTGCCTCTTGGCTTCATCAGATCGACTCCAGGCTTTCATGAAATGATAGCGCTTTAATGTACTCATGATAACATGAACAAACACACTAGTCATCCATACAATTTTCGAAAGTTGCCCTCGATTTCTCCAAGATGCCATCATCAGATCCTGGTGATCCTATTAAAAGGACCCCCACTGTGCATATCTACTTTACAACAAAAAAAGAATTATCAAAATCGGCCCATAAACGACGATAAAATCGCTGAACAAACATAAAAAAAAGCATAACGGTCGAATTGAGAACCTCCTTCTTTTTTGAAGTCGGTTAAAAACGCAATGTATGTGTCGCAGGCAGTCAGTGTAATTTTGTCGTGTCACTGTTCAAACATTGAAGTAAAATTTTCACACGAATAAAACTTAGTAGCAACAATACAAACTAGTTACTTTCAGTTTATCTTCAGATAACTCCAAGAATGTGGAATGTTTCATGGCTTTTGCAATGTCTATTGGATCTTGAGTTAAGGAACGAATTTTGTTGAACTTCAGGAACTCCGAAATCGGTACAAATGGATCGTTTTGCACGAGCGATCCCAAATACCTGTCTTTACTCAAATTAGCGTCACTGAAATAGAACTCCATTTGTTTGAGTATATTCTCGTAGAGTTGTTTCTTTCGATGCCGGACACGTTTCCGCGGGCTACTTTCTAGTTTTACTTCTTGATCCGACGGTTCTTGGTTTTCAGATTCCGACATATTTTAGGACTTATCAATAAATAACAATCGTCTTGATTTTAATGCTTTTTTCTTAAAGAATTCAATTTATAGTAATTTTAGTAATGTGTTGTGCAAAGCTTCTCCGCTCGCTCTCATTGAGTATTGACAGTATTGACACAGACACTTGACAGTTGTCACAGTTGCGTGCGTTGTCTGTCATTGGCGCGTTTCGTAAGTAGCCCATAACATACGTCTCAAAAAGCGTTCCATTAATCCTTCGGCTCCACCTGCGCCTTAACGCATTAAATTAGGTTTTGATGGTCAGAGTGTGGTACCCTAATGGAACGGATTTGAGAATTGATGTTAACATTACAACGCCTCACCGATCCAGGTGGGTCGTTGTGATCGAAAGTGATGACGCAATCCATTACGTCACAACCGCTCAAACGAATACCAAATGCCACAAGCATAAATGCTCATAATCCATAATGGAACGCTTTTTTAAGACGTTATGAGTGTTATGGGTTAGTTACGGAACGCGGCTCAAGACAATCCATCTGCGTCGTAAGGGGGATAGACGATAGAGGGCGCTGTCAAATTTAGCGCGCTTTGTGTAAGACTGTACTTATATACCGTAGGTTTCAAGGAAGAGAAATGGTGAATGGTCTAAGTTCCCGTGCGTGACACTTTTGTTACCTACATGCCATGCATCGAGTATTTGATTAAAATCATTTTTTATGTACAATTAGGCGACGAACAATATGGTTTGCCTGGTGTGCCTATCGAAAAATGGGCGCTAGTATGTTTAATTCACGAAAAAAATTACTTTCTGGTTAGAACTTTCATGCATCTGTTATTTATATAAAATATACTCCAAGCTCAAGATATACACCTAGAGGTCCTGAAAAGTCGGGTGTGCCATTAGGCACATGGCCGCAACCTGTTGGCAGCCAGGCATAAAGAGGTGCTATTCTGGTGAAAGTTTACCTCCATCTGTTATTTATTTGCATCATTTATTGGTACCTACGTGTAGAGTGTATCATGCCGGTTCAATAAATACGTACATGTTATGTTCAGTAAAAGTCCTTCCGTTTCCGATATATTCGACGTTTTCAAAGTTTAAAAAAAATTCACCCTTCCCCATTCTTTTCGGCGCCAGGACTAGATACAAATGAAGATATCTTTTTTGGATAGTACTCCTGGATAGATGTGGTATCGAATGTCATCAATTATTAAGCTATTGCATAGCTTATATATGCTTGGGCGTGGGGACCGAATTGAGAAATTTCGTAACGAAAACACCTAATAAATAATCAAAGACCTAACACATCTCTCTATGTCTCTCACACTCTCTCTCTCACTCACACTCGTGACATCTATCGATAAATACCAGATCTTGTGACTGAGTTAACTAACTTTTACTTTATAACGGCTAAACCGATTTGGCTAATTTTAGTCTTGAAATATTCGTGGAAGTTCAGGGAAGGTTGCAGCGATGAGAAAATATGGCAAAATTGCGAGGAAAATACTAAAAATGAAAATTTTAATTTCCCATACAAATCTTACCTGTCAAACATTTGATTTTCGCCCCGTCGGTTCGGTATTTTAAGAATAATTACATGTAGATCTGGATTAAATAAGGCGTTGGAATCGACAACATGTATTCATAATAGTCGAATTATCGCGTATTTAGATTTAAAACATGCAAAATAACATAGACATGACATAAAATAATGACACTATAATGACTTGAGGGTGATAGAGACAGTGCCATACAGGCAAGGCAAACTGTAAGGCACTGTCTCTGTCACCCACACGCCATTCACGCGCCAAAAGATCGTCGTAGGACTTAAATGTCAAATGTCAATTTTCTTTTTAAAAAGAATTATTTTGTCAACTGAAATAGTTCTTATGCTTTTGTTCAGAATATTTAAATCTTCTTTGCACAAATTAATGCATTATCCGTTTCTAATAAAGATTAAAATGTCTTGCACCTATAATGTGACGTTATGATGTACGTTATTCTTAACAATTATCACAAATGCAGTATTATTTTTTGTTTTGTTAATTTATATATAACTAGCTGTTGCCCGCGGCTCCGCCCGCGTGGAATTCAGTGTGTCACAAAGTTATTCCTGCGTTAATCCCGACCCCACACATATTAAGACACACTCCACACATCTTAAAAACAGTTGATTTTTTACTACGTTTTAGTCATACCGTACATCATACCGTACAAAAATCCGTTATGTAGATCTTGAAAAAATCGATAAAAAGACTTTAAGATATAAACGTCGGGGTTTTTTCATTCCAAACTATTATATTTTTAAACTACATTGGTAGTTTTTCATTCGGGTGCCAAAACATAAAGACCAGCTAAAGCGATGCTGACCCTCGAAAAAGCAACATAAAGTTGATCATGAGAAAAAAGCCGGTTCGATTCCCGATATATTATGTATAGATATCCCGATAATTAGATATTAATGAGCCCGCGACTTCATTCGCTCATGGAAGCTTTTCCCGCGTAAATCTCGATCCCGCGGGAAGTCCGGAACAAAAAGTAGCTTATATAATGCTCCATAACCTCCTCTACCTCCCACTGAAAATCCCATAAACATCTGAACCCACGACCTCATTCCCGGGTATGAGTTTTTACCGCGTGAATCCTAATCCCGCGGGAATTCAGGGATAAACAGTACCCTATATGTTGCTTCAAAACTTCCTCAATCTCCTAGTAAAGGTCGCATAAAAATTTAAGCCCGCAACTACGCGCAGGAGTTTATTCCGCGTAACTCCAGATCCCGCGGGATTTCCGGGAAGACAGACTTGTTAGTTTTATATTTAGAAGCTATTTATACCCCATACGCGAAGAAGGTTTTCCCGCGTAAATTCCGATCCCGTGGGATTTCTGGGATAAAAAATATCCTATATGTTAATCTAAGTTGCCTTCTATGTGTGTGCCAAATTTCATGAAAATCGTTTCAGTACCCCATACGCGAAGAAGGTTTTCCCGCGTAAATTCCGATCCCGCGGGATTTCTGGGATAAAAAATATCCAATATGTTAATCTAAGTTGCCCTCTATGTGTGTGCCAAATTTCATGAAAATCGGTTCAGTAGTTTTTGCGTGAAGGAGTAACAAACAAACAAACAAACAAATACACAAACTTTCACATTTATAATATTAGTAGGATGCTATGCAATAGTTTTACCGCGGCAGTCTCCGAGTGCCACACGTCTTTTTTTTTATAACAAAAGCACAGGTTGTTTTTAAATTAAGATTTAACACCAACTTTACGCTTTTTCAAATTTCATTCTTGACTTTTACTTTGCCGTGGTTAAAAAAAAATATGGTGGCTTGAATGCCAAAATAATAAAAAACTAGCCCATTTCACCCACATTCCGAAATGGTAGGGTAGACTGGGTACGGTTAAAACACAGGACGGTTGAAACAAGACGAATATCTCGCGAATGGTTGAGCCGACAGGTAAGGGTTCAAGGGGAAAAAGAAGCAGGTGACAAGTCCAAACCTAAATCAAAGTGTTGCATTGGTCACCGGGTGCTGTATATTTTTATAAATAGGCCTATTGTATTTTAGCACCCAAAAGTAAGTATTTTTCTTTTGAGTTTCAAGCTATTATTATGTTAATCTATTCAAGTATAAATATTGAGTGTTCATTTATGATTTAGGTGAAGTTTTTAGAATACGGAATGATGACTAGTTTTAATAAGTTATTATTGCAACCATTACTATAAACTTTCTTTTACCAAAATTCGAGTTGGGGACGGTTGAAACAATATATGTGGGTACAGGTGAAAAAAAAACATATAATTTTGTTTTGATTTCTCGATGCCGAATTCGCATAGTAAAGACTTTCATAAGGCAGATTGAGTTTATTGAGACAAATATGCATGCACGAAGGTAAAAGTTGGAGATAAAACTATGCACTATCAACAAATTATTCGTCAAAGCCTGGTTACGTACACTGTAGGACTATTAAAATATTGAAGACCGATTAATATTGTCATACGATGCTATGATTATTATAATACAATTATAACTAATGCTAAATAAAGCATGTTTCTATATATTTTTTGTATATTTCGCGTGCGTTTCAATTGACCCTAGTCACTGTTTCAACCGCCCCTGGCATGGGGACGGTAGAAACAGATCGTAATTTATTTTCAAATCTAAATATCTCTAAAAATAGCACCCACCAGAACTAAATAGTATAGCCCTTTTGTAGGTAAAGATCCACTCTTCAATTTAATATGTCATCATCATCGTTCTTTTTATAAACAACAAAATTACGGACAATTAAAGCCAAATCGTTTCAACCGTACCCAGTCTACCCTATGTTACAAGGTATGGTCCACTTTAAGATTTTAAATTATTTTCTTTTAAAATGAGCTAAGCCCCATTTTTATGATACTACAAGTTAATTCCAGTTTCTTACCATCAAATCCACATGACGTGATTATTTGTCAAGAGAGCAAAATATGTGCTCCCCTAATTTAAGACATTTGACCTTAAATTTCTTAATTACCCACCTAGTAGGTACTTAAATCCCTTAAAAATTATAGTTTCAGCAAGCAAATAAAACAATGGAATGATAATTTCCGTTGAGTATTTTTAACCGACTTCAAAAGAAGGAATTCGGAGTTCGGCTATTTCGGAAATGTATTTTGCCCCCTCCATGATAAAATGGCAGCCATTTTGTTTTTTCAACCTCGAAGCTCGGGCGCCTGTACTGTTTAAATCATTGCTATCGATGTAGACGTCCTAGGAGGCCGAAAGGTCTCTCATTTCAAAGCTAACAATGTAGGTAATCAACTGATGATACTTTTTATTTAATATATTTTTCATAGAAGAACAAAAAATGATTTAAAAAACAAAATTCAATATTTTTTCATTGAATTTTCTTAGTTTAGTGCCTTTTACATGAAAACTAGCCCGTCAAACTACTTTTTTTTGTTGTCTTATCATAAAGCAGGATTTCACCTTATTAATAAATGTTTATTAATAATCCGAGCTTCGACGAGTTTGCTAACACTACGACTCATCGACGAGACGTGCGCTTCTCAGTTCCAAAGAGTAGAATACAAAACTTTAGTCGCGCACGGTTTATATTACATACAATTCCTAAGAATTTTATACAATGACGGATTACATACATTTCCTATAACATATAAATATTTATAAGTCTGTGAGTGGGATACAGAAATGATGTTAGTCAAAATTCCATCGAAATTCCTTCTAACTCACAGGCTAAAAATATCATACCTAATATTTAATAAATGTCTGAATAAGAAGCAAGACTATGCAGGTAGTACGGGTCAAAGTTGCAAGTCAAAAGTCAGAATTGAACTTAAAAAATAACAATAGAACAATAGACAATCGAGACTAGGAAGCCAGGCAGAGGTCTCTTCTGGAATTCAGTCTCGTCTGTGAGTGGCTGTTCACTGAAACAGGCAATATAATTCCTGTTCAGCCGATACCTATAATTATCATAAATCTACATAATATATTGGGACCAACAGGACCGCCACTGTATGGGTCTATCTTAAATTACCAATCTGAAGAAACATTACTTTTATTAAATATACGAAATGAAAAGATTTATAATAAAAGTATGATTATTGCTTTTTACAAAAAAAACCGACTTCAATCTTGATAAGCAGGTATAACTCTAAAACTACTCACCAGATGGCGCTAAATTCAACATGTAATTGTAAAGTTCTCGTCACTACAAATTAATCAAGCTCAAACACTAGATAATTACAGTAAATCGTTGAGGAGTTCCCTCGACTGTCTCTCCGCTTCATCAGATCGACTCCAGACCTTCATGAAATGGTAGCGCTTTAATGTAGATACTTATGATAACATGAACAAACACACTAGTCGTCCATACAATTTTCGAAAGTTCCCTCGATTTCTCTGAGATGCCATCATCAGATCCTGGTCTCAGATTATAGATTTTGTTTCTATAATCTGTGATCCTGGTGTCCTTATCAGCGGACCCCACTGCGCATATCTACTTACAACAAAAAAAGAATTATCAAAATCGGCCCTTAAACGACGAAAAAGTCGCTTGACACACATAAAAAAAGCATACCTATTAGGTACGGTCGAATTGAGAACCACCTTCTTTTTTGAAGTCGGGTAAAAATACGACTCGTGTTACAACTTCAGATATATTTAATTTAATCAATTGATGTATTGACAACAACAAATACATATTCCTTTGCTGTTGTCTTTCCATTTTCAAAGGTAGGTTTCGAGGTAGGTACCGGGCAGGTCCTCTCCTAAAAAGCACCGCTCCTCTCTATGCTTTCTTAGCACTTTTTCACTCCACATCTCGTATCACCAGCGCGCCAAAACCGCCATCGCCTCACCACATCCCATATCATCACCTCCTGCTGACCTCGCTCCTCACAGTTGTTATAGCACAGGCCTGCACAGGCATAAAATTCCTCCATTACAGGTTGCTTGTCACTCCATTCCCAAACTATGTGGCTTTGATGATATACCCATTGCTACACATGTGGTTTCACAGGTTTGATATTGGTGTTATTCGATTGTGCACAATGCATTTGATACTGAAAAATAAGAACATTAAAAACACTTCACAATCGACAGAATACCTACTGTGAAAAAATCTATATAAAAAGGGCGTAGAAAAGTCGTGTCTGTTTTTTTCCGAAATTGACAAAACAAAATATAAAGGGGGGGTTAAGAAACAGTACTTAGAACATGAATCTTAAAATAAAATAATAAAAAAAAATTGTCTGTTTGCGCGCGCTAATCTCCGGATCGGCTGAACGGATGTTTATGGGACTTTAACTAGAAGATAGCGGAGATTTCTTAGCAATATTTAGGCTATTTTTTATCCCAGAATTCCTGCGGGATCAGGATTCACGTCCAAAAAACTACTATCTATACATATAATAAGAGCGTAGAAAAGTCGTGTCTGTTTTTTTACGAAATTGACAAAACAAAATATATATAGGGGGGTTAAGAAACAGTACTAGAACATGAGTGTAAAAAAAATTTAATAAAAAAAAATTGTCTGTTTGTCTGTTTGCGCGCGCTAATCTCCGGATCAGCTGAACGGATTTTTATGGGACTTTCACTGGAAGATAGCGGAGATTCCTGAGCAACATTTAGCTATTTTTTTATCCCGGAATTCCTGCGGGATCAGGATTCACGTCAAAAAACTACTCTTCTTACTACTTCTCGCGCGATCTGGGTTTACGCGGGAAAAACTCCTATGAGAGAATGAAGTCACGGGTTCATTAATATCTATTTATTTATATGTATGTATCTTAACATAATTAAGTAATATGAGAGCTTAGCTTGGTAGTAATTGACATGCCCATGAGTTTTCGAAAACTATTAAAAGTCGGAGCAGGCCTCTTTCTTGCACAAAAACCTCCATATATACCTACCTGAAATATTTGGTAAAGTTGTTACCACCAAAGAAAACATTCAGAGCATACGAAACCAGGAAAATTAATGGTTATGTGAACACACGATATTGACCCCATAAATGAAGAAGCTATACCTATTGATGAAGTCGTTTAATACTTATTTTGATAATGTTAATCAGGACAACGCTACTAATTACTCAGTTGAGTTCCTCAATTCATTGACAGCGACTGGTCTCCCAATCCAGCTTATAAAAGAAGAATTAAAGTCGGTGTTCCGATAATTATTTTGCTGTGCTATCAGAATGGTGATGCGAAAGTTAATTCCGTCAAAACTGTAATGGAAACATCTCATACTCAAAATATTATTGTGGCTGTAATCTACACTGGGATTGGTACGGCTGAGTTTTTTTTATTTAAGTTATCACCGTCGCCTATGGACATTGGCAAATCTAGGGGCATCACCAACGTGTTTCCGGCCACGAAGGATACGATGGACCCGCCTCTTGAATAACTCCATGTCATGGCACTGTAGGAATATTTAGGGATGAATTTCGTTCCACAGTTTACAAGTACATGGCAGAAACTGACGTAAACTGTGTTCGTTCCGGGCATACCACTCATCCCCAACAATTTCCCCTTTCAATTTAAATGCACACAGTTCCCTGTGACTACGCGCTTTGCCACGACAATAAAGAAAGCACAAAGACTGACATTTAAAGCTTCTGGTGTTGACTTGAGAACCGGCAGTTTTACCACAGGTTTTACTCATGACCAACTTTATGTTACCCCATTTAACTTAACTTTATGTACCCGAATGAAAATCTACCAATATAGTTAAAAAATATATATTATGTTACCGTTAATTTGCGTAAATCAGATAGAGTGCAGATTAATGAGGTATTCTGCAGATTATCTGGCTGAGTCAGTTAAAGTGGAAAAAATAATTGAGTCCCTACATTAACTAGTTAATCTACAGAATTCCTAGTTAATCTGCAGACTAACGACCATGCATACGGTAAATTCTATAAAATAGGTTCTTGTTTGAATAAAAAAAAATAATAATAGGTAAATATTTAATAAAATTTGTAAGACTTATAAATAAAGAGTTGATTTTGGATATAAAACAATGAATACTCATTTCCATTACTACTCAGTCAAATTCTTCAAGGTGTAGGTAGGTCGAATTGGTTACATAACCGAATTAGCCTACCCCTACTCCACGTAGTCTTGTATGCCCTACTCCTAGAGTGTATTTTAGAACCCGGAGGCGCGGAGGGAGGGCAGCCCCCTAGTTAAAGTGCACATTAACTAGGTAATCTGCAGATTCACTGATACCATTCGTTAAAGTGTAAAATTTGAATTAAAAAAGGTCTTATTTGCACTTTACCCAGTTAGTCTGCACAGTAACGGATGGTACATCGTTAAATTGCGGAAGACTGGCTACCTGAGTACCAATTTGTGTTGACGTCGTGGCCACATCGTAGATTTGCTCACATCATGAAATGATCGACCATTTTATGAAATGGTCAACTCAGTTAGCCCGATCGTAAAATCGTCTACGTTTCACGATTTGGTCATCAACGTTTGGCCGAATCGTAAAAACGAAATGAAATGCGACTATTTCATGATACCTATGCCGAATAGTGCCGGGACTGTGTGCTACTCTCGCTCCACGGTCCTGGCGCGGCGGCCGCTGCCTCGGCGGCGCGGCCTCAGCACGGGGTCCTCAATAAATTGAGCGTTCCGCCCTCTCCGTGATTTTTAACGAGGTTGTCTTCCTCCTCAATTTTTTAACGAGGTTTTCTTCCTCAAGGCGTAATCGCCTGCACCCCGGAGGCATAAAGCCCCCATGATCCATCAACAGTGCTCTCTGCAATTAGAGGGACACGTGGAGGATCACGCCGCCTGCTAGCAGCTGGGCCGTCGCATCAACCCCCCCCCCCCACCCCTATATGAGCGAAGGCCCAAACTTGCTCTCCGCTCCCCCATTTGGGAGTCTCTTGGCTTCACCAGGCACTGGGCACTGGCTACTAAGCCCCGCCACCACGACAAGGTGGACTCCCCCGGCGCGGAACATCTAATGACCTACCCCAACCAAGTGCTCAGATTACCTAACATCTGTTTATATGTATTTCGACTTAAATAACTCAAGGTAACCTCGAATGTTATTTTTATCTCCCAATTAACCACATACAAAACATTGACTAGATAATATATTATTATCACCGTTAAAGCACGCCTTTATAGTTATGCACCATTTCATTTATTTTCCATTAGTATACGTCATTCATTTGCCAGTAGTTAACGTAAAGTTCAACGCTCCATTAACAGCAAAATTCAATAATATATTTTAATTGTGCAAAGTTACCTTTAATAAATTAAAAAAAAATGTTCCTCGTGGTCGTGTCGCTGACGTGTTTTTTTATCCTTTTGTGTTTTTTTATATACCTAAAGAGTGACAAGAGGTTACTTCAAAAAATCCCTGGACCAAATGTTTGGCCTATAATCGGTAACTCGATATATTATGTATTGCCACCAGGTAACCTATTATTTTTGCGTTATATAAAATAAGTGCAATTTTATATATCTACCTACTTACCTATATATGTACTAAAATTCGGGTCATTCTAAATGGATACTATTGTTACTAAGTGAAAAATAAATGGTTTTCAAATATTTCGCCTGAGTAAAGTCACATAGCTATAAATAGTTGTTAGCCACTGTTATTTAAAATACTGTTACTATATTTTTGATATATGTAATATAACAAAAAAACTGAGGTACTTTTCATTACTGTCGGGCCTGGGTAAATTTTCTATGGGCCATGGCAGTTCTCCTTTACTTGAGGCATTTTAAAACCTCACTGTCAATCTGCAATTTACCATCACATGGGCGGAAAGCTCGTATTTGTGTGAGATGCAATTACAACGAATTCTGAATAGGGAAAATACTGGTTTAGGTACGTGACAGGTGAATGTTTTTGACTTATGACGATTTTAAACTTCGCAGGTTGTCTCAAACTCAGTCTCACGATGTCACGATGTTTTCTTATCAATCATTATAACTCTGGGAATTTAAAAACTTAAAATGAATCATTTGAAAATTAGTGACGTCAGACTAGCTACTTCATAGCTAGACTACCTAAGTCATTAGTAAAAACGAGGTAGAGTTAATTATTGATCGACCGACCGACTTATGGTTAAAGAAGAAAACAGCGCATCGCATAAGAATGACTAGATTTCGAATTTTGTTTTTTTTTTAAATTAGTGTATTTTAAGATCATAATATTCTGTTGCTTCCGGATCATAGAAATTCGGTAGCATCTTGCGACAATTATAATATATAATTATACAATTACACGCAATGATTACACGTATATCAGCGCGATATACAGTAACTACATATATTTAAATCCCTTGTACCTTGTATAAATCATTAATATTAATAAATTAAATAAATCATTATCAAATAATACTTTTATATTAAACGACATCAAACTAACTTCACTGTTTAGAATTAGCGTTATCATTTTGTTATTACTGATCATTATCATCATTAGTATCAGTGTTAGTAAACAAAAAATGATAATAAAACTGCTACGTCAGTCGAATCAACTGGTCATTGATCAGAAAGAAAGAAAAAAAGGTTTTATTCACGTAAAATTAAAAGTTAATTAAACATTTTTGCCTTTCTTTTTCAGAACAATTATTTTCTTACCTGAGAAGCCTTCCCAAAACCTATAAAGGGATAAATCAAGTCCACTCAATCAATATGCAAGCTGTAAATATTTATGAACCAGAAGACATAGAGGTGAAAATAATTTTATTTTATCCGCTTATCTCTACAACTGCATCATCACTTACCTTGAGGTAGAATAATTAGTTAGGTACCTTAGGGTAAGGTTGCCACTATTGGACCACTTAACTTTGGATGGCCGTAAGGCCGTAACAGAAGAAATATTATGGTAAAAAGAACAGAGACTTATGATTACTTTAAACGTATACAGTCCCGACTGTTTTATTATTACTGACGGCTAAACAAATTGGCGGCAATGAATTTTTAACTATGGAATCTAACAGGGTTGGCCTACCTTATAATACAAAATTCTACCTGGAAATACTGTTGCGATGATGGGAACAGCGTCAAGAAATGTGTCACGAAAATTATCAAAAAAATGTGGGACATTAAATGTTTTTTGAATTTTAAATAACAAAAACGGCATTAAAAAGCCTAAGTGTGATTTTAAATAGTATTACATAATTATATAACTGTAGATAAGATTAAACCTCTTTCTAAATATAATTTGAAAATATAGAATACGAAGACTTAAATATCTCAAGATAGGGTGGGGACATATTATTTTTGTATGGGGGTCTAGTTTACTGACGAAAGCAAATTGTTTTTTTAGATTATTTTTACTATCTGTACTAGCTTTTGCCAGCGGCTTCGCCCGCGTGAATTTCGTTTAAACTTCACCCCTTTATTTCACCCACTTAAGTGTCATAAACGTAAGAGTAGATAAAATATAGGTATACTTACTTAATCAGAAAGCTTCGAACTGCTAAGCTATCGGGAGTTACCTACACGTGTTATTGTGAGTCAACCATAAAAGATAGACAACATATGCTGTCGTGGAATATTTTTTATATAATTTTAAGGAGAACATTTCCGTCATACATGATTTCTGTGTAGCTTTAACCATTAAGGTTGCACACGCGACGGAAGCTTAAAAAATGGAGTAACTTCTCCCGTTTCCCCAACATTTCCCTTCACTGCTCTGCTCCTATTGATTGTAGCGTGATGAAAAGTATACTATAACCAGCGCGGGAGTATGAAAAATAATTGTACCAAGTTTCGTTAAAATCCGTCGAGTAGTTTTTTTTTCTATAACGGTTATACATCAGACAGACAGACAGACAGACAGACAGACAGACAAAATTTTTACTGATTGCATTTTTGGCATAAGTGTCGATCCCTAATCACCCCCTGATAGTTATTTTGGAAATATATTTAATGTACAGAATTGACCTCTCTATAGATTTATTATAAGTATTTAAGTATAGAAGATATAGATGAGTATAAACGCGTTTAAAGAAACAGGATTGATCCGAACAACAAATTTAGGTAGATATATTATAAAATTTGCTAATAAGAAGGTTATTTTAATTCATAAAACGCTTTTCATGTGTGGACACTAAAAAAATATTAAAGTGGACAACTTTTTGAGAACAACTCAGATACGTGCACGGTAACTATCTATTTTAAGCGCGCCCGGCTCTGTTGCTATGGCAACGCAAGTTGGCGCAGGTGTGACTGTGCACTGTAGGTACGTAGACGATCAAATGTACAGTAAAATTGTACATAATTTTTAAATAATAATATTGAATATAATTACCTAATAATATTGTTTCATACGCGTATGTATACGACGTAGGTATACATATATATACCTACAGTTATAGTGATTTATTACCTGTTGCACCGTGATAATTTTATTAAATATCTAATCTAGACAGTGAGATACATGTTACCTAAATTAATCACTTTATCCGTAGTTGTATTATTGATTAACTTAATGATGTAATAATGTACCTTTGTAACACTCTGCTCTCTTACATTTCAGATCTTAATGTCGAGTACCCGTTTCAACACAAAAATAATACCGTATACTTTCATCATGCCATGGCTTTGTGAAGGACTGCTTGTTAGTAATGGTAAATACTTATAATTGTAATAATAATTATTATGGTAAATTTAATAGGTATGTAGGTACTTGTCGTTGCAATCCGCCCTCGGCCTCGCTTTGATTCGCTTCGACACTGACCACTGTAATTTCTTTTCTCATATTTACAAGATATTATGTTTTCTTAGACACCTCATCCTATCGGTATAATATGTAGGTATTAGCATTTTTTATTGTTTTTTTTTATATTAGAAAAAACGTATCTTCATTTGTTGGCACTTCAGTACTTGTAAATACTAAGTATGTGAAAGCACTTCCGGTTTCCGGGATGATAAATATCCTAAACAGAGACCTGTAATATGACCTAGAAATGTGACTAGTGGCATTCGTATTATTATTAATCATACCCACGCTCAATCAAAATTGTTTCCAATGAATAAGTAGAATAAGTAAGTGAAACATCTCCTCAGTATTTTCTTCTGTTTTGAAATAATAAAGCAAATTTATTTTAATCGCCTAATTACACAGTAGACTAATCAATCTAATCCATAAGTTAGGTCTCTGTTTACTAAGTATTAGGATATTGTAGCCGATAATATATCTGAAGTAGCCGTTATGCCGATATGACTGAAGTAGCCGATTTTTTCATAGTCTGAAGAAGTAATATTTTTTGAACAGGCAAGAAATGGCATCAACGTCGTAAGCTACTGACCAAAGCTTTTCACTTCAACATACTGAAAAAGTATGTGGAGGGCTTCATTGAGCGAGCGCAAGTCATGGTGAAACGTATTGCAAAAGACGATGGGAAAAACGTAGATGTTTTCCCCCTCATTAGTGAGACTACGCTCGATGTCATTTGTGGTAAGACAGAAAATATTTAATATTAAGTAGAACCAACAAAAACAGATCTTTTGTCATTAGGTACGAGTTGACAAACAATAAAAAAAATGGATGATTATTGACACAGCGCCCTACGTATCACGAACGAATCACCGACGGGTTGCCGATCGAAGCCGAATGGTGCCTTAAAAAGTGACACAAATACGTTTATGAATAATTTCACGATCAAAAGACGGTAGCTAATTAACGGGAAGAGACAAACGCCAATTTCTGTTATCGATAGATATACAAATCAGAATAAGTATAAAATCAACCAACATTGATTTTTACTAACATATCAATAAAGAATCTTGACGATTTTACAATGCAATCGCTGTTACGGAATCGTTAATATCTTTTTCAATCTCTTATCCTTTCTGATATTTTTCATGTTTACGGTCCGAGTAAAACATAATTTGTTTTACATTTTCATTTAATTTATATTAATTTAAACATGAATGAGATATTGCGATATATTCAACAAAGTAGTAACGATTTTAGTTTCCACTTAGTACATAATATAAAAAATGAAAATAAATTTTATCCTACATACAAAAATATAAATATTTATTCTACTGTTACGTTTAATTATACTTAAAAGAGATTTTTATTTGACAGAAACTACTATGGGTATTTCAAGTATAAACCACTCTCGCGGCACGTTGTCTAAATATTTTGAAGCAGTACACAATTTTGGGCAAATAATAGCAGAACGGATATGCCAAGTTTGGTTATACATCGACTTCATATACGTGTGGAGCGACTTATACAAAATGCAGAAAGGAGTGGTTAAAACTTTACATGAATTTACTACGAAGATTATTAAGGATAGAAAAGAAGAATATGATGCAAAAGGTGCCCCTAAAACCGTAGTAGATAACGATGTATACAGAGCAAAAAATCTTGTAATGTTGGATTTATTGTTGGAGAACGAAAGAGAAGGAATGATTGACCTAAAAGGAATCAGGGAAGAAGTAGACACATTTATGTTTGAGGTAGGTAATTATAAAATTTATTGTGGGATTAGAGACTTAAGTAAAAATAATAAATCATTATATAATTTTATAGTGATGAATCGTAAGTTATTTACAGTAGAGATAATATAACTGGTAAAGACGAGAACAATATTGTAGTAGGTCAAGTCAAAGATAGCAACATATATGTATATATCTGGAACCGAATTAAAACAAGACCCTAACAATGTAAGAATTGCTAATAAGAAGTATTATAACTTAAAACAACTAACAGGACTAACTATCACAAATAGTCCCGGCCCCACTACTACACGAACTAATTTTCTTACATTGTCTACCTACTAATTGGGACTGCTACTACACTGGACACCTAAAATGAGCATAATCTATATTTTTTTTGATACAGGGCCACGACACGATAGCAATGGCGCTTTCATATTTTATAATGAGAATTGCAAATGAACCTCAAGCTCAGGTGGGTAATAAATACTATGATGAAATAGAGCAAAAGTACCTACCTAGTCTTATTCTTGCAAAAGTGGCGCAATATTTGCTCAATCCATTCCTTTCAACATTTAAATCTTGCACTGCGCAAAAACCGTTCCTACTGTACTGATCTACCACAAAACAAAATTATGTAGATAACTTAATATTATCTTTTTTTGACATCTTTGATTTTCAGGATAAAATTGTAGAAGAAATTCAACGTGTATTGGGCGATGTCTCTCGAGCTCCGACTATAGATGGTCTTAATGAAATGAAATATCTAGAGTGTTGTATCAAGGAGTCCCTGAGGTTGTATCCTAGCGTCCCCTTAATCACCAGACATCTTACCGAAGAAGTTACTCTAAGTACGTAAATCTTCAGATATTTATTTTTATATTGGCATTTTTAGATTGTTTTTACCCGACTGCGTCAGGAGGGTTATGTTTTTCGAGTGTATGTATGTATGTATGTATGTTTGTATGTTTGTATGTATGTCCATTTATTTGGACCGCCCCACAACCCAAACGGTTGAACGGATTTCGACATATGAGGTATCGTTGAATTCGTCAGAACTGTGAAAGTGTCATAGGCTATATTATGTATGAATTTTCAAAATGGCGCCCGAAAGTGGAAGAAAAAGAGGGGATAATCTTGAGTTTTTTTGTTATCTTAGCAATATGGGTATCAAATGAAAGATCGTGAAAATACCTTTTCAAAAATATATATCATATAACGTCGTTTTAACAGAAATTGTCAAAAACCATCCCAAAAAGTAGAATTTTTCGGTGAAAACACTAAAAAGTCTGAAATAAACATATTATTATAAAAACAAAAAACCAGACTGCTTACAAAAGAACTCAAAAGAAAAAACAAGTGTCACAATATCAACATAAAATACTTCATGGTGCTGCAGGCGGGGACAAACTATACTGCTACCTACGGGTAAAAAAAGATTTATCACAAGTACTACGTTTGTCCCCGCCTGCAGCACCATGAAGTATTTTATGTTGATATTGTGACACTTGTTTTTTTCTTTTGAGTTCTTTTGTAAGCAGTCGGGTTTTTTGTTTTTATAATAATTGTCGGAATACAATACAATACAATAGAAATATTCTTTATTGCGCACTAGCAGGACATTACAAAATAAATAAAATGGAAAGAAGTTTCACAAAAGGTGGGCTTATCGCTAAGCAGCGATTTCTTCCAGACAACCTTTGGGTAGGAGAATAAAGTAGTGGAATAAGTAAGCAGATATTTTTTTAAGTATTAAGCAGGCAGACGAGCAGACTGGCCATCTGATGGTAAGCAGTCACCGTCGCCCGTGGACACTCGGAACACTAAAGGCGACATCAGGGCGCTGCCGGCCAAGAAGGAAGCGATAACCCGCTTCTTGAAGGTTCCAATATCATAGTACTGGGAATACCGCCGATGGTAGCTCATTCCAGATTTAAAACCTGCGTGGCTGGAAATGTCGTGTCGTGATATGATGTCTGTGGAGACTGGCATTGCGGCGCGAGGATAGGTGTCTAAAGTTGGCCGCCAGTATCAGGTTAAATAGTTCATCAGAACATTCCTTATTGTACAGACGGTAAAAAACGCACACTGTGGCTTATATCGCCCACTATTGACTGGTTCCTTATCACTGACTGGTCTCCTTATCATTGTGAGGGTTTATACCTATACCATAATCTAACGAAATTTATTTTTATTTCAGGTGGATACAGAGTCCCACCAGACACGACATGTCAGATCCATATATATGACTTACACCGCTCCAAAAAGCATTATCCCGAACCTGAAGAGTTCATTCCGGAGAGGTTTCTGCCTAAGAACAACTTCCAAAGGCATCCGTACGCGTATATTCCCTTCAGCGCCGGTCCTCGGAACTGCATTGGTAATTTTAATTTGCTTTTATTACATTATAATAGCTTAAATAACTAAGATTTTGATGACCTCGTAATCTTATTTGTAGTGGCGCTGCGTACAAAGTAAGAGGTCTCGGAGTTGATTCCCGGCTGAGGTAGATTTATATGTGACAGGTATTTTCTTCTCTCGGTTCATTGGCGTCAGTACCAGTAGTTTTTGGTAATAGCAGAGTCTAATAAGTCTAGTCGTATGCCTGCGGCCTGCCGCTAGGTGTTTAAGTGCCCACGTGCAAGACCGTTTTGCACCCTTCCCCTCCTCGCTACAACTACCAAGTTGATATTGTTTTGGTCTTGTTATTTTTATTAAAATAATTACATGACCACTCCATTTGCTACCCGCACGAGAACGCCGCCCGAGTGCGGTGTACGTCCTGCACGCCCGCTTGCAGCGGACCTATCTAGCCGTTCTCATTTGGTCATGGCAGGCTACAAAAATTTATTAATTTATTAATTTATTTTTCAGGCCAGAAATTTGCGATGTTGGAGATGAAAGCCCTGATATCTGTGTTGCTGCGTAGTTACCGAATCGAACCAATAACGAGACCCCAGGACCTGGTATTCAAAGCCGATCTCGTGTTGCGTACCACCCATCCTGTTTATGTACGGTTTTGCGCTAGAAATTAAATTATCTACCGATAATCTTGTGTTATCATTTGCTTGGCTGCAACCCATTAATGGCCCACTACTGAGCACGGCCGGGTCTCTCCTCATTATTGAGCAGGCCTTGCCCATATTTCATACTGGTTTTCCATTAATAACTTAGTTCTTAACGCCAATAAAACGAAATGTGTAGAATTTGTTTTGCCTAATGTAAAAGTCGGCATTATTATGGACATTAGATTGAATAATGAGCTATTGAACTTTGAAAATTCAGCAGTATTTTTAGGAATAACCCTGGACTGTAAACTCCAGTGGAGAACCCATATAGCGACGCTTGCGGGTAAGCTCATGCGATGCCATGCGGGTAACCAACAGGAGGTGGACATATGAGATGTGGTAAGGCGAGGACAGTTTTGGCGCACTGGTGATGCGAGATATGGAGTGGAGAGGTGCTATAGAGAGGGTTTATTTTCAGGTTTTCTATCAAAATGTTACTAGCCAGCGACCTGACCGGTACCTATTTCAAAACGGAACGACGACAGCAAAGGAATTTTTATTTTTTATTTTTATGGAATTAAGATAGCAAACGAGCATGCAGCACCACGGCACCACCTTCCGCTGCCGCCCATGACAACTGTGACTGACCCAGAACTAGACTCAATGAGTCTCGTTCTAATTCGGTCACAGATGCGTTGCTACCCCTGAGGACTGAGATGGTCGCCTTTAAAAAAGTATAACCGGCTCCACACCTTCCTATCCGGAACACAATTGTTCTTAAAACAATTATTACACGGTAGGAATGGTAGGTACTAAGTACCGTGGCGGGCGGTGGTACTTCCCCGGGTGAGCTCTAGGCCCTACCACCTAAAAGAAAGATTTGTTATTGTCAATAAATATTGTATTCATTGAATAAAATGGATCTGAAGTTGTAACACGAGACGTATTTTATTTTGCCCTTTTATAAAAACTAACATTATTTTAAAATAGTTTAAAGGTAGGAAATAAAAATTAAAACAATTAGTAAAGGAATAAAATCGGTCAATATTACAGTATCATAAGATAAATTATTAAGACCCTCCAGTCCTTTAAGATAAAAATGAGGAATTTAAATTATACCTAATAAAGATGTTATACCTAGCTCCTCCCTAGGTCGTAGTCTGAATGTATAAAAAATGTAACTACGTTATGTCTTTATAAAGGAGATTTTTCAGAAAATAACTCTTTACAAAAAAAAACGACTTTAACATCGACAAGCAGAGATAGGTAACTCAAAAATATACGTACATGTACCCGTCGTATTTTATAAGAGCCTACCTACCATTAATGGCCCACTACTGAGCACGGGTTTCTGCTCATTATTTAGGAGGCCTGGAGCATACTCCACCACGCTGCCCCAGTGCGGATTGGCGGAGGGGTTAATGGCCAACCCAGTATCAGAAGTTTTCAAGACACCCGAAGGCCTTCCGACACGGCTTAACGACTGCTATCTATCTATAACAACCCGGACCGACGGCTTTACGTGCCCTCCGAAGCACGGAAGCGCTCAAAATAAAATTAGTGTATTGGGCACATAAAAAGGTAAGTTTCCACCAAATTTCGTGAAAGTTATAATTATATTTTTTGTAAAAGATGCACATTGAATATCGATGTGAAGCTGGAACGGTCACGCCTTATGAAGTTTACGCTCCGCCCAACACCTGTCCAAATCCAGGGTTCCGAGAGCTTTCAGCTCGAACTCCAAAACCGTTTCGCGTGCCTGGAGTCGTGCAATTCAGTGGACGAGTATAACACCAGGATGGTAACAACCGTTCAAGAGGTAGGGTCTAGGTGCTTTAAGACCCACCCTAGTGGCAGACCTCCAGTTCTCTCAGAACATACTCTCGGTCTTATGAGGGAGCGACGGGAACTATGCGTCCAGTCTCCAACCTCTATGGCAGAGTACAGACGGCTCAATAAACAGGTCTCAAAGAGCCGGCGACGCGATTTGCGAAGGAATAACGCAAATCGTGTAAAAAAACACGATTGAGCGGAACCAGGGCTCCAAAGTGTTCGCCAGGGACCTGTGTGTTGGCCAAAGTCAGCTTACGAGGTTGAAGACCGAGTCCGGTACCATAGTCTCGTCAAAACCCGAAGTTCTGAGAGAAACGGAGAGCTACTACGGACGGTTGTATGCCTCCTCGCAAGCTCCAAGTCCCCACAAGGAGAGCGACAAGCGAGCCAAATTAACCCGACATTATACCGAGGATATCCCGGACGTCAGCCTGTATGAGATTAGAGAGGCCCTCAAACAGCTTAAAAACAACAAGGCACCGGGAGATGACGGAATCACAACAGAGCTGCTAAGAGCTGGAGGGAAACCCCTCCTGGTGGCGCTCCAGAAGTTGTTCGATTCCGTTATCAATACTGGAACTACCCCGGAAGCGTGGAGCAGAAGTGTAGTGATCCTGCTCTATAAAAAGGGCGATAAGGCCCTTTTGAAGAACTATAGGCCCATTGCACTTCTGAGCCACGTTTACAAGCTGTTTTCGAGTGTGCTCACTAATCGCATTGCACGCAGGCTTGACGATTTCCAGCCTCCCGAACAAGCAGGATTCCGAAAAGGCTACAGTACCATGGACTACATACATACGCTGCGGCAGATAATACAGAAGACCGAGGAGTATAATCTGCCGCTATGTGTTGCCTATGTGGACTATGAGAAAGCCTTCGATTCTATCGAGACCTGGGCGGTACTAAGTTCTCTCCAGCGGTGCCGGATTGACTATCGGTATATCGAGGTGTTAAAATGTTTATACGCATCAGCCACCATGTCCGTCAGAGTACACAACACAGTGACGAACCCTATCCAACTGAAGAGGGGTGTCAGGCAAGGGGATGTTTTGTCCCCAAAACTGTTCACCTCTGCGTTGGAAGATATGTTCAAGCTGTTGGAGTGGAAACGACGTGGCATTAACATCAATGGCGAATACATAACACATCTTCGATATGCCGACGACCTAGTCATTCTGGCGAGTTCCGTGGAAGAACTTAGTACTATGCTCGGGGACTTGAACAGCGCCTCACAACGGGTAGGTCTTAAGATGAACATGGACAAGACGAAAATCATGTCGAATGTCCATGTCACATCTGTACCGGTTGTTGTTGATGGCACTGCTCTCGAAGTTGTTGACGAGTACATTTACCTGGGACAAGTGATCCAAATGGGTAAGTCCAACTTCGAGAAAGAAGTCACTCGTAGAATCCAACTCGGATGGGCTGCGTTCGGGAAACTGCGTCATATCTTGTCGTCCAAAATACCTCAGTGCCTGAAGTCGAAGGTGTTCGAGCAGTGTGTGTTGCCAGTGATGACATACGGCTCCGAGACGTGGTGCTTCACTATTGGTCTGATGCACAAGCTCAGAGTCGCTCAGCGGGCTATGGATATATTCTCTGCGTGATCGAATCAGAAATGATGAGATCCGTAGACGAACACGGTTAATCGACATAGCCCAGAGAATTAGCCGGCTGAAGTGGCAATGGGCCGGCCATATAGTTCGGAGGACCGACAACCGTTGGGGAAGAAAGGTCCTCGAATGGAGACCACGTCTCGGAAAAAGGAGCATAGGGCGCCCCCCGACCAGGTGGACTGACGACCTGATGAAGACGACGGGCATCCGCTGGATTCAACGGGCTCAGGACCAGTTATCGTGGCGCCAGTTAGGGGAGGCCTACGTCCAACAGTGGACATCAAAAGGCTGATGGATGGATGGATAGTAAAAGATAAAAATAATAAACCAAAAACTCAGTTATTTGAATTTTTCGCATTATTGGTTTATATGAGAAAAAAGTCTGAATACAAAAGTTGCACATCTTTTTATTACCTACAACTTTGCCACATAACTTTTTTTCATGGGACTTGTTGACATGGTTGACATGGGACTGGGAGTTTTTCCGGAAATTGCGATATATCTTTTTTACCCTTAAAACCCCTTAAATATAAGGTATACCTTCATCTTTACAAAATTAAAACTAGCATTTTATTCATACATTCAACGTGTTTGACGACAGCCCTCTGACTTTTGTGTTCCACAGAATCTGAAAAAAAAGTTTAGCTGTCAATTCAATTCAATGAGGGTAAAGGCGTGTGAATTCGCCGCTAGAGGCGCTAGCGTAGTGAGGTCTGGCTGTCAGTGCCACAAACTTATCTGACCCGGTAAGAAGGGCGCTACTGTCTTTGTCTTTGTCTGACAACAGTATAACATTTGCATTAGTTCCAATTTTGGCCACCGGGTCAGATAAGTTTGTGGCACTGTCGCTTCTCACTTGTCTGAATATCACTTGTCACTGTTTATGTATGTGGGCTTTGACAGCAGGACCTCACTCGCCGGTGACGCCAACTGGTGAGTACAAAAACGGCGACCCTCATTGCGATTTTAGCGATCTCCCACAGAAGAAACCGTTTGCAATAGCCTCTTCTGTTCTTCAGAACGATGCGCTATCAGCAGAGAAGTT
This sequence comes from Hesperia comma, assembly GCA_905404135.1. Taxonomy (NCBI): domain Eukaryota; kingdom Metazoa; phylum Arthropoda; class Insecta; order Lepidoptera; family Hesperiidae; genus Hesperia; species Hesperia comma. Next base: position 13,432,734 of record FR990022.1, on the reverse strand, counting down.
TAACTGCTACCCATGAATGAATGTTTATCCCAAACCGTGTTAAATTCATGATAAGGGCTGCTTCTAATATTTTTTCTTGTCCGGTAACGCATGATGTGTTTGATGTACTAACACCTATGGGCGACGGGGGCATTTCTCGTTGGTCACACTGGGATGTCATACTTGTATGACCAGATTAACCAGTAAGCGACGGCAATAACTTATTATCGCATAGTTCGATAGCTCGTTTCTTGAAGCGATGATTTTACCATCACGAGGTCATTTGTCGGCCGTTTACATTGAAAAAAATGAATAGGTAGGTACCTTCAGAGCTTTCCGGAATTTCGTTGACATCAGGCTGAACAGGACGGGGTTTAGGACCATGCTGAACCAGTTGTTGAACATGATAATTCTATGACCAGTGCTCATATACTGAAAGGTAATAAAAATAATTTAGACAATAATTGTAGGCTAGATTTTAAAGTTGTAGGTACGGTCTTATATAGTTGTCAAATTGAAGACTGCATGACGTACCTACAGTGTTTGTTATTATTGTTATCACAATAACCTATAAACTGCCCACTGCTGGCCTGTGCTGTGGTTGGGTCTCCTCTCACAATGTGAGGAACGCTGGCCAAGCGCGAATTGGTTGACGTCTCACACATATTTAAGAATATTATGAAGAACTCTCACGTTTGGATTACCTCAGAATGTTTTCCGGCACCGAAGAACATTCAATTCTAATAAGCACATAATTTTTGAAAATTAAAGGTCCATGTAGGATTCGAACTCGGGTCACCCGTTCGGCAATTCCAATCCTTAGGCTATCGCTGCTGTATTTCCATCGATACACAAATGACACAAGACAAACACCCGTGACCCCTATTCTCCTAATTATTTAATGCTTCAATTGTGGCTCGATATATTATCAAAATTGAACCATTTTTATCGCATTCCGTATACAAAATGTGTCAAACAATTAAAATAAAAATAGTTTGAAAACTTCAATCGCTCTCTTGAAAAATAAGCTTTTTGAGTTAACACCCTGTTCATCTAGATCTAGACCAACGATATAGGATATAGGTACAGTCCTACAAGGATCTTTTGGCGCGTGGCTGACGTGAGAGCGACAGAGACAGCGCCTTACAGGTAAGCCAAACTGTACGGCACTGTCTCTGTCTAATAATCTCTGTAGCTGGACTTTATGGATGCGAACCTCTTATTTTAAAACTATCACTTCCTTCAATCATCATGTAAATTTCGAGGCTGTCCAGTTCCTCGAGACTACGGAGTTAGTGAGATGACTCAAAAGGTCAAAAACCATTTGACTTGATTATATGACTCAGTGCTAGTGAGGTAGTAAGTTAGTGACAGTGTTTAAGTTTAAGATAAGTGACTGGTAGAACACAAGAAGAATGTGTACCTTTAGATATAAGAAGTGCTGCTGTGTCAGTGGATACTCTCTACATTTTAGTGTACCGTAGCAGTTTAAGTGAACGTAAAATTTCTTTTTTAGTGTTTTTATTAATCAACAAGGCTAAATGGTAAAAACAAAGCATTTTATTTATTTACTTAAGCTTTATTGACCACCATAACATAAATATTACGGCACAAATGGCGAGCTTAATGCTGAAGCATTCTCTACCAGCTAACCATTAGGCTAAACTGATAAACACAAATAGCGGATTACTTTTCGACTTTAGCATTTGTGCATGCTTCGTATACAAAAAAACTTCCTTCAGCGAAGGAAACGTCATGATTAAACCTACACGCCTGTGAGCTGCCCATGTTTTTAAAAGTGTGACCAATGTGCGAACCCGCACTTGGCCAGCGTGATTGACTATAGCGTATAGCGTTGCGTATAGAGTGTCTGTATCTGTACTGTACCCCTTAAGTTGTGAGTGGAGTACCGTGGACAGGGGTCCAGCAGTGGGAAAGTAATGGGTTGTGACAAGAGTCTACATTTCGCCGAGTGGAGTAGGTACCCACCACCGCCTATTTCGGTACCCAGTACTATTCCTCACATTATTCATTGTTTAAACAGTGTTAGTATTCTGGTTACAAAGGTCTTATTCTACAGGAACAGCAAAACATCTGTGACTGAATTATAACGATACTTTTACTAACAGTTTCTATCTGAACTATTGCTGACAAAAAGTAATAAACAATAACTTGTTCTGGACTAACCAATAACCATCCCATTCACAATTTTTACATGAAGTGTCTCCCCAACACCGCTGTCCAGTAATACCACGAGCCAGTCATTCGAAATACATGACATGAGTTATCTGTAACGATGATTTCTTTTTGCACATCTCTGGGCAAAATGGAAAAAAGGAGTTAAGTTTAATATAAATAATAACCTCAAACAGATGCTCGAACTCGTGGACGTCGTACGCGAAGAACAGGACCCTCAGCGTGAAGAATGGCAGCCAGCAGACCAGGAACGACGTCGTCAGAGCTACTGGACACCAATTGATAAATCTTTGATCTTTCAACGAGCAATACAGTTTTACATTATTATAATATTGCTAAAAAGTGTATCCTGCTTGTGTGCAGCCGGTTACACTTACCACCATCATTAGGCGACCATCTCATCTCAAGGGTAGCAATGCGTCTGTGACCGAGATGGAATGTGACTATTGCTAAAAAATACTAACTGGACTATTAACCAATGCTATTAAACGACTAAGTAGGTCCCTGTCCTTACACTTATAAAAATCGGTCAAGAACGAGTCGGACTCGCACACGCACACAGGGTTCCATACTAGCCAGCGATAATATTAGCTGTAATCATTAATTGGATAATAAAATCAGCGTGACTCAAGTACAATTTCGTTACATGTAACGCCATCTAGTTTTATAATATGAAAACTTTACGTAATTTTTACGACTATGATATTTTTCTACTACGACGGCAGCAAAGAACAAACGGTCATCTACAAAAACGTTAGTTTTCAGGAGAGCGTTTTTAGTGCAAAAATTGTATAACTTCTACAATTACAAAGATATTTTCATCAATTTTGGAATAGTTAATTATTACAATATTAACTATTATTTGGTATAGGTAAATTACCAATAATTCTTTTATTTTAAAAAATACGCTAGATGTCTTTTTCTACTTCGATCAAGAAAACAAGCAAATTGAGTCAACTGCCATATATTCGTTTCTACTTGGGACCCGATAATTATTTATTCTTTAACTATTTTATTAATTTAATAATGTTATTGATCATAAATAACCAATTTCATCAAAACAACAAATATAATTATGATTGTCATTAAAATACTGCAGTTGTCTCACATTACTTCGTCATTCTTAAGTTGAAGCTATTGGATAATTGCAGATATACCTAAACTATTTTGAGTTTTAGGGTGTCTAATAATAAAAAAAAGTTTTGTGATTCTTTTTAATAATTATATATTTGTAATATAAAGTAACAAAATGTATAGTTTCAGAGAAAATAACTACAAATCGTTATAGTTACTCTTCGATATTTTCCCTTACTACCTACTTCTACCTCCATATCATTAGAATCTCAAAAACTACTATTCTGACGGAACTCAAATTTTTACGGGACCTAACCTAAAGCCCCAGCTTTCGATTAGAAGAAGAATGATCAAAATCGGAACTCCAAGTAGTAAGATATGAGGTAACATACAAACATAAAAATTATTAAGGATAATTCAAAAACTTTCGGTCAGATGCCGCTCAAACTTATATGAGACTACAATACAAAAACCCGTTTTCAAGTAAAAAGAGAATCATAAAAATCTGAAAACTCAATAAAAAGTTATTAGGAAAAAACCATAAATACACACTACTAAACATCCTTACACATTATTCAAGTAAATTCAAAATTACTCATCAGATGTCACTCAAATCTGTATGGGACTACACCTAAAGCACCAGCTTCAAAGAAATAAAGAATCATTAAAATCGGTTTACCCAACACGAAGTTATGGGGTAACAAACATACCAACAAAGATGGAAAAAAAGGTATCATCAGACATTTTTTCTTGCTGATGAGCCTCGAGACTTCGCAGGTTATTTTCGTAAGGACAGCTGGCCCGCCGCATTGCGCGACACACACAAGGACAAATGGTATATGTCCGTTTGTACTTTGTCGAATTTTAAATAAGTAGTGCAGATGTCTTTTTGTACGTTGAAAAATTGGTGTAAAAAACAACATTTTTCGAGAAAAAAAAATCACAAGATAAAACAAAGAATTCTGTGTTGAATTATGCAAAAAAACGATTTTGGCAAAATTGCACATGTCTTTATGTTCTTTGCTGCCGTCGACTATGTGGCTCAAATCTCAATGCTGTCCAAATGGCCCATTTGCACAGGTCTTGGCTTGGGGTCGATACTAAGTAACAGCTTTCTTTTTGACGGTCTTTATTGGTTTTATTTATTATGATACTATGTCTTTCTTTTATGTATTTGTTTTTTTACAGTTGAAATAAATAAAATTATTCTTATGCAGCACGAAGTTCGAAAAAATGCGTTGATTGTCTGTATGAACTCACCCGTGGGGAATAAATTTTTGGAAGCTTTTATTATTTTTTGTGATCGGGGCATTACTTAGTACGAGTACCTAACACGCATTTTGTTAAAATTTCTAGTGCCTACCATTAACGGCTTATGGGAAGAACAAAAAATAGTTTTTAAAGTGATTCATATGAGGACCCCTAAAAATATCTATTTTAAGTTTTTAATATTTGTTGTAATAGCAACTGTAGTAACAAATATTCTGTGAAAATTTCAAGTGTGTACCTATTTCCGTTCCAGAGATAGAGACCTATGAAAGTCAGACGGACAGACAGACAGCGGAGTCATATTAAAAGTGTTCCGATTTTTACCTTTTAGGTACCAACGGAGCTCACCATGTAAGTACTCCCCACTAATGAGTCTTGTTCTAGGTCGGTCAGAGTTGTCATGGGCGATAACGGATGGGTAGTGCTGCGTGCTCGTTTGCTAACTTAATTCCATAAAAAAACCTATTCGTGGATTTGGTTGGCCAAAGGGGAGACTGGTGACTTGCACTTCGTGGTAAACATTAAAATAAAGTAAATCTAAGGTATGAAGGTTGTAAGTAGAGGTAATCAGAGAAAGAAACAATTTTGGTGAGTTAATGTTATCTAAAGATAAGTGCCTGACGGAAATGTGCCTTCCTCACGGAAGTCTTATGGACATCAGCCTTGAACTCGGCCATTTGCTTATGATACACGTAATACCAATCAGTTGAACCAGTGGGAAAAAGCCTAATTATCTGGCAGCATGTTTTGGCTTGTTTGTGTCTTATATTGTGGGACACTTCCCAGTAAAACGATTTGTTCAGGCAGAAAAACAGACGAAAGTCTATAAGATGGGCCTGTTAGAGTGTGTTAAGACAGTTTTAAGAGTTTGCAACACTTAAAATTGTTTGTTACACTGATGAAAGGAACTATAGGTATACATATATTACAAATACTTACCAATTAACTTGTTAACTTTCTTTCTATTTTCACGATGGTTGAACACCATTCCGTCTGAATTAGACTTCTCCGAAAGATTCACTTTAAAGGCAATCATCGAATACACAAATATCATTACAATGAGCGGAATAAGAAACGTCACTAGTGCTAGTATACCGTTTATGACACGAGCGTACGGAGTAGGGATGGTGTAGCATATAGAAGACTTGTTAGCTTTAACGAGACCGACTGTCCATATCTCTGGCACTGCTTCTGCTATAGCTATCACCCAAACAATCACAATAATCTTCGTCACTCTTCTCCAAACCGGCTCCGATTGCAGCATCAATGGGTGACATATCGCTATATACCTCTCAATAGCAAGAGTTGTCATGATCAGGATACTGTTGTTCCACAGGACTAAGATGAAGAAGAAGTGTATCTTGCACACGATGTCGCCAAAGTGATAGGTATCGGTCATATATTCGTAAATCTCCAGCAGAATACCGAAGGTTACAATAAGGTCAGAGACCGCTAAATTGAAGAGGTAGTAATTTGTCGCGGTGTGCATTGTTTTGTCGTAGTAAATGACGATGCAAGTGAGGAGATTCCCGATTATGCTGACCACAAAGATTATTAGCATAACGGTGACGAAAACCACGTTAATCCAGCCAGGCTCCCGTTCCATGCTTCTCGTCAGAAATTGGGACCAGAGGTCGTAGTCGAAATCCTTATATGCTGACACGTTCGACATTGTTATAACTTCAATGACTTTACAAACTGCTACAGTGGCGATGGTAAAAACACAACTGACCAAAATGTTTACCCCCATTAATGACGATCGCGCTATGAAGTAACTTGTGTAAACGGTAATCTTAGGGCGCTTTCAAACGATACCATTTGGATTGTGTTAATTGGAGCATACATCACAATATTGAAAAATCTGTATTAAAGGATAATCAAGTAATTAAAGACTTGGCTTAATACGTCCCGTGTGTCTAGATACCTAGCTTTTCCATGACGTATTTTGTAGAATCTGAAGTGGTTAAAATTTCAGACACTTTAAAGCATTTTTTAATCGATCGAAACCCCTTCACGAATCGGGAGCAGTGTAGGTATGCTTCAGGTGTACTCAACTATGAGGAGTGAAACCTGTAATGGGCTATTACCACAACGCAAAAATAAAACTTTTAAATACGTGAGCAACACCGATACGCACGCCCTTATCATATTAGTAGAACAAAGTTAGCTTAACAAAGTTTCGCAGAGTATGTTCAGTACTTAATGGATTAATGTCGGAAAAATTAATAGTCAGGTGACGTCATTGACAAATAGTGCCAGCATTGGGTTACGAATGCACCTATTAACTTTTATAAATAAAGTACTAATCAAAGATACTTTTACAGTAGTTGATTAAGTTTATATAACTATAAAAGAAAATTAAATAGGTTATATTTCATTAAAATATGTAAGGATTAAACTAGGCTAAAACTTTTTATTATTGCAAAAAATTACAATGTTTGGTCTTTTTTAACGAATATCATTTTCATTTCAATATGGTGCGCATTTTGGAGTTGGAAGTTGGAACTTCATTTTATAAATCTGAGAATATATGTAATTAAGGGATTAAACAAGCGACTTAAAATCAAGCAAGCAGTAGCCAACTACCAGGTCTTCAGACTCTTCAGCCCTAAAGCTGGGACCGGATTCACCTGTTACAACTTCTCCTATACGCTCTTAGCTGTCTGCATGCGATTAAGGTCAGCTTTCTAATCCGTACGAATACGAATAAAGTCTTGTCCTACAGGATTCCTTACTATTCCTTCCTGTTGGAGGATATTGGGTCATATTGTCCATATGCCCCCAACACAGGCATTTATTTAAAGCTTAACGGGTGGGTCCCAACCACTGTATGTTATGTAATTGTAGGGGAAAATAAATAATTTTTGATTTTTTTTTGAATTCTTCTTCTTCTTCTTCTTCGTAGTCATTCACTCTTGGCAGAGTAGTCGTGGCCATGTCTAAGTCAATTCTTGTGCCACTGAGCTGTTCTTGTGACTCATATTAGGTAGTTACACATTTTTAATCTCTAGTAGAGATTCTCTACGGTACTCGAGTACGGTTAGCGACCACTTTTCTTCTTATCAATATAATACGTGATTTCAATTCTATTGATTTGATTAAATATCTATAATGTATACTGGGACGATGAATTCTGGACGGAAATGTTTCTAGCAGTGTGAAAATGTTACAAGATCTTATGTAGAGCCTACCTTTTTACTCTACATACCCAAACTAAACTTAACAAGCACTAACTTTACATAATCAACACCTTAGTCAAACTGCGTTAAAACTTTTAGTGTGAAATGTGAAACTAGTCGACGATTATTCCAAAGAGTAATCCCAGATCGAGAACGAAAAGTCAAATTCATCATTTAAATTTCCGCCTCGCTGGGAATTGAACCCAGGACCCTTGGCACAGAGATCTGGCGTAGTAACGTGGTAGTAAACTTGCACCATTCTGATCGTTAAATTAATAAGGAAACGCAAAAAACGCAACAATTGTAGGTGTGGAGTTATGATATAACGAGCTAATGATAGATACTTAAATCATGTTAACTTACATAAACGTACGTGACAAACACCTTAGAGTAGGTAACCATATAGTAAAACAAGGAAGCCGTACTTGCCCATTTTGGTTATGTTTGAAGCGGTCACAAAACACACAACCAACACAAAAATATTTTGGTGATTCCAACACATAAATAGAACAGTTTCATAATCAATCCTAGTCATGGATCAGATATTTTTAAAAAACGGGATAGAAATTGTAGGTACCTACTTTGATCATTGCGGTTGGTGGTACAACGGGCGAACTATGTATATACTAAACCTATAGGTACTTAACATTCATGTAGATACTCTTTTAATTACGACTACATTGCAATTAGCAATAAAGTACACGCAATTAGATAGTTAATTGTATTTTAAGTACTATTTTAGCAACAACTTTAAAATTATTGACAAAATAATGGTATCGAACTCAAAGGGATAAGGCAATATTCTTGTTACCTTTCGAGTTTATCTATACATAATTATAACGGTCTTGTTAACAATACATTTAATTTCGTTATCACACGTAATAGCCGTATAGAATGCCACACGGTAACCGAATATCGTCAGTATTGCAACATCTTGACATTGTGTTCACAATGTCTCAACTTGTGTATCTTTGGATATTTACATTCGTTTTCTCGGGTATGGTGCACAAATTTTTATTACCGAATTAGGGAGGCAATAGATGTCCGATTTTTCTCTCCAATAGTCTGATCCGATTGTCTGATCAGACAATCGGAACGCCCTCGTGCCATACATTTTGTTTGAATATGTTACGGCTAATACCCGAAGTGCGGCTAGACCTAGTTCTAGCCGGCTACAACTAGGTGTAGCCGGCCACGTGCGGTAAGAACTAGGTGTATCCTATTTGTCGTCGGCTAGAACTAGATATAGCCGTACACCGGTGGTTATCTTTTTATCGAATGTTCAAATGCGCTAATTTTAATTAATTAGGTTAGCGAGGAGCGAAGCGACGAGCGTGTTAGGTTAACAGGAACCATCAGACGAGCCGAGCGAGCGAAGCGAGCGTGCCGCGGCAGCGGCCGGCGAGTGCCAGAACCGACTTTAGGGCGTTTATAACCTGAACATTTCATGAAATGAACATTGTATAAAATAATAATCGATCAAATGAACATTATGTCAATCAATATTACACAAAATGAATATTCGATCAAATGAAAATTATGTCAAACGATATTATACAAACTGATTAAATATGATACACCTAGTTCTAACAACACGTGGCCGGCTACACCTAGCTGTAGCCGGCTAGAACTAGGTGTACCCGCACTTCGGGTATTAGCCGTAACAAATACACATACACCGTCCACATACACATGTCCGATTCGACAGTGTTCCGATTCGATTGTCTGAATTTGTCTGATCAGACTATCGGAACCGACTATCGGAGGGAAAAATCGGACGTCTATTGCAACCCTTAGCCCGCCCTTCGCTTCTTGAAACGAGATACATAATAGCCACATTCGAAAATTGCTAGGCGTGATCTGTTAAACGGACTTACCTACGGTCACTTTTTTATTTATAAACCCTCCCAAATAAAACAACGACTGTTTGTGAAGTGAACCACATACCTAATATTAGTGAAAACTACTCCTGATACGTTTCTGAGAAGATCAACGCGAAGAATATCACAGATCACAGCACGGGCAAAGAGCAAAAAAATATTTTGGGTTCTAGACCCGTTGTAACAGTTTTTCAGTCTGAATGACTCATGACTCTTATATGAGCTTCTGCAATTTGACTATATCTCTCTCTGTGTATACTATATGTATTTTTTCCTTTTTATGATTAAATGTTTGCCTAAATTTTCAACTTTTCAGGTGCAATTTCATCCACAGAATCGGCGAGTTTAAGGTTTTACCATGGGTAAATATCAGTTGTCATATTGTATAAAACATAAATAAGTTTTGTTATCAAATGCCTAGTACCTACAATTATATCATCAGAATACGACGCATTTGTTGGCGTTTTGCTTAGTTTTATAGTAGTCTTCATAAACAGTGCTTCAGTCTCCAAGTGACATTAGTAAATATTTTTATACCTATTTAAGTTGAGTTCAGAGTGCAGCACTAATGGAAACTCCATCATTCTGTTACGTGTCAGGAGTACTGGGTTCGAGAAAATGCCAAAATGTACCACAAAGACTTTATTGTACACGTACATACACAAATTACACTATGTACACAGTACACACCAAAACACTCTCCACGTAGGTACCTACTCGTAAACACACTCGTCGAACACTGTATCGCCCGTAGAAATCACTTCACTACTCGCTGGTATCGCTTGTTCTTCCCGGTTTCGCTTTCGAAACTAGAATCCCACACAGTGGGCCCAGTGCCCCTTTTATACCACTCGCCTACTAGAATATTCCCGCAATTTTTGGAATAACGGTCTAGTATATTCCTTGCAATCGACTTTCAACCTTAAGACTATTGCCGTAAGGTCGAAGCGTCGTCCGCGTACTTTCGAGACGGCCGCGCTCTATTGTTCTATTGTTCGCTTGACATGTTTATGGCCTTTATTGTTTATTGCTTCCGGTTTAGCGAAGTACATACGCCAGGGGTCTCAATTCATTTAATTTTTCCATATAATTACGAGCAAAGACCAATAATCACGTGATACCGAAGACAGTTAATGAGTTTAAATATAAAAAATTATCTAAAATTAGACAGATTAGTGTTACTTACCTACTAATAGGTAGACAAACTGTCAGAATCCAGAACTATCCTTCTATTGGGCTCTAGGCGCCTCTTACAATGTGAGAAGTAGGTGCTACAGGACATAGTCTACGACGCTGGCCAAGTGTACATTTTATAGGACTTCACACGCGTGTAACAATATTATAGAAAGCTCTCAGGTTTTTAAAGCACTTGGCTTACACGACTTTTTTAGTTATACGCTTGCAAATAATTTAAATTACCAAACTCTCTTTCCAGGTCTTTACTTAACTATTCAGTAACACCTGTAGAAGAACCCCTCAGATTGCTGCCATACTTTAATAAAACCCTTGAATCGGTAGTCTACATATCCGGGTTCAACGAAACTGCAGATTCCGAAGGCGCTAGGTTAATAATTTTGGCGTATTTGAACAGGGGGAACTCCAATGTACTACAAATGGATTGGGGTGATGAAGCACGAGCTCCTTGGGAGAGTGTTGCCCTCTCATATGCATTGGTAGTAGCCCCGCGTACTAGACCTGTAAGAACCTTTTCGATATTTTGTTTCTATTGAGGTTATGAGGGGACTCTCCCATCTTTGAAACAAAAGCGCCACCCTTCCGGTGGCACCCATGACAACTGTGACTAAATCGTGTAAATAAGGACTTGGATGGTTAGTTTCTAAGCAAATGGTGTTAGAACTTTACTTAGTTAGTTGGCAGGTATGAGGATTAGGGCAGGAACTGTCAGCTCGGACATCTTTCGAGAATAAAAAATAAAGTATTTCAAACATGTTACGTTATCTGTTCCACGGTTTCTCATTGCATCCATTCGTCGTTGTACCTAGCTTTTGTATTTTGTTATACGTTGCTCACCACTTATCGTAAGGCGTCTTTATTGTAATGTTTTGCACACCTATCTAAAAATATTAAAATTTAGGATTAACATTACTGAAATCAACTGAATCCATTAGGTTGGAAGAGCATTTGGCAGAGCCCTAGTGACGTATATTAGGAACGGTATTACGGGCCAAAGAATACATCTTTTGGGACACTCTCTGGGGTCCCACGTGGCTGGGTATGCTGGTGAAACCGTCAAGGAGCTTAATCTTGAGGTGGGACGGTAAGTTTGAGCTGATTCTTATAAATAGATATAAATTATTCGGAACACATGCATTATTCTACAAAAAATACGATATTTCAAACACGATATGGCGTACAAAAACTTTCCACCTGAATTACTGAAAGAATAGCTATAGCTCTACAGAAAATGGAACATTTTTAAGAGCGTTATGATCGCTAACGACGCTAACTAGAACGCTTATTATTGTCGGTGTCAAAATTAAGCTATGTTGTTATTGTCAACCTTGAATATGTCATTTGTGCAATATTAATTAATCTTGAAACAGCGTCTGCGCTGGTAGTTCGTTCTGACTTATTTCTTTTAAAAATGGCGAACACCTATAATACCTATATTGTATATTGTAATTCCTTGATTGATCTTTAAAAATCTTAGACATACCAAGTGATTATAAGTTGCATATTTAAGCTTTATTTATTTCCAGCATAACTGGATTGGATCCAGCCGGACCTTTATTCGATAGAAGTAATGGTTTAAACCCTTCAGCAGCTAAATTTGTCGACGCTTTCCATACTAATCCAGGGCAGTTCGGCATTAGTCAATCCATTGGTAGTGTTGACTTTTGGGCAAACTGCGGAGATTCGATCCAGCCTGGATGCCCTAATAATCCCGAAAGCAGGGAAGATCGTAAGATTTCGAATGTTTTATGTCATTATTATGTTTTATGTTTGCTTCATAAAGAAAATGTAATTGTTTTGATGTGTCAGGAGCTCAGGAGTTAGTTACTTGCAATGTTCCAAATATGCCATACCTGCCAGGTATTAAGCAATACGTTCCAGGTATGTGCTTCCACTAATTTGGTTGTAAGCAGTTTAATCCCCGTTAACTTAACTTTAACTTTACAAAACTTTTTGTAAACTTTCTATTTTTGGCACTACTAGGATTTTTCGTGTTTTTTTAAGCTCCTGATAGCTGCTGTAGCTACTATAGGCACTCCGATATTATCCATTCTTTATGGGTCACCCATTTTATGTTTTCATTATCCCTGCTTTGACGACTTTTAAATAGATCTATAGATGTTCATGCAAAATAAATTGAAGTATAAATAAATAAACACCATATGTTTCTGATAGAACTGTGCAGCCACCGGCGTTCATACAGGATATTTGCTGAAGCTGTACTGTCGCCCACCTCAATTATAGCTGTAAAAGCCGATAATTGCTTCAGTTGGCGGTCTGGGAGGGTTTCGTCGCAGATTATATACCTAGGGGACTTGGTTGACACCAAGTAAGTACTAAAACCATTTTCACGTTAAACAGCTTATTGTAGGTATTGAAGAAAAATACCAACCTGTTTTTAAATTGTCACAATGTTCTTAATCATCATTTATTACTCGTGTTCTTCAGGTAATTGCTATTTAATTACCACTTTATTACTGATTAACATAATTATCATGGTAATATAACAAACGACAATGACATGAGTTCCCTCTTTGTAAGGGCCATTGTTGCATGTGGAAAGTCTTAAGAAAAATAAGTATTATTAAAGATCTTAAAAGAATCCATAAAAGAAAAAAAGAGCTATTAATACCAGCTCTATTACAATGTGTCGTAGACCTTTAAAAACTTACTCCGTTTATTTTAGGTCTAAAAGCCAAATTTTACTGATGGTCCTATGTTTTCAGTGCTCGTGGAAACTTCTACTTCTCAACAAGGAGCAGTGCACCTTTCTCGAAAGGAAGAACGGGACTTGTACCAAATAATTAAAACTCAATTTGATGAGCGATCATCCAATTCAAAAGTAGACTTTGTAGCTGCTATCTTTATTGTCAGTAGTAAGGATTTTGGAATATAGCAAATAAATTGTATGAGAAAATAAATAAACTGAGTTTAAAATTCTTTCCTAGTGACAGAACAAAAGTACCTACTCGTAGTATACCTTACCTTCACAATAAAAAGAATGTTCAAAACTTCCCAGTTGATCATCGACGTAATCGAAGTCAATTAAATAAGCATTATTAGGGGTAACTCGAAAATTACTCGTCAGATGTCGCTCATATTTAAATGAGGCCACTCAACAAAGACCAACTTTCGAATATAACAAGAATTATTAAAATCGGTTCACCCTATCCATACGACAGAAAAACATAAATTGAGAACCTCCTCCGTTTTTGAAGTGGGTTAATCTACATGTCAAACAATTGCATAACGTTTTCATCAGGCGCTTCATTCAACATCTATAGATTCTATAGGATATCATAAGAATCATACACTCCTTAAAACACAAAAAGTGGATGCCTTCCATCCATCTTGCCCAAACATTTACTACAAATTTCACTTTTTATTTTTAACTGACTTCAAAAAAGGAGGAGGTTCTCAATTCAACTGTATGTACTTAAGTACTTTTTTTTCTTATGTGTATCTCATAGCTTTGTAGTTAATACTTACTGAATGAACCGATTTTGTAATTTTTTAGTATGCCTACCTACTTATTGAAAAGCCAGTGCTTGTGTTCTAATAGAAGTTAGATAATACTTGATGATTATTTTTTGAGTTATACCAAATAATGCTTACTTAATTTAATTGACTTTGGTTACGTTGATTAGGTACGTTCTCATTTTATTAGTGTGTTTGTTTTTTTATATTTTTTCCATTGGAGAGTAGTAAGCTACTCTTCGCTAATAAGCAGGCGTGCAAGGCATGCGCAGGGGAATAAAAATTTAAAATTTAGAACATCTTCGACACAAAATGCATGTAGCTCGTAAACTGCAGATCTGATTTTCATATAACATATTTGAACAAGGCTTCCGATTAGAAAAACCTTCATTCATTTAGGTCCTAAATCTTAAATTTTAGGAGGTACGGTACCACAAGCAGACAGCCTCGATCGCAATGTCTTTTTGATTATCACAGGGCTTTATCTCTTGAACTGTTTTCACCTCTTTAGTTGCAATAGGGCTTCAACTACGGTTGACCTGAACAGAAGGAGGCTGCTGGCTGCGTGACTGCGTGACACTTCGTGACGCGACTGCGAGAGCAGAGTCGCTGTAGACGTGACGTGACTCTTGTATTCCATGAGCCGTTGTACCTGAGTCGCCGAGAATATTTCCACTCTCTCAATATTTCCACTGAATGTAAAGGACAGTGCACTTTTTGCTACAACCCCTAAATAAGGTTTTTTGATCTCACATTATTGTGAGTCGACCGTATAGACTGTTTTTTAAAGCTTTTTTTGTTTTGGTAAAAGTATTCCAGTACCCTTAAAGTTATAAACTGCTCCTCCACTGACAGCTGTAATTTTAGGAGTTAGTATTTACGAACCTTTGAATACAGTAAAAATACTGTTGAAGCGACATTATTGCTTCATTGACATTTTTTACAATGAAGAATATTTACTTTGATTATTAGCTCTTCATATTCTCTGTCAAAAATAAAAAATACAAGTGAAAGAATATTATTTTCGTACGTTGGTTTTCGATTTAGAAGCACATAAAACAAGTTGTAACCGCGCGACGCGGTGTTTGTAACGTCACACGCGGTCGAAACTTTAAATGCATGTAAAATCAAAACTACTAGGTATTTTAGACTAGAACAATAACTTGTGTATTTGTATACATACAAGCTTTACTGTGACAAACTTTCATAGATTTTATTTACCTAGTTACATCCTTCATTTTTAAATAATAATAAATGTTGAAGATGAAAAAGTAGGTAGGTAGGTAGGTAGGTTTTTTGTTACGGCACTTATTATCCTTTTATAGCACAGCGTGACCTAAACCCGCATTTAAGTCACAGATATCCGTGATTTAAATACATGATTTTTGCATGGTAAATGACGCTAACTTCACACCGTTCAAAAATGAATCTATATTCATAATTTCGTGCAATTCTTACCTGAATAATAAAACATAAAAAAACAAAGATTTTGAATCGACAACATATATCTGCAAAATTCGGATTGTCCAGTTTTGTTAAATTGTAATGATTCTGAGAGACAAATCGCAGTCGCCATATTTGACACTCTAGCAAAACGTCACTGACAGCTGATTGCTGTGTTGCCAACTTAGCGCTAACTGCTAATTTTGTGTGGTAGAAAACTTTAAATTTAAACATTAATAAATTCGTAATAATTCCTTTCGTATTTTTTTATCTGACTCTTCAAGTTACACTTTGTAATTCTCTTTCGCACCCTTAGAATAAATTATTCTAAGTTCGCACCATAAAACAACAATAACATCATCGCAACTTAAAGAGTGTAACTCTGTAACAACTTAAAAAGATATGTTATTTATTTATTTATTTATTAAGTTCACACAACAGAGTGTGGGTGTCTCAATGTTTTTTATATTAAACTTATTGATATTTCATTTAACTAAGCTCACATTATAGACGGATTGTCATTTTCCCATATATACTTTTTTATTTTAAATAATTGCTAGTGCTAGTGGGTCAGATATGTAAGTATATTTAAAAATATTTCTATTTCAGTCTGACATCCAAACCTTAGAAAGACAGGGCGTATAACTTTTCTAACCAAGTAGGTATTGGTGGTCATTGGATATTATTGTCCTAGATATCGCACCAACCGTGCCTCAAGGATTAAATAGAACGCAATAGACCTACGTACCGTATAATAATTCATAGCACGTAAATGTTATATCCGACGACATTATTGTTTTAGTCCACCGTTAGTCACATGGTACCAACTTATAACGGAAGTAGGTACAAGAACTTCTTTGGCGACACAAGATAGAGTAGGATAGAGTAGGGGAAACATTAGTTATCTAGCTATTCCTAATTACCCACCGTTCTCAATTATCCTACTTTCCCCTATTCAGTAGGCTTTCAACCGACTTCAAAAACGAGGAGCTTCTCATTCAACTTTTTAGTGTTTTACCCATTTACCTCATAACTTTTTAGCTGAAGAAGCAATTTCATTACTCTTTTTTATTCGTTATCTTGCGTAGCTAGTTTCTTATCTGGTCCTAAAGCTTGAGCGGCATCTCACGAATAGTTTTTGAGACTTGCCAACTTTGAAGTCATTTTATTTATGTTAATAATAATAATTTTACTCTTTATTGTACACCATACAGAGAAACATGAAAGAGATAATATAACAAAATGAAATACAATAGGCGGTCTTATCGCTAAAGAGCGATTACTTCCAGACAACCTTAGGGTAATTATACCTTTTTCAGTTTTATTTAACTTGCAATATATATGCTCGGGACAAATCTTACAAACTGAAATCGAACGCCCGTTGATTGGTCGCCGTTTTACTAGTTTGTTATTTTCAATTCAATTCAATTCAAATACTCTTTATTGTTCACCAGTTTTGACAAAAATAAGCTCGATATTACATTAAGAAAACAATCGGCGGTCTTATTGCTAAGCAGCAATTTCTTCCAGACAACCTAATGAGGGAAAAATTACAAATATTGAAAAAAATATTGAAATTAAAATATAAAACATAGAGGTACACCGGTATCTCTCTCTTATTTGTTAAAACGAACTCCATATCGAACGCGAACGAATATTGTACCTACCTGTGTGTAATGGCCCAAATATCAGAAACACTAAATAACACTGATACATTAAAAATTATGATCAACATCACATTTATTCGTTTGAACTTCAATTATACAGAATTGTTTCAAAGCTTATAGGTAGGTACAATTCTCGGAACAAATTATGATTCTCGACTTTTCCATTTTTGTAGCTTGGTTAATGGCCCACGATTGATCACTGACAGTAGGTAGGTATACCTGCCGCCTTACTAATAAAACATAGTATAAAGTTATTGCATGTTTAATTTAGGTATCTTGACTTTTTCATATACCTTCGACTTCACAAAATCATATGACAGGGACAAATAAGTTTAACATGGAATAACTTTATACTGCTTTTTAGTAGTAGGGCCTTACTATCACCAAAGGGTCTTACTATAGGTATAAATATTTTAAATAATATACCCGTTATATAAACACAGTAGCTATAATTATAATTGCAGACTATTATTACTATTTAAACCTACTAAATTCTCTGAAAGTTCCCACAGTTTCCGAGCTAACGTTTGATTTCTGACCGTCCATAAAGTGAAACGTGGTCTGCAATCCACGAAGTATTTTCCGGTAACCTTCTCGTTCTCTGGAGCGACCGCCAGGTAAAGTGAAGTCTGAGCACCATCTTCAGCACTCCTGCAGCAGATCCAACACCATATTTTAAAGCCAAATCTACTGAGGACGTTGGTCTTCCCAAGTAGACCGGTCTCGATAATCCCTGGATGTAACGCGTTAACCACCACACCCTTATCCTGGAGTCGTCTGGCCAGTTCCATGGTGAAAATCAAATTGCAAAGTTTGCTGTTGGCGTAAGTCCGAATTTTTCCATAATAACCTTTCTTATTCAATTTGCTCAGTTTGAAGAATCCCAAATAATGTATAGTGGAGTTCACATTCACGATCCTGCTCGGTTGAGATTTGATCAGCAAGGGTAGTAAGAGCAGCGTTAGCAGGAAAGGAGCAAAATGGTTCACTTGCATACCTTCTACAATTCCATCTTCCGTAACATGATTCCCCAATCCGAAAATTCCTGCATTGTTGATCAAAACATCCAAACGTTCTTCCGAATCGAGAATTTCCTTAGCGAATTTCCGCACTGTCTTAAGATCGGATAAATTGAGATTTTTGTACACAACATCACTATTACCGGTTTCTTTTATAATGGTGTTTTGGGCTAAGAGTCCTTTTTCCTCGTTCCTGCAGCCTAAAATCACACGAGCACCCCTAGCTGCCAAGTCCTTCGCAGTGTAATATCCTATGCCGGTGTTGGCTCCTGTCACTATTACAACTTTTCCTTTCATGCTTACATCCGACCGGAATTTTGCTACAGTCCACTTTAAAAACGTTCTTATTAATATCACTATAAGAAGGATACATATTAACGATATTATGGCGTAAATATAAGCGTACATGCTTGCGTATTCGAATCAAGAACTTGAATGGTCGCGTGTAATGCTTTAAACTTGAAACTGGTTTGCGGCGATCTTGAGCCCAATGAATTATTTACGAGTAAGTACGTACATACTTGCGTCCTATGGAAACAAAACAATGTGACACACATGCGTGAAATGAGAAAAAGTAGAATAGGAGTGATTCCACTTTTAAACAAAAGCCGTGCAAAGAAAATTTTAAAAGAAAATATTGATTTTCTTCGATAACAAAATAATACTGTGCTAATAAAATAAAAAAAGTATTAATTATTTTCCAGCCACTGTTACTTAAAAATATTAAACAAATCTTCTAATCTAATGATAATATTTGTAATTGTTTATATAAATGACAACATTTTTTACCGTTTCTTCAATAATAACTCCCAAAAGGGTGATTTATACCGACTATGGGGAATATAAACCTGCTATTCACAAAGTACGAACATGGAGTTATTACAAATATATTCATATATTTGCGCACTATTTGTGTCCGTGCAAAATTTTATAAACAGGTACTATTTACAGGTATTTTATAAACACCTACACCAAAAACAAGAAAAAAATACATATTATACATTTCAGTGAGTAGTAGAGAACGAGACAAACATATACAATTATAGGTACATAGTCAATGACATGAATAGCTTTTAGTACCTAATATTTTGAATCACGGCATCTACACTGTGAGTTTCGAAAAATAAATAAAAAATATAGGTAATATTAAAATAATGTATTACACAGTTGTTAGTCACAATACTCACAATGTTTTCCAATTTTAATTAAGTAATTAAGATTGACTAGACGGTTAGGTCAGATAACGACAGCATGTTTGTGGTAACCTTGTCTCTATGAAGGCATCTAATTACGTTATATCACGGTAAGTATGTAATTATTTAGGTTTTAATAGTTGTTGCTCGCGTATTGTAATTGATTGAAAGCTAAAAAAATAATGAAAAGATAAAAAAATAGTCCAGGCATATTAGGGGTTTCACCTTGGAATGAGAGATAGTCGGCTATAAACTTGTATAAATCTTTATTTTAACATCCTAAAACTTGTCTCAAAAGCTACTTATCGCAGGGTATCTGCGACTACAGATATTCCAAGGTCAAAGGTCAAAAAATCGTTTTTTACACATTTATTGCCAATATCTCGTTTCCTATGAGTTTTATGCTATTTGTGTTTGTTATAAATATTGTAGAGGATTCAATTCTCTACAACTTTTGTTTAAACATTTTTTTCATAACTTGAACCATTTTCGAGACAGAGGGTTGAGCGCGCGTAGTGTTTATCTACATATATACAGTATCTTTCGAGGTCAACCTGTAGTCCCGATTAAAAACACGCCGTATAAAGTTTTTAAATTATTGATAAATACATAATTATAAATGATTCGCATTTTTTAATAACTATTACATTATCATTAATATTTTTTTTTGAATAATTAAGTGTTTATTCATTTAATAATAACTTACCTGTACGTAAAATTATTAAGTGAAATACTTTAATTACTTATTTCTTAATTATAATCTTATTTATACTAATTAATTAATTAAAATAAAGGTTTATACAAGTTTATAGCCGACTATCTCTCATTCCGAGATTCTTGCCCTCATAATATGACTAATATGCCTGGACTACTAGGCTTAGCTCTAGCAAAACCACTGACCAAACTGATTTACCAACGTTTAATCAAGTAAATTTGAAATTCGAAAAAAAAATTACAAGAGAATATTAAAGATTTACGAGATCCCATGCTTTGAAGTGTGTAACATTATTCAGTACAAACTTTACTCAATAGGAGAAAGAAATAATTAAGAGAATATAATATTACTGTGACATAGTTTAAGTTTGTTGAAGATTGTCATTCAGTAAATATTAACTTATTTGGATAGTGTGATTCAGATTTGTCGTGACGTCAACATGTGACCTGTGCGCGGTGTCACCATATATTATCCCAAATATATATACTTAAATATTTTTGAATCTTCTTTAAATTCATTAAACTACAAACTAAGGTTTCTACATTACTTCTCCATGAAAGCCGTTAGTAGCCGTTGGTTCTTCATTCAAGTTGAAACTAAAAATCTCGCACCGAACAACCTTGACCTTAGACGTCGTAATACGTCTACTCGTAATAACCGTCACTATTGAATTACATAATTAAATAAGTGTACCTTATACATATGTATAATTAACGCGTGCTATCTGCGCTATAATTATTTTCCGTGTTATAGTCGTAAATGTAATAAAATTATAATTAATGTAGTAAAGTAGTATTGAGTAACTAAAAAGTAAAAAGTAAGCTATGAGTATAATGAGCTAGCTAAGTTCTTTTGTCCGGCACTTTATCCACAACCAAAATCTAACCTATCTACGCCATAAAGGTACCTCAACAGTATCAATATCACGTTAGAAATCTATTCCTGTGATGGCACTTTGCCAGATGGCTTCAACTAGACATTTAATCACTGCATGCATAATTTTTCCTCAATGGAAATAACATTTACTGTAATTTCTCGTAGTTAACCTTCGGCAAATTAAAAACCAGTATTCGACAATAGCCTGACTTTGCTATTTCTCTAGTCTAATGCATGCAAGGTAATTCAATCCGCTTCGGTCTATTATGACACAATCCAGCAAAATCCTTGTTCGATAGCATTTCGATAGTACCTATATCAATTACCTACTTACTGTTGATTATTTTTGTTTAACTCGACGAGTAGGTATTTGATATGTTTACCGTAATGTTATTACCAACAATACGCTGAGCTACACTGACAATAGAGGTGGTTGAACCTAGAGTTCAGAGATGGTAACACCGCCCACCAAGATAGGTACTTAGTTTCATTTCTATCGCGTAATATTTGTTTTAACAAGAATAATTGTGTTCCGAGTAGAAAGCTGGTGTAATTTGAAAGGTGTGGTATCTAGTTACAACTTTTCAGAGGCGACAACCTCTCAAGATTATGACGACAAGTCCTCAAGGTTAGCGTACTTCTGTGGCCAAAGTACAACGAGACTATTACCTATTACTAACTAGAGTATTCCTAATGACAACTAACAAGACTAGCTAACAAGACTATCACTAACAGCCCCTGCCCCACTAATTAATACAATTTTAGTCCTTATTTGAGCCTAGGTCAATCACAGCCTTCAAGGGCAGCAGCGGAAGTAAAGTGCTGCATGCTCGATTACAAATTAAGTTAAATTATTATCGATTACAAATTAAGATTACAAATTAAATTAAATGTTCCAAATTAAGTTAGGTGCGGGAAATAGGGCCTGTCGGCTAACAAGCCATAAGTATCAAAAAGTATTGAAAATAATCGACACTCGTGATTATTTAAACACAATATTACAATTATTATAGCACTTTTACAATTACCTATTGTAGCACTTTTACAAAAAATATTATAGCACTTTTACAATTATTGAAACACTTTTCTAATTACCTAATAAAATATGCCAACACACGTCATATTTATCTGTGCACTTCGACTGTACAGTCAAAACTGCACAGTTAAAACTGAAGGTATGTAGCCTGCTTAATGATTTTTACAAATTGAGGACACTTGAGGATTTTAAGTGTCCTACTTCCTACTTAAGTTTACGTACTACTTAATTGTCATTTCTTCATCCTCAAAATTCTATGGTAACTAAACAAAATTAGTCGGATTGAAGGATTAAAGGCCAATTATATTATAATTTATAAAAAAATATTAAATAAAAATTATGAAAAATATTAAATCATAGTAGGAGTCAAAATTATATTCATGGCATTTGGACGGTTTCATATAAGATCGGTTATATATTTTTATTTTATGGAAAGCGGCACTTCTGCCTACCACGATTTGTTGTTTCCTTCCGACTAGGAGCTTGAAAGCCAGTACATACTTTTTCTTTGCTTTCCTCTTCTATCTTTTTAGGCCAGCAACGCATCGATGATGCTTGGCGTAAGCGTAACTAAGCATTTGTCTCATCTGCTCGCTTGCCGACTATTACCAAAAAAAGGGTGTTTAATAAATAAAATAAATAACAAGTGTGTATAATAATATTATATTTTGTTTGTAAATATACATTTCTTATTATAATAGTTTTCAGCGTTTTATAGCGTAAATGAATCACTAGGTACATACTCAACAAGAAATTACCAATTTTGTCGGCTCTACTAACTCTACTTGCTTTGAAGGGGAAGTTAGATCAAATATCCTACTAATCCTACTAATATTATAAATGCGAAAGTTTGTAAGGATGTGTGTGTGTGTGTGTGTGTTTGTTGCTCTTTCACGCAAAAACTACTGAACGGATTTTCATGAAACTTTGCAGTAATATAGCTTAGACATCGGAATAACATAATTTGTTAAAATTTATAGAGATTTTTGAAGGGACTGGTTTCCCGAAGCGAAGCGAGGGCGGATTTACTAGTGTTAAATAACACATTCCTTTCTATAGTATTGTACAGAAAACAATGTTCTAAATTATACTGCAAATACATGTTAATGTGGTATTAATAAAATGTCCTCAATTAGCAATGAGTAGGGTTTTCAATACCTAATCGAAGTAGATTGTAAAACTGCGATATAATTAATTTACTAAGGACAACCAAACAATTCATTGTGAATAGTGTTTTTAATTTTTTATAAATAAGTACTTCGTACTTGTTTGATTTTTGTGAGTGGTCAAATTTCACTTAACAAATATTTTATTATAAAAAGCTAAAAGCTAAGCTACAACCCACTAATGGCCCACTACTGAGCACGGGTCTCTCCTCATTACTGAGGAGGCCTAGAGCATACTCCACCACGCTGCTCCAATGCGGATTGGTGGAGAATATTTTTAACTATAATATTTTATTATAGTAGCTACTTAATCTAAATGCTGTGTTACTGGTAGTCAACGAAAATAAGATGAAACAAAACCAAAGGTGATTATTATCACGGAAAACAAATAAATATGATTGAAAAACCTTGTTATTTTGTGCGTATTTCCCGTAGCCGCATTGTAAAAAAAAAATAACAAAAGTTATTATCTAAGTGAAGCCTTAAAAATAAGTTGCCACGGTTTGTCGGGCACAAGTGATATTATATAACCTAAATAAATAAATGATTTTGAATTGTTTCTATGTTTTTTAATAAATGGTTGTGGTCATCGTTTTCTGTACAAGTGTATTCTAAACTTTTTTTCTCGTATAAATTCAGTACTTTGAGATATGTAAATGAAAACTGGCTTGGCGTTAAAAATGTCTGTTTTCAATTGACCGACAAAAATATTTTTGGTAATTTAATTGTACCTACTAGGTACCT
Organism: Hesperia comma; assembly: GCA_905404135.1. Lineage (NCBI taxonomy): Eukaryota > Metazoa > Arthropoda > Insecta > Lepidoptera > Hesperiidae > Hesperia > Hesperia comma. The sequence continues at coordinate 13,408,627 of FR990022.1, read as the reverse complement.
ATTCTAAGCAAATATGGCTAAAGAATAATAATTGCGGATATATACGAAATAAATCAACACCATTAACAAGGACCATAGATCGTAGTCCATCATAATCTGTACAACTAAGACTTGACATCGACGCATTTGTCGGGCAGGAACCAGCCGTGAATGCACTTGGGCGCGGGCGAGGGCGTGCGGAAGCGCACGCGCGCGCGCTCGCGCATGGTGCGCGCGTCCAGCACCAGTAGTGCTATCTCGTGCGCGGCCGCGCTGCTCGGCTCACACTCGCGCACCATCGCCGATAGCAATACGCCGTCATCTTCGTCCTGTATATTATCTCAAATTATCTTATATATACTTTGATGTTTTAAATGTCTAGATTGAGCGTCGCCCTACAATGAAAATAAAAAAACAAGGCAACATTATCAAGCATGTGTGCGTGCAGGCGATGTTTTACCCGTTCGACTATTGTCTATGTATGCGTAATGTGTGCGTAATGATATAAAAATTGTGGCTAACAGTTAGCCACAATTTACTCCTCCGAAACGGCTTGACCGATTGTAATGAAATTTTGTATGCATATTTAGTAGGTCTGAGAATCGGCTACTATCTATTTTTCATACCCCTAAGTGATAAAGGGTTGTTCACTTTTATGGTCTGGCCGGGCTAAGAATGCGTCCCTGAAGTCTGTCATTCGACTGGGCGATGTAACTTTGAACTGGCGTACAATTAATTGACAATTTTTTAATATCTTTTAATTGCCTTATTAACGAGTGATAACATTAAAATCAAACATTAAATCGAATAATTATGCCAACTTAGGTACAATAATTGTATTAATCTTGGGCTAAAATTATTACAATTACTTAAATAACAAATATAAAAACAATACCTTTTAAAAGAAAACCACGTCAAACGGCGCTCGTTCAAGGTTATATCCATGTCATATCAACTTTTTGTTTTTGTAGTGATGTGACATAATAACAAGGCAATTGTAATCGAATATTTTTGTAATCTTAATACAATGTCGGTAAAATATAAAATAAAACGTTATAATTTTATAATATATTATATAAATAATGTACTAAGTATTCAATAAAGTTAATATTATTGTAATAAAGGTACACCCAAACATAACTTAGGAAAATTTGTGTTATAATATCACTCAGGTGAATCAAATGAAAATAAAATAAATAAATAAAACATTTTAATTTTTTTCTAAGATTTACCAACATGAGTTGGTAAATAACAATGTTTTCGGACTTTTACCACCATTTATTTGGTAAACCTTAGGATTTACCTATAAGCATAACCATAATCTAACCCATTTATCCTCGATTTGAGTTCCTTAGTTTTTCTATGGCGGGGGGCTCCACCTCCGAGCCCCCCTTACGGGAGGCTTTGCCTGCCCGTCCCCCTTGCGGGGGCCTTCAGCCCTCCGTAACCTTTCTTTTCCAAAAAGAAACAACGAGCAGCAATAATAGCAGCAACACAGGTTGTATAAATTTTATATAAAACCAACATTTACTATGCCAAAGTTAAACCCTAAGATTAACCAAATGTATGGTGGTAAAGACACAAAAAAATTACACTTTTTTGTTATTTCGTACATTTACCAACTCATGTTGGTGGTTATGATTTACCGTGATTCGGACTTTTAATGTACATAATTATTGTACACATTGCTAAATCCCTCCATGGTCTAAAAGTCACTTAGAGTGTAGCGGAGCACTAAGAGATTTTAGTAAATTACCCACTCTCTTAAGTGGACAAAAAATATTGGACTGAACCATTTTATTTTTGCAATGGATTCTCATGAAACTTTAAACAATATACTATGTACGTATAGGTTTTTTTAGCAGAAAAATTAATTCGTTTGTAATTCGTATCATTGCTTCACCCAATTGATGGCCCACTAATAAGCGCGGATGTTTTCTCATCACAACGCTGCTCCAATGTGGATTATAGGAGGATAGTCTTAGGTAATAATTTTAAATGTTTATTACATACCGTAGCACCAGGACGAGGTACAAATATTGGCTCCGCTGGAGACCAGCCCGCTTCGTGCCATTTCTTGACATCACCCGCCTTTATGTCGATCTTTACTAACTGTAACAATGAAAATAATAAACTAAAATTCATTGTTTTAATTCATTAATAATTTACTAATCCTACTAATACATAATATATTATATTATACAATGTGTTTTTTTACACTTGATCAAACGAAGTGTGCGGATACTAGACAAAAAATTACCGACAAAAACATTTTATTTTTATTTTTTTTATACACTTTTTCGAAAATAAGAGCAATTTAATTTTTTTTAATTAAAAACCTTTCTTTTTGAGTTTCTTTGTCTGGGAACGGTGTATTTTCGTCAAAGTAGTCTCTTTTGAAAGCTAAAAAGTGTACCTACCTAAGCAAATAAAGTGAATAACAATATCGAACATAAGCTTCGAAAAAAATAAACTATTTGAAATAATAAAAATAAAACTTGATTTTTATTGATGTTTGACCTCTAACTTTAAAATGGGGTCGTTAACCTAGTCGTTTTTGCACGTGTTATTAAAGTTCATGATCTAATGAACAAATTCTCTAAAGTAACTATTGCTCTATTTTCGTTGTTATGATATTCACCGTCAAACTAGGGTCTCTTTAACGCATCACAGATAAATAATTATTGCTTTTTACAAAAAAAATAACTGACTTCAACCTCGATAAGCAGAGATAACTCAAAAACTACTTGGCAGATGGCGCTTAATTCAACATGTAGGTGTAAAGTTCTCGTCACTACAAATTAATCAAGCCCAAACACTAAATAACTACAGTAAATCGTTGAGGTGTTCCCTTGACTGTCTTTCGGCTTCATCAGATCGACTCCAGATGTTCATGAAATTGTAGCGCTTTCATGTACTTATGAAAACATTAACAAACACACTAGTCGTCCCTACAATTTTCGAAAGTTGCCCTCGATTTCTCCGAGATGCCATCATCAGATCCTGGTGATCCTTTTAAAAGGACCCCACTGCGCATATATACTTAACAACAAAAAATTATCAAAATCGACCCATTCACCATTCGCCCATCGGCCCATAAACGACGAAAAAATCGCTGAACAAACACAAAAAAAAGCATATATACCTACGGTCGAATTGAGAACCTCCTTCTTTTTTGAAGTCGGTTAAAAATATATTTATTTATTTTAATTACGCATTACACTGAGTAAATGCGACAATTATTTATTTCTTATTGAAGAATACGCAATAACAAGTTTTATTTTCGTTTTATTTTAAAGACATTTTTTATTATTACTGAAAAATGATACTAGATTGTAAATTAAGTAAAGTTATGGTAGAGGCACATCACTATTAATGCTTCGAAAAAAACTGGCAACACAGCTTATGTAAATTTAGTCCGTAGCGAAAAAAAACAGACTGTACTAACTAGAGATAGCAATTAGGTAGCAATTAATAGTGAAAAAACATTTCGATAATTCTCAGAAGTTCGTACATACGGGATGAGTGACCCGCCAAGCTGACGTTAGTATGGCCGGTCACCTTTAAAAGTGATTTATTTTGAAAAATACGGAGGTAGCAAATATTTAATGTTAGGTAGCAAATAGGTAGCAATTTTTTAAATCTACATCAACGTTAAATGAGTACATTAATGAGTAGTGTCCCGCCATTCTCACGGACACGGTTCGCGCTGGTCGTGAGGCCGCCGGCCGGCTGTTACCAGAACGTGCAGAGAGCCTTGTGTTCCTGCATCATAACGTACCTTTATTAAGTTTTTATGTTCTCTTTATTTTGTCTCACTAACTACTCATTCATTAGTATAATTTTGATTTTATTAATTGAGATTCACAAAGATTTCCTAAATTAGTAATAAATACTTTTTGATTAACACTGTTGTTTTAAATAGCTACCTAAATATATTGTTTTTCTTAAACAAAGTATACTCGGCAACTCGGCATTCAAAAACCGAGTTATTCGGCCGAGTACGAGTATCAAAAAACCCGCCGAGTACGCAGAGTACCGAGTATCAACCGAGTACTCGGCCCATCTCTAGTACTAACTCTCTAAATCGTAAACGTAATGCATAAGGTGAGAGAGCTCCCAATCCCCCCGAACAAAAAAAAATAATTACCTTGACATCTTTATATTTTTTTCTTCTACTCGCACCCCGAAAGTGTTCAGCCCCTCAGAAAGCGCTTAACGCCATACGTTTATGCATTATACCAACTTAAAAAATAATACAAGAATATTTACCGGCGCTGCATGCGATACATCGACATCGACCCCCGTACCGAAGCAATAGTTGTATGGACGGCCTGTCAACAGAATACACAAATAATTATTTATTATATACAAAAAGATTATTTTTTAAAGTCGTTAAAATTGCCGCCTACGACGCGGCGACGTCTACCATGAACATCCCAAATAATTGGACTTCAACTAGGTTGGTGGTTATTCTCAGGATGTTCTTATTTTAATTGTAGAGTTATAGACAACCTCGCTTCGCTTCGGGAAGCATTTTGCTCCGCTCTTATTGGTCGTAGCGTGATGTTATAAAGCCTTCCTCAATAAATGGACTAAGTATTCAGCACAAAAAAGAAGTACCTATAGATGACGATCGGTTTTTATTATTAAACATTCCAAACTTAAAAATTAAAAAACGAATCAATACCGTTATATTTGTCGTAATTAATCCGTGGCGTCTCGCAGCTGGTGTCTGCCAACATAGTCATATCCACCTTACTCATCTCGGGCGCGTCCAGCGGTATTTCGATACGGTGCGGCCTGCTGCGGCACCACTTGGCGAACTCTTTGTTAGATTGCATGGCCTGCAAATATTTATTTGACCATTTATTATGATAACTGTTATTGAAAAAAATACTATTTAATTTTTGTTCCCGTTGATTAAAAATTAAATATTGCAGTGTGAAGATCCTAGGCGCTTGCAAATTACGTTGTCTGAGAACGGCCTAAGCTTTAGGTATGTACCTACCTACTATCTACTTACGTACATCATCATCATCATCATCATCTCAACCCATCATGACCCACTATTGAGCACGGGTCTTTTCTCAGAATGAGAAGGTTAAGGCCATAGTCCACCACGCTGGCCAAGTGCGGATTGGCGGACTTCACACAACTTTGAGTTTTGCGAACTCTCCGGCATGCAGGTTTCCTCACGATGCTTTCCTTCACCGTTTGTAGCAAGTGACATTTAAATGTTTAAAACGCACATAACTCCGAAAAGTCAGAGGTGCGTGCCCTGGGATTTGCACCCGAACCCTCCGAATAGCAGGCCGAATTCTTAACCACTAGGCTATCAACGATTACATACATACCTACTTAGTATTGTTTCTCATAATTATGATTGCGCTGAAATTACTTTCATTTCACAACCATGTAATAATACGAGAATCCTTCAGCAAATCAACTCGAACGTATTGTGGAATTTCTTGTGAAATATTACTTTTTGCTGTTGTAATTTTAGAGAGCCAGGCATTCTATTTGGTCGGCAACGCAGATGACCTTGGATATACTCTTACCACCGGTTAGGATGTCTGGGAATTTAATATTGCTTCAATTGCTGTTGAACACTGAAATGTTCCCCTGTGTTTTGGTACTGACAACAAACAATCACATTAACTTACTTCAATAGTTTCAGCATAAAGTGCACTGATAATTTTAGGATCCTCGTATGTGCTGACGTCCACTATAATTTTACCATCGGTCTCGTAACAGTTGATGATGTGGAAAAACGCGAAGGATTCTGCGCGGTAGCGTTTTATAGTGTTATCCTTTCTGTCCACTATTGTTATGCATGTCTGAAAGAGGTAGTTGGGTATAATTAAGTACAACAACATTATTGTTATACCTACTTTAGTACTTAATAAAGCTGTGACCGGATCAAACCATGTAAGTCCCTATTAGACGGGCTCGATGGCGCAATTAGTAGTGACCCTACCATGCACGCCAAGAGTCGTGGGTTCGATTCCCGCTCAGGACAAACATTTATGTGATGAACATTTAATTTTGTGTTTGTTCTGTGTCTGGGTGTAATATATGTATTTAAGTATTATATTTGTGTTTCCTCTGTTGCCTGACATCCGTAACACAAGTGCTTAGCTACATACCACGGGTCAGGTCAATGTATGAGGTGTTGTGTGAATTTATTTATTATTATTTATTATTTGAGTATAAATCTACACTTCTTTAAAATTCGACCGTAAAAGAATTTCTTTGATCTCTTCAATTTTAGGTTAATTCGACCGTAAAAAAAATTACGTGCTTCGGTTATATTCGGTCATGCGGTTTACCATCAACTTCTTATAAAAAAGTTCTTTACAAATGGTTGATGGGGTTTCCCTTACTTTTTGCCGGAGGCGCATTGATCGTACCTTTGGGCTTTGATATTAGAGACCAAGGACGAAGGAAGGTCAGTACCTTACCCAAATTAAAATAACAAGCAAAACCCGTGCGAATAATTCGCACTACGTTGAGCTAAAGCGCCACTATACGAAAAGTACCTATAATATGTGAGTTGATTTACCAACCGTCAATAGATGGCAGCATTGCTGTATTGTTTCTTAATGTAATAATTAATTATATTGCAAAAACAAAAGCAACAATAAATTTTTCAATTGTTGATGCCGGTAGAACAAGTAATTAATTATCTATAAAATGGTATAAAATTTATGCGAAGTAATTGTGTGGTTTTTTCGAAAAAGCGAGGCAAACATCTTAACCTTAGCGTATTAATATATACCTATAATTATGCATTATTTGAAACCTAATGGAATTTAATATGACGCGGTTAAAATTGTAATTATTTTAAATTATACATAATATATTTACCTGGTCATCCGGGTACCATTGCAATGCTTTGGCTAATTCATCGTTGAATATCTTGTTTTTGAAAACACCGAAAAGCGACAAGCACAGCGGATGTTCGACGAGAATGAAATAGTTCTCAGTTATCCCTGGAAACATGCAAATTATGAGTTATTTGTTAGTACCTACCTACCTACTTACAATCCTACATATAAAAACTTTACAAAACCCATAGGAAATCCCTCTAAAATATAATGTTAAATGAGTCAACACTTCGTATGACTTGTAAATGCTTTCACTTAAGAGAAATTATAAATGTAAGTAAATAATAGATTTAGATAAATACAAAAGTAAATAGATATAATAGGTATTATAATTATAATAGAGGTATTGGAAATAATAGGTATTATATAATAGGTTTCATAGTATAATATAGGTGTAATAGTAGAATAGGTATTAGAAATGTATTTTAATTTCATTAAATTAGGAATATTATAAGTTACGGATTAACACGGCCCTTGAAAAATGAATATCAAGGGGTTATACTAGATGTAACAATAAAAAAAAATGCTTTCACTAGTAAAAAGTTATCAGATCTAAATGGCAAGCTAAGATTTCGGATTTAGAAGGCAAGATTCTACTGATTCTGCTAGCCCTATTTCTTTACGGCTTCCTAATGTAAAATTTTATATAATTTATAACAAGGACATTCTACCATAAGTCAATAAAAAGAAACATTGGGCAAAATACAGACAAACTTACATAAGTTAAAGTTACTAACTATTCCGTGTTAGGCCGCTATCTCACTGACGTTTTACGAGCGTTGGCGTTCGTCCAACGTCTGCGCAGCGGCGACGCTGCTGCTGAAGTTAACGTTGTGCTTGGACTGAACGCAACATTAACGTCGCGCTCAATGAAAAAACGCAACGTTACGTTGCTTGCCACTAGAGACCTGCGACGTCAACGTCGCGTCTGCGCAGCGTTGACGTTGGACGAACGCCAACGCTCGTAAAACGTCAGTGGGATAGCGGCCTTAATAACTATTTAATGTAGTTGTTACATAATTTATTATCAAAAAATGTTAAAATATTTACCAAAAGAGTGCATATAGGCGGGGTGCATCGACCATCTTGGAGGTATAGTGGATACTATGTGTGCCTTTTCGAACATATCACCTGAAAAAAGTTACATCTTACAAGTACATCTATAGTAGTTTCATTCTGTTGCGATGAAAACTTTTATGCATTTTCTCTCTTTTAGAATAGAAACAGCCTTACCAATTTCTAAGAAATAGTACCTACTTAGTAGGAAACCACCTGGGCCGCTTTAATGCATGTGGGGGACGATGGGGAGATGGTTAGATATGAATAATAGTTTGGGGCCATTACGAAAAGCTAAAAACCGGCCAAGTGCGAGTTGGACTCGCACACGAAGGGTTCCGTACCATTATGTATAAAACGCCAAAAAAATCTGGCCTTTTGTATGAGAACCTCACTTAAATATTTACTGAGTTTTTGTAACCACATATTAGCCACAAGCTACGCCATCTCTTGGACCGACTGGTAACTAAAAGCATGGACTACATATTAGCCACAAGTAACGCCATCTCGTGGACCGACTGGTAACTAAAAGCATGGACTACATATTAGCCACAAGTAACGCCATCTCTTCGACCGTAAGGTAACTAATATCGCTGAGGCGTCGAAAAATATTATTTATTAACTTAAATGTTTATTTTATTCTGTTTTTTAGTATTTGTTGTTGTAGCGGCAACAGAAATACATCATCTGTGAACAGCTGTGTAACTATTATGGCGCCTCTACACGATAGCCAACATGTTAGCCAATGTTGTGGCGAAGATGATTGCCAAGAGATTGTGACGGCGTCCACACGTTGGAAGGTCGATCAGTCTGCGTCGGTTCGGGCCAATGTGCGGACGAAATATGGAATATTTTCTTAAAATGAATATTGAGGTTCTAACGGCTGCTGCGGTTTAATTATTCTCAGCATACAATACAATAAAAATGTGTATAAAAATTATTATACACATTTATTTCATTATAATACACATTATTATACATCTATATTACTCATAGTTGCCATATTGTAGACATAATTTAGATATCGACGTGTGAATAAAGTGCGTGCGCTCAGCGTGGGCGCTCGTTTCTAACTGAAATCGTGGCCAACGTGTGGACGCTGCGCCGATAACTGTGCCACAATCACGCCACAACCCTTTGATCCGCGTTGAAAAACCGACACCTCACGGATCTTGCGCGAAGTTGTGGGCCAACGGCCCAATACCTACCAAAGTAATCACAAACACCCCTTCTACACGATGGCCATTACCTATTAGCCATAACCTTCGCCAACATGTTGGCTAACGTGTAGAGGCGACATTACGGTTCATGAGATACAGCCTGGTGACAGACGGACGGACGGACGGACGGACGGACAGCGAAGTCTCAGTAATAGGGTCCCGTTTTACCCTTTGGGTACGGAACCCTAAAAACGAAAAGATCCACCGGGATTTAGTTTTTTACACGTTATCACTTTAATATCAAAAAGTATTTACCATCTTCCATAAACGGGAACTTGACTATGACGTGTTGTAATTGCCCCCTACATACAGCCATACCCATATTGTAGACGTCACCTGTGAAAAATAGGTACATGATATAAATAAATTTAATAATGCTACACACTCACAACCAGGATTCCTTGTGTCGTAGCAATCATGGGCAAATCGGGCAACGTAAGTAACACTCAGAAACAAGATCATTATAGGTAGGTATACCCAGACGAGAACTGTCAACTCAACAGTATAATTTTTACCTCGATGGGATTCGAACCCAGGACCCATCGAACGGCGGTTCGATGGTAACCAGTGACCAGACGTATGGTCATTGAAACTGTATTTTCTATAACTGCCTCTTGATTGGGTGCTACGTGTGAATTGTTATTTATAGGTACTTAATAGCTAATCTTTAAGTCCGTAGAGTCCGAATATTTAAACATTGCCTGTCTTTTTAATAAACGCGACGTAAAGTCACCTACTCCAGGTTTAATTTTTTTTGTCCCTGACATGTGATTCTCTAGTCAAAGGTTAGAAAAAGACAAAAACATTTAAACTCGGCGTATCTATACACCACGTTTTTTATAAGACAATGCAAGTTCAAAAAGCTTCTATCTATCTATCAGCCTATCGAAGTCCACTGCTGGACATAGGCCTCCCCTAATTGGCGCCACTCTGACCGGTCCTGAGCCCTCTGAATCCAACGGTTTCCCGCTGTCTTCTTCAGGTCATCAGTCCACCTTGTCGGGGGGCGTCCTATGCTCCTTTTACCAAGACGTGATCGCCATTCGAGGACCTTTCTGCACCATCGGCCATCCGTCCTTCGAACGATGTGGCCTGCCCATTGCCACTTCAGCCGGCTAACTCTTAGAGCTATGTCGGTAACCTTCGTTAAACTACGAATTTCATCGTTGCGAATCCTATCTCGTAGCGAAATACCTAACATAGCCCTCTCCATAGCGCGCTGTGTGACTTTGAGCTTTTTAATGAGGCCAACTGTAAAAGACCACGTCTCAGATCCGTATGTTAACACTGGCAACACACATTGCTCGAACACTTTCAACTTCAGGCACTGAGGAAGATTGGATGACATGATATGCCGGAGTTTCCCGAACGCTTAAAAAGCTTAAACTGGTTAAAATATTTTAAGACATAAAATTATACAAATCGCATAAATCTTACCATTGGACATAACATGGGGATGCGCTGTGTGGTTCACGACGACCGCTTCTAGACTTCTCCTCTCTATGGTTTCTAGTGTCACTGGATCTATACTAACAATACAAAAAATTAAACCAATGTGGGTTTGTTTGGTTTCCTTGCACGTCCAACAGAGCAACGGGACGTGGTGTATGATTTGAACATAAGTGCCAAATACTAGTATATAATGGCTGAATTGACATAGGTTACTTGTGTATATGTTACCGGAAATGTATGAAATCTAGGAACTTTATACAATTCCTAGGAAATGTATACATTTCCGAGGAATTGTATACAATTCCAATATCGTATGAGGAAACGTATACGTCGTGGCCACATCGTAGATTTGTTCACTTCAAATGGTCGCATTTCATGAAATGGGCAACTCAGTTTGGCCAGACCGTAAAATCGTCTACCTTTTACGATTAGGTCATCCACGTTTGGCTGAATCGTAAAAACGCAGAATATAGGGCATAATTTTGAACCGTGACGTCTCCGGCGCTGCGGAAGGTGCAGCCCCTTCGCCCTTGCGTAACAAAGCACAAAGGCGGGGGCTGCCCTCCCTCCGCGCCTCCGGGTTCTAAAAAATAATCTAGGGGTAGGGCATACAAGACTACGTGGAGTAGGGGTAGGCTAATTCGGTTCTGTAACCAATTCGACCTACCTACACCTTGAAGAATTTAACTGAGTAGTAATGGAAATGAGTATTCATTGTTTTATAAAATAATATTTTTATTAAGGCACTCGGTGAGACAATCTGGTAACAATCATACCGTAAAATTTAATATCTTCATGTTATCTTCATGTTATTAATTATCCCGCGTACCCATTAAAATCTTAAATGTTTTACATTTCCGATTGCTATTTCGGAAATGTATAGTCTTCCTAGAAAATGTGTCTAATATAATTTATTTCACACATTTCCGGGCGATTTTAGGTATTACATACAATTCCTAGGAATTTTATACAAAGACGGAATATTAAATATATACATTTCCGTTAACATATATAGCATTCCAAAAATTAAAGATTACACTACTTAGCAATGTTTGATGTTTGATGTGTATATTTCTATGCAACAAGCGCGAGTTGTGATAACACCTATGACCCCAGAACAAATATTTATTTTGTAACATACTTAAATAGGTAGGTACAAGGTAGGTACCTCCCGGGACCCCTCGCATTGCAGACAGAGTCCCTATTTACTAGGATTAGGAGGCGTAAATAATTAAAGGTTATTTGTTTTCTGTATAATTATGCATACTTAATTTGCATAATAATTGCAGTTTTTTCAATGCATTAAATATATAAGTATAATATTAGGTATACATTTTTAGCAAAAAAGTAATTTGATGTATAATAATGATCATAATATAGTAAACTAGTAAACCCGCCCTCGCTTCGCTTCGGGTAACCAGTCCCTTCAAAAATCTCTATAAATTTTAACAAATTATGTTATTCCGATGTCTAAGCTATATTACTGCAAAGTTTCATGAAAATCCATTCAGTAGTTTTTGCGTGAAAGAGCAACAAACACACACACACACACACACACATACATCCTTACAAACTTTCGCATTTATAATACTAGTAAATCCGCCCTCGCTTCGCTTCGGGGAACCAGTCCCTTCAAAAATCTTTATAAATTTTAACAAATTATGTTATTCCGATGTCTAAGCTATATTACTGCAAAGTTTCATGAAAATCCGTTCAGTAGTTTTTGCGTGAAAGAGCAACAAACACACACACACACACACACACACATACATCCTTACAAACTTTCGCATTTATAATATTAGTAGGAAGTAGGATTAGTAGGATAATATTTTTCATCACACCTATTCGAAAAAGACGACTTGGTTCGGACTTACGGGGTTCCAAAGTTGCTGTTTTCTATTCAGCGGGCGGGAATGAATTTTCATACAACTTTTCCTGCCGGCTAGATCTTTTCCGTCCTATTTTGAATTTAGAACATTTTAGTATTTTGCGCTAAAGAAATCGAACGCAAATATTGTTTGAATAAAGAATGTCTGGTACGACGCGAGGGCCCCGCCAGCTGAATAATAAAAAAAGAAATTAAATTAAGATTTCGTTTTCAAATTAAAATTAAGTTTTCGTGCATTTTTACGTATTATTTTCTATTATTTTCTATTATATATATATATTATTTTCTCATAGTGGGTGATGAAAAGTAGAGTGTATCATTCTAGTGCAAGTATATTTTTGGGTCGGGCGACGTACTTTGAATCCTTTGCACTTTGCAGTCTTTGCACCCTTGTCATACAATCTACTATTGTATAATTTATTGTTAATGCAATTACCTAAGTAGATAAATTTTCAATTCATCAAAAATAATAATCTAACAGATAAATATATCTATTTGTCATTCTGTTTGTCCGGGCTAATCTCCGGAAGAGCTAAGCCAATTTTTTTAAAATTATCTTGTGTCTATCTGTCTACCACTGGAACATATAGACTACTTTTATATAGTCGCGGGCATTTGGTAATTTCAAATGAACTTATCTCATGAATTGTGGGTACATTTTTCTACCTGTACTATATAACACATTATCTAGCTATTATTTAAGCCAAAAAGTATATCAGAAATAAGTAGGTAAAATTCGTTATGTTGAAATTGACATGGGTCATTTTACCTTACGTCTAATTAAATAAAGTTAACTAGCTTTTGCCAGCGGCTTCGCCCGCGTGAATTTCGTTTAAACTTCACCCCTTTATTTCACCCACTTAAGTGTCATAAACGTAAGAGTAGATAAAATATAGGTATACTTAATCAGAAAGCTTCGAACTGCTAAGCTATCGGGAGTTACACGTGTCATTGTGAGTCAACCATAAAAGATAGACATATGCTGTCGTGGAATATTTTTTATATAACTTTAAGGAGAACATTTCCGTCATACATGATTTCTGTGTAGCTTTAACCATTAAGGTTGCACACGCGACGGAAGCTTAAAAAATTGAGTAACTTCTCCCGTTTCCCCAACATTTCCCTTCACTGCTCTGCTCCTATTGATTGTAGCGTGATGAAAAGTATACTATAACCAGCGCGGGAGAATGAAAAATAATTGTACTAAGTTTCGTTAAAATCCGTCGAGTAGTTTTTGTTTCTATAACGGTTATACATCAGACAGACAGACAGACAAAAATTTTACTGATTGCATTTTTGGCATCAGTATCGATCCCTAATCACCCCCTGATAGTTATTTTGGAAATATATTTAATGTACAGAATTGACCTCTCTACAGATTTATTATAAGTATAGATAATCTCGCGTTATCATACCTACTTTAACAAAATTAGTATCTACGCAATTACGCATACCTTCATAACGCTAAATTACTATCTTCTAAACCTTTATGTAATTCTTATAAATTATTTAGATTTAGATATCAAATGATACTATTGATTAATTGTAATGTCATTATAATCAGATTAATATTATTAATAGACGTTGAAAACTGATAACTTCGCGATGAATAGGATCTTCAAAAAATAAAAAATGCTAAAACAGCATTAAAATCGTTCAGTGCAGTCAAATAGGAATAAATGCGCAAACAGAAACATTCTTAAAGGTCATTCATTTTTTATTTTTACAAGCTATTTTGTGTTTCATGTAAGATATATGTACCTATTGTATGTTATGTACATAACATAGTTCGGCATAATATGAAAACAATAAAGAGATTATCTATCTATTATGGTCTAAGATCCAATAACACTTTTATTACATACATCGAGTATTTGATTAAAATCATTTTTTTATTATATAAAATCATTTTTATGTACAATAATTAGGCAACGAACAATATGGGTTGCCTGGTGTGCTTATCGACAAATGGCCGCTAGTATGTTTAATTAACGAAAAAAAAAGACTTTTTGGGGAGAACTTACATGCATTTGTTATTTATATAAAATATACACCAAGCTCAAGATATACACCTAGAGGTCCTAAAAAGTCGGGTGTGCCATTAGGCACATGGCCGCAACTTGTTGGCAGCCAGGCATAAAGAGGTGCTATTCTGGTGAAAGTTTACGTCCATCTGTTATTTGCATCATTTATTGATACATACCTACGTGTAGAGGGCATCATGCCGGTTCAGATAAATTGGACGTTGGATGGTTTTTAAGCTGATTAAGGTAACAAACCAAATTTTGGAATTAACTTGTAGTATCATAAAAATGGAGTTTAGCTCATTTAAAAAAAATAATTTAAAATCTACAAGTGGACCATACCCTGTAACATACCATTTCGGAATCTGGGTGAAATGGGCTAGTTTTTTATTATTTTGGCATTCAAACCAAAAGGTTTAAAAACAACCTGTGCTTTTGTTATAAAAATAATTGATGACATTCGATAGCACATCTATCCAGGATTACTATCCAAAAAAGAGATAAGTACAAAAAATGTCTTCATTTGTAGTCTTAGCGCCAAAAAGAATGGGGAAGGGTGAAAATTTTTAAAAGCTTTGAAAACGTCGAATATCTCGGAAACGGAAGGACTTTTACTGAACATAACATGTATTTATCTGAACCAGCATGATGCCCTCTACACGTAGGTACCAATAAATGATGCAAATAACAGATGGACGTAAACTTTCACCAGAATAGCACCTCTTTATGCCTGGCTACCAACAAGTTGCGGCCATGTGCCTAATGGCACACCCGACTTTTTAGGACCTTTAATTAATTAAACATACTAGCGGCCATTTTTCGATAGGCACACCAGGCAAACCATATTGTTCGTTGCCTAATTGTACATTAAAAAATGATTTTAATCAAATACTCGATGCATGTAATAAAAGTGTTACGGGATCTTAGGATAATAGGTGAGTGCAGGATTTGAAACCGGGCCTCCCATCAGTTTGGAAGTAGCGCTCCAATTACTTCGCTTTCATTATTTAAGGTTTGGGAATTCCAGACAATTCCAAATACCGGGACACGAGACAGCCTACAATCTAAGTCCCGGGAATTCTGGGGACTTTGGGACTTTTAACACATTCTTTTTGTTTTTAAGAGGCTTAAAGCCTTTTATGAGGAATCTAATTGACTAAATTTTTGGTAAAACATATTTAAAAAAGACAATTATTTGTACAAATCACCATTTAATAAACTGTTTTTTATAACATATAAATAGCTTAAGTTAATTTCAATTTAATAATAATGATTGCTTTGTTAATTTCTTTTAATCACAAAAAATACTTTTAAACAGTTAAATCTTATAGTTATAAAACAAACTTAGTCAAATATCAAATTCTTACAAATATCATAAATTGCAAAAGTGAGTTTGTTTGTTCTTATTTCATATCGCAACGAAGCATTGATACATGGAATCATTTTTGTGGTTGTGGACGTTGTGCATAGTTAGGAGGCTGGATAATAACTACTTTTTACTTTTTAAACACCCTAACCATGGGAAGATTGTAGCGCACTATCCATACTATTTATTCATTAAAATGCGATAGTAACTTTGTCTGTCTGTTTAATTTTTACGCTTAGGACTCGAGACAACTAAAATAAGCCCCGGGAATTCAAAACACGAGACGTCCCGGGACCCAGGCCCTATGTGTACCTATTCCAAATTAATATTACAAATATTACGTAGGTACGAGTAGGTACTTACCGATGTATTATTGGCACTTCTGTGAACGTGTACACTTGGTCTCCAAATGGGTACACGGAAACCATTGTGTTGTCGGTAAGAGCATCGCCTATTGAAAACACTGATACTATCCTGAAATGAAAAAAGTTTCATAGAATTTGCGAGTCGTCAAAACCTAATTAGTTTAATTTCTGTTGTTAAATAGGGGACAAGTGAGTAAACAACACATGTTTGTAAGAAGTTACTGGCGGTAAAAAAAAGAAAGAAGCATGATCTTTAGTTATACTTAGATCTAAGATTTTAGACCGCTCATTCAAATAAGTAGGACGGGCCTTTGCAAATACCTAAGTATGTGAAGTTTTTGACATTAAAAGCTGTGACGATTCGTGCAATGTACTATCGGCTAAATTGATTCGTTACCCCACCTTCAGCTCATCGATTGTATCCGTTATAATCAAAATCTGTAATATCTGCGAAGATAGAATTTTAAAATAATAACTAAATACGAAAATCAAACGATTTTTCTGTTATCCTACAGGCGTTGTTTTTATTAGACTTGTCCCATAAATAAGATCTATCTCTAGGGACATATAAAATTAATCTTACCTCTGAAAGATAGTTTGACACGGATCGGGAACAGCCTTGGTTCCAAACTCGGCAAATACAATTCTGTTGGTAGCATGGTTTCTCTCCCAAGTATTGGTGCGTACGAAACGACATTGGTACGTTGCGCGGCCATCTTTGATCCCGAACCTGACAAATAATAATTACATTTTTTAAAACAAAAATCGACTTCAACATTGACAAGTAATAAAATTAGAACATCAAGGTAATCGAAGTCAATTAAACACACATTGTTTGAGATAACTCAAAAACTACTCGTCAGTTGTCGCTATTGAATGAGACCACGTGACAAACACTAGCTTGTGAATACAAAAGGATTAACCCAGTAAAAGTTATGAGAATCCCCTCCTTTTTTCCCAAAGCAAAATTTTAAACAGTAAAAACTACCTTTATCGTAGGTAGGTACTAGTAGGTACCTACGTTAAACAGTTGATCAGTTCCTTTGTCTGGCTAGAGCCAATCTGAGCTGAGGCTGAGCTCTATGCAATACACCCCACATAAGAAGTCCATAAATTAGAACGTAGAAGGTAGTTCTAATTTAGCTCACAAGATTTGACCCGAACGGAGGTAGGTACCAAGTCGAGTGAAAAAGCGGCACGACCGTCATTGAGATACTTAACATAGTACCTCAATGACGACCGTACCATCATTTTCTCGAGCCAATTCAGGCCATTTTCGACGCTCTATAGCTTCGTTGTGGATAAAACCAGAAGGTTGAATTTTTACAAAGAGCATCGAACATATTTGTATGGAGCCTGGCATACCTAAACTTTAACGTTATCACCCATAAGGGCCCCACTATAGTGACATGAAATGTTGGCGGCTGCTGATGACACTCACTATTGGGACTATTGGGTATTGAATAGGTCTTCAAAAATGATATTTAGGTTTCTTATATCATTTTTTTTCTAAACTGAATAGTTTGCGCGAGAGGCACTCCCAAAGTGGTAAAATGTGTGTCCCCCCCGCCGTAACTTCTAAAATAAGAGAATAATAAAACTATAAAAAATATATGATGTACAATTACCACCGAAAATTGGTTTGAATAAGATCTAGTAAGTAGTTTTTTAAGCTATTGTATAGCTTTTATCGCGGGCATTGGGCGCGGGGACCGAATGCAAAAATTTCGTAACGAAAATTTATTACACCCTACACACAGACATAGTTACTATGTCTATGCACCCACACATCGATAAATACCAGAACTTTTAACTGAGTTAACTAACTTTTACTTTATAACGGCTAAACCGATTTGGCTAATTTTAGTCTTGAAATATTCGTGGAAGTTCAGGGAAGGTTGCAGCGATGAGAAAATATGAAAAATTGCGAGCAAAATACTAAAAATGAAAATTTTAATTTCCCATACAAATCTTACCTGTCAAACATTTGATTTTCGCCCCGTCGGTTCGGTGTTTTAAGAATAATTACATGTAGATCTGGATTAAATAAGGCGTTGGAATCGACAACATGTATTCATAATAGTCGAATTATCGCGTATTTAGATTTAAAACATACAAAATAATAACATGACATAAAATAATGACACTATATTAATGACTTGAGGGTGATAAGGACAGTGCCATACAGGCAAGGCAAACTGTAAGGCACTGTCTCTGTCACCCACACGTCATTCACGCGCCAAAAGATCGTTGTAGGACTTAAATGTCAAATGTCAATTTTCTTTTTAAAAAGAATTATTTTGTCAACTGAAATAGTTCTTATGCTTTTGTTCAGAATATTTAAATCTTCTTTGCACAAATTAATGCATTATCCG
Source organism: Hesperia comma (assembly GCA_905404135.1). Lineage (NCBI taxonomy): Eukaryota > Metazoa > Arthropoda > Insecta > Lepidoptera > Hesperiidae > Hesperia > Hesperia comma. The sequence goes on along the minus strand of FR990022.1, from coordinate 13,390,012 downwards.
TTTCTAATAAACTTTGATGTAACTTTTGATAACTAGGCAACTAAATGAAAACTGGTACACCACTTTCTTGGCCCACTGTAAAACAGTGAATATCTGTACTCGTATAATTTGTGTACAAAGTGTTTTAAATATGAATAAACAAAGTGCATTTATTAATGAAGAAAGTCACGAAAAAATTGTGAAAGAAAATGAGTTATTACTCTATATATGTACATTCATTTTATTATTATTATCACAAATGCAGTATTATTTTTTGTTTTGTTAATTTATATATAATGCTATGCAATAGCTTTACCGCGGCAGTCTCCGAGTGCCACACGTCTTTTTTATTAAGTCATATAGAAAATTGAACGTTTTGTTATTAAAAGAGATCGCTCTTAAAGAAAAGACCTATTTTATCTGTAGTAGCTTAAAAATATAAACAGAAAACCTGTTGTTTCTAGGGTACCTGTTGTATTTTTATGCCCAGTATAATGTACCTTTATTATTAATGATCGAAATTAAAGGAACACAAAATAATAACATTAATGAATCCCACCAAAATCAGTTAAGTAGTTTCTGAGACGAAAACTTACAATAACTCTAACAATTGTTATTTTCGAATCTCACCCAACCATTGTTTTTCTCATATTTTTTTATGTACGGACATTACAACAATTCTATATCAATCAAATGCAACCTTTTAAGACTGTGGCGGAAACACTATTTCACCCCCTTAGGGGATGAATTTTGAAAAACCCTTTCTTAGCGGATGTCTACATCATAGTGGCTATTTGCATGCCAAATTTCAGCCCGATCCGTCCAGTGGTTTGGGCTGTGCGTTGATAGATCACTATGTCAGTCAGTCAGTCACGTTTGAGTTATATATTATACATATTTATTATCTGGCCGCGCTAAGTATGCGATCCTGACACATGTCAATTCGTCATGACTAGTGATGTACAATAAATAACATTGTGCGTTGTAACAAATAACAATAACAACATGCATTCATTATGCATAATATTTATTCAATTTATATGTTGTTATTTTTATAGGAATTATGTTTCAATATATTCAATAATAATATTCGTTATGTAAATAAAATTTTAAGGAATCAATTAATTGAATTTAATCATAATTTCTGAATGTAATCAAGAGAAAAAAAATAAAATGTTTTATTTATTTATTTTATTTTCATTTGATTCACCTGAGTGATATTATAACACAAATTTTCCTAAGTTATGTTTGGGTGTACCTTTATTACAATAATATTAACTTTATTGAATACTTAGTACATTATTTATATAATATATTATAAAATTATAACGTTTTATTTTATATTTTACCGACATTGTATTAAGATTACAAAAATATTCGATTACAATTGCCTTGTTATTATGTCACATCACTACAAAAACAAAAAGTTGATATGACATGGATATAACCTTGAACGAGCGCCGTTTGACGTGGTTTTCTTTTAAAAGGTACCTATTGTTTTTATATTTCTTATTTAAGTAATTGTAATAATTTTAGCCCAAGATTAATACAATTATTGTAAGTTGGCATAATTATTCGATTTAATGTTTGATTTTAATGTTATCACTCGTTAATAAGGCAATTAAAAGATATTAAAAAATTGTCAATTAATTGTACGCCAGTTCAAAGTTACATCGCAAAGTCGAATGACAGACTTCAGGAACGCATATTAGCGCGGCCTCACTATAAGTAGTTACACTTTACACAGTCACAACTACTAAATGCTACCTACAACCATTCTCTCGCAGACAACCTTCAGAAAATGTCAATACAAAGATAATATGGATCTCGATATGACGATTAGGTAGGTATATGTTTTCGTCAGAAATTTTCGAACATACTATTGCGTTAGGTACAAAATACAATGTCAAGTGCAGCCTACATTCACCTTACCTGTGCACTAGTGCTGAGCCATCAAATACGTGTTTAAAACGCGAATCTCCAACTCTGTTGGCTCCGGGACCATTACGGAGCAAAGTGCCGCATACCCAAGTCGGAATTTCCCCTGAAATATTATAAAGTCCCCGTATACAATTACTACCTTGACTATCACTAACAACAAACACAAACAGAAATAATTATCACTAACAGTCCCTGCCCCCGTCGTCATACTTATTAATAAATTAACCAAATAATGTTCTAATTCTAACACCATTGTAACTATCGTGTTCGGTCACTATTGTGCGTATGTTCTTAAAGAATTAAGGTGGTTAAGGTTCGCATCGATGTAATAGTAGATTGTTACACAAGGGACGTAACTAAGCTATTACAGAACAAGATCCAATTTGGCGCCAGTGCGAGCGCAGCTCGCATAGGGCGCTAATGGATCGCGTGCACCCGAGATATTTAGTCACACGAGCGAGCGCAGCGAGCGAGGGTGAATATAGTTCGAGGGTGTAATAGCTACTTGCAACCGAGGTAAGCATTCTACTTTATATCATTCTTGTGAGGTAAATAAAACATTGGTAATGCAAAATGAAATTTTAATTTCAGATCAAATGAAATGCCGCCATTTCCATTTTTTTTTCGTAAATAGTTTTCTATTTTTTTTTACGGCTCTGAGTTCCAAGGAGTTTTGCATAGTTTGAAATGTATGGAAATTAAATGCCGCCATATTCAGTGTTTTTTTTTTCAGTAAAAAGTTTTCTTACCATTTTATAAGAAAAGAGATTGTTTACCAAGGAGTTTTGCATAGCTTGAACTGTAATGTGAACATTACAATTCAAGCATAGTGCGACGTAATGTTGCCTTGAATTGCAAGCACCAACTTACAAGGAGACTTTCCATCATAGTAATCCCTAGTTACTGAGCAAGTATGATATAAAGTATTATTACATCGATGGGTGTTCCTTAAAATAAATTTAACCAGAAATTAGCAGCGCAATGGATATAATGCGAGTAAAAATGTGTTAGCCAATAAAAAGTAACTATCTGTTAAAAAGTTTTCAGATCTCATGAAGAGCTACAACATCGCATCGTTACAAAATAAATAATTCCTCAAACAATAAAAGATTGTGCACAATACTAGTCAGTTGCGTCATGTTTGAATTGTTTGATACATTTCCGGTAAAATTTTTCAAATGTTCATAGCATAACTATTAGCACAAAGACTTGAGCTCTAAGTGGTTGGTCAGATTGTTTATTAGCTATAGTCGGCACAATCATAAGATTCCGATATGAAGGCTGTCATCACAGTGACAATAGTGAAGTACAACAAAAATCGATGCATTAAATAAACCGATTTATAAATTTAACCGATTATAAGTAATAAGACTTTCTAATCGTTTCGTTAATTAAGTTCCAAACGATAATTTATAAACCGACCTCTGATTGTTTTCTTAAAATCAGGTAAAAACAGATGTAGCGTTGAGATTAACACCGAAAGGGATAATAAGACAATTTGACTAGTAAGTTAAGGTGAGGAAATTATATTAGTTATTAAAATGGAAATTTCATTAATCTAGTGAAAACGAAGAAACTATTAAACGGTTAATAATTATCCGATTTGAGTGGAAAAGGTATTAAAAACGTATGTATCGGGAATTTATAATAGCTACGAAATATCGCAATGCTTTAGACATATTAAGGAATCTATAACTATTTGTATTTTGAGTGTGACATGGTAGCACATACTTTCGATTATAGTAATGTATCGATTATGGTCGATTCATAAATTGTTTCAAGAGGTCACATAACTATAAATCCAGCCTCCTTATAAAACATTGTAGTGACGTCTTAAATATTTGTTCAATTTTACACAATTTATGAAGTAAACTGATTAAAATAAAATAAAATAATTTAAACAATTTATAAATAACACAAATAAAAAACAAGCAGGGATGGTTTACATATTTCGCCAGAATTTCTAGTATTTACCTATGTAAGTACGTATAAGTAAGTAAGTAGGTACCTATCTAAATACTCGTAGTAAGTAAACAATATTACTCCAATTCGTTTAACCCGCTAGTTACTTGCGTTTAATATTACGGACTAATGCCTAATTAAAATATTTAACAAACTGTGGGCAATTTTATAACATCATGCTACGAGCAATAGAAGCGATGTACCAATAAAATATGTTGCAAAAATGGGAAGAAGTGTTTATTATCTGTAAACATAAAAACAATTTTCCAAAGCGAAGAGGAGGTGGATTCACAAGTACATTATGTACCTACTTATAAAGCTGCATTGATAATAAATATAAACTGTGTACTGTATATGCACAGTAAATAGTGCATTGCATAATTTAACCAAAGTGACCTATCATTCACTACGAAATATCTTCACTTCATAGTATCATTACCAGCGGTTCAAATTAAAAAAAATTATTTCCGTAATAAGTAAATTGAAGACGTCCATACAAGGTTAGTTTGTGTTCATACATGACAGACGTCATATCGGAATCTTATGATTGTGCCGACTATAAGTATGTACAAAAACAATACCTGTCATATTGCCTTCCATGGGTTCTGTGACTTCCGCTTCACATGTCCTCAGCCACACATTTAAGTCAACGTTGGGATACAACTTTTCACCTTGTTCCGTCATGGTTGCTAAAGCAATTGAATAATTATTTTCAAAACGATATAACAGTGTATGTGGTATGTTGATCATGGAGCGTTTGCCTACAAGGGGCACGGTATCACAATAGGCACCTAACTTGCGTTCCCTAGAGCCTAGACACTACATTGTGTTTGAAATATTAAGCTACTTTAGAAATAAGTCTATCAATTTAATAAAACGGTAAACGACTGACATGGAAACTAGATCCAAAACAAAAATTATTATCAGAATTTTTCATTGTCGTTGTTGTTTTATGTTGTTTGTCGGTTTGTATTCTTACTAATCGTAGACACATTTTACATTACATTGGTAACACTAAGTTTTTTTTTCAATCGTTTGAAAAATAAAAAGATAATTACATAAGAAAATAAATCTAAATAATTATGTAATAAATCTAAATATATTTATCGAGGGTTACCTACAGTACAGGTCCCTGAAGAGAAGTTAGATCTAATGAAACAAATCGTATTGTAAATGTAATAACAATCACATAATTATAAAATACTTTGTTAGACTTCATTTGAAAATTTGATATAAAACAATGATATTTTTCAACGCCATTATCATGGAAAAAGTCACAAAAAATAACAAACGAACCTTATTTTGTGTTCCGCGATGTATTTAATTTTTGATTAATGCATCTATAATTTATACAGTGCTCATTATCTACCTGAGCCAAGTAAAACTACAAAATGAGCGTATCTTGCTATCACTATCGCACGAAACTATAAGCAGCATTTAGGGAAGTCGGGGTGCTAAATGCCAACAAGTCCATTTAAGGCAAAGTCAACATCATTAAATTTATTCACGTAGGTCATGGTAGTCTACCACTGTTTCCAGTGCTATATTTCTTTTTAATAGGAGAAGAAAGGGAAACAAATTCCTCAAAGCTTTTAAATTAATTCACATTATTTACAAAAAAAAATCTAGTGTGAGCGGAAAGTTTACACCAAAGTAAAGATTAATCATATTATTATGCAAAGAAATTGGGGATCCAAAATCTGAGCTCAATACGTTCCTCCAAGATAAAATGAGAAATATTGATTCCAACCAATCACTCCATTTAATTATGAAGACTCTGCCAGGATGCTCCTTCAAGGATGGGGATAAATAGATCGAAAATGCGGACTAAAATACAAGTGCTGTGAGGACAAAAAAATAACTAGAAAAAATTTAACATTTCTTGAGCCATTTAGTTGAAGAATCAACTTTGCATAAGTTTTCTATATAACGTTTATCAGTTTTCAGTAGCAAAAAGTTCAGTAACACAGTTCAGTTTAGGTACTACGCAATTTCAAGAAACATTTCAGATTGTTTTGTTTTACTTGTTACATAAATTCAACATAATATTATATTCCTTCTTATCTTTTAATATTTTATATATCTCATACTAACATGTGTAGCTGAAGAGTTTATTTTTTTGCTTGAAATACGAAATACGATGAACTCATGTCCAAGCTGCTTTATCATTAAAATTATAACCTTTCATCGTAAGGTTATCAACAAAACTTGATGTTATTGTAAAGATAAAATAGCTTGGACACGAGTTTAGTATTTTAGCCGTAAATAGTAGTAAGTGCAATCTGTAAAAAAGAGTAGCAAAAGAAGCTCCTCGGGAGTTTCTTGCCACTCCTTCTTCGAAAACCACTCACCGTAGGAGTTTGTTGATACGATAGCGTTGTTTAACTTTCGAAAAGTGTTTGAGAAAAATCTACTTCGAATAAACATTTTATTTATTCCAACGGGCTAATATCAGGAACTACTGGTTCGATTAGAATAGTATGTTTTTGTGTTGGATAATCGATTTATCAAAGAAGTCTTTTGGATATATCACATAACGCTACAACCAATACGCGCAAGGCAACCAGTTTTTATTACAAAATTATCGCAAGCACCAAATATAATTATTATGTTAAGGTTTGGTCCTCTTTTCCCCAACTCACTCAATGATTAACTCTGACAACTTCAATGCTGTAATAAAAATAAGTCTATTTCAGAAATTTTAATTAACCACAATATTTATTAACTGGCACATACAAGTCTGCCATTTTCTATACATACATATAAATAAAATTTCTTATGTGTGTTACTCCATACTTTGTACTGGGTGAACTGATTTTGATATGTAATTCTTTTAACGTCGAAAAGTTAGTGATTGCCGTCTGGTCCCATTTAAATTTCAGGGACCTCTGACGGGAGTTTTTAGTAATTCATAATAATGTGTATTTAATTTATGGTCGTGTCGTCTTGTTACGGAGCGACATCTTAGTAGACCTGATCAATAAATGATACAGTCGCCCTTGGATTTAGAGCCTTCTCGGCCAATGGAAGTAGCGCTTTTCTAGACTTAAAAAAATTTCGGCTATGCCGAAAAAAAAAAAAAATAAATAATGGGGCTTTTCCCTCCGAAAAGATGGGAGGGGACGCTGCGGGCTTGCTTGCGACCTTGCGACTTACTTGCGACCAGTCACGGTCGTGAATCCGTCCGACGAATCGCATAAAGCCGCGTTTGGCTTCTCAGCGTTGTATTGGACCCGCTCTGGGCGGTGTCGGGGTCGACCAGCAAGAGCTCCTCGGTGGGACGGGGTCCTCAGCGGGGCTAGGGATCTAAGTAGGATGGCGCCAAAGAGGCCTCGTTGACGTCCATGGGATGACCCCGGTCGAGCATCCGAGGACTCAGGGCAGTCCCTAAGGGCGACCTGGTCGGGCTGTCTACGAGCCACGAAATGTTGGAGAATGTTAGGATACTTCTCCTTGATGGCGACAAGCGTCTGAACGCCAATTGTTGGGGTTGCCGTGACGACACGCAAAACTACTAACTGTAACTCCCTAGCGAAGTAGGGAGTGTGTGTGACCTGACTGTGACATCCCTACTGACCTGGTCCTGTGGGTGAACCGGGGTGAGTACCTAAACACAATCTTACGACTTACGCGAAAAGATTGTTAGCGGGTGCTAACAATCCATAGATTAATATAGTGTACTGTAACAATCCAAAATCCAATAATAGCACAAAAACGCACTAAACTAATCGAACGCAGGACTGCGCGGCACTGTTGCAACTAACTCACTAGGTATTGCACAGAAACACTCCGAAGTCCGAATGGTACTAAGTATACAGATCAATGAATCCAAGCGAAAACGAGAACAAAACTAAGTCAAGAACGACAAATCAATAACTTGGAAGGGCAAAAAATGTAAATAAAGGTTTTTACGCGCACGAGCGACGTGTACACGCGCCGACGAAAAAATAGGAACTTGCGTGGCCATGAAGTCCCTCGCTCCGCCCGTTTATTTATAACTACCTCCCAGTGAAAGTCCTATAAAGTCCGTTCAGACGTTCCAGAGATTCCAGACATTTTTTTTATTTTGTTGTTTGTGTTTTAGTATAATGTTATTACCTGTAAGCACTGAAAAAAGCATCATCATCATCCTCCTGCCCATTTCCCAACTCTATTTGGGGTCGGCGCAATATGTTTTTCTCTTCCATTCTTCCCTAGTAGCCGTCACTTCCACGCTTACTTCCTTAACCTTCATGTCGTCTCTCACACAATCCATCCATCTTTTCTTAGGACGTCCTCGTCCTCTTCGTCCATCCACATTCATATCAATCACTCTTCTCGTCACATGCGTTTCCTCTCGCCTCATCACATGCCCAAACCACGACAGTCGTCCCCCTTTCAACTTTTCTGTTATTTGTGCTACTTTCAGGCTTCCTCTAATATACTCGTTTCTTACTTTATCCATTCTTGTTACACCACACATCCACCTCAACATTCTCATCTCCGCCACATGCAATCGTCTCTCATCCGTCTTCTTTGTAGCCCAGCATTCTGATCCATACAATACGACAGGTCTTATCACGGATTTATAAATTTTACACTGTTATTTTAATCACAACTTTAAATTTTATTTATATATCGCCGTGTCATTAACATGACGTCATGTCGCAATCAACATAAAAATCAAAAGACGAACTGTTTAGGTACCTACTCGTAATTAAGTGCCTGCACCTGTGTAGCTGGTACCCGACCCGCGAAAAACAAAAACAGCTGTGTAGCAGGTAGTCGACCCTTTCACCGACTAGTATAAAAGATGGCACACTTTGAGATCGAGGCTCATTCTACATTGGTCGCTCGACAGAGCCACACGGTAGAATCCCTGCCCATAGTACTTCACTGTTATTGTGAAGAACTCTTTTGTGGCAATCAAATGTTATTTGACTGAGGGCTCTGTCTTTCATTCAAATGGATAGCCGCCCTTCATCAATTCTGGATATCCAAAGTCATGTAGCAGGCTTGGTACTGGGGCTGATGGAGATATCCAAGGCCATGTGAGGTTTGGCACTGGGGCGGATGGAGTTTAGCCGCCCTTCATCAGTTCTTGATATCCAAAGCCATGTAGGAGGCTTGGTACTGGAGCTGATGGAGATATCCAAGGCCATGTGAGGTTTGGCACTGGGGCGGATGGAGTTTAGCCGCCCTTCATCAGTTCTGGATATCCAAGGCCAAGTGAGAGGTTTGGTGCCGGGCGGATGGAGTTTAGCCGCCCTTCATCAGTTCTGGATACCTAAGGCTATGTAAGAGGCTTGGTACTGGAGCTAATGTTCACTGACGGTCCCACGGATCTATGTACCTTCGTCATATATTACGTTAGTACCTGCATAAAGAGGTATAGATTAAAAGAATTTATATTTTTTTACTTTTGGACTTGGATAATAGTTACAAGTAACGATTTTTTTACTGATAAACTTTAGAATAAAATGTCCTTGAAGAATTAACTTTCGTTATAAGAAGTCCTGTGTTAGTGGGTACTTTCTTCGCTTTAGTGCAGAGGTTTTCGAACTTATTGCGTCTACCGCTCACTTTAAAAGTCGATTATTTTTAGCGACAATTTTTTTAATTATACTACCTGAAACTTAAAACTTGGGTGATAGCGTAGCGTCGTCGTCCTCGCTCGTGGGTCCAGGACAAGCACTTTTGACTTTTCAGAATTTTGTGCGTTTTAAACATTTAAATGTCACGCACTATAACGGCGTAGGAAAACTTTGTGAGGAAACCCAGATGCCGGAGAGTTCGCAAAACTCAAAGGTGTTTGAAGTCTATCAATCCGCACTTGGCCGGCATGTTGGACTATAACCTTAACCTTCTTATCTGAGACAAGCGTGCTCGTGCGCAGCAGAGGGACAGTTATGGGTTGCAAGGATGATGATAATGAAACTTGAAAACTTTCCTGGGCTCTCTAGACGTTCAACGCCCACAGGTGGCGTTGTCGGCCATTTTGAGAAAAAACTCTTAATAGTCTTTTTATTATTCAATATGACTACATCGTAATAAAATATAAATTATTAATATATTACTTTATTTTTATATTTATATAAACAGCAATAGACAGACAATTAGACAGACGAAAACTACATGACTTGGTATCCTATTAATATTATAAATGTGAAAGTTTGTGTATTTGTTTGTTTGTTTGTTTGTTACTCCTTCACGCAAAACCTACTGAACCGATTTTCATGAAATTTGGCACACACATAGAGGGCAACTTAGATTAACATATAGGATATTTTTTATCCCAGAAATCCCGCGGGATCGGAATTTACGCGGGAAAACCTTCTTCACGTATGGGGTATAAATAGCTTTGTTACTCCTTCACGCAAAAACTACTGAACCGATTTTCATGAAATTTGGCACACACATAGAGGGCAACTTAGATTAACATATAGGATATTTTTTATCCCAGAAATCCCGCGGGATCGGAATTTACGCGGGAAAACCTTCTTCACGTATGGGGTATAAATAGCTTCTAAACAAACATTAATATAAAACTAACAAACATTAATATAAAACTAACAAGTCTGTCTTCCCGGAAATCCCGCGGGATCTGGAGTTACGCGGAATAAACTCCTGCGCGTACGAAGTAGCGGGCACACGCATAGAGGGCAACTTAGATTAACATATAGGATATTTTTTATCCCAGAAATCCCGCGGGATCGGAATTTACGCGGGAAAACCTTCTTCGCGTATGGGGTATAAATAGCTTCTAAACAAACATTAATATAAAACTAACAAACATTAATATAAAACTAACAAGTCTGTCTTCCCGGAAATCCCGCGGGATCTGGAGTTACGCGGAATAAACTCCTGCGCGTACGAAGTAGCGGGCACACACAAAGAGGGCAACTTAGATTAACATATAGGATATTTTCAGAAATCCCGCGGGATCGGAATTTACGCGGGAAAACCTTCTTCGCGTATGGGGTATAAATAGCTTCTAAACAAACATTAATATAAAACTAACAAGTCTGTCTTCCTGGAAATCCCGCGGGATCTGGAGTTACGCGGAATAAACTCCTGCGCGTACGAAGTAGCGGGCACACACATATAGTATTATAAATGCGAAAGTCTGTCTGTGACGTTTTCACGACTAAACCACCAGTCCGATTTGGATGAAATTCGGAATGAAAATATTTGAAGACCCAGAGTCACACATAGGCTAATTTTTTTTTTAAATCAACCCCTAAAGGCTTGAAATAGGGGATGAAAGTTTGTATGAAAACAACGATTTTGATGAATTTTCCCAGGAAGATAGTTGATGACGTACTTTCTCCCCCACTTCCCCGGTTCGCGATATAAACGAATTCCACGCGGGCGAAGCCGCGGGCAAAAGCTAGTTTTTGTATAAACTTTGTAACGGGGTTATGGACAATCCGGAATTGCTGAGCTAGCTCTCTTTTAATGTCCCCTCTCGTTTGCCACGGAGTCCCATTTCATTATTTGCCCACAAAACATTTCGATCCAATTTGGGTAAAAATTCTAGAGTGCCTAGATTAAGTAAGTTATATAAAGAAATTTTAAATAAGGATAAATCTATTGATATTTTTAGTGACAGCTTGAATGTATATAAACGTAAAATCTTAAAAATACTGTAAACACCTATAACAGGTAACTTTCTCATTAGGATTTTACATAAGTATATTAATTTTAATTTTGTCTTTGTAAGTGTAATACATTTTCATCACCCATTTTTTCCTTTGCTATTGTTATCGTACTGTTTAGTCTATTTTTGCATGCTGTAACTGTCTTTAAGTGAGATTATATGTTTCTAGCTACCTATGGACTGAAATGTTTAATCATGTATTACATATAATTTTGATGGTGGTTCTGTTTAAATAAAATAAAATAAAATAGAAGTAATACCAAGACGACAATTCAAATATCGCCATCACAGTTCAAGCTACGCCGTTTATCTGGCAGGAACCAGCCGTGAATGCACTTGGGCGCGGGCGAGGGCGTGCGGAAGCGCACGCGCGCGCGCTCGCGCATGGTGCGCGCGTCCAGCACCAGTAGTGCTATCTCGTGCGCGGCCGCGCTGCTCGGCTCACACTCGCGCACCATCGCCGATAGCAATACGCCGTCGTCTTCGTCCTAAGCGAAATAAGTTTAAATAATTACAAATTAAATGTTAAGATGCTCCTTCACCGGGAGCATTCGCGTGTAATGTAACGTTACAGATTCGGGCATTACATTATTAAAGGAGAAAAACCGAGCATTATAATGCGCACCTTGTAATGATACAATGTGTAATATCTTGATACAACTTGTAACATCAATTGTAAAATTAAAATCTAAATGTTACATTATACGCGAACGCTCGTTGGTCAGGGAGGTAGTATTGTAATGTAATGCTTCGAGTCGAATCTATAATGTTACGTTACAAGCAAATGCTCCCGGTGAGGGAGCACTAATATTTGTATTATCGTGTGAAGATGCCCTTATTTTCATTCTCAATGTTAAATAATTTACCACGCTCATTCACATGCGCGCGAATATTAAATTTGTACAATAAACGAATTGTTGAAGCTTTGTACCACGAATATATCAAAATCTTCGCATAATAATTTGTAAAGGTCCGTCCTACACTAATAACAATTTTTCGGAGTATTTTGAGAATCAATGTTAGAGATTCTTATCTTTTCAGAACAAAAGAACGGAGTACTTACTCTGAGAATAACCCCACCTGTGAGTGTATTCGCGCGAATCTGACTGAGCGGCGTTATAATATTGTCTGCGATGACTGCTTGTGAATTTTCTGTGATGATGACGTGTGCTTTGTGTATGACTGTCTATACATTACTTTTATTAGCTATCTACATACGAAACGACGTAATTTTTTTTAATTAAGTTCATTCTGTAATTAAGACTACATTAAATTCCTAGTTTAAGATAGATTTAGTTGTAAACACAATGTATTGTCTTGTTGGTTACCCTAAATAAATAAATATATAAAGAATTGCTAAAATTACATCAATAGGTAGGTACTAAATGTAGGTATTTATCGTACGTCATTATGTAAATCGAAATTTTAATAAAGATCATAAACTTGTCATCATCACTATTCTTCGCTCCATTCCGTTGGCTGATGGATATCACTGTGCAGCGATACGACGCGACTACGTTTTGTTTTATAAATTTATTACGAGTTACAAGTATGTATATTGTTCAGGTCGTGTTCTTATGTCCTGGTTGTGTTAATTTTCTATTCTATACAATAATAGGTCCGCGAAAAATAAATATATTCATGTGATAATTCAAATGCTTGTTTATGCCATTTGTTTTTAATCTTATTTAATTTTTATATCTGTGGAAAGGATTAAAATTTATCGGAAAAAACGGAAATTTTTTAAGTCTTTCAAATATACTTTTTCCTATCCTCTACCTACTATTCTCCTCTACCTACTACTCTATCTATTCCTCTACCTACACGATTATATTACGGCCCTGATTAAGATAATTTATTTTTAATCTCACTTTGTAATTAAGTTCCTAATACCTAACTATCTATGAGAGATAGCTATAATAATTTTATCAATGTTATGTAATAATAGGTAAAGATACAAATAATATTTTAATTTTCGTATGTCCACAAATTGGTGAAATAGTTGTGGGTTGCTTTACCTACCATTTTTAAGACCACCCGTGCCCGCGACCTCGTTCGCGTAGAAGAGTTAGACCGGTCATTCACATTCGCGCGAATACGCGAACCCACAAGTATAGGAGCACTTTCGCAAATGATTATGCGAAGTTTTCATTCGGGGTTTTCCAAGCTGTGAGTTCTTGGTTGCCCAAGCGCGCGAATCTCGCACATTCGTGCAAACATGCGAACAACGTAAATATGTACATTCGCGCGCATGTGTGTGATGGCGGTTAGCGTACGTTCAAATGGCCACCGACCGCAGCCACCGGTGTCTAGTTTTTTTATTGCACACCACCGGTATGTACCTAATGTAATACCTTAGCATCAGGATGTGCTACGAAGACCGCCTCGCCGGGAGACCAGCCAGCTTCATACCAAAGTATTTTTTCTCCAGTAACCACATCTATCTTTACGAGCTGTAAATAACAAAAATGATTATTTATGTACAGAGCCGTTACACCAAGAAATGAATCTTTTAGTGTTTAACATTGCAACTCCAAAAGTACCACCGATGCGTGGTGGGCATAAAGAAAGCGAAGACACACAATAGTACATTACGATACGGTGCGTAAAGTTGGCCATTTTTGAACGGCGCGGGCGGCGTGAAGTTAGCGCACGAGCGAAGCGAGTGCGATATACGCCGTTCAAAAATGCAACTTTACGAACGAGTATCGTAGGTACCTATATTATTTTATAGCACAAGTGACATAAACCCGCTTAATTGTAGTTAGGTATAATAAATAATAGTTATGATTTGATGCTTTAATTTCATATAGATATATTGCTAGTTACACTTTCTAAGTAGCGATAATGTTTTTGTAATTTCATTGTGCGAAAGAGAATTACAAAGATTTCAAAACATGAAGAGAGACAGATAAAAAAATATGACGAAGGGAAAGGAATTATTACGAATTTATTAATCTTTTTATTCAAGTTTTCTACAACATAAAACTGTATTTAGAAAAATCGCTAACCTATCAGAATTCTTGCCTAACAAGCGTAACGCACTGGTTTAAATTACTGAACCAACAATTTGAGAAAAGAACTAGAAACATTTTTTACTGATTTTACCAAAGAGTGTACTTTACTATCTATGTATACTTATACTGTGTTTTTTGTTTAATCATATTTTCCCAATAAAAATATGATAAAGTAACAGTTTTCACCAACAATTTCACTACCTACAACACACAGAACATACTTAAATTGAATTCGTACAAAAATAGTTGTACAGAATGATAAATATGACGAAAGTGCAGGCATGCATAGTATTTTATAATCTGTGGTGCAGGTTTGCGTCACTCATTGTCATAAAGTACCCTCATGTACATTTATTTTTAGGCAATACTTAATTCATTTTTGAATGGTGTGAAGTTAGCGTCATTTGCCATGTAAAAAGGAGGTACGTTTAAACCACGGGCAACCGTGGCGTAAGTGCGGGTTTAGGTCACGCTGTGCTATAAAAATATTATTTTATAATACTCAAGCATTATTGAGTAGCCTTAACATTAAATAATTGATATACTAGTATATATATAGAAAATAAATTACCGGACAAGGGTGAACCGTGTCTGTATCTGTTCCGCAAGCATAAAAATATCGGTACGGACGTCCTGCAAAAAGATATAAAAATTTCCATCCAGCCGAAAATAGATAAAATTGTTCAGTCATCGATCATAAAACTTACCATGCAAGTTTTATGATCGATGACTTTACAAATAAAAGTTGAGAAGCAATCGTTTTTTAAATGAAAAAACTGTGTTTAATCTGAAAATTTTAAAAGAAAATACAATACCCGGCAATTAATAATGCACATCAGTATTCAGAAAGAGATAATCGGTTAGTTTCGGCTTTGTAGAGCGTTGTCCTTGCTATACAGTCCTTACCGCTGACTTATCACTTTTCTTTCGAATTCGGTCGCGTTCACTCATAAATAAATACATATATAGAGTTGTTAAAACCTTCAACGGAACATCAATATTATTATTATTATTATAAGTACTTAATAGGGTGCTTTATTAGTTCTTAATAGATATTGCACTATTAGTGCAATGTGCGAGAGAGAACGCTCTACAAAGCCGTAACTAGCCGATTATTCGTTTCTAACGTCCGATGTGCATTACTTTTCTCCGGGAACTGTAGATCGTGTTTTCTCAAACTACATTTGCGCCCTCTAATCAGAAATTTCGTCGATTTTTCCATAGATGAGCTACAAAGCATAATATTCTCCGGCGTAGATCGCTGCGTGTATTGATAGCCCCAAAATATACTTATGTAAAGTTTTATTACTCCCGGAACTTTGCTTTGCGACCATTGCCATTGCGACAAATGCTATCTAGCGATAACTACTAATACCCTAATCTTAGACTCAGCTTAGCTAATGAATGAATGGATGGATACCGTTGAATTTCGTGTAATTAATCGTCGGCTGTTCACAGCTGATATCGGCTAACATGTTGGCTTCTAATTTGGTTTCCGCGGGAGCATCTAAAGGTATTTCAATTCTCTTAGGTCTACTGCGGCACCAAGTTGCATATTCTTCGTTCGTCTGCATACCCTGTAAAAAATAAAATTAATTTACACATTCATTACTGGCAGAGACAGGTATAAATTAGTTATTATTTATTTAACCTCTTTTCAACTTTGCCGTCTCCTCGTAAAATTCATCAGTGTTAATACCTATTCAGCTGTGTATGAGAACGCTTTTAGCAACTTACTTCGATAGCTTGAACATACATCGCCTCAATGATTTTCGGATCTTTGTATGTGCAAAGATCTACGATCACCTTGCCTTCGTCCTCATAACTGTTAATGACGTGGAAGAACATCAATGTGTCCGTTCGATAGCGTATTGTCTTGCCGGTTCCACGATTCACCAACACTATGCACGTCTGTAAGAACAGAATAAAAAAATAAATTTCTATGTATTTTTTTCATTTAAGAATAATACCTATTGCGGCCGATATCACCCTCAGTTACACATATAAGTTCAAAGTCATACCTCCTGCTCAGAGTGCCACTTAAGACAAGATGCGATCGTATCTTTGCGAATTTGATTTTTGACAAATTTCAATAGAGAAAGAGAAAAAGGCTGTTCAATTATCACGAAGTAATTATCGGTCATACCTGGAACAATAACAAAATATATAAATAGACTGTTTAAAGACAAAAATTCGACTTCAACATTACTAAGTAACAAACTGAGAAAGTCATTTAAATATACATTATTAGGGATTACTCAAAAACAGATCATCAGATGTCGATGTCCAAAATTTTAACTTGTTTCTGTTAAATTGTCAAACATCAACTGAATCGGATAATTTAGAGCTCATCACTGATCGGTACTTATGATCTCCGGAGTCTTATCCCTTTTTACCCTTGATGGGCTACGCTACGAACGGCATGAAAACTTCCAATACTTAGGCTGGCCTCTAACCCTTCCTCAGCCATAACGCGTGCTCAAGAGTGAGCCATTTATAGATTGCAGAAAATCTCTGGAACTACCAGTAGTTCAAAAAATTCATGAGGAAGACTAAATTGATTTCACCGAATCAAAGAGTACTTATTAAACTACTGTTATCTCATAAGCTATAAGAATTAATTGCGATCGCCTTAGAATTAATAAAAAATAGATTTAATTACCAAATGAATGCATGTAAGACGGATGCATGGTCCATCGCGGAGATACAGAACAAACGACGTGTGCTTTTTTGAACATGTCACCTGCAAGCAAAATACCATACTTACACATTGAAATGATAATTGATTGAATCAGGCGTTATTTGCGGAACTTTGCAGCAATCTTAGAGCGACACACTACATGTTGGCAATTTAACTATAGGTAAGTACTTGAGTCGCCGAGCATAATATTTATATTATGGAATTGGTGTTTTCCGCTAAAAACAAGTTTAATTTAGCTTTTAAATTTTCCCCTTAAATCTACTGTTACTGCCTACTGGCAGTTTTGTAGGTAGCCATTGAAACTAATTCCATATCAAACCCTAACGGAGTTTAAGTACCGTGGCGGGCGGTGGTACTAATCCGGGCGAACTTAAGGCTCTATCATCTGTTGACCCTCTTAATCCTTGAGGAGTTGCTTGGTCTACCGCATTGGATCCTGATACCAAGTCAGGCCACTATTATCATAAAAATGGGTGTCGTCGAGACTAAAGTAGGTATATGTAAAACTAAAAATCTTAACTAATACAACTTAAGCTAGGCAACAATAACTTAAGGTAGGTGAAATAATGTAAAAAGTACTGATTAGTTACCTTTTTCAGTATACGGAAACTTGACAATGACATATCGTACGCCTTTCGACACAGACATCCCGAGATTATATACATCGCCTGAAAATAACCATAGAATGATGATAACATAAACCGGCATGTTTATATTAACACATTGCTCAAAAGTGAACACTTGACACTTGAACACGTGATTCCCCCAAGTGCACTTGGGTCAGAGATAGGCAAATGTAATCCTGATTACCTTCATGATCATCAAAAATCGCGATGATAGCCTAGTGGTGAAGAATTCTTCTTACTATTAGCGGTGTCTGGATTCTAATCCTAGGTCACACAGTTCAGACTTTTCGAAGTTGTGAGCCTTTTAAGCATTTAAATGCCACTCGCTATAACCTTTGTCTCAGGTGCATGAGTTTCCTCAAGGTATTTCCTTCACCGAAGCAAATGTTAATTACATTCTGACCTACACACATTCTTGCGAAATTAGATTTGCAGGAATTTGACTCGATTCGAACTCGTGATCACGGTTCGAGAGTTTAACGTTTAAATTACTTGGCTATCCCTGTTTACTTTATACCTCAGCTTTATACGTTGTTTAAGTATATTAAGAGATTTATTACCATTGGGCATAATATGTGGATGAGCGGTATGGTTCACGATGATGGATCCCATCAGAACTTTTCTGTCAATTGTTTCTAATGTCACTGGGTCTATCCTGTAAAGAGGTACTGGTATTAATACTTTATAAATATTTTTCAACAAACATAAAACGCCTGATGAAAAATAGCGAGTGAGTGCTTGTAACATTGTTATTATCTGAGATTATGTATGTAGAGCTACTCTAGGTCTCCTCACGTTTAGGTTGAAATTATCTAAATAGTTCAAAATCTGGCTCACCTGTGCATCACTGCCGCTTCAGTGAGTGTGTACATTTCGTCTCCGAACGGGTATATGGATATCACCGTGTTGTCAGTCAGATATCCACCGATCTTGAAAACTGATGCGAACCTTAAAATAAATATTAGATTTATGTGTTAAGTAATGTTAGATTTTATTATTATAGGATTTAGTTGTGTTAGGTTTTTTCCCTCATCCCCTCAAAGCAAGCAAAACTGCGGGAAAACTTTTTACTAAGTTATTGCGCTTTATCGTCCAACCACATCATCGCTTATCATCTGGTTGGGTTTCAGTCAAGCGTAAAGATAGTTAAAACGAACCTGCTGAATATAGAGTGGCACGGGTCAGGCATGGCTTTAGTTCCAAACTCGGTGAACACTATCCTGTTGGCGAGGCGGTTCTGCTGCCGCGTGTTTGACCGCACAAACCGGCATTGATACGTCGCACGTCCGTCTTTGATGTAAAACCTGAAAAAATTGTCTCTTTCAGCCCGACGAAAGAAAGCTTTGGTAGGTACAAAGTAAATTTTAATCTACTTTGCAACAATCCGCAAGCAAACACGTTTAACAGAGTGCCACAAAGTAACGCCTGATACAATTAATTTTCTAAGAACACTTCGGTGTTATGTTACTGATATTCATGGGCAGTTACCACTTACCATCAGATAGTTCGTTTGTTATTTATTGGCAGGGATGGAGATAATGATTACAGTCAACATATTATAATTTCAACGGGTTCTTTGCCCTAAATTTAATCATGATTTCTGATTAGTACAATTACATATACCTACTTAGAGGCTTGAAAAAGCCCTCGCGAGCGTTTATTGAGTCCTTTCGTTTGTTTGCGGACTTGCGGTTGTTAATCCAAATATAATAAAACCGGCCAAGTAAGAGTCGGACTCGCGCACGAAGGGTTCCGTACCATTATGTATAAAAACGCCAAAATAATCTGGTCTGATGTATGAAAGCCTCACTTAAATATTTAATTGTTTTATTGTAGCCACATATTACGCACAACGTCATCTCTTGGACCGAAATGTAACTAAACTATCGCTGAGGCGTCGAAAGTATGGCCGCCCACTTAAATATTTATTTTATTCTGTTTTTTAGTATTTGTTGTTGTAGCGGCAAAAGAAATACATCATTTGTGAAAATTTCAACTGTGTAACTATTACGGTTCATGAGATACAGCCTGGTGACAGACGGACGGACGGACAGCGAAGTCTCAGTAATAGGGTCCCGTTTTACCTTTTGGGTACGGAACCCTAAAAACAGAATGATACTATCTTCTGTTTAGCATTGCGTGACGGTTTTTCCTATCACATTTTAGACACGCTTACCAGAGGTATTTTTTGCACGTTATGCCTCCTTGCTTCCTTTGCAAAAAGGCTACTCGGATCTTATCAGCAAATTTATCACGAGGTAGTTGTAATGAGTACAACGTAGTATTTGTTGGTATGATACAAATTGTTATATTACCTGTGCAGCAAGGCAGATCCATCGAACAGATGTTTGAATGACGTAGCACCCACTTTTAAGTAGCCGGGGCCATTCCGGAGTAAAGTGCCAGTCACCCACGTTGGAATTTTGCCTGTAATAAAAGTTAATTAAGGTTATACTCGCGTACTTTTTATAAACCTTTTTTAGCACTATCTACCTAAGTAGGTATGATGATTTACGAAATGATTTTATGCCCGACTGCGTCTTATAGAGGGTAATGTTTTTCGAACATATGAATGTGTGTATGTCCATTTCTTTGGCACGCCCTACATCCCAAAGAGCTGGACGGATGTTAAGATATACCTAAGGTGCTGTTGATGTTAAATTTGTCAAAATTGTGGTAGTAGGTAACATCTCTCTCTCTCTTCAGTCGTGCCTCATTACTGAGGAGCGTGATTCCATTGCCACGACTTTTTGAATGGCCTGTCTACATTTACGGCGATCAGTGGCTTGGTCGAGTGCTTTGTTCTCCAGATGTTTTGATACTTGGTCTGACCATCTAATGGGGCTACGGCCTCGACGTCTTTTGCCCTTCACTTTGCCAGTCACTACGAGTTTCTCCATTTTGTCCTGTGACCTCCTTGCGATGTGTCCGAACGAAATAGTAACATAGGCTATTTAAATTTCCAAAATGACGCGCGGAAATGAAAAAATAGGAGATAGGTTTGTTTTTTTCACCTACCTATGTCATACAAATGGTATTTTCGTAATATCGTTATTTCGTAACACTTAGGTAAATCAGACTTTTTTAAATCGTTAAAAAGGAGACCAGCAACTTTCTTAAATACATTGGGTTTGGGCCTAGAATATGAACATGCATGAGACATCGATTTTTAGATTGAGGATATTGTTACCACATTGTGCATATTCCGTTTTTGCGGAAAATGATGGGAATAATGAAATACCTACTTATAGTCGTCTTACGCACCGCGCACACATAGTCTCTACCTACTTTAATTATAATGTTTTAATGATAATTATGATGTATCTAGACTTTTAAATATGAAATTAAAATATGTAAGATTATTTGAAGGTATTGAACAAGCTGTTCGCTCCAGGCCCAAATCTGATGTTCTCCTTTAGTTGAAAGATTTCAAAACCGATAAATAGAAATAACTCAAAAACTATTCATCAGATGTCGCTAAAAATTAAAATAGGACCAATTATCAAAACCAACTTCAAAATCGATAAATAGAAATAACTCAAAAGCTATCCATCAGATGTCGCTAAAAATTAAAATAGGACCAATTATCATAATCCTTTCACCCAGAACAAAGTTATAAGGTGACACAAATAAAAAATACAGTCGAATTAAGAACCTCTTCTTTTTTGAAGTCGTTCAAATATACCTGTTAGTTCTCCCTCCAGTGGATGTTCTACTTCTTCCTCACACGACCGAAGCCAAACGTTGGCATCACAGTTCGGGTATAATTTTTGGTCTCCAACTGCCATACTTTCTGTAACTACAAAAAAAGTGAGATTTACAATGACGTCAGTACGCTTAGATCTTTTAAACTAGGCAACGAAGTTTATTGCAATTTTCACTATTATTCGGATAATTTATTTCAGGTTATTAATAGGTAAAATATATACTTACATTTGCTTACAGAAAATATAAAAAAGTCAATGATCTGTAAGATTAATATTATACCTAGGTAAACGTAAATTCACAAAACTCACCCACTAAAGGACTTCGCACATTACAACGACTCCACGCCAACGCGGTTACGGAGCAACTCAAATGTAAGCATTCAATTATGATCCTTATATCTTAGGCGTTACGGTTGAATTTCGAGTGTACACTTAGAAAACGTGGACTACTCCCCACCCTCTGCTCACCGACGCCGTTCACACTCGAAATTCAACCGTGACGCCTAAGATATAAGGATCATAATTGAATGCTTACATTTGAGTTGCTCCGTAACCGCGTTGGCGTGGAGTCGTTGTAATGTGCGCAGTCCTTAACAAAACTGAGCTACGATTTCTATTAACACACCCAGTACACAAATAACTTCAACAACAACGTATAAAATTATAAATATGCTAAGACAAAAAACGATAAAACCCTCACAAAGACTATTTTCAAAAAAGTATTTCAAAAATTATTTTCGAACGCAACCAAAGCACAATTTTAAAATGACGAGCGTCTAAAGTGGTCGGTTATAAGAAACTGAGAATTTGTTTTGTTCGAGCCAGAATTTAAGAGTCAGGTATGATGACTCATGTTTGATTTCAGATTGTGAGTGATCCGCGAGCTATCACGCCGTACGCACGGGCGACTATTACGCACTCGAGATACGTACCCGCAAATAAACATTAAAATGCAAAAGTGCGATGTATGCGGAAAAACAATAACAAAAAAGTACCCGGGACTGGTGCAGTAAATGTAGTTAATATGTTCCTGCTCCAAACGTGCTCTGGTCTCTCATCCAAACAACTTTGTTACTTGTACAACCTAAGGAACAATGGAGCAACCTGTATAATTTATATAACAAGCGAATAACTAAAATAAACGTTAAAATACCGTCGCACATGGACTATAGTTCTAACAAAGGCATCACCGATCCGTGACGTGTTTATAACTATTACTTAATTTTATAAAATCGCGCAACTTTATTCCGACTGAGTTAATCCTGTAATGAACGGTAAATTATCAAATGTATCAAAAAAACTTAATAAATTATAGCTGAAAAATCCACACTAATAACTAAGTACATAAATGCAATAATAACTATCTAGATCCATACTGTACTAATATTATAAATGTGAAAGTGTGTTTGTTTGTTCCTGTTTCACGTAGCAACATATGTAGCTATAATATGGTATGGTTTATGTGTGTGGGGATAGTTGGGAGAGTGGAGAGTAACGTAGGCTACTTTTTACCGCGGTAAAACATCTCATTCCCTTGAGAAATCCATGTTTTGTTAGTTGCTAGATATTTAGTTCCGCATGTTGTTAATAGATAGCATTAGTAAAATTCCTTTGCAAGTTCTGAATCACGCTATCAAATGCTTTATGAATTTCACTTATGCCATAGGCAACTAATGAAATGAACTAAAAGCTGTGGGCACAAGCAAGTAACTACATAAATGCGAAAGTCTGTCTGTCTGTGACGCTTTCATGGCTAAACCACTGGCATGATTTGGGTGGAATTTGGACTGAAAATTGTTGAATACCCGAGGTCACATTATTATGGTATACTTTGTTTTCCAAAAATCAACCCCCAAAGGCTGGGGATATAGGGAATGAACGTTTGTGGAAAAATCTAAACCGCTTGACAGATTTCAATGAATTTTCTCAGGACGATAGTTGATGACGCAAGGTCGAACATAGGCTATTTAACCAACCCCTAAGGGGCAGAAATAGGGGAAGAAAACGAATTCCAGGCCGTCGAATCCGCTAACAACAACATTACAATAACATTAAAGCACGTTCTTAGGTTTTTCTAAACTGATACGAGTACCTTATTATTTACTTTTCCTACGACGATATAGAAAGGTCTTCAGAAAACAACACAGCATTGTAGTATAACATTTATTTCATGATTTTAAATACATTTTCGAAAAACAAAGTTGCTTTTCAATCTGCGCCCGGTGCTTACAACGATCACACGTGTATTTGGTTAATATTCACAAAGTCATTTTAGCGTATCATCGATCTTAAGCATTAAGTGAGAATACTTTAAGTTGAAATTTCCTACGAAGTGATAGTAAAAATAGCGCGCGTAAAAAGGAGCAACTGATTGTGCATTTCAATTTCATACGTTACTAGCCAATAGGTTACGTTCGCACAGGCTGGTGGCTTGCTTAGCGCCTAGAGCCTAGTGGTTTGTACTCAGGCTACTTGCTAGGATATACGGTGTCCGCACTGAAGGTGGTTTACGTCGTGAGTCGCTAAGTGTTTTGGTCATTTGCTTCTCGACGCGTTGACGAGATGTCAGTTTTAAAAGTAGCTCTAAAATTATAGCTCCCTACAGAAAATTAATCTTTAAAATATACTATTTCACGGCCTTATCCATCATGTTGGTTTTACGACATAAATAATTCACGGTGAAGTCATGGGGAGTTTGTTCTGTATAAACAACTAGCTTCCGCCCGCAGGCTTGGCCCGCGTGGAATTCGTTTAAACTTCACCCCCCTATTTCACCCCCTTCGGGGTGGAATTTCCAAAAATCCTCTCTTAGTGCTCCCCTACACTCCCCTAGGCATACATGCCAAATTTCAGCTTCTTACGTTCAGTAGTTTCGGCTGTGCGTTGTCTGTCAGTCATCAGTAACGCAAGAGTTTTGTATATTAAGATTAAGTTTTACGAATATCTGCGTATGACCATAGAAACATTTTGATCTACTTCTCTATAAGGTTCAAGGAAAATTGACTCATTAAGATACTCTTTTACAAAAATTTTTACATTACATCTTTTCTACTTCGACTGCTACCTCTTCCCATAGTTTCTTTAGGACAACCGCATTTTTATGGAGTTCATTAGCTGGATTCCACAAAGGTTCTCTTTTGAAAACTGATGTACCTAATTAATATTTCATCCATTTGTTTCCTCTAAAAGGCACGCGCTCCTAGGCACGGCGCGCATACACTATGAACTGCCGCAACTTCTTAACCGTATATACAAAACTACCCACACCGGGTTTAATACTTTGTTACTATTAATATTGTTCTCATGTAAGTGATATTAATTGTATCTTAATGAGAAATAAAGATCTTTTCATCACACCTATTCGAAAAAGACGACTTGGTTCGGACATAAGGGGTTCCAAAGTTGCTGTTTTCTATTCAGCGGGCGGGAATGAATTTTCATACAACTTTTCCTGCCGGCTAGATCTTGTCCGTCCTATTTTGAATTTAGAACATTTTAGTATTTTGCGCTAAAGAAATCGAACGCAAATATTGTTTGAATAAAGAATGTCTGGTACGACGCGAGGGCCCCGCCAGCTGAATAATAAAAAAAGAAATCAAATTAAGATTTCGTTTTCAAATTAAAATTAAGTTTTCGTGCATTTTTACGTATTATTTTCTATTATATATATATATATATATATATATATATATATATATATATATATATATATATATATATATATATATATATATATATATATATATATATATTATTTTCTCATAGTGGGTGATGAAAAGTAGAGTGTATCACTCGGGTGCAAGTATATTTTTGGCTCGGGCGACGTACTTTGAATCCCTCGCTACGTTCGGGATTCTACTAAAGAATCCCTCGCTACGCTCGGGATTCTACTCTAGAATCCCTCACATCGCTCTGGATTTAAAAAACGCCCTCGCCGAAAAAATATTACTTTGCACCCTTGTCATACAATCTACTATTAAACCGACTTTTTAGGTAAATGTTTAAACCAACATTATTTTATACAAGTGGGTGAATTTATGACGAAACTTCACGTATATTATGCCTCAATTCATAATATAGGAATTTCACGAATGCAAATAACTATCAAACTGTAGTGTCATTGAATTACCTACTTAATTATTTATTCAAACACAAAACTACACACTGTATATGGTTATTAACATGTAGATATATGCCTATAATACATAGTTTGAGATTATGAACAAAAATTTACTAAATCCATTAATAAATAAAATTCTGATATGAACTATGTTATTTATTATTAAATACAGTTATTCATTAGCTACACGAATCCTTAAAAATAATTTTCACAAAAGACAATGCATGAGCCAACTAAGTAATAAGCCTTATTTTAAGAGAATTTCTAGGTCGTTCAAGCACACCTACATACAATTAGATTTCAACATTCAAACATAATTTAAAATAATGCACTCCACCACCTAGATCCTATCTTTGAGATCTGACATGTTTAAAATTAAACAAAAATATTTAGGGCGTAAGCTAAATATTTCCTCTGCTAAATCGACGATTGCCTCAAAAAGGAAGTTGACACTAATATTGATTTCATATACTTACCTACATTTTAGTATAACCGATTACCTACTGACAATATCTAAATACCTAAAATATTATTCTTTTAACCCATTTAATCGTAATAAATTAAATAAAAATACCTAATTTAAAGTGTTTTAAATAATACGTACCTACTCATCATCACGTCAAACTAACACTTTGAGTGTGACGTCATGAACTGACAGTGACTCTCACTCTTTGAGGCGGTGTCCTACGTGAGCGACGAAAACGACGCGACGCGACGCGGCGACGTTGCGATTTTGACGTAAGCGATCAAATCAACGGTATCCCTACTTGCGTCCTATGTGACAGTCTGCGACAACACGCGACGTTGTCATTGTCGCATGTAGTATCGCGTCGTGTTGCGTAGCGTCGCGTCGTATTCGTCGCTCACGTTGGAGACGCTATCTTTGACAAAATGCCAAAAAGAAATTTTACTACATTTTGACAGTTGCGCGTATGATTTAGCGGTTCATGACGTCAGTCCAAGTCAAGTTATAGTACCTACTAGCATTATTGGTGGGAAAGAAATTATTTTATCACAATACTTTTTCGTGTTCACTTTAGTGGTTTTAGTAGGTACTTTAGTACCTATAACCTAATAACCTATAAAAAAGCTAATTCTATTCGTCAACAACCCCATCACATTAGTCTAGGCTGGTGTCTGTGTTCCGTGAGTCTAGGAGCGCGCCGGCAAGAACCATCCATGCAGACACTTGGGCGCGGGCGAGGGCGTGCGGAAGAGCGCGCGCGCGTGCTCGTGCAGCGTGTGCGCGTCGATCACGACGAGCGCTAGCACGCGCGCGTGCTCGTTACCCTCCCCCCCGCCGCGGACCAATGCGCTCAGCAATACTCCGTCGTCTTCCGCCTGGGTATGAGAAAGAGATTAGAAATGCGAAAGGAACTCGTAAAGTATATAACAAGTAAATTAATAGTACCTATCTAAAGTAGGTGTAATAACTAGTAAAGTAAAGTAGATGTATTTGTTGGCTTGTCAGGCTCAAACCGCTGGATCGTTTTGGATGAACTTTTGTATGGAGATAGTTTGAGACTTGGAAAAGGACATGGGATATTTTATCCCGGAAATCGTCCCTTAACGCGATGGATAAGGGAGTGAGAGATATAAATCTCATCATAATTATTTCTATCAATTTGCGATACAACTAAGCACATGGGCGGCTTTCTTACATTAGGTAATGGTATTTTACACGGGTGAAGCCGCGGGAAAAAATTAGTTAACTATGTTTTTAAGCTACTCTGTGGCAATTTTTTGATATAAATACTTAGGTATCTGCATAACTGCATGATAACGCCTCTCTTCAATTAGGTACCAGGGAACCGGTTTTTATGGCTGCTATTAACGGGAAAGTCAAGTATAAAATTATATGAACGACGCCAATTGTTTAAAAAACTAGCTTTGCTCGCGATTTCGTTCGCGTGGGAATTATTCTCGCGTAAATCCCAATTCTTCGGGAATTTCGGGATAAAAAGAAGCATAATATTATGTTGCTCTGTAAACACCCCTACCTACCAATGAAAATCTCATTTTAATGGGTTCAGTCATTCAAATTAACCCGGACAAACAAAAAATCGACAACTGACAGAAATTAAAAGAATAACGCTGTAGAATCTTAGGTATATATTTTTTAAAACTTTTAAACAGTTATTTTTAAAACACAAACAGACGGATCAATTTTATTTATAGACATAGATAAACATGTAAACTGCATTCGTGTTCAATGTGAATTCCTTTTTAATTACATACCATCATACCACACAAAAGCACAGCTTTTCGCTCCAGTGATTAAATAACATTGCTGATTGATGGCGAGAATTTAAAATGCCGTAAGGAAATTTTGGTTACAAGCTAAATTTAACCGTGGGCATAGGGAATAAAGTTGCTTTAACCACGAGTAGCCAATTCCATATATGTGTACCTTAGCGTCCGGTCGCGGCACAAAAACTGGTTCGCTGGGGTACCAATCAGTGTCGTACCATGTCTTCACCTCTCCTGACACCGTGTCCACTTTGATTATCTAGAAATCAATTATGTTCTATTACAATCCTGGCTAATATGGTAATTATAATTTGTCAATTCAGATATATTTACATATGTAGAAAAGATTCATAAGGTTACAGTTTAGTTACTTAATTATTTTAAAATGTCTCTTTTTAATCGTTCGACATTCCCGTCGTATATCTCTATGCATAGGACCTCTATGGACTGCGAAAAGTGATATGGGTATAGCATGGGCTGTGTAGCCCCTACTGTCAATATAGGCAATGATGATGTTTATAAAATGAATTTCTAAAGATATTTTAGGCGTCAACTGTCCTTAACAATGTCCTTACCGCTCCTGGATGTTCAGCGTCCACGTCAGAACTTATAGCCCAGAAGTACCGGTACGGTCGACCTGATAACATATTTAAAAATTAATAAAATTTAATGTAATTTATTCGTTTATGAAAAAAGTGTAGGCAAATCCATCTACGCGATCGCTTCAATAAATCCCTAACGTGAGTTGCAGAAAGAAGAGGCAAAATCTCCAAAAAAGCTTCTTTCCCTACTCACAGTTACAAATAAAAATTGCACTTAGTTGCTACTTATGTCTAAAGTAAGTATGTCTAAACTCATTTAATTTAGTTAAAATGAAATGATAAATACCTATTAATTTCAATTTTCACGCATTTTACCTATTTCATTTCATAAATATAAATAAGTGATAAAAGCAGTTTTACTAGAAAGTCATAGGCGTGGCAAAAGGGTGCCTCTTGTTTGGTATAACAACTTTTCGTCGAAAATCGCTTCGACTAATTTTAGTTGGAATAAAGTCATTTCACATAATTATTCATTTGATCGAATATTTGATTGCCATAATTTTATTTCTTATCATCATTTGTTTCGAATAATATCTTTTTATCGAATGTTCAAATGCGCTAATTTTAATTAAAGTAATGTAAACTAGACTAATAATGACTAGTATTCAACTAAATAGGTTAGCGAGGAGCGAAGCGACGAGCGTGTTAGGTTAACAGGAACCATCGCACGAGCCGAGCGAGCGAAGCGAGCGTGCCGCGGCAGCGGCCGGCGAGTGCCAGAACCGACTTTAGGGCGTTTATAACCTGAACATTTCATGAAATGAACATTGTATAAAATAATATTCGATCAAATGAAAATTATGTCAAACGATATTATACAAACTGGTTATTATCTTAAACGTTGTTCGATTTATTAAAATTATATATAAATAAATAAATAAATAAACGCTAACACACTCATACCCCCGCAGTAGGTTACTAGGTACCTGTGTCGCGGGTGGCATGGACTACACATATAACACATCACAATTACACCCATGACCCGAGTACAAATATTTATCTTTTATCTGTCACATAAATATCTGCCCCGGCCGGGAATCGAACCCGGGACCCCTCGCGTCGCAGGCAGGGTCGCTACCAACTAAGCTACAGGGTCGTCAAAAGTTGTTATACGAAACAAGGGTAACCCGTGGCAAAACGCAACAAATCAAGAAGTACCGATCTTACCGTTAAGCATATTGTAGTTAATCCGGGGGGTTTCGCAGCCGATGTTGGCCAGCAGTGTGGGCTCCACCTTGGTCTGGGGCCCCTCCAGGGGCAACTCCAGGCGTCTGGGCCTCGCTCGGAACCAGTTGGCGTAGTCAGCGTTGCTTTGCATATTCTGTAAGAGAACGTCATTATGTTACCAACACATACAGTGCGCCCAGCTTATCTCTGAAATGGCAAAAATTGGAACTAACGCCGCCATGTTAAAAAGTCATTCATAAGTACGTTGTGGTCATTCATCTGTCAGTTACTAGTGTGCAATGATTGGTCAAATGAATGTCAAATGCGTCCGATAGCGCCTCTTTCATTTAAATCTTAAGTTGGGTTTACTAATGGACTTGGTTTACTATAACTCCTATTCTGTGACAGAACGTCGTTAAATTATCAACATGAAACTGCTACATTGCAATTAATTGTATCAGGCGTTACTTTGCGGAATTCCATTATTAAATTAAAGATTAATATACTTTGCAACTATTTGCAACAATCTGTCGGTGTACAATTTTTTATTCTATCTATCTACATTACATTTTCCTATGTACTCACTGGAAGCACTAACATTTCGCCTTTTTTATATATGAAAAGTACTACTTGCTCATTTTTCTATATACAACAACTTATCTCTTTAAATGAATATTAAAATGTCGCTTACATAATAATAATGTACCCATGGACGCTGTATATACCGCCTATATTTTCTAATTACATCCAATTCTTACCTCAATCGCGTGGATGTACATAGCTTCCAAGACCTTCGCGTCTTTGTACGTGCAGAGGTCTACCACCAGCTTGCCGTTCATCTCGAAGCAGTTGATGATGTGCAAAAAGAACAGCGGGTCGGTTCGGAACCGTCTTACTTCTTTACCACTCTCTCGATTGATAAGTACCACGTGTGTCTGAAACAATTTAGTTAGAATGCGTTAACTTTAAAAAGGCATACCTACTACTGGGCTTGGTTTGGCAATATTTGGCAAAACCTAGTTACTGCTATCGTTGAAAAATGGTTACCCATCCTATGCCATGCTTTTTTACACTAAATACGTAAATTGCCGAAAAAGGTTTTAGAACATCTAGATATAGAGAGACAAGTCTCTGTAGCCCGGGAACGGAATACGAGTTTCGGTATCCCCTGCCCGTTATAATAGGCGACTAAAAAGGGATTTCGGGTTGCAGGCTTCTAGAGTTCCTAGTCTCAGGGCTACAACGTCATTGGCAGCAGAGATGAGCAAAATGAAATTATGGTTATGAAACATGTTTCAATCTAGAATACGCCAAGTACCTACGCTCCAACTATTTTGTCTAAGGCGCTCGCAGAGACGTTTGGCAGCCTCTCGCAGAACAGCCCTGATTACATCTTATCCTGATCACATCATACCCTGATTACATCACACAATCAACCCTGAATACATTTCGCCCATGTCTAGCAACCCACCTCCTGGTCGGGGTACCAGTGCAGACTGGAGATGAGCGGGCGGTTGAGCAGCTGCGCGCGCGCCGCGCCGCACACCGACACCGTCAGCGGCTGCTCTACGATCACCCAGTACTTGTCTGTTATGCCTGCAGGGTGGACACGTTGGCATGGTAACTGGTAAGTTTGTCGGTGCAAGAAAGATGTAAGAATCATTATGGACTTTTGCATTTGGAAACAAGGAATCTCCGCCAAGAACGCTCTAAAAACTTGTGCTTGAAAAGTGCTCGCGACGAAATTACCGTTTCCATTCGTTTAGATTTTAGAAACACGTTAGTTCTAAAAATCCACGTTACAGAAAATCCTGCATCAATGATTAAAGTGGACATAAAGGCAAAAAGATTTATTAATGGATCTTTACAATGGATTCAAGTGGATACCGTGGTTTTATGCTTTGTTCTTGGTTCATAACCAATCAGAAATGCCTTGGTCTTAGGATGATAGTAACAATTAACAATAACAATTTAATATCAGGGTACTCCTGAACTCCTTTCTATCTCAATTTTATTGAAGTATACCACTTTGAACTTGGCTACTGTTTAATCGACCAATCCGAGCTTGGACAACATTATGAACTAAGAGCAGTATCCCTACATTGTGAGAGATTTGTGAGAGAAGAAGTGCGATTACAAGAAGTAGTAGATAGATAAAAAAGAGATAAAGGACGTACCAAACGTATGCATGTAAGCGGGGTGCAGTGGCCATCGCGGCTTCATGCTGCCGACTATGCGCGCATTTTCGAACATATCACCTGAAAAACGCATAACCTTTTGAGCTTTAATCCCACAGACATAAGGAAGCGAGGAATAAGTTCAATAGATCAATTCAAAAATTAAATGTAAAGAACAACCTATTGCATTAAAAGTCTCTTTGCTTAAAATTGAACCAACCAACCATCTCCAGCTTTGAACCTAGATAATAAATACTAATTATCATCAATTTAGACCAGTAGATATTGGTGAGATGCCTACGCTAAATTTTATCCTTCCTGATACTTAGACAGGCATTTTGATTTGGACATATAGATAGGGCTTGACAGTCTTGTCATACCATACAATAGAAGAGTATCTATATACCTTTTTCAGTGAAGGGAAACTTCACAACAACGTGCCGTAGTCTGCCTTTTACAACCGACATCCCCACGTTATAGACGTCGCCTGTTAGGAAAAGTCATACAGTAAGTGGAAATCTATAATAGAAGACTACACACCGAGAGCGAGACCAGAAATTGCAACTCATCATTTAAACCCCGAGAATCGAACCCAGGTGCCTTCGAATGGCAAGCCAGCGTGGTCACCATTACACAATTAGGGGTCAATTTCCTATACCCCACAAGTTGTGAGTGGAAACCTTCGCTATGCAGTGAGTCAGTTATGGGTGATATACAGATACCTATATGACGATGATGATGATGTGTATTCCTGGTGATATTCTTACCATTCGGCATGACGTGTGGGTGGGACGTGTGGTTGACCAGGGCCACGGTATCCATCATATTCTTGCGCTCCAACGTGTCCAGGGTCACAGGATCGATTCTAGAAAACATTGTAAAGGAAGCTATGTAGGATCGAGCTACAATTAGCTTTTTAGGCGTACCAGAGCATTCTACTATTAAAATAAATATAGATCTAATAGAATTAAATAAATCTGAGATGAGATACAATTCTTATGGTTAAACAAATTTTGAACTCCAGTGTTTATTTGTTATCATTTTTTTCGTTATATCGAATATTAATGTCGTATACAACAAACTTGTAGAGCACGTAAAATTGTTTATTTTGATAATTGGATGAAAATTGTCTACGATAAAAAAGTTTAACTAAGGGTCTATTCACACATATCAGTGAAGTCACCGTTCCGTCACAGTGTCCGATCAGTTCAGTATCAGTGCTTCAGTGTTGCGTCAGTGATTCAATTCACACATATCAGTGGTCAGTTCACGGAGCTTCAGTGAAAACGTGTTCGTGTTCACAGTTTTTCTGTAGTGTATTTAGTATCAGCATTGCACCCGTGCGAAGCCGGGGCGGGTCACTAGTAATAAAAAAATAAACAAATGTATAGAATAATAAGCCGATAAATAAAGTATCTATGCGAACGTTACTTACCATCTAATTTTAATTGTGCTCCTATTTTGTTCCACAAATTGGATTTGTATTTTGAATCCATGTACTTTACATGAGACAAATCATAGAAAACCCTATTTTTACGAATCAATTCTATCAGACGCTCGTCCATTTTGCGTCGGCGTCCGTGATCCGACAAAAAATATCGTCGTCAACAATAGCGTCCGTGATTGCCGCTGTCGGCACTGACACTGAGAGCACTGCGTCGTCACTGACACTGACAAGTGGGGATGCGTTCATAGAGAATGTATGAAAGAATATTTTGCACTGTGCCGGTACTGTGACGGAACGGTGACTTCACTGATATGTGTGAATAGACCCTAAGAGTGAAAGTTATAAATTCTTACCTGTGTATAACTGGACCTTCGGTGAAAGCATACATCTCATCACCAAAGGGGTACAGTGATATCATCGCATTATCTGACAGAAGTTCAGATGGCTTGAACAACGAGGCAACCCTAAAACACATGCGTGTTATAAAATACTTATTGATACAACTCAAAACACATCAGTATAAAAATCGTGTCCATGTTTTAATATTAATAACATACATCGGATACAAATTACTACTAACAAAACATCGATCTTCCCATGGGAATGAGAAAATTTTCCGCGATAAAAAGTAGCCTACGTCACCCTCCACCCTCCCAACTATCCCCACACACAAACCATACCATATATTAGCCATGTTGCGACGTGAAAGAGCCACAAGCGAACAAACAAACAAACACACTTTCACATTTATAATATTAGTAAGGAAGTAAGGATTTTACTCACTCAACTAGCAAAATATTTAAAAAATGTTCGCTATTCGCAATATAAATATTTAGTATCAGCCAATTATTAACAAAAAGCATTTAAGTAACGCAACCGATGTATAGGTAATGCATTTTGACTTGCCTACTGTTAGCAACAACAAGGAAGGTAGGAATAAAATATAGTAAGCGTTTCATGGAGAAGATTAGTAAATTAATCTGTATGTTTAACCTGCAGGGAAGTCGAAGAGTTCCTGGAAAACTCCCGACTCATAAGCGTTTATTGTCCGACCTCTGGGTGTTGTGGTCTAATTGGCTACCAGAACAATCAACAAGTCAATGCACAAGGCAAAGTAATTGCAATCACCCGTTCAATTGTGTTGATTACTTTAGTGTTGTGTTGTTACTGGTAAAGAATTGAGACCTTGGCGACATTCATGTCAATTTGCATTGTGATAAAATTGGCTTAGAAGCGCTCGGAGCGGTGGTAATTAAAGGAATATCTTCAATAGTAGATTTTAATTAATGTCCTGTAGAAAATCTTCATATCTATGGAGAGGAAAGATAGGACTTTGAACTTGATCTTAGTCCTAGTAAAAAGATGTCCACTAATCTACGGTAGCCAGAATCCATTTTAATACAAATATGTTTATTTTTAATACAATATTGTTGTGCGAGATAATCAATTTGTTGGCGGATCGTGAATGCTACCATTATGTCCCACAACTTCTTGGTGCTATAATAGGAATGTGAGATTTTTGGTGCGATAATAGGAAAAAGAGATTCTTGATGCGATGATAGGAATGTGCGAAAGCCTGCATGCGTATACATAGATCCTGGTCCTACCACCAAAGCTCCGTACCTACGTATATTTCGGGGAACCGTAGGTACTTCATCTGAGGCCCAGGGGGCAAGCACCTACCTTCCCTTGCCCGTAACTGGTTTCTGGACACGCCCATACTTACCTCAAAGTTGGTTGAGAAAAAAGTCTTACCTATCAAAAATAGTGTGACATGGATCAGGCACGGCCTTAGTGCCGAATTCGGTGACCACAATTCGATCGGCAGCGCGGTTCTTCTTGAAGGTGTTCGAGCGAAGAAACCGGCACTGATAGGTCGCCAGGCCATCGTGTATGGCGAACCTGACCAATAAATAAACTTCAGTTACAGCTATGTGATTGTTCAACATCTTCGCAATAGAAGCAACCCTGAAACTACAGCTCATCGACTTTGGGGGGCCTATGCCAAGTCAAGCTTACTGCCAGCTCGGTTGACCGGCGCCGATGGACCGCGCTACAAATGTATTGTAACTTGGGTGTGTGACAATAAATATTTGAGTCAATGCGTCGTAGAGCCTAGTTCGATGCTTTCGGGATACATAACTTCCGACATTAAACTGGTCACTGACATTGGTGATTTATGAACACTGAAAGCATCATCCAGGAGTTGCCAGAAAACAGACCCGCTTATTAATGAGTTTCTGATGCTGCAACCATAGGTATTAGGAGGGTGGTGTCAAACCAAAAGACGACAACTGGGAATAAACTAGGTGCTAAACAACTTAACTATCTCATAACACCATGATAACTAGATATTTATAAGGTACGACTATTTCGATATTCAATCAAGTTAAAAAGACCTTCTTTGTTTAAGTTGTATTTAAGCTCCTTACACTAAAAATGCGTCAAAATTAGCTATAAAAATCCGCTTAGTCCTCTCATGTACGAAACGTGTCTGGCATTGAACTGGGATTAGATCGACATTTATCGTATTTGCGGAGTTAACTTGCAACCTTCAGCCGAGATAATCGTCCTTTATCGATTAATCCAGAACATTCGCGAAAAGATTAATGAAAAAAAAAATTCTCACAGGAAATCCCTGCCTGTTGCATCCTCAAAAAATAATTTTGACGTATAATTTTAATAAATTTTTACACTGCCTTTTAATAATCCAGCTTAAAATAGCACAGCTCGCCATATGAACCTCATTTATTTTTTGTAAAATAATTAAAAATCTACTAAAATAAAGTTTTAAAAATATTACTCGTCACCTAAAGTCACGTCAGTGTGAAGACGCCGTTTCAGAGATTAGATAACATAAGCAAAAGAACAAAGAAAAGAAAAAAAAAAAGAAATTAAAAATTAAAATCAAAAGAAATTAAAATCATCGATATTGATCAGTTATAACATATACAGCTTACTACATGTAATTTTATATCGTTAGAGCTAACGATAACTAACTTATCATAACTTAACATAACTTTTTTCAGTAGCTCTACAGAGAAAAGTTAAGCATATCGTGTAATTTGTTAAAAAAATAAACAGTCATTGACATACCTGTGTAACAGAGCTGCACTATCAAACAGGTGCTTGAAACGCATTGAGCCCACTTTGAGTGATCCGGGCCCATTCCGCAGCAAGGTGCCGTCGATCCAGCTCGGAATCTCTCCTGGAAAACAGTTGTAACTTTAATATAAAAATTATGAATCATTTTTATTTCACACACACACGCACACACACACACACACACACACACACACACACACACACACACACACACACGAGCGCGCGCGCACATCACGCAAGCACGCAAGCACGCACACACAATTCACACACCTGGATAGGCATCAACAATTAATAATTCAGTTTTTTCCGACATTTCGTTGGAAAGTAAGATTCTAGTAAGTGATACGTACTTTACTTTAACTTTAACTTCAAAGTCAAAAGATACGTCTTACATGATGAAAACTATGACACATACCTTTATCTGCGATGTTCACGGGACGCAGAATACCAAAAAATTTAAGGCACATTACGAAAGGGGGAGGGCATAGTGAAATCCCGACCACTCCCTCGGATGTGAACTACCTACTGCCTTGTAGGGATGAACAGTTGTATCTTACTTTTGATTTTCCTTTTGTACCCTGTTTCTTATTTTTTTTTCTGTTATCACATCACTTATTAATTTAATGGGTGTACCCGTTACCATTATAATTTTCTACCATTCCCTGTGTTGTCATTCAATTGTTTCATTTATTTCATACAGGTATTTTCAGAATTCCATACTAAACGGTGCCAACATGACCATTCCTTAGTTATGCTGCCCAGCGGGTCTGTCGGGCAGTTATCACAGAAATATAAAGACTCTTGAATCGTAAAGAGTATTGACTATTAACCAACAAGTGTTTACAAACAAGTAACAAAGAGGTTATAATATGCTGAATGGATTTTTTAAATGATAACTATTTAATTTTATAATTAAATATATAAATAGGAATAGGAATAGGCATAGGAAATAGCATAATTCATGATGGAAAAATCTGACATTTTATGTCCTAGCCATGGAGCAAATATAGAGAGGAGACGTTGTATGTACATTTTTCTATGAAAGATCGCGTGACGATTTGCGGGGCGAGGGGGATACAGAAATGGGCGGGATAATCGACTTTACTACGTAGTTCAACTATCTCACACTAGATGGATTCTAAATACGGCCGTGTTTTTGTTGTTGTAAGTAGTTGTCGATAGATGGCGCTGTTTACAAAATGATTATAAAAAGTAGAAAAATAATATTTTGGTGGTAAAAATTCTTTAGGAATTAATGTAGGACGAATTTCAGTACGTATGATTATCAAGATATAATAATTGTTAGCTCTACGCACCTATGCATTTTTATTTCCCTTGATACAAAGTGTCGCCATCTAACGTCAAGTAGAAATTTATTTTGTGAGCGCCGTCAGTAGACTGACTTAAGGCCACGCCCACTGTGATGACGTCAGGACCTAGTTGAGTTACAGTGCACAGTTGCTTAGGGCGTCTCCTCTCTATATTTGCTCCATGGTCCTAGCCTTCATCCATACCGAGCGATAAGAGACTTCGATCCCAAAGTAAATATTTAAAAAAATGCAGGGTTCCTCACACCACAGGCAGAGGTTTGTTGTTCTATCTGATCTATTTATGTACCTAGTTACAATGAAATTGTTAAAAAAGTTGTCTGTACATTGAATCTATTTACAGAAGTAGTAGATTGTATAACAAGGGAGCAAAGTAATATTTTTACGGCGAGGGCGCTTTTTTGAATCCAGAGCGAAGTGAGGGATTCTAGAGTAGAATCCCAAGCGTAGCGAGGGATTCTTTAGTAGAATCCTGAACGTAGCGAGGAATTCAAAGTACGTCGCCCGAGCCAAAAATATTTGCTCCCGAGTGATACACTCTACTTTTCATCCCCCCTTATGAGAAAATCAAAGGCGCCTCAAATTCAGGAATTATACTTTCACAGTCCCTTAAAGAACTCATTTTTCAAAATGAAACCATGAATTTCTAACAATCCGAACTGAATTCAAAAAGTGCGCGGAAAAGATAATTGCCGCACTTATTTTTTTTTTTATAACCTGAAGGGCTGACGAAAAAGCGGACGAGCCACCTGATGGTAAGTGGTCATCGTCGCCTATGGACACAGGCAACACCACTTTATTTAAATAAAGAGGACGAAAAACTCATTCCCGCCCGCTAAAAGTTTCTTATAGAAAACACCAACTTTGGACGCACTTAAAGGTGAACCAAGTCGTCTTTTCCGAATAGGTGGGATGAAAAAATATTTGAGGGGTATAAGAAACAGTAATACAACGCCAATCTAAAAAATGTTTG
Source organism: Hesperia comma (assembly GCA_905404135.1). Taxonomy (NCBI): domain Eukaryota; kingdom Metazoa; phylum Arthropoda; class Insecta; order Lepidoptera; family Hesperiidae; genus Hesperia; species Hesperia comma. The sequence continues at coordinate 13,351,271 of FR990022.1, read as the reverse complement.
TCTCTTTATACACAGGCTAATATCCGGAACTACAAGACGGATTAAATGATTTTTTTGTTATGTAGCTATTAAGCCTGGGCAACATAAAGGCTATACCTAATTGATTTTGTAAACTGGGACACCTGATGCAGAACCGCAACAGACCAACCAAACAATAAATTATGAGTTTAGTTTAAATAGAGATTTTTATAAAATGGCGCCCTACCAATTGTTATGCCTGATGAACATTTTCTGTTGAGATATTAAAATCGAATTGTCGTGTGGTCATTCACACTTCATTTCACTACTTTTTTAATTGTAATTCAAGATATCAATTTTCCACTTACAATCTTTACACAGAAATATAGTTTTTATTTCGAGATATTTACAGCATTTATGGTACATACATAAAAATATAAATAAAATAAAAATAACTTATCAAAACTAAAATAAGTAAAAAAAAAAAAAAAAACTTAAAACTTAAAACTTCATCAAAAATAACATAGAACCTTGTAATAGTGAGCCATCGATATATTATAAAACTGTACCTTATATTCAAAAGTTGAATGTAGACTGAAAACTACGTACGTACCAGTAATGTCTCCTTCCAAGGGTTCAGTGACCTCCTCTTCACAAGAGCGTAGCCAAACACCGGAGTCACAGTTGGGATATAATTTCTCCTCGCACTTAGCCATGACTGTAAAATAATTGATACTTTTATAATTAACGTTTATAATTAATTAACTATCACTATTAATTACACTTCAATCAAATAATTCGAAACAGACAATCGGTCAATAGCCAAATCTGCATCTGTTTTTTTTAATTGCGTACATATTGTAAGTATACATTATTTGCTACATTTTGTGTACAAAATGTGTTGAAATACTCCGACACGGTGCAATTGAAGCATTTATAAATAACAGTATCAGACCCCTGACCGTTATTACGATTTTCGAAGCAAACTTTCCTAAAAACTTCAGATAATATCTACCTGATATTTATTCCGGAGTAGGTAGGTAGATACTAATTGCAAAATAAACTACTACTTTAAATCTCTATTAGCTCTATTAATAATTATCACTATTATTATTAATTAATTAACTGCAATTAATAAACATGTACTTAGTTTCCGCACTAATTCATCAACTATCATTTTAATGGACAGCTTTTAGCAAGCGTATCTTGCTGACGGTAGCTCGTGGTACACTGAGCGCAGACAGGGTACAGGGTGCAAGATACCCTTCGACCTTCACTACGACTTTGGGATGTAGCCAGAGTGCTAGCGTAGAGTAGTGTAGAGTAGCGTAGCGGGCGTAGATCCCATGCGTAGCGGATAATCGAGTGATTATAATTATTCCTATTTCACGTATAATGTTACGTGAAAAACGTGAAAAAGAACAAACAAACATAATAAACAAATAAACACAATTTCGCATTTTTAAGATTTATATTCATATAATTAATTACATGTGAGATAAAGTCCTACTTGCATTAACATAGTGCGGATGAAACTATTACTTACTACCTAATTATTACGAAGTTAACGAGGCTTTTTTTCGCAAAAGAACCCATGACTATGAGTGTCTCAATTTTTTATCTGCGTGTTTATGTCTCTATATGAGTTAATCTTAGAAACAGCTTATCCAATTTGGGTGGCATATCAATAATAGGTACCTATTATAACTTAATTTATTCAGTCATTCATAACTAACAAAGATTTATCAATGGGTAATAAACTGAGAACAGGTTACCTCAGGCGAAGCGAAGGCGGGTTTACCAGCATTAGATAAACGCTAACATACATGCTCCGCCCTAGATTTAGCTGAGTTACCTACGACGCGAGGGTGGCACGGTCAGGGTCAAACATACTACTTAAAATTAATTAAAATATTAGCCGCTGTCCGCGGTTTAGCGTATCTATTGAGAGATTTTCATACAACCTTTTACTTATCCCTAAGTTTGCGCTCCCAGGAGTGGTATATCACAAAATCCGTTCTTAGCAGATGTCTACTACCAAAACTGATGTAACTTCATAAGACTCTGCCAAGTTTTATCGTTATACGTCAAGCAGCTTTAGATTGCGTGATGAGTGAGTGACCTTTCGTTTATAAAGGGTGTCCCATAAGTTGTACGACAAATTATGGGACATCCTGTGAATGAATGTATATTATGATGATATATGTAGAAGAAGGACCTGAAATGACTACGTATTTAAATATTGTTAACGGATAAACGGAGTAGGTTAAGAACCCGTTGTTTGACAAGCTACTAAGTACAAACTAATTACGTGTTAACGTTATTTATCACAACAATTTAATAAAAAGTAAAAAAATAAGTAGACCCCAAAGGGATCCTCGTAGAAGTAAACGTTAACAATTTGAGAAAATAGGTACATTAAATTAACTCAGTAGTACGGGACCATAATCGTGATTATCGACTCACTTTTGTCTGATATTTTATCTATATAAGTCAGAGGAATTCAGAAACATAACAAGCCCAAACATACATAAAAACACAATGTTGCTAAACGTTATGGCAAATAGAAAATGGGGTCTATTAGTAGATTGCGGTACAATTAGCACAATCAACGTGCATTGAGCTCACAAGGTCCCGCAGAAGGAACGTGGATCACGCGATTACACTCATCTGCGATCTACGGGCTACGAGCGGCGTAGCGGGCGTGAGCCGTTGAAGTAAACGATTGAACCGTGCGCTGCGTCGTGAAACGATTCACGCTAGTACCTACCTACCTAACCTTAATACTTGGTTCTTTTTTACGTCTGTAGCCAACATAACATTATTATACAGGTAAGAATAATAAATCTGGAACTGATCTGAAAAAAAGTGATGTTTTTGCAAAAAATATTTTAAAATTATTTTATAATTATACCTCATTACAGTCATTACCAGCCATGCATCATTCTTACAATTTACAATATAATAAGGTTATTTTTATATGTCCACGTGGTCCACGTTAACAATTTATCTTAAACCCGAAAAAACGTTCCAACGCACACACATGTCGAAATGGAGTCTATAATACCCATAAATTTAACTAATAGAGCTGTGATACATAATTACTACCTACCTACTTATTATTTGGTAACTCAGAAAACTGGACAACTTTAATGTCGCTATAAACATCATTTAGGACTTCCCTTCGGAGCAAAATACTTAGGATCCCATTCACATTGTATAGAGAATAAAAAAATGGGTTGAAATTAAATATCTTCTTTCAGAAACTACAACCAATTATGCTCGAGAACCAATACCACTTAACATTATTGACTAGTTTATGATGACCTGAACATTACATAATGTCCAAATTGAGTCGCAATCAATCTATCTAGCTAGTACCTACTTACATAGCAGTACCTAGTAGCAATGACCAATAATGAGTTACATGGGTTTAGCGACTTGGTAACTCTTAGCAGTTGTCTCACGAACGACAAGCAAGCGAGTAACTATCGGATACCTTCCTATACAATTATTCCGTGTAAACAAAGGACATGCATACTTTATGGCAGTTGTTTCATCGCCGGCGATTCAAGCGATCATCTATAAATATCCTTGTTATCTACCTATTTCTGTCGTAGGCGTAAGGCGGCCCCTAGACCTACAATAACATTGTACAATACTTTTATTGTACAATAAGATTGAAAGGCGCTCTGAATCCAAACGAGCAATTATATTGCACAATAATACGAACTGCACAATGTTTTCGTGTTCAGTCGGAGAATAGTATTGATCCCGTGTGCACCGTGCGGCAACATATCCGAACAAGATTTAGCTGCAGCTTTAGTGTTGTTGCTTGTGGCTAAACGTAAACGGAAACGAACACGTCGCTGGTCGAAAGATTGGTACAAGAAAAGGCAGAAATATACTCACGAAAATCTTTTAAAAGACTTGATGTTAACTGAGGAAGCAGACTTCAAAAATTTTGTACGACTGAACTCTGAACAGTTTCAAAAGCTACTAGGATAGGTCACGCTATTGATTGAGAAAAAAATACAAACATGAGGGAAGCAATACCACCTTTTCACAGACTGAAAAATATTGCGCAATACTGACCCTACACGATGCAATAGAAAAATATGGTGCAATAAAAATTAAACTCGCTCAAACTTTCGGCCAATAATTGCGCAATCCTCAATATTAACCCTAAACGGTCAATTATATTGCACAATTTGCAATATTGCGCAATATAATTGACCGTTTAGAGGCCGCCTAAGTCCGTTTATTGAGCGAGAAAATAGCCCATAGTTACTTACTTTTTTGTCTACTATGGGACCCCTGCCTTAAGTCCCTCTCCGCCAATCAGCACACGTGTGTCTTCCAGCATAAATTATATGTAACGGAGGATTTTTATGCCTGTGCTATACCAACTGTGAGGAGCAATGACTGAAGGAGGTGGTGATATGAGATGTGCTGAAGCGAGGGCAGTTTTGGCATACTGGTGTTGCCAGATGTGGAGTGGAGAGGTGCTATTGAGAGGAGCGGTGCTTTTGAGCAGAGTAGTGTTTTAGTGGAGTGGAGAGGAGTGAGGAGAGGAGAGGAGTCAGATCTTTCTTTTCAGGTTTTCTATTAAAATGTTACTGGCCAGCGACCTGGCCGGTACCTATTTGAAAATGGAATGACGACAGCAAAGGAAGATTTGTTGTTGTCAATACTTTGATCATTCAATAAATTGTAACTGAAGTTGTAACACGAGTCGTATTATTTTGCCCTTTTATATTCAGAAGTGGGATATTTATGTTGTAGAACATAATACCTACGCGCTAATAATGGAGAGAATAGAAAACAATGGCCGAAATTGTAAGCGTTCTCAATTAAAAGCAGTAAGATTTGAAAAATGTAATTGTATGACGTGATGTGTCAGAAAAATTTTCTAAGGATGTCCGATCGATGTTTTGGTGAAAAATGGATTAACGAAGAGATTACGAAGCAAGGCTGAAAATGCTATCGATTCGTTGTCTAAAAGGTCATCAGTTTGGATAAAATGTGCAGAAAGATTTAAGAGCGCTCGACTCAGATTCGCCTGTGAGAAAGTGTCATCGTATCATCCTACGATAAAGATTGTTGCTCTGGAGATAATATGCGAAAGCAAGTAATGGAAATTGATATTCCATGATGTGGAAAATACAATAAATCGCAATGTCATAAGTATCAAATTTTTGAGAAAAGAAGTGAACTGTCAGTAGAGAAAACAAAAGATGTAATGCTGGGAAACAAAAATGCCTTTTCATCTAAACAAATGAAGAATAGACAAAAGATATAGATTTTGGATTGAGAATTGCGAATCGCTGTTGGAATAAAATTGGCATTTTCTCGAAGAATATTTGTGAGCCTATGACAGATAAATCGGAATTTATTGATTGAAAAAAACGTGAAATCATAAAGAGAATTAAGGTGTGGCGTATAGAAAGATTGTAAAGCTTGGTAAACGTGAAGAATTGACCCCAAATTATGAGATGATTTGTCATTGTGGACATTGTGGTATAAAATGTAAATTGAAAGAAAGTGAAGCAAAGGATTTTGACAATCGATGTTATTTGCGATGCTATGGCGACTGAAAGCAGGAGTTGATTTTATTGACAAGTGAAGGGTCGCTAGAAACGTTGAGCAGAGTTTTCGAATTTATTTTAGATGGAGGAGTTATCGTTTTTATTTCAGCTTTAAAAGGTGATGTATTCCATGCAGATGTTATGCCGAGCTATGCCATTATGGTCTGTTATTTGGTGTTGATTTTGTTGAATTGTAATACTGTGGTATGCGTGCCAATTGCGGGACGCAATTGTTTCAGGATGGCCGACTGTAACGGAGGATTTTTATGCCTGTGCTATACCAACTGTGAGGAGCAATGACTGAAGGAGGTGGTGCATGATATGAGATGTGCTGAAGCGAGGGCAGTTTTGGCATACTGGTGTTGCCAGATGTGGAGTGGAGAGGTGCTATTGAGAGGAGCGGTGCTTTTGAGCAGAGTAGTGTTTTAGTGGAGTGGAGAGGAGTGAGGAGAGGAGAGGAGTCAGATCTTTCTTTTCAGGTTTTCTATTAAAATGTTACTGGCCAGCGACCTGGCCGGTACCTATTTGAAAATGGAATGACGACAGCAAAGGAAGATTTGTTGTTGTCAATACTTTGATCATTCAATAAATTGTAACTGAAGTTGTAACACGAGTCGTATTATTTTGCCCTTTTATAATACACTAAGGGTCAACTCACACAGAGACGAGACGCGAGCGCGACGCGACGCTGCGCGCAGTCTTTCAAAGAGCGGCTCAAAATAGAACTTTATTTTCTACACAAAAAGATACACATTTCATTGTGAGAATTCAGAATACGTTGCTTCATGCAGCGCTGCGTCTCGTGACGCCTCGCGGCGTAGCGCGGTGCATCGCTACGCAGCCGTGCATCGTCGGTACGCGCGGCGTGCAAGATTGCCTACTTTTACGATGCACCTCGCGCCATTGAGATGCGTCTCGCGGCGACGCGCGGCGCAGCGCGAAATTACTGGCCTCTTCCAGTATCGTTGCGTCGCGTCGCGTCTCGGTGTGAGCTGACCCTTACACGCTCCTAGCACGTGCAATTGTTCCGCTAATTACTGTCGAGCACGACACGTGAACAGCTCTTTGAACTTTCAATAATATTAGGCAATTTCAAACGTAGAGCAATATTGTCTACAAAAATACTATTTGTAGGTACTCACACACAGCGAAAATTAATTACTAACAAAAAATAACCGACTTCAATCTTGATAAGTAGAGATAACTCAAAAACTACTCGCCAGATGGCGCTCAATTCAACATCTAAGTGTAAAGTTCTCGTCACTACAAATTAATGAAGCCCAAACACTAGATAACTGCAGTAAATCGTTGAGGAGTTCCCTCGACTGTCTTTCGGCTTCATCAGATCGACTCCAGATCTTCATGAAATGGTAGCGCTTTAATGTACTTATGATAACATGAACAAACACACTAGTTGTCCATACAATTTTCGAAAGTTCCCCTCGATTTCTCTGAGATGCCATCATCAGATCCTGGTATCCTTATCAGGGGACCCCACTGCGCATACCTACTTTACAACAAAAAAAGAATTATCAAAATCGGCCCATAAACGACGAAATAATCGCTGAACGTACATAAAAAAAAGCATATAATCTATATATATAAAAGCGAAAGGTCACTGACTGACTGACTCACTCATCACAAAATCTCAGAAACTACAAGTGCTAGGAGTGTGAAATTTTGCATGCGGGTTCTTTTAAGGATGTAAGTGCTCACTAAGACGGGATTTTATGAAATTCAACCTCTAAGGGGGTGAAATGGGAGGGTGAAGTTTGTATGGAAGACTGTCATTTTTTAAGTTAGAAACATGAAACTTTATTTTTGGGCTACTGATTAAAAATTAATAGATACGTATTTAAGCGTTTCTGGAAATTCTACCCCTAAGGGGGTAAAATAGGGGTTGAAAGTTTGTATGGAAGTCCGTCATTTTCTAAGTTAGAAACATGAAATTTGCCATGTATTGTATGTTCCTTGGGGAGTGTAGGGGACCAAGAGAGGATTTTTGGAAATTCTACCCCTAAGGGGGTAAAATAGGGGTTGAAAGTTTGTATGGAAGTCCGTCATTTTCTAAGTTAGAAACATGAAATTTGCCATGTATTGTATGTTCCTTGGGGAGTGTAGGGGACCAAGAGAGGATTTTTGGAAATTCCACTCCGAAGGGGATGAAAGGGGTGAAAACTATTATATGAAAATTCTACAACATTGAAGTTAGTGACTTGGAAATTTGAATTTTGGTTGCTTACTTCAAATTAATGAATACGTGTATCAGATTTTTTTCATAATTAACCCTCAACCCCTTTAAAAGGGGGGTAAAGATTGTATGGGACTTAATAAAATTTTCAAAATAGAAAGCTGAAAATAGGTAAATACTCTTTGTTGTAAATAAAAAATCAAGTGTTTTTTTCGAATTAACCCTCCAACCCCTAAAAATACGGGGTGAAAATTTGTGTTTTTTTCGTTAGTTTCCAAGTTAGGGACTTGAAAATGAATGTCCAGTCTCTTTGTTAAAATTAAAAAATGTGCTTCAGTATTTTTTCAATATGACCTTAAAAATATATAGGTAGGTGTAAAATTAAATAGAGATTTAGTACTCCAAATATTTATACGAGACGGGAAATTTACTTAGGACATTTCCACGGGATCGTAAAATGCAAATTCCTGAAAAACTGATTAAAAATTAATAGATACGTATTTAAGCGTTTCTGGAAATTCTACCCCTAAGGGGGTAAAATAGGGGATGAAAGTTTGTATGGAAGTCCGTCATTTTCTAAGTTAGAAACATGAAATTTGCCATGTATTGTATGTTCCTTGGGGAGTGTAGGGGACCAAGAGAGGATTTTTGGAAATTCCACTCTGAAGGGGATGAAAGGGGTGAAAACTATTATATGAAAATTCTACAACATTGAAGTTAGTGACTTGGAAATTTGAATTTTGGTTGCTTACTTCAAATTAATGAATACGTGTATCAGATTTTTTTGATAATTAACCCTCAACCCCTTTAAAAGGGGGGTGAAAGATTGTATGGGACTTAATAAAATTTTCAAGATAGAAAGCTGAAAATAGGTAAATACTCTTTGTTGTAAATAAAAAATCAAGTGTTTTTTCGAATTAACCCTCCAACCCCTAAAAATACGGGGTGAAAATTTGTGTTTTTTTCGTTAGTTTCCAAGTTAGGGACTTGAAAATGAATGTCCAGTCTCTTTGTTAAAATTAAAAAATGTGCTTCAGTATTTTTTCAATATCACCTTAAAAATATATAGGTAGGTGTAAAATTAAATAGAGATTTAGTACTCCAAATATTTATACCAGACGGGAAATTTACTTAGGACATTTCCACGGGATCGTAAAATGCAAATTCCTGAAAAATAACTTCCAAGCCAAGAGCGAGTTGGACTTTCTTATGAAGGGAAAGCAGCAAATATTAAACTACATGGGCGATTTTGTTCGATATTAAATTGAAGTTGTAATAAGATTTCAGCCTGAAAAATCTTTTTTTCTAAAATAAGTCTAAACAAAAGCACTGTCGAGTTCAGTAAAAATACGCTATATACCTAACAAAATTCCACGCGGGCGGAGCCGCGGGCGGAAAGCTAGTATGTATATACGGTCGAATTGAGAACCTCCTTCTTTTTTGAAGTCGGTTAAAAAATGGTTAATGTTCCTAATGTTAATTAACTTACCTATGTTTATTATTTAGATTTCGATTAAATTCCAAATTAATAATGTTCGAAGTAATTACAGTCGATTTAATGAAATAGGTATTTATTTAACCGGTTAATTAATAAGTTCTTATTAGGTTTCCTTCATTGGTAGGTAATGTAAAGATGGAACCGTGAGATTTTTTATATCGTGAAGAAAGCTGCTTTAATACCATATATGGCCTCAACCCATTAATTCCGTACAACTTAGTTGGTAGGTAAGTATGTATCTCTCCTCATTGCGGAGGCCTCGAACATATTTTACCACGCTCTGTTCCAATGCGGAATGGTGGAGAAGTTAGTTGTCCACGCATACTTCAAAAATTTTTGCGCTGCTTTAGCGCCTCCAAGCCATAGTCTAATCTAATAATAATAACCAGAACGACGACTTAATGTGCCCTCCGAAGCACTACTTACTACCAATAGATGTCACCCAACCAACTAGACCTGCCTAGACTAAGTACCTCTGCAGACCGCGGCCGCAGTTGCATTACATTGTAGATAACTTGAGATAGACACTCACTTTCGTATTTAAAATATTAGTGTAAGTAAAAAAAAACTCTTACCTCTGAACAAAATATCCAATAACTAGTACTCAAAATAATAATCGAGATTCATGCCGCTGTACTTAAATGTTCAGCCACTACTACAATATATTATATAATAGATTTCAAAAGCACACTATATGTACTTCGCTATGAGTCAGTGTATCAACAGTTTACAGACCCACATAGCTACACTCCGCTACAGTGTTCCTGACATTGAAGTATGGAGGAAGGGCAATATTTACCGCAGTCCAAGTCAATAGACATTACGTTTTTAAATAAATCGCTAGATAAATTTCAAATTGGTATAGGTACGTTTTTCCAGAACTATAAAATTTATGTAAATTAATAGTCTACAAACTTAAATAGATACATAACAAACTCCGTGATTGCAAGTGGTAGGGACGCATTAGGAATCGAAGTTAACACTTATTACCAGTTCACTGCAAAGTATCCGATGCACTTACGACTATGTCATGTTTTCTATAAAAACGGTGACTAAATCTATAAAAATACTATGCTAGATTAAATTGGGAGTTACAAACCCCAGAGATTTCGAAGAATCCAGTCATATCCATTGACTGGATCATGAGAATTTTGTAAAATTATGTGTTGAGAGGTATACCCATAGAGATAATACGTACACTAGAGCGCAGAAGCCAGGCTTCAGAGCGTACTTCGGATAAAAAGAGACGAAATCTTTAGTAATCACCTTTCTCTTTCTGGCTCATCGGGATCGGAGAGAGATAGGTAATTATCGTTATCGTTGTTTCTCTTTCTAACCGGGGCCGACTGCAATGTATGGACAGCCGTATGGCTCGCCACTCTAGCTAGTGCATTACCTCTATGGGTATACCATTATTGTTATCTGTGGTATACCGATGCATGGTAGGTATATCTAGTAGCAACTTCCTTCACGTTAAAAATCATCATATTACGAGTACGAGTATATCGTAACTTATCATAATTTATTAATTAACCGAATAGATAAATATATAATTGAATCGACTGTAATAACCTACTTCTGGAAATTTTTCGAACAACTTATGTAAGTAACTTTGAATATTATCAAAATCTAACAAGAAACATAAGTTAATATTAGATAGCATTTAATTTACCAAGGTTAATTTATTTATAGTTTTTGCAAATCAGACAGTTACAGTTCTTTCCTCCTTTGATTGAGGATTAACACAAGTTGCAGTAAAAAATTAAATTAAAAATTAAAAAACCCCCAACACAAACATTTAAAAAGTAAAAAATAATATCTTTAAAAATAATACGTCGCGCTGGGAGACCGCTCTTGCCTAATTATTCATTATCTATGATTTTTTTTCATAAGTAGGTATCACATGCTATCTACATAGTCTTTTTCCCAGGACTTATCATTCATCAATATTTTTTTGTGTTAAAGTTAGAAGTAAATGGAGCGGTCCCCCAACGCGGCGTATTATTTTTAAAGATATTATTTTTTACTTTTTAAATGTTTGTGTCGGGATTTTTTTAAATGTTTAATTTAATTTTTTATTTTATACTTTTTATAGGTAGGAACATTCTGCATTAAGTTATAAATATTCTCTTCCCCGCTTTCACCCCCCACAACTATTAAACGGCTCAACTGATTTTCATTAAAAATATTTTAAAACATGCGCCCGTAAGTTCCTTTTAATACACAAAAAACTAAATTGAAATCGCTTCATCCGTTCGGGAGCTATGATGCCACAGACAGACAGACAGACACACACACAGACACACACACAGACACGTCAAACTTATAACACCCCTCTTTTTGCGTCGGGGGTTAATAAGATAAGTTGCAGCTTATAATATAATAGTAACAAAAAAAAAACCGGTTACAAAATTAGAATATCATCAACCTTGTGGAAGTCAATAAATGCATTGTTAGGAATAACTCAAAAAGTAGGTACTCGCTTATTAATTGGGAGCCTCAGTTGGGAGCAAGATGCTTATTAACACATAATTAAATAATTTTAAATGAATCAAGACAAGAAACCACAAATATTGTAATCCGCTGCAGCTAGCCACTTGTTCCGCCCTGATTAGCCGGACGTAGGGGACCGGGTTTGGCAAGGACACGGTTCAAGTTCAATAACTACTGCCCTTACTAAGATACGACGATGCCAAAATGAAAGTCTGTTTATCTGTCTGTTTGCTGTTATGCTTTCAGGCCTAACCCACCGGCCATGTTTAGCTAGATGAAATTCGAAATTTAAATATTCGAAGACCCAGGATCAGATACACTACTTTTTTTAATAAAGTTAGGCTAGTTATTAATAAATTAATGCTAATTTTAAACCAACCATAATTATGCGTTCAGACAGACCACGGTCAGTAGAGTTCAAAGAACTTCGAAAGAGTGGAGCGCTAAAAGTTATAACGTTATTTTTTAAAATCGGCCCATAAACGACGAAATAATCGCTGAACGTACATAAAAAAAAAGCATATATACGGTCGAATTGAGAACCTCCTTCTTTTTTGAAGTCGGTTAAAAACGAAGTGAGCGTCAGAATGGCCGGTGAACAGTCGGATTTAGCCACCACATCAATTGGATAAATAATAATTAATCCATTGAAAACATATCGAGTAGGTACATAGTTATTGTCAACTATCAAAAACAGGCGAAGGAGGACGTAAACTCACCACCGCAAACCGATTAACCGATATAGTTGAAGATTCACTTAAGATTAACTTGCTATGAATTTGTTAATCAGCCAAAAAGAACTTTATGCGTGCGAAATCCGCGGGCAACAGCTAGTTCCTTTCCTGTATAAAAAACTGATAATACAGAATTTCAGTTAGGCTTATTGCCGAAGTTGTCTAAAAATATTTCGCAAACACGCGTTCAAAATCGTAGGACCACGAGGAAACAGCCTACCCGTGTGAACAAACTTCAGTCAATGCGTTCTTATTCATGCCATGCTATTTTTATACACGAACTAAACTGAGATTACCCGAGGAGTAAGGCTTGAAACGTGACGGAGCCCTAGCCTTACGGAATTTTTGTAACGTTGAATTTCACGTGACCGATGGAAAGCCATTTAAACAATTCAATAAAGTTCGCTATTTCATCATCGAAAAGATTAAACAGTTTTAATTTCAGATTGTTTATTTAATAAATTTATCAAACATTATACTCGTATAGGTAATATGACGATTTGTAAACATATATTTAAAAGGTAACTGTCACTGGGTTGTCGTGAATCAATAAGCATTTTTAGCTGTTTATTGTGGAGGGTAATGTCGTCAGTATTTCCTAGCCCTCTCGGGGGCGCAGGGCTCGCAGACGTCGCAGGGAGGGCACACGCAGCACGGACAGATCTTGTCCGGGTGCAGGAAGTATTCGTCGCCCTCGGCGTAGCATCGCCCTAGATTCAGCATATCCTCCAAATCGCACCTGTTTTGCAGGACAAAACCAATAAACTTGACATATAAATTAAATAATACATACGCATTCGGACAATTTACCTATGTTAGAAAGAAAACGCTGGCATACAAGTTTATACTACAAATTATTTTCATGGTGTATGCTGCTTACTGACGATACTTACATTTTGCACATACATACTTTAATTACTACTTCTATAACGTCGAATTACATCGACGTTGCTATGGCAACGCCAAGATAAACGTCGAGGAAAGTATCGTCTACATATTTCAGCCTAAGCATCAACGCAACTAACTCTGGCTCTTTCCTCGTGGTCCTACTATTATTTTGTCCTACTATTAAGCAGGTGTCGGACCGCCGGTGACTCAGCGAGTGAATCCCAGCTATTTACTCGGTCGAAAAGAGATTCATTTGTCAGCGAGTACTCGCTGACTGTTCACGACCACTGACCACGAGAAAGACCTATTGTGTCTTACTATTACGTAATAGCAGGACCACGAGGAAGCAGCCCTAACTACGACTCACTTGCTATCCTCCAGCAGCCGCGTCTCAGCGTCGTTGAGCGTGGGCACGGCGTACTCCACGACGCCCCCGCGGCCCACCGTGACCGGCGTGGCGCACACCGGCATGCCGTAGCAGCGGCTCGGGTCCGCCTGCTCCACTAGTGCACTGTCTATGAACGTCGGCGCCTCGAACAGGCCTACCGTGTTAAGGGTTTATAATTGTTTTTTATTGAGGTTTGGTAAGTTTAAGGCTGGCCACACACGTAGGCCGCCAACACTACATGAACAACATGTGGATCTAGAAAATAGCATTGGCCCCAACGCTGGAGTGAGCGTTGGCAGTGAGGTAGGTAGGTACGTTAGGGCTAACGTGTGGAGCCAGCCTAACAAAAAATACCGAATCGTCGACAGTACAATGCCAACGTTCGTAGTCGAAGAAAATATTGGAAATTGACATTGTTCTCGAAGACTCACTTCGAGTGTGTTCGATAACTGGATGGATAAGTAGTAGGTACCTTCTTAAGTTTTTGAGACGCGGCCTGTATCGATTTACTCTGCTACACTTCAGATCTTCCCAAAAGACTACAACTTACGAGTTAAGATTACAAGCTAAAGCCATTCTGGTATAAAATCTATTCTAAGTTCAGTCCTGGTAAAGGTATACCTTTCATAATGTTTATAACGAATCTGGCGGTGGCGAATCCGATGGAGAGATGCCCTTGCTCGTTGTTGCTCTTCACTCTGCAGATAATGTCATCAGCCTCCCGTACCAGCCGCGTTAGGCAGTCCACTTGAGTCTGGATTTATTATAGAAATAGAGAAATATATTGTCATGGAAATAATTCCATACAACATAAGGATTAAAATATGTAGCGACGATAAATAGGTAGGTACTTATATTTATAATAGTTATTGTGTTGTTGAGATAACGTCATTGATAATGGGCATTAGGTACCTGGTAATATAAGTCCCAATACCTACTACATTCGCGTTCAAAATTTATTTCGTTTTAATTGCATCCCACCCAAATATGTATCAATTTTCCGCACCTGTGTTCAGGTAGATACGTAACAGATTGACGTCGACAATTTTATTCAATGCTGTAAGTAAATGCTTCACGTCGACTCAGGTATGTGGCGACGTCACCGAAGCCTGAAACGCGCTATCGAAGATTTCTACATCGCCCGCATATATAGAACGCCCCGAGGCCGAGAACATTCACTCGGGGCCTCGGCCGCCCCCCAGGCATGTCGTCTCGTCGCCTGGCGGGAGATCTCCCTTCACCAAAGGTATAACATTATGTAATAATATTACTATGTGTCTCACTGTGACGTCACGAAGCCTGAATCACGCTCTTATTTATATTAGTTCCAACAATGACGCAGTTAAGAGTCCAGTCACCTGGCGGGAAATCTCCCTTAGCTGAAAAAGCATGTTGTCTTCTGTCAAATTTACCTGTGGGAAGTTGCCGGCTTTACCCGCAGAGAACACAGGCACGCGCGTGCACCGACTGGTCCCGCAGACGACGGGCGTGTGCGCAGTACTGGGGTCAGCGCCCGTCAGCGAGCAGAACAGCTGGTTAGCACGCATCGCGCTGATCGCGTTCACGCCTAGCACTCGCCGCTTGTCGTACACTTGGTTCTGTTTCATTGTCTACAAGGAAGAGGTTATTTACTCGTAACAAGCATCATCATCATCGTAACCCATAACTTTTCCACAGCTGGACACGGGCCTCTCTCACAATGTGAAGGGTACAGTCAGTCCATCACGCTGGTCAAGTGCGGATTGGTGAACAACATAACTATAGTATCTCCTAATAGCAGAGGTCTCCCGTGCATGTAATGGCCCTGAATCCGGAATCGGGAATACGAAAAGGAAGATGAAAACCGATAGGGGAGACCGGGGCAAGATGAGATAGCTAAGACAAAACTCGTTGTACTAGGAAAATTAAACTCTTTAGTAAAATTAATTAACAAAAGAGGGAACCATTGTACATTAATCTTTTATAATTAAACATTGTAGCATGAAAAATCCCAGAACTTTTTTGGCAAATAATGAAAAATATAAACCCGGCAAATTTCCCGTTTTGCCCCATAAACAAGTAGGTACACATTTAAATCGGGTAGATAGAGAGCGTTCACAAATATGTGCCTCTTCATCTTCCTCATTCACTCCGGCACATAAATTATGCGCCCAACCGTGGCATGCTGCACATGAACCAACCTTATCACCTAACAATTTCTTAGATTGAAGTGTCAAACTCAAAGGTGAGGAAGTTAGGAGGAAAGTGTTGTTACCTACGTGACATTCGAGAGCGCTGTAGTGAAACTCAGCGTCATTGTGTGATTAACGTTACATGTCGTGTTTTAAGACCAGTTGACATTTTTCGCATCATCAAAATTATATGTAGACCTGAACCTCTTCGCAGGCCCCCATGAAGATACATGCCAACTATGACACGCTGTTATTATACCCTCACATATAATCTTATTGTAAAATCCCAGGGCATAATTCAAACGACGACCCGAATGGCGCAATGGTTAACACGCCGGATCGCTGTCCCGAGGGTCCTGGGTTCGATTCCCTGTGAGAGGGATATTTGAATGATGAGTTTAAATTTCCGTTCTCGGTCTGGGTGTATGTCCTTGTCTTGTGTGTTGTCCATGGCACCCACGACACAGGGAATCCTAGTGTGGGGCTATAAGTGTGAAGCGTTATTATTATTATTATAAACAAATCCTGCAGCCCGTACGACCGTACCGGGTGACACCCAAGTTATCTACACTACACTTACATTGCACCCGCAACTTACATAAAGACAAAGCGCCAAGTTACAGTCAACAGGCGGAGTCTGCACAGCGAGCACGGCCTGCGGACTGAACTGCGCCACGGCGAGCGCGGACGTACGCACATACTTCATGTTCTGGAAGAACAGCTCGCGGTCCGTGGTATTGCAGCACGGCGGCAGCACGTAGCAGCCGCCGCATATCAACGCTACATCTGTGTCCTGAGGGAACGGTGTTTGCGAATGTTTCTGAACTAACGACCCTAGTCCCTAAATTGGGTCTTGTTCTAAGTCGGTCACAATTGCCATGGGCGGCAGCGGAAGGATGGTGCTGCATGCTCGTTTGCTACCTTAATTCAATAAAAAAAAGACGTGTGGCACTCGGAGACTACAGCGGTAAAGCTATTGCATATCATTATATATAAATTAACAAAACAAAAAATAATACTGCATTTGTGATAATAATAATAAAATGAATGTATATAGAGTAATAACTCATTTTCTTTCACAATTTTTTCGTGACTTTCTTCATTAATAAATGCACTTTGTTTATTCATATTTAAAACACTTTGTACACAAATTATACGAGTACAGATATTCACTGTTTTACAGTGGGCCAAGAAAGTGGTGTACCAGTTTTCATTTAGTTGCCTAGTTATCAAAAGTTACATCAAAGTTCATAGGCAATATCACTGAAAGAGACGCTAGCCTAATTGTTAAGAATACGTACATCATAACGACACATTATAGGTGCAAGACATTTTAATCTTTATTAGAAACGGATAATGCATTAATTTGTGCAAAGAAGATTTAAATATTCTGAACAAAAGCATAAGAACAATGCATAAGAACTATTTCAGTTGACAAAATAATTATTTTTAAAAAGAAAATTGACATTTGACATTTAAGTCCTACAACGATCTTTTGGCGCGTGAATGACGTGTGGGTGACAGAGACAGTGCCTTACAGTTTGCCTTGCCTGTATGGCACTGTCTCTATCACCCTCAAGTCATTAATATAGTGTCATTATTTTGTCATGTTATTATTTTGTATGTTTTAAATCTAAATACGCGATAATTCGACTATTATGAATACATGTTGTCGATTCCAACGCCTTATTTAATCCAGATCTACATGTAATCTAATATCTTTAAACGAGCAATTCTTGTATATTTATTTATTTATTTATACCTATATATATAATCACGATCTCGGAAACGGCTGCAAAGATTTTCATGAAAGTTACAGATTAGGGGGTTTTCGGCTCAAGGAATCGATTTATCAAGGTCCCAGGTTCGAGAAAAGCTCGGTTCCCGAGATAAAGAGATTTTAAAAACATCATACTGACGTCATCTATGAAACATTAGGATAACTTCTATGAGGTACTGTTTGTAACGTGTTGAACTGACGCCATCTATGAAACATTAGGATAACTTCTATGAGATACGGTTTGTTTGTTTCAGTAGTATGAAACTAGATGGCGCTCGAATATATTTTTGTTCGGCTAATACTAATATTAATATTCATTCTTACGTTGAAGCGCTATTTTTGCGTTATACCTACCTATTTTCTGTTTGAATAAAATTAAAAATCAGTGCGATTATCTCGCTTGACCTCGCAGGACGCGTAGTGATAGTTTAACGTGCGTTTGTGATATTTACGAGAATATTTGTAAATAAATGTTAGTTTTGTTATTATCGATTTAATAATATATTTTAATAAAGTTTTAAATAAATAATGGTCAGATCGATGAAATTACTATTGTTGTAAATAGAATCAATAAAATTTTAAGTACGCCTAACAACTTGCTCATTAAACTAAAAGTATATTTATTTATGTTGTTTAATTATCATAAACATTCAATACATTTTATCGCAAATAAAAATTTCAGTCGGGGACTGCCTAAGCCTGCGAAAAGTACGAAGGAAAGTTCAATGAATTTATCTAATTAAGTATGTACCTATTTAAAATGCAATTAATTCGCTCACACAGTTAACTTCTATGAGGTACTGTTTGTAACGTGTTGAAATTTCAGTAGTATGAAACTAGATGGCGCTGTACAACTTTGTGAAACACGCTGTTGAGATCCTTTGGCCGTAACATAAGTAAAATGAATTTTGTGCTCAGTGAACAGTTGTATGATTTGACTCCTGAATAGATGGCGGAATTCCTCGTATTTCTTGCGATTCATACTAAATATAATTTTCAACCGAGCAAAGCTCGGTCAACCAGGTACTTATTCTTAAAACACCGAACCGACGGGGCGAAAATCAAATGTTTGACAGGTAAGATTTGTATGGGAAATTGAAAATTTTCATTTTTAGTATTTTGCTCGCAATTTCTCATATTTTCTCATCGCTGCAACCTTCCCTGAACTTCCACGAATATTTCAAGACTAAAATTAGCCAAATCGGTTTAGCCGTTATAAAGTAAAAGTTAGTTAACTCAGTTAAAAGTTCTGGTATTTATCGATGTGTGGGTGCATAGACATAGTAACTATGTCTGTGTGTAGGGTGTAATAAATTTTCGTTACGAAATTTTTGCATTCGGTCCCCGCGCCCAAGGCCCGCGATAAAAGCTATGCAATAGCTTAAAAAAATATTTTTTATGAAATTAAGGTAGCAAACGGGCATGCACCACCACCCTTCCGCTGCCGCCCATGACAACTGTGACCGACCTCAACCAAGACTAAATTTGGGGACTGGAAAATTAGTTGGTTATTTTGTTCTGGCTAATGTTCTTTCATTTCTTTTTTGAGTTGTTTGTTGTTAGACTGTAGACCAATGAAGCCCTTGAATCAAGAGGACCCTAATAGGCTAGTACTAAAATGCCAGGAATATTAATAATGACAATAAACTGGAATAACTTTCACTAATACTTATTAATAATGTGCTAACTGAACTTCTTAATCATCCTAGTCTCAAAATTGAGCCTTGTTCTCTATCTTACACAGTTGTTATGGGCGTCAACAGAAGAGTGATACATGCTCGTTTGCTGACTTTTCTATAGAACAAGGCTGCAACTAAGTACTTCTTCGTCGTCAGCATATGTACAGTACAGGGGCGCCGTAAGCTGAATCGGCACACGCGTGCAGAACCATTTTCCACCCCCACCCTCCCCCCTTTCATTGTTCAATACTAATCTCACGGCGGCCCTAGACATATTATCAAAGTAACTCAACATCATACATGCAAAGCGTTCTTGAGGAACGACCGTCCCTGGTACGCTTCCACTTCGGTGCTGGTGTCGATATGCGCGAGGTCGTTGGCCACGCCCAACACATTGTGCTCTGGACAGTCGTCGTACAGCGCTAACGATTTGATCACCTTCTGCTGCTTCAGGAACAGACTCACCACGCGACCCACGTCGCTGCCCGCGCCTATTATCGTCACCTGGTCAAATGGTAGGTACGGGTTCTAGGGTTGACTAGCCGATTGGCAAAAAATGTAGCCTTTAATTCGTCATGTGGGTTCGTATGTCACAACAACTTTTTTTGATGTTATTAGGGTGAGACAGTTGAAACTTGGTCGCTAGATGTAGTTAGCGAACCGATCTACGGTTTTTTTTTATTTACGAGTTCCGGAAAATCTCCTTAAGCTTTAAAAAATATGTAAAGGGGCAAAGAGTTACTTATTTAGCTGATACGAAAAGCCTTTGAACTTAACGAGTTGGACATAGAACGAGGGCTAAACTCCATACTCATGCAGAGGTTTTTCAACACAACACTAACAGAAAATGAGACCAGTTTCAAACCTTTTGTGGCGGAAACCTGGGCACTGGGCAGAACCTGTCACAATCTTTCTCGATACGAGCCAAATGATCCGACATCACATAGTTCTGGTAGCTTCGTGAACTCCGCACCACCCTCGCAGCTTGCACTAACTTGTGACCGTGTCGTAACATGATTTATCATATAGGTATATAATTATATCTGGGTCCTATTTAGTCCTGTCTTGAATCGTGGATGTCTTTATTTCTGTTTAATTCGGTGCAATGTATTGTTGTATTGTTTTTCGGCCTACATTTTTAGTTGAGAATTTTGATGTAGACAGATGTCAATTAGAAGATGTTTCTTTCCATTTCTTTCTTAACTCTCAGACACAGATTAATTTATAGAAAGCTCTAGAGATAACATACATTAATTATTGTAAAAAATATTATTAATAGTATTATTAATAAAAAATAGTATTTACTTATAACGTTAAACTACTACGGTAAACATTATGTTTACCGTAGTAGTTCGAAACTATATTATAGTTTCGATGTTCTGTTATGAAAAATCAAAATTTTAACTTTAGTATCCTCAAAATTTAAGTATATCAACATTCATGCACCGTGTGCGCACAGACATCAACGTGCCTCAGTGCGTAAATTTCAATATTTTCCGTCATCTTTGAACTAAACATAACGCCAAAACTGACCCACAATAAAGAAAACGGTCTTACCAAGGCTAGGAAGGTACACTTAAATCAAAAGAATACTTTTACTATGAGAAGAAAGATGCAAAAATAAAACAAAACAACACATAGAACAGACATCAAATTTAATAGATAAGTTCACCTATGTTTAATATATATTTAGTATAACATTCATTTTGATTATTAATATTATATTGTCTACCCATATACAGGCATATTCACGTATAGATACAACACAGGAATTAAAAATGACTAGATCTATTAGAGAGCTCGTGGCTCGGGCGACTTCACTTCTTATTAACAAAATCCCTTCGTAAATAAGTACTAGTTTATATTTAAATAATTTAATAAACATAGCGGCACAAATCGTATTTAACAATTAAAAATATTTGAGCGTATTGTGTTAAAATGCATTACATAAAAATATTTTGTGCTATACATACGAGGGGAGGTCCAAAAGTTCGCGGAATGGAGGGGATGGAGTGGGGATAGGTGAACTCGCTTAACGTCATACTAATTAGTGACTAATAATTAGTATATATGCTAAGTTTCAGCCCTATTGCGTCATTCATTTACGAACAGTCACCTGCTAAACAAGTAAATCCGGAAGAAAACTGAAACTATGGAAAAAATTGAACACCGTGCCGTGATAAAGTTCCTTACCAAGCAAGGAAAAAACGCTCAGACCATTTTTAATGAAATGAAAATCGTTTATGGGAAACACTGCCCTAGTAAAACAATGGTTTACAAGTGGCATGGACTTTTTAAACATGGTCGGGACTCGATTGAAGACGATTCCCGCTCAGGAAGGCCAGTTGAGGCCACCACATCAGACATCGTCGAAAAAGTGGAAAAATTTGTATTGGAGGACACCCGATTGAAAAAAAATCAGTTATCTGCATTAGTTGGAGTATCAGATACCACCATTTTGCGCATCCTCCACGACCACTTGGGTATGACAAAAGTCAGTGCAAGATGGGTACCGAGAATGCTCACGCCGCTGCAAAAACAACAGCGCGTCGATGCGTCAAAGCTGTTTTTGGAGTTGTGTGGAGACGAACCTGCACCGATTTTGAAACGGATTTTTACTGGAGATGAAACCTGGGTTCATCACTTTGAGTCTGAGTCAAAACAAGAGTCCATGCAATGGCATAAAAAGGGGACACCGCCGCCAAAGAAGTTGAAAGTGTCGGAGTCGGCCGGAAAGTTGATGGCTACTGTTTTTTGGGATTGTGAAGGAATATTACTCATTGATTACAAAGAAAAGGGAAGAACCATAACTGGGGAATACTACGCAACGGTATTAGAAAAATTAAAGGAGGCTGTCAAGGAAAAACGTCGAGGAAAATTGACTAAAGGTGTATTGCTCTTGCAAGACAACGCGCCGGTTCACCAGAACAAAGTTGCGATGGCCGCTCTGCACAAACATGGCTTTGAATCACTTGTCCACCCACCCTATAGTCCAGATCTAGCCCCAAGTGATTTTTATTTGTTTCCCAATTTAAAAAAAGACCTAAGGGGAAAGAAATTTTCCGACGACAATGAGGTGAAGGAGGCAATTTTGGCTCATTTTGAAGCAAAAGATAAAAAATATTTTTACGATGGCTTAGAAAAGTTAATACATAGATTTAATAAATGTATTCAGCTTAAGGGAGACTATATTGAAAAGGAAAAATAGATTTATAGTTTTATTTTATTCAAAACCCCTTCATTCCGCGAACTTTTGGACCTCCCCTCGTATATTATGTATATGGCATCAATATTGTATAGGAACGCCAAATTTATGATAGATAAATAAAAATAAATTTAAACTAAGAATTAGGCTCATACCTCTGTCAGTTTAATGTTTAATTTCTATGAGTTAAATATGAAATACTTCTCAATTTATTATGAAAATTTATGATAATATTGTGTTTTCATCTTTTATTTAGCGATAAAAATCAAAGTTAACACAACCGTCTTAGACGTTACTATAGTAAAATATTTTAACTGCATATAACAAAACATACCATTTTATTTAATTTTTTAAAGATTTAATACAGTCATAAACGTCATTTTACTTATGCACAAGCTTGATTAGACTTCAGCCCTTTTCTGACTAACTTAAACTCAGCTTAAACTCCATTAATGTTGAGGACTGAAATGGAATGCCTCATTAATTAATTTATTGCTTATCAGTATTGTACAGCTAAATAAACTGACGTATTTTATACAGGTGATGAATGAGTCACATCCTTGATGTATAAAAATATTCCGGGAAAAAAGTACGCCAAATAAAAAACATACAAACCTACCACTTCAATTACTTTAACTATTTGACAACCCGGCCGAACCTGCCAGCTTTTCATTTGACATTAAAAAAATCCGATGTAAGTTTTAAGTAAATAAACCAATTGAACCAGCGACTACTTATAAATATAACTATGAAGTGCCCACAAGCTCAAGTGATCGGGAGCTAAGACTGCAGCTTCCGACTTCACAACTCACAACCGTCGCGACATCTACGCATACTTCATAAGAAACATACAATCACAAGACTCCGCCCACATAAGGCCAATATTGCTTCGCTAACATTAATTTGTACGATACAACACACCTACCCACAAAACATATTTATAAATATTGCACGAGTAGCTGAGATTCTAAATATCGATACAGATCTCTTAAATCATATTCAACAGTAAT
Source organism: Hesperia comma (assembly GCA_905404135.1). Lineage (NCBI taxonomy): Eukaryota > Metazoa > Arthropoda > Insecta > Lepidoptera > Hesperiidae > Hesperia > Hesperia comma. Next base: position 13,327,688 of record FR990022.1, on the reverse strand, counting down.
TGCCATGTAAAAGATATTAATATAAACACTTATTACAAAATAAGTAGACATAGGCAGGATATTTAAAAAATAGAGATAATAAGAATACATAAAAACTAAAGGAGAGAGTAAAAATATATGACACGTGCAGTTTAATATCTCTCTTCCAATAGAAAATAGTAAACATAATTATTTTAAGTTTCATTTTAATGTAGTTATTTGATGTTACAAATCCAGGTTAAATTATGTTCACAATTTACTTTCTTTTTTAGATTGCAGTAATGTTTTACAAAATAGTGACAAAAATATCCTTGGGGCGCGTTTCACCAATCAATCACAACGCTCAAAAGTCCTTCATAAAGAAAACGGTATGTTTGTTATGCTTTAACCGCTAAGTAGAACACACCCTTAGATCAGAGTAATGTATCCAACTTTAGACAGTTTTATTATTCTGCATACAGTAAGCTTGTAGGAAATAGGATGTAAAAGCAACAGATACGTCATGATTGACCCAATAATATTTTGATTTCATAATTGCCTCGGCAGTAGACGATCTTACGATAACTCAAACTTTGATTAATTCAGAATAATTGCTTTGAACATAAAACCTTTCTTATTCCACCTGATGATAGACATATCATGTACGTAGTGAATAATACAGAAAATCGTAAGTATATTTTCCTACAACTTTCTCATCCAAATTCAACCCTACTTATCCGTCGATAGAAGCTGCAGTGAGGCAACGCTTCAGAAATAACTATCAGTTGTTAACACTTACACCTAGTTGGCAGATAAACGCGCGTAGCTATACATGTCGAGTCGATACGGTATACATTAGTTTAGTTACAAGAGAGAGGAGATCACAGAGACAGGATAGTACATAGCTCTGTACACCGATCACGAGTTGTTGCGACCGTTTCAACAATTGTAACAAATAGGGGAAACCGAGGTGTTGAATGAAGGTTGATTGGTGGTTGAAAGTTGTTTGATTGAAGGTTTTGAAGCATTAAAATTTCAAATGGCCAATTACTAAACGGTGGCCAATTACTCCTCAATTTATGTTCGGACCGTTGTCAACTGTTTCTAGCAGGCTCTGGTGGAATTTCTATACGTACCTCATGGTCGGTGTACAGCTTCATCAAGACAAGCGCTCGGATGGCAACAATTTTATGAGTTTTTGAATAGCTCCTTGTATCGAAGATAGTAAAACCTTATTTTTTAATCGGAATTTAGAAAGAAAATGACAATAACAATATATCCAATTTTGAACTTATTAAAAGTGACAAAAAGATAATCATATGGGTGAGTTTTGTAACGATTGGCCAAGTTGGGTAACGATTATAAAAGAGATCTTAAAAAGTAAACGGAGTTTAACTTTAGCTATTTTTATTTTATTTGAGAACCGTTGAAGTCTACTTACACAATTTGGCCTGAAGAACAATGCCCACTTCCCATACATTTGAAAACCTGGTATGAAAATTAATGTATAGATATAATGAATAGTAGAAGGACTAGGTGCCTACTGGAGTAATAAATATTGTCTTATAGTCATTTTTAAGATTTGAACGCAGCAAAGTTAAAAATATATGAATAAGCACTGAATAAGTATTGATGATTGTGAAGTCCTTGAAATCAATGTTAACGATAGTTTCTTTCCTACCTCCAACCGACCATTTTCTGTAGTTATTTTATTTTTAAAAGATTTCTTTTCTATCCAACACATTTCACTGGCTAAATGTAGCATAACAAAATAATTGTTTATAATAATGTTTTCTTGAACGAATTTCGGTCATGGAGGCGTCAGTGTCAAATGTCAAAAAAATACCTTTCAGTTGGGTACACAATTCATTGATTCATACTGCATGAATGCATTAATGACTCGAGTTGCGTTCAAAACATGCAATTTGTTTAACTTTTACTTTGTTTAGCTTGTAGAAATAATGAAATTATTTTATTTCCTGCGTTTCTTTTAATTTAGTATAAGCGTGTTTAATGTACAAATATGTTAGCTGAATTTTAAGATTTTTTTCATCCCTATACATGATCAGGTCAAAACTGGACATCGTTATTTACGACACGAAAAGAGCATATCCGTTAACACTCAGTAAAATTGTTGCTCTATGCATCTAGTCTTGAATTTTATACAATACACAGAGCCATACCTTAGCTTACGAGTATATACATACATAATAATATACTTATACATACTATTTAAGATATTATTAAGTACTACAAAATATGCCTTCATAACGCTTATTTTTTTCTGCGTAGTAGAAGGTAAACATATCTTATTTATCCTTCAAATCGGTCTCATTTTGTTAAATTAATGTAGTGTCTTAAATCTAATTAATTTTATTGAACTATTAAAAAATCGAGTGAGTTTTGAAATTACATCCATTATCGATATCATATTAAAATCTTAGGCCAAGTTTTCAATTTTATTGCTATCGGAATATGTATGTAAATTATTGACCTGAAAGTAGTACAGGGATATTATTGCTAATCCTTAGTAACCACTATTATTTATCTGCAAGGCAAGACATTACCGGCGAGTGGCGACCCGTATATCGCTCACACAATCGCAAACTTCATAATACTATCCGTTCGCGTTCTATCTGGAATTTGTTTCAATTGCCACACAAATGACAGCTTTCCACCCTTGTGTTTAAGGTTCATTGTAGACTGACGGCGAGAATTAAAAGTGACTTAAGTAAAATTTGCTTACAAACTAAATTGAACTGTAAGGTCACGTAATAAACTGTTATACTTCATAACATGTTGTTGCAAAGATATTCGAATACAAAACTGATAGGGCAGTGCCAAATTATTATTTTACTTATTTTGGAACTCGCTATTGAATAACAGTTGATACTTTAATGAAAATTATTTAATTGTTAATTATTATCACTTGTAATTTTTCACTAATTTGATAAATACATATAACTATGTTTATCATGTTCTAGCTAATCAAAAATCTTTTTCTAGCATTCAGATTTTATGGAATGACTACAATGTAAAATACATAATATACAATTTTCCTGTAATTTTAACTGTAACCTTTACCTACTGACATTTTGTGTTTCATACCTAGTAACATAGTTCATAGAACCGGCAAGACTGACTAAATAAAACTTGACAGTTGAAACTTATAAAATATTATTCTCTGTGTGTATTTATTTATAATTTATGACTTACATGTAAACATTGTGGTTATCGTATAACGGCAGACTCACCTGCAATTTGTGTCTATGACGCAACTTCATTTGGCAGTGCATAATATACAATTTATACATCATCTAATCTAATAATTTATAAGGCTAACTGCGTTGCACCTTTACACATTCTGCAATTTTAATTTTCATAAATTACTTAAACTTTACCAATTTTAAACTTGAAATCCATTTGTTTTGTTTTTTTAGAATTTTTGTATTTTTTGCATGTACCTAGATAGTTATTCAAAGATGAATATAATATTCAATTCATTCGTAAAACTGTAATTAATAATGATTAGAAAATAAATATCAATATGATGTTGGCAAAATGTTCTCATTGGTAGATGTTGAAATAAGCCATATTATGTAGAGTAGTAATTCTTTCTAATAATTCTTTAAATGAGTCGTACCATTCCAGTCCTCGACTTAATAGGGCACTACATAAAGAGACATTAAAAGAACCTAAACATCAAACGTTTTATGGTTACCTTAAAGTTCTCTTCGTAAAACACAATAGGTGATATAAAATATTATGCGCCTCAAATAATGAATATTTCTTTTTTATCAATAAGTAATATTTGTATTGTATAAATGTACCGAATTATTTTACCCGTTAACGAGATAAAAATATATACGCAGTTGTCAAAATTACTGCGTTAAGACACCCGAAAACTCAATATTATGAATCATAAGGTTCAGGGAGCAGTTACCAACAAGTGTGTGACATTCTTCACCTCACTACCTATTATAATGATCGCTATCAACTTCAATGTTTTTAAAATTTCCCATAAACTTAATTGAACGTTCAACGTTCATATCATTCTCACTAAGACTAAAAGATTGGTTAATCTTGGAATGTTAATGGCCAATCTAATTTTATGAGTTATTTTTGTCTTGTTGCAAAGAAGGATTTTGAGAAAAGGCACGTTTCTAAATAGATAGATTTATCTCAATTTTGGGGCGGAAAGGGATCCATCTGATCTAAAGTTAGTGAACTTCTTCTAAAGGCAAGTCGCTATATATATACACAGTTTACTACTTTCATGTGCAAAAAGCAAGCAGTTAGTTACGAAATTTAATATAGTTCCAAATACCAACATCAACCTATTTTAAACTAATTATAATAATACCGTAATATTCGAAGGTAAATCCGTTATGAAAATAATGTGTAACAAAAATACTATCTGCATCAGTATTTATTAATTCTTTATAAACAATAATAATATATACGCGTTAGAATCTTGTGCTCACAGGAAGGTTAAATATAATGTGTGCGATAGTAAAAATATATGATAACTATTTGAATTGAAAAAGGACTTATACTCCGTTTGCGTTCGATCTTAAATTCGTTATAATAGCATGGCACACAAATGCCACCTTTCACCTTATTATAAGATTGATGGTGGGAACTAAAAATGCCTTCAGTGAATTTTTCTTATAAGTTGAATTGAACTGTGAGCACAGGTTAAGGAATAAGTTTGGTTTTGGCGGGGAGTAGCAGTTCCATTATAAATAAATAAATAAACGCTAACACACTCATACCCCCGCAGTAGGTTACTAGGTACCTGTGTCGCGGGTGGCATGGACTACACATATAACACATTACAATTACACCCATGACCCGAGTACAAATATTTATCTGTCACATAAATATCTGCCCCGGCCGGGAATCGAACCCGGGACCCCTCGCGTCGCAGGCAGGGTCGCTACCAACTAGGCTAAAGGTTTATGCTCAAGCTCATCGACTCACGTACTGAAATGTATGTTCAAAACATACTTCTATGCTATATAAAATTTGTCTGGTAGGAAAGTGTATCAAAACAAGGTTGTAGCTTTTTGAAAGCATATTTATGCGACATCACAGTATGAAAGAGTTTCCATAGAGTACTGGCTAATAGGTATCGCTTAAGGAGAATCATTGCATTTTAGCCCTATGCAATTAATAAATTGGATATCTCATGCTACAGATTATATATTAACTATGAAAGTTATAACCTTGCGAGGTGCGTGACTTGCGGGGGGTTAATAGAAAATTATATTGGCAAAGATTATATTGTAGGACTTGCAACTTTAGTAATGTATTACTAATATCCCCATTAATAACAACAGAATGTCTAATTCATTTAATTTTCTGCCCATACTAGTTGACAAAAGCAAAGTATATAATCGCTTTATGTACTTTGAGTCATTGATTTTATAAGGCTTGTTTTAGTAAAATGTTAATCGCCGATCTCGCGACATAATTATCAACAATACTATCGATTACCCAATAACCAATCAATATTAAAAGGCTAATATCCGACTAACATTACTAAAATAAAGAACGTGTATTCGAACCTTATATTCATCGCCGCAACGATTCACGATACATGGACGACGATCGCCACTATTTGCAAGAAAAAATCGATTACATAAACGATATTATAATTTATTATATAATTATTTGAATATGAATAGTTACATTTAATACACGTTATATTTCTATAGTTTTAATATAGAGAAGGGATATAGTTTCAAAAGCCGATAGGTAAATGTATAAATAGCCATCGGATGCCTTGAATAAATCCAAGTCTATTCAAGTGTCCGCAATTTCACTAACCAGAGTACATTGGAATAATCATCATAAGAATCGAGTTAATAATTTACTACATGTCTTCGCTCGCGGGACGAATGAACCTACTATGTGTCAAGCGAAAAGTCGTATAAAGGGTTTTCAATGAGGTATTTGATTCCAAGATATCAGCAACGCAGCTCAGCAGTTTTTTTATTTTTCAATACAAGGTTTGCTAGACAATTAAGCCACTTTATGAGTGTCCACTAAAAACTCAAGTTTTTCACTACTATGACGACAACGATTATATTGATTGACAACCCTTAAACTTCGTTACAAAATACGTTTACAACCGAAACCGTTCGCGTGCTCTGATAATTAAATAAATGCTGTGCTGCGTCTCTCTCTCTCTTTCGTTTTAGATACACGGTACGTTATATGAAACCGTAGCAGAATCCAAGGAAAACGACAGATTCGTGACAAAATAATTGGTGACCTTGATTAGTAGCGATTATTTTTATTTATTTTTCTTTCTTGCCGCGTAAAAAAAAATTACAGACCGAATAAGTTTTGTCGAAATAATCTTAATTCAAGATTCATGACACCAAAATCAATCCATCTTACAATTTAGTTATAGTTTTATATAAGAAAATTTAACGATTTAATTTTCGAATAATATATTATTAATAAACATAGATAACTAAATAATAAAATTTATCTTTTTATTGCTTAAGAATTATGTTTTGACATCAAGGAATCAAGATCGCTCGATGAAACTATTTGCTGTCCTGTCGATTAACTATTTAATCGGTTTTCAAACTGTGATCTACTGGTTGTAGTGTAGTTCTAATCTTTGTGGTGACATCAGTCGCTCGTAGTCAGACCTATCAGGCATCTAACTACCTCGATATACAAAACAAACGGAGGTACTTAAATTTCGACAAAACCAATTAATAAACAATTATCTTTTCCACGACAGCCTGTCAACGTCAACGTCAACTAGCAAACCAACGCGACCCAACCATAGAGTTCGTCCTAACACTAACGCTATTCACTTTAAATGCAGCGATAACAAACATCAGCCCACCTACCGTACATACGAATTACTACAACAATATTACTATATCACGAAGTAACGCAGGGTCGCAATAGATTAGTAAATACGTAACGATAGAAAAGTTACGTTACGTAAGAATCTAGTAAAAATTACGGGTCTCAAGTCTTAAGATAGGATCGAACGACGGACGCGGCGACTTCGGTTCGCGAACATTCGCTCGAGGCTCGGACGTTCGTCGATCCTCATACGTGCACTCCACTACTCGTCGAAGATGTCGAAGGAACCCAACCTCTGGGACTAATTTACTAAGACTGGTCAAACTATTTTGCCGTTGCCATAGCAACGTCGGTATGGTGGTATTTTTGGCTATATTAAAATACCTATCGCAGTATATTGCTATGACAACAACAAATTAAAATTTGAGCAAAGTCTAAGGTCTAAGTACCGAGTAACTCGATCTTCTTGACTCGCCCGACGTTACTCCTAGTGGCTCTCTGTACTCATCTTCGCCCATCTTCGAGCAACTTCAACCACCTTCGCGAGTAGTATTAGAGGCCGCATCACACGCTCACACAAGGTCAACAAATGAACATCGCAGTTCAACTAAAACTATGAGATTACATAGCGGGGTCTCGGCCGCTCGCTGCTTAGGAGTTAATATCACAGATTCCTAAATAAAATAGTGATTATGATATTATACGGTTCGTACCGCTACCATTCGAATAATACTTTCAATATTCGAATTCGAATAATTCTATCACTCGCATACACATCGAGTATACAAACGAATGAGTGAATTGCACTCGTCATTCACATTTCGAATATTGAACGAACGTCCCCAATATTCTACTTAAATCCATCAACATCACACGTGCGTGATTTATACCAGTTGCCAGGCAACTTACCAACCTTTCTTTATAGCATATTGAGAACGTCCTTCGTCCATCGTAACAACACCTGCAATCATTCACCTCACCGTTCCCCGTGAGCAATTCGCAGTAGAACCATATAACAGCAGACCACGTGACAGAGTGTCAGCTAGCTACCAAGAGAGAGTGGGCGCCTGCCGGCGACCAGATGTACATTAACCTTCGGGCGCGCCGCCACACATGTTCTCCAGTTCCAGAAGCTCCTAAAATCACAAACGGTTTATAGTCAATAGTTGCGACTTTATTTTGGATTTATACAGGTGGATACCATACAACAATAAATGAAACCACGAGCCCTGCTTCATGCAAGGAACATATAACATTTAGTAAAAAACGCCTAACATCTTATTTACAAAAATGTTTCTTTCAAACAAACTAAATAGCACGAAAATACATGAAAAAATAGAACAGCCTATCTAAACATCGGTCACCATAGATGTAGCATACACTGACGTTTAGATAGATTGGAAATGCGAAAGAGCAAAACATATGATACACGTATGGCAGAGCGAGATAGATAGGCGAAACCAATTTTTAGACGGCATAGCGGGCTTAGCGGGCACTTGTCAAAAATTGTTCCTCAATTTTCTCAAAATACTTAATTTAGTTTTTACATTTCTGTGTGGAATAACGTCCTTTGTAGTGTTAATTAGTGATGGTTACTTGTGCGATACCTGGATGTGACTCCTCTAGATATAAAAACCACCAGGAAGGCGTCGCGCTCGGCGGTGGCATTGACAGCGGGCGATTCATTTTTGGTTTCGTCCAAGTGATACAATTGCCGATCTTTAATTATAATATAATAAATCTATGTCGGTCACTCACTTTTGACAAGAGCGGCAACAATCTTCTGCTATTTCAATAATATCTGTGACCGAATTAGAACAAGACTCATACTAACAATAACTGGACTATTACTAACATTAACTAACAGGACTAATTATCACTAACATACCCTGTCCTCGCACTTATTAACAAACTAACCAACTAATATTCTAACACCGTCTACTAACTAGACTAACCATCCTAGTCCCTTTGAGTCTAGTTCTAGGTCGGTCACAGTTGTTATGGGCGGCAGCGGAAGGGTGGTGCTGCATGTTCGTTTGCTATCTTAATACTATAAAAAAAATACAGCGTGTTAAAATTTTGAATATTGAAAAAAAATTGCTGCGGCTAAAGTAAAGGAGGTATTTAATTGAAATTTTTTTTGGGGGCTTAGGTAATCATTAGGTACATAAAATAAAATTTATTGTTGTATGGTGGTAACCACGTTGTATAAGATGTATAAGATAAATAACGGTTGTGAACCATTAACATAAAAATCATGCCTTAGGCTGCCTTTCCACCAGAGATGTGATATGCTACGTTGCTAAGGATGCGTTTGAGATCTACCAATCACATACATTGGCCCCACTAGAAACCTCTTTACTCTTTACGAATGAATATGATTGGTGGATGGCAAACTCATCTTTAGCATAGCACATCTATGGTGGAAAGGCACCCTAAGGATAACTGAAAAGCAACACGCACCCGGTCCCGGTGCTGCAGCAGCAGCGCGCGCAGGCGCTCGTGCGTGCGCGCGAGCGTCTCGCGGCGCCGCGCGTGCGCCGCCTCCAGCCGCGAGCACTCCGCCACGCCGCGCTCCACCGACTGTTGTAATCATAGATGTAGCATACACTGACGTTTAGATAGATTGAAAATGCGAAAGAGCAAAACATATATTATGATACACGTATGGCAGAGCGAGATAGATAGACGAAACCAATTTTTAGATGGCATAGCGGGCTTAGCGGGCTTAGGCACTTGGCAAAAATTGTTCCTCAATTTTCTCAAAATACTTAATTTAGTTTTTACATTTCTGTGTGGAATAACGTCCTTTGTAGTCTTAATTAGTGATGGTTACTTGTGCGGTACCTAGATGTGACTCCTCTAGATATAAAAGCAGCTCTACTCACATACGCGAACCGCGATCTGAGCCGCAGCTTAAGCGTTTTAGTTGAGTTACCCATGTTTAGTACGGGGAGGTTTTACACGGTTCGGATAAGCCCTCGACGTGTATTGTAAAATGAGTCTAAAAATGTTCTCTCACCGCGAGCATTCGCGCGTAATGTAACATTATTTGAATTTGAAGCATTCTTAGTACCATGCGATTACATTTTTTGATGGCATTCATTGGAACGTTACGTTACACGGGATTGCTTGCGGTGACGGAGCACCTTAATATACACATCTCTTTTTAAATGGTTATAATATTCTGTGGTTTTTATGATACAATACGAATATGTATAAAAGTAAAAGTTTTGCAAACTGATATATGTAGACTAAGGTGTTTTAGGACGGAAAAACACTTCAAAACTTTGGTCAAAAGTTATGTAAGTATTATTAAACACTAAATATTGTATTTGTAATAATGGCTTTATTTTATACAACTTTACAATCTTTACATTGACAACAGCGCGGGAAGTCTAGCAGCCGCGTCCACTAGTGATGTCCACCATCTCGGTATATCCATAGTGTTGCGCATTATCGGCTATTACGATATTCCATCTAACAGTTCGGCCATCCTGGCAATCCTTCGGCCTCGAAGGATACTCTCATTGATGTAAGCAACAACATTGTAGAATCTTATTATGCTTCATGACCGCAACTTCAATTTAGTAACTTCGGCTTCTTGCAATAACCATTCAATTTGCATTATATCATAATTATGTTACTTCATCATCATCATCTCAACCCATCATGGCCCACTATTGAGCACGAATCTCTTGTCAGAATGAGAAGGCTATAATTACCATAGCGTAGATATAATTCACATATAGCATAATATGTGTTACTTAGCTCCCCGTGGCTTCATTGTACACATACTCCATGCGATAGTTAATTAGAACCCTTTTCACGGCCAATTGTAGTTACTCTCTTTTTTTGTTTGTGTCTTTGTTTCTTCCTTTTATTAGTTGTAGGCATTCAAGCCATAGCTTTTTGTAGTTACTGTAAGCATGAGCCCCTTCACGGCATTTCTGCGCATCCGCTCTTAATGGCACTGTAATGAAGAGGTTCTCCTGAACAATATAATGTGCATCTGTAATGGCATTTAATGTCCCATCTCTGTCTGACGTATAAGCATGCGTCTCTATCAGCATTTGATACCAAAGTGCCTCTCTAGGCTATTTCAGTGTGTATCCTTAACAATATTTGAAGCCTTGTTCCTCTCTCGGCAACATAATCGTACACTCAAATCAGCAATTGAAACAAAACCATCTATCGGCTGTATAAGTAATGCGCCCCAACCGGCCTTTCAAATCTGATGCCCCTCTCGGCATTTCGGACCAGCAATATCTAGAACATGGTTCCTCCAATGGCAATATCAGCTATTTGATTCTCATGACATTTGGAATATGGCGACCCTAACGGCATTCCGGATATTCATCCTTAACGGTTACTGAAATATCAATTCAGGTATTCGCCCCTCACGGCTTTTCGTATATTCATCTTTAGTGGTTGATGAAATATCAATTCAGATATTCGGCCTTCAAGGCATTTCAGACAATCGTCCTTAACGGTAACTAAAATATTACTTCAGGTATTCGCCCCTTACGGCATTTCGGATATTCGTCGTTAGCGGTTGATGAAATATCAATTCAGATATTCGCCTATCATGGCATTTCAGATATCCATCCTTAATGGTTAATAAAATACGGTGCCCTCTCGGCATTTCAGACTTACGCCCCTAACGGCAATTCAGATATCTCGCCCCTCACGGCATCTGAAATATGGTGCCCCTCAATGCATTTTCAGACATTCGCCCCTCACGGCATCTGAAATACGCAGCCCCTCACGGCAGTTCAGATATCTCGCCCCTCACGGCATCTGACATATGGTGCCCCTCAATGCATTTTCAGACATTCGCCCCTCACGGCATCTGAAATACGCAGCCCCTCACGGCAGTTCAGATATCTCGCCCCTCACGGCATCTGACATATGGTGCCCCTCAATGCATTTCAGACATTCGCCCCTCACGGCATCTGAAATACACAGCCCCTCACGGCAATTTTCAGACTTTCGCCCCTCACGGCATCTGAAATACACAGCCCCTTACGGCACTCTTCAGACGTTCGCCCCTCACGGCATCTGAAATACACAGCCCCTCACGGCACTCTTCAGACGTTCGCCCCTCACGGCATCTGAAATACACAGCCCCTCACGGCACTCTTCAGACGTTCGCCCCTCACGGCATCTGAAATACACAGCCCCGGATCCGGTTATTCGCCCCTGACGGCAGTACAGATTTCAGCCCCTCACGGCATCTGTCATATGTAGCCTTTCACGGCAATTCAGATTTTAGCCCCTCGCGGCATCTGAATATATTTTAGCCTTTTCGGCAATTGAGGGTTAAGATGCACCATTTATAAGCCCCTTACGGCACCTCAGATTTCAGCCCCTGACGGCATCTGAGACATGTGGCCCCCTTACGGCAACTAAGATTTCGGCCCCTGACGGCATCTGTTATATGTAGCCTTTCACGGCAATTCAGATTTTAGCCCCTCGCGGCATCTGAATATATTTTAGCCTTTTTCGGCAATTGAGGGTTAAAATGCACCATTTATAAGCCCCTTACGGCAACTCAGATTTCAGCCCCTGACGGCATCTGAGACATGTGGCCCCTTACGGCAAATCATCGTTTTTCTCGTTTTGTATTTTGTACTTGTTTATATATTTCAACATATTCAATCGACTTGATCGACTATTTTGTCTTTGTCTGGTGTGGCCCCACACCCTTCATCCATAATTAATCAGATCACCTTTCTGAAACACAGTTGAACAACATGTATAAGTAAACATTACACACACCAAGTGGCCTTAAGCCACACCGTAATTGTAAAAATGGATATGGAAGTCCCATTGATTCATTTTAAATGCAACTCGTAGAATCAATTAAAGCTTAAAATGATGTGATCTATCCACACATGTTGCGTTCCATAAATGCTTCATAAGCAGTGTTGTTTTAATTATTAATTCTTTAAAATTGTAAGCTTAGCACTTTTTATATTCATCAGTCATCTAAATACTCGCTGAAAATAAGAACTTTGAGAACACATCAATAATTCAAGTCATTATGCCATTGCTTTTTTTTTTAAACATCCTTGATGATCCACCATAGTGTGTAGTGGATGATAACCCTTATGTTTTAGTTATAGTGGTTTCTGTCACTAAAACTTGAATTGCCCTCACCATTTTATTTACATTATTTCCTATTTATTATTTCCTATTTATTTACATATTTTCATATTATATTTTTTTTTATCAATTATATGATTATTATTTTTCTACAGGTAGACCCCATATGATAACACAATCAAAACATTCATTAATAAAAGAAACTAGAACTTCATTCATGGCTCTTCAAAACATTGTATTTGTGTTGGCTACCAACTTTGAGAACCCTTGCATGGTCAAGACTTTAATATTAACTTAATGTCATTTCTAAATAATAATTATACTATCAACCAATCTTATAAATTGCAAATATCAAAATAACCAATGGGGATATCATTACTTCTCCGTTATCTTATTAAATGCTCTATAGTGTAAGCATATAGCATATACAATGATTTGCTGTATTAAAAGCATAGGACTTGTATGTGAGAAATAGATTTTCCAATACCCCTTTATATAGATAATTTTAAATAAAATTATGAAATTTTTAAATGAATTTATGTCTTTGTTAATCATGAACTGCTATAAAAATAAAATTAGACCCAGTGGCCAAATGAAAGCACTACATTTCTTTTGATTGCCTTTGCTAACTCAACCTATGTCAACAACAGATCCTAGTGATTTCAATAAGCTCAATAACAATACTATAGTATAATATTATAGTACAATAATAACATTATAGCTCATTAATTAAGTGCCCCTTACTTTTACAAAATCATTAATATTTGTCCTAATTTAAATTTTAACAAGTTGTTACCACCAGTATCCATTGGACATACTCAGCCCCTACATTAAGGCATACCATGTCGACCATTCCAGTCCATTCATCCTTAATATCCTTAAAATTGATGAACATTATACTATATAAATTTATAGCTTAGTTAAACTTCTACATCTCAAGCCCCTTTATTTATCAACTTATATTTGCTACCCTGAGTTACCTAGAGCTAGAACAGATTACTTTAGTGATAAGATCCCCCGTTGTTAATACTAGGTGTATTTTTTTTTTTAGTTCAAGTTTTACTAAATGTACTGGTAAAACGGTATGCAACAAAGAGTAATTGTATTGCCCATGACTAAGTTTATCACAAAATGAACGTTTCCTAAGACTTTCCCTGTCTTTCCTTGCACACACAACCAACAAAAGCTTATGTCTATTGCTCCTGTGTTCAAAACATATAATAGCTTTATTTATACTGGTCTTTATTGCCCCAGTGTCCCAATGATACATTAAGCTAAATTTATTATAATAGAACTCTATAGGATTTTCACTTGTGTAACTTTTTGCTATTCAAAGGATATAAGAAAAGCCCAACTTATCTTATATGATGGTTGCTGCTCATATCAAACCTTGCCAACACTCCATAACTTAGGAGTGTAGTTGTATTCTGATATTATACTTATCCCATCCATGCATTTTAGATATGCCTTCCGAATTTGAATCCAATGCTCTATAGAGCTAAATTCTATATCCAATATGCTATATGTAGATCAGACTTTCTGTGTCAATTTTCTTATAATGCAGTTAGTTCCTTCACAAGACTTTCCGATGCTTTTGAACTGTTATTGAACTGTACTCTATAATTTTTTCCTTATTTGATTCTTTTCCAATCCTTGGACTCTAGTTGTAGATAAATTCAATCAACATAATTGTTGCAAGAATCTTCTTTCCTCAGATTCATTTACATTAACTCAATAGTGTAACATTACTAGAACCCATGAAAGTAAGTGGTCTCAGTGTTTCTTTTCACCATTAATATAATATATATTATGCACTCTCAACTCATTATTTAAAAGGTCCTTTTAACATGCATTTGCATCACACCAATTCACAACAAGAAACACGTCACAACTTGACCAAATATATCACGAGTAGTATAGGTAATACTCCATCCAAAGTAACATATTAGTTACACAAGCACTGAATAATGTTAATATGAGCATATTTAAGCACTCTTAACTTATTTTTTAAACTTTAAAGCCAGTCATTATGCACTTTGTAACTTTTCAAGCGTCTTTTACGCAGTTGAATTTAGGTATCAACACAAGTCACGAATTTTATATTATACGTCTCGCCAAGCTTTACAATACTATAGGCACGTAAGTTCTATTGCACTTCTGAATTATTAAACACTAAATATTGTATTTGTAATAATGGCTTTATTTTATACAACTTTACAATCTTTACATTGACAACAGCGCGGGAAGTCTAGCAGCCGCGTCCACTAGTGATGTCCACCATCTCGGTATATCCATAGTGTTGCGCATTATCGGCTATTACGATATTCCATCTAACAGTATATTGTAAAAATTTCGACGGTCCCTACGTATATAAGGACAAGTCAAAATCGAGGTTTTCAGGAGAGCGTTTTTTATGTTCACGCCGCTCTAGAAATAAATCTATATACAATTATAAATATTTTTTTCTGTAATATTTTAGTTGAATTAGGGACTTTATGATGATATTTATAGATATGTATATATTTATTATTTTCCTGGAAGAACTGATAGATGACTGTTTGTACACTGATATTAAAATATAAGCATGTGAGACTAGTCTAAGATACCTTTCTATACGTAGGAATGAAGAAAACATTTAAAAATACATCAACGAAGACATGTTGCTTTATACGTGGTTTTATTCATTAATATAGGACTATATTAATTGTCATCGATAAAAACTCCATTAGCAGTCTAAAGTAAACATGTAACAGTGAAAAACTATATAAAAGGACAATTATAACTATACTGACCTGCGAGTGTATCTCCCGCTTAATCCTAAGGATTTCGTCTTTGTCTCTATTAGTCTTCTTCGCCAGCGCTTTTACGTCTTCCTTCCGCGACGTCGCCAGTCTGTTCAGAATCTCCTTCTTCTCCACTTCTAGAAGATCCTACGGACACACGGGGCTTTGTCACAAGAGTTATAGCAAACATGACCGTACCCAGGTCCTAATATAGAAGGGGAGGGCTTTGAGTTTCTGATCCACGAACTTCGGGGCTAATTGGATTTTCGAGGGAAATTTTTAAAAGGACGAATTAATCCGAGCTGCCCTCCCTCTCGTCTCTACGATATGAGATATGAGAATTATTTGTGAAGAAAATAAACGAAAATACTTATGGCATGACAGTTTTATGAAGCTCGGAACCCTTCGTATCACAAGCAGGATCAACAAACAACAAACTAAACAAGTAACTGTACATCCTGTACCAGTGTAAGATACGTAGTCGTACGTAAGACAGTCCACACAAGTCCCACACGCGACATACCGTGAGCGCCTTCATCTGGTGCTGCTGCTGCGCGTGCAGCTGTTTCTCGAGCGCGGCGTAGATCGCGTGGTGGTAGCGCAGGCGCAGCTCGCGCTCCGCCGCCGCCTCGCCGCCCTCCTCCGCGCCGCTCTCGCTGCCCGACCTGTACCGACATACTACTTAAGGGGCTACATACGAAATATGGTAGTTTTAGATATAAGATTATCTTTAAAACTTACTGTCTACATCTCCGATATTTAGATATATGTATCTTCACTATATAATAAACAATCTCATCACAGCAAAACCAGTAAAATGACAAGTTTTCTCGATAGAAAAAATAAGTTCGGTCCAAACAGTTATGGTTGTCAAGTTTTACAAAAGTTTTAATGATTAGTTAATGAAATTATTTCTAAAACATAGTAGGTAAATAATCAAAGCTAAGTTTTCATAAGAATGAAAAACTCAAAAACCGAAACAGTTTTCAAATAAAAATGCAATTGGCACTTACGTCAATAATATTAAAGCTAAAAATAGAACATTGCTATCTCACTATTTGCCTATAAATGAAATCATTCCATCTCTGTTTTTGAGCTCCGCTCGTTCGGTTTTACATATTTCGGTTGTAGCGCCTTAAAGCGCGTCCACGTGCAAACTACCCTGGCTTTGGGATTGCAGCCACATCACGGATTTGATACCGAGGGGGTCTGGCCCCCAACCCAAAGACCAGCCACGAGAGAGACCTCGCAAGCGGACACACCAGTTCCAGCGATTCCGTATATCCCTCCCGGATGTTGTAAAGATCAACGAGAACGACCTTGGGCGTTCGTTCGTACTCGCAATTCCCTTGCTAACGGCACACGTCAGCGCAAGATAATTTACAGAGCAGGATACGCGTATATTTTACAAATAATTACTTAAAACAACCATTTTAGGTCGTTTCGAAAAATTAAAAAGACCTAAATGTCCCTCATTAAACTGTCTAAGTATTCCTGTTCGTTGCAAATTAAAATGTTGTCTGTTGTACGAGCCTAATCAAGGAATCTATGTTTTTCTTCTCATTTTAGTAGGTTTTTAAATTACCATAATTTTTTAGTAAGATATTCTTTACCTAAAAAAATATGGCCGCTTAGATGCAAAGTTAAGACATTGAAGAAATATATGTAATATACATTTTAGTATTTTTAATATAAACACCGAAGTAGTCAGTGACTGTGTTAGGGGCGTAAACGACGCGTAAAATAATTAATAATCTGTTAGGTTTTATGTTTGTTTATAGTTTTATTTTGAAATCCAATAAAGCGGGAGAGACTGACTGCTAGAAGGAAGCGCAACATTTAAAAGTAAAGACTGTCGGAAGACATAATTGTCAATATAGGAAATAATTCAATGGACTTTCACAGCGAAAATTGATACTATGTTTGCTGATATATTTTATATCCTTCTACAACATTCTCGCCTTGAAAATCTATCAAGTTTCCTTTATTTCACTTGCGTGTCGCTAACAGTTAGTAAACGGTCATAACGCTCAAAACGTTCCTTTTTCGCACAAGTAGGGCTGTTAAGCGTTGCAAGCGCTAGCACACAGATAACAGAAGAAGAAGACGTACATTTCTGATATAATTATGCAAATAACTGACAAATTTACAGACGAGCGTATACGAGCGTGCACATCTGACGAAAAATCGTCATCGTTGCCTATTAACGTCAGTAATACCAAATAATTATTTACTATTCGGTCAATAACATTACTATAACTGAGTTTTTATAAAACAAATTTAATAACCGACTTCAAAGTCAAGATAACTCAAAAACCACTCGCCAGATATCGCTCAAATTTATAAGGGACCACACGACCACCATTACCTTTCGGACAAAAAAAGAATCAAGGGGAATACCCGGTCAAAAGTTATGAGGTACAGATCATAAATTAAATTCACATTATTATGAATAACTCAAATACTGACCATTAGATGTCGCTGAAACATGAGACCAGACGGCAGTAAATACCTTTCGAATGGCGAAAGAATTATTGAAATCGGTTCACCCAGTACGAAATTCTGAGCGATATGCTGACAGAAATAAGCCCCTGTATATGGAATGAAATGACATCTGGTAGGTCCCTTTTCAAGCTATCTTCTATTTCAGTTTTTCCTACAACTTATGGGACAGCCTGTAGAAAACCTGCATTAAGAGCACTAAAGTTTCCTTTTTTATGGCAACAGCACAAGCAACAGTAACATTAGTGACACTCATGTCATCATTGTCATTTCGACAACTAATTCGTAAACGTTATTTATGCGAATAAATTTTATTTTAAAGGAAATGTTCTTTGAATAGTTTTTGGCCTTTTAGCGCAAAATAATCACTCAAAGCAACAAATAAAAACCACGACAAACAACTCACTCAGAAGCAATTTACGAGTGAAGTTTATAAAGTAAGTGTTGCCAGTAAAACAAATTAGTTCCATGTGCTTACCGCAATTTGGCGAGGTTTTCTAGATTCCTGGTCAACCTATAACTAAAAAAACATAATAAAACATATTGACGAATTGAGAACCTCCTCCTTATTTTGAAGTCGGTTAAAAATAAACAGAAACTAAACCTGCATTGTTGCTGTTAATATAAAACAACGCCTTGTCTAATAAATCAAAGTTAAACTTCGTCCGACTTACTAACAGCCACTCACATATTCCTCGAAGACAGTCATTTGACCAGTTACATCACGTCAATATAAAACCACGCTTCGCCCAACAAATCACGGTCTAATTTTGTCCGATTTACTACTTTCATAGACACTCACGTCATGTTCCTCAAAGACAGTTGTTTGACCAGTTACATTACGTCAACGTAAAAAGGCGCTGCTTCCATTGAATCACAGTCCACTTTCGTCCTACTACTTTAATTACAGTAAGGTCTATATAACTCGGCCGCTCTGAACTTCCTTTTCCGAGATGTTTGCGCAGGTACAGTGCCACAAACTTATCTGGCCCGGTGGCAAAAATTTGAACTAATGCAAATGTTATACTGTTGTCTGACAAAGACAAAGACAGTAGATCCCCCCGGGTCAAATAAGTTTGTGGCACTGTACAGTTACTGACCAATCAAAACACGCGGCCATGACAGTGTTTTGTGATGCGCTACTTCGTATTGGCGTTGGAATTACCGCCCGCACTCCCCGCCTCCTACCACCATTTTGGCTTAAAAATCGACATCTGCGCAGTCATTCGTAGCTATATTCAGAGCGGCCGAGTTATAATAACCTTATAGTACAGTCCAATTTCATATAATAACTCACATGTTCCGCGAAAACAGCCATTTGACCACACATTACGTCAATGTGAAACCACATTTCGTCTTTGGCAATAGGGAGATCTCCCGCCAGGAGAGATGACATGCCTGGGGGGCCACACTTCTTCCAACGAGTCACAGTCCATTTTCGTCCAAGTAACACTACACAAACATACTCACATATTTCTTGAAGACAGACGTTTGACCAGCTTGTTGAGCACGTGGAACTTGGTGCGGCTCTGGCGCGCGTGTTTCCGCCGCAGCGCTTCCAGTTTGCGCGCGAGTTCCGCCCGCTTGTCTCGCACCACCTTGCCTTCTAGGAGTATGTCTTCTTCCAACGAGTCCCAGTCCACTTTCGTCCAACTAAGTACACCAACTACACAAGTATACTCACATATTTCTCGACGACAGCCGTTTGACCAGTTTATTGGGCACGTGGAACTTGGTGCGGCTCTGGCGCGCGTGTTTCCGCCGCAGCGCGTCCAGTTTCCGCGCGAGTTCCGCCCGCTTGTCTCGCACCACCTTGCCCTCTAGGAGTATGTCTAGCGCGCTCTGTAGTGTGACGTCAGACGCCTCCCCGCCCTCCCCGCTCGTCCATTGGCCTTCGTTATTCGTTGGCGCTTCCTCTGCGAATTTGAATTTGGAACGATTTGTTGAATCAGGCGGTTTTTTGCGGAACTAAATTATTACAGATTAAAGGTTCATCTACTTTGCTTTTGTTCGCGGATTGACACACAGTAGATTAACATTAAATCAGTCAAAATCAAAATAATTTGTTCATATAGGAACATTTCACATATAGAACACTCTGATATACTTTGTAAAATGTATAAAATTAAGAAATCCCATCCTCCTTTCATAATATCGTTTACTAATTAAATGAGTACTTCAATAAGTTTTCATTCAACCAAATATTGCTAAAACGATTAAGGGCCAGCTCACACCGAGACGCGACGCGACGCAACGATACTGGAAGAGGCCAGTGATTTCGAGCTGCGCCGCGCGCCGCCGCGAGACGCATCTCAATGTTGCGAGGTGCATCGTAAAAGTAGGCAATCTTGCACGCCGCGCGTACCGACGATGCACGGCTGCGTAGCGATGCACCGCGCTGCACCGCGCTGCGTCGCGAGGCGTCACTAGACGCAGCGCTGCATGAAGCAACGTATTCTGAATTGTCACAATGAAATGTGTATCTTTTCGTGTAGAAAATAAAGTTCTATTTTGAGCCGCTCTTTGAAAGACTGCGCGCATCGTTGCGTCGCGTCGCGTCTCGGTGTGAGCTGACCCTTAGTTTCATAAAATCAATCAATCAACTTGTCAATTCGACAGTACAGTGCGCCCAACTTATCTATGAAATGGCAAAAATTGGAACTAACGAAAAGTCATTCATAAGTACGTTGTGGTCATTCATCTGTCAGTTACTAGTGTGCAATGATTGGTCAAATGAATGTCAAAATGCGTCCGACAGCGCCTCTTTCGTTTCAATCTTAAGTTGGGTTTACTATAAGCTGTTTGTTAATTTTTCAAACAGCAGCAAAATCTTAACACGGAATATAGCGTACCCAGGCGAACCACTCTACACGGCGGTGGCGGATACCACTTACATTTGGACAGGCATTAAACCAACCCTTTACTATACCTGTCGCAGCAGGTTTATCATCATTGACGGGCGGGTTGACAGAAGTCTGTCCGTCCGTATCGTTCTTCTTACTGTCCGCGCCGCCCGCCGGCCGTCCGGGGCTGCCGTCCACCGCGCTGTCTGCCACCACCTGCCGATGGTATCACCGTTAACTACCAACAACGACCGACATAAACTTCTAGTCGTTATTTAGTCAAAGGAACCATATTATTACATCACGTACGTACCTAGTTTTAAAAATTTAACAGCTTTGCACCAGGACATTTTTACAGTTATTTTAAAAACTAAATTCAAATTAAATGAAAGATTAACAAGGAACAGGTGTTAAGTATTAGATTAAATTTTTTAGACAATGAAATACTTCCAATTATTTTTAAACAGGTCTCACGGGGACAGATCTAAAAGCTTTTACTGCAGTACCGTAATATACGAGTATGCTTAACGATCTGTTTACCGTTATCATTATTATTTATTAACATAACACTTATATTTGACTAATTTAAGCAATTACTTTCATCAATCCGCACTATGGCAGCGTACTATACGTACGCTCTAGACCTCCTCAATAATGATTCAGTAATGGGCTATTAATGGGTTGTAGCCAAGCAATTATCAACTCACCGGCAGAGTACTAGAAGACCGCTTGTCCACCGGCTGCGCGGGCTCGTCCGTATCATCAGTCAACACGGCTAACTGCTGCGTGCGCTTGTCCAGCTCGCTCTGGTACTTGATCGGGTTCGCCAGCGCCTCCGCCAGCTCCGACATGCGGTCTGGGACGTAGTCCTGTAACAGGTTACACGAGGATCAGTGTGTGGGGGAGTGTGTGTGTGCGCGTGGGGGGTAGTGTGTGTTTGTGTGCGTGTTGATGGTTGCGTCTCTTTCCTCTTCTCTCTACCTCCTTGTGTAATTATATGTAAGTGTCGCTCTCTCTTTGTAAGCATATGTGTGCACGAATGTACAATGTGTGTCTGTGTGACTGGACGTCTTCACATCGAAACTGACCGAGAGTAGCAGGGTGTCTATATAATTATGTACGTGTGGATATAGATGTATGTTTATATGTACAGTAAAGTCATTAAGACTCGGCCGCTCCGAATATAGGCACGAGTGGCTGCGCAGAGGCGAGGAGTGCGGGCGGTAGTATAGGTACGACAATACGACGTAGCGCATCACAAAACTGTCATGGCTGCTGTGTCTTGACTAGTCAGTTACTGTACCTGCGCAAACATCTCGGAAAGCGAAGTTCAGAGCGGCCGAGATATAATGACCTAACTGTACGTTTATATGCCCACATCGACCCAGACCAAGAGCATCCGTCTCCACCTCCTTCTCTATATCCATGCCCGTGTTTATGAACTATACACACTCACATCGACCCTGACGAACAGCAGCAAGCTCGCGGGCAGCGGCAACCCTAGCTCGGTGCGCAGGTTGAGGTGCCGGTAGCCGGGCCGCAGCCCGAGCACGGGCAGCGCGCGGTGCCCGATCAGACGGCCGTTCTCCTCGTGCGCCGCTATACGGAGCATCGCTAGCTCGGGGAGCACCACCTGGGGATGATGTGACGTTATAGATGAAGGTGTGTGATAGTACTGATGTGGGCTACGCTCATTACTAGCTCATAACAATCCTGTCCTCAACGTCTGTATTTTAAGTTCCATTAGGTTTTTACTTCAGAACGTTGTACTCGAATGGAACAGATTTGAGCGTTGATATTAACATTACAAATGGCGGGCTTGAAAAAATAAGGTGGGAACTTAAAGAGAACCTCAAAATCTATTGTTAAATCTCAGCAACATACACAGACGTTGTGACTGAGGTCTTTTGCGACATTTTTTTGCGTTACTGAAGACAGGTCTTTATTAAAGCGAAAGATTTGAAAAAAAAACTTAAAAAAACCTCTAGCGTTCTGTTCAGTGAACCCAACGACGGTAACAGCAATATAACGTAATGTAAACGTATCGTCATTAGGTGCAAATGGTAGCTAGCTAAACACACTTCAGTTAACTAGACATACGTATTCTAACATATATTATGTTAGCTAGCAACAACAAATGAATAACTTCTCTTAGCCTTACACGTAGCGACTAATAAAAGAAACACGTCTTCTTTATTGTTAAAATAAAAAAGATAAATGCTTACGTTACTCCTTAGAATACGTTAAAAATAAAATAAATTATACATTACACGCTATGCTAACAACATCACATAAGAAACAAAACCGAATAATCTCAGTTATACATAAATCTTATAAAAATTAATAGTAACAATATAAAAAGCACACAGTAATCTAAACTTCTGCGTAGAAATTGCACGTTCATTCACCGTTCAGGTGTTACAAACATTTGATTCCCGACAATGTTTATGTGACACATAAAAATGTCTCATGAAAAGACAAAGCATTAGGTATTCGGAAAACAAAGAATGAGCTTTTGTGGTGTTTTGTTTAGAATACAAGTTAAATTACAATGTTGACATAACGATATTCAGTAATCAACGAATAAAAATACTTTTCGCAAATCAAACCCTAATGAAAACCCAACAAAATAAACAAAAAAAACATTAGCTCAACATCGTAGTAATCTAATTGTAAACGTATCGGTAAAAAAATACACGGCGTAGACACGAGGTGGTACTAAAACATTGTGTTTACACCGTGTATCGCTACACCGTTTATTATCGTATTTAAATGTGTACATTAAACACGTTTATGTATGGTACGATCGATGCACGCGCGAACGTACGAGCGTGTATACTCAACGGATAGATAAACGTAACATTTATTACACATACTTTGCTTTGCGTGTGAATTGTTGCCGCAATTTTCAGCTTGTTCATTCAATCATTTACAAAGGCCGTCCTACACTTGAGGGTTCGCATATTCGCACGAAAATGTGAGTAAGCGGTCTAAAAGACTAAAAGATCTTTGAGAATATTTAAATCAAGTACAATAACACATTTAATTAAATTTAATTTTCTATTGAATTGAACATTACTCGCTTGAGGAATTAAGTATTTAAGAACCTAGGAACGTCTCTATCCCTTCGAGTCGTGCAACAAACCCAAAGTGATCGTAGGTCACCCTAGGCGAGGTTAGGCAAGTTAGCATAGAAAAGCATCAATTTACTTCAATTTTGTCTCTATATTTTTCACTCTACTACGTTCATGCTCGCGAGTATTGTAAAGGCCGCTTAATTAAAATTTAAATAAAAAAGTCTCCGTGTACTATTGTACACGCACGTACGAATTCTAACGATGTATACTTTTTCACATTTGAAACTAGAACAGTTTTTAAAAATGAATAGTGTACACAAAACTACGAAATAAAATGATATAATAATTGTTTTTTTCGTATTTCAAATTAGAACACCTTGTTAAAAATGAATAGTGTTCATGTACAGTACACACATATTATGAAGATACTCAAATATTTTCTTTTTTGGACTTGAATGTAAAACACATACCACTTTAAACATGGATGTAGAAAGTAAAGATGCGCCCGTAACATACATAAGGCGCACGACAAGTGGTCAACATTAGGTTGTGTGATTGAGTGATTGATCAAGTCAGTCTGTTGTAGACAGCAGCGAGTTACACATCTTCTTACGCAAAATTGATTTCCCGCAAAACCGATTCAATTCAAAATTGGATTGTTACAACTTGACACACATTCGAACGTGCAAGGCAGGTCTATATTATGTATGTCTATGACTTTAAACATCAACAAAGTACACAGTCATACTCACGAAATGAACCAACTTATATTTTTTTTCTTTTCATATTTAAAATAAGAACACTCACCTTCTTAAAAACAAACGGCTCCTCGCCGTACACGGGATTGATGCCGTTGTTGGAGACGACGCGGGTGCGGAACTTTTTCCGTACAGTATCCGCGGGTAGACCAAACATGTCCACCTCTACGTACGTCCCGCACCGCTTGTCTGTTAGCAGCTGTCCGGAGAGGACGGTGACGGATAGGGATCCCGCGATTATGCCGTCCACTGTGCTCTCCGCGAACGGGTCTAGACGACGGTCCTGGAAAACGATAATAAACAACATTAAAGCACTTCGTTTCAACATCTTGATATTACTTTTTTTTATAGCCTAAGCAGGCAAACGAGCAGACGGGCCACCTAATGGTAACTGATCACCGTCGCCCACGGACATTGGCATCACCAGAGTTATCAACAACGCACTGCCGGCCAAGCAGGAAGCGATGAAACAACTTCTTGAAAGGTACCCCAAGTCAAGACACTATGAGGACACCAATAGAGGAAGTTCGTTCTATACTATACCTATGTGTGCGTTGCTTGAGCGCGCAGTATATGAAGCTTTGTGGCTTTAACCCATCAATAGCTCACTACTAACCACGGGTCTCTCCTCATTATTGAGGAGGCCTATAGCCACGGAACATACATATAGTGGAAGTGTGATACGTCAAAATTATTACTGAAACCGGTGTCGCCAAACGCACACAAACAAACGGTGGTCAGTTACTCCCACGAAATATAGGTTACTCCCATTTTGCTCCACAAATAGTGAAGAGTAGTTTTAATTGGTCGCATATATGTAAAGCTTAAATACCCTAAATTGTACAAACTTTAATGCAAAAACACATCTTGACTCTGAGCAATAGAGTTGGCTTTTCTATAAAGAAAGTAACGTATTTGCGACATTTTGTATTGACCAGGTGGCAAGTGATATTTGTGAAAAATATAATTTGATCTTTATTTGTAAGCAGTAAGGTTAAATTTTCAATGATTTGTCAACCATAATTCCCGTTATCGTTTAGTGATTTGACACAAGCGTGATTTTATCGATAAATTGGTTGGACCTATTTTAAATGCAATTTAAAATGTTAGAGGATTCGCGATATTGATCCGACTGATTTTCATAATTTATTATTTGTTTATTTTATCGTTTTACCTAATAATATCAATACGACAGTCAGCTATACAAGAATTCGTAATTAAATTTTTATTGGAATAAAATTGGTTTTTTTTTTTTTTTATGGAATTAAGATAGCAAACGAGCATGCAGTACCACCCTTCCCCTGCCGCCCATAACAACTGTGACCGACCTAGAACTAGACTCAAAGGGACTAGGATGGTTAGTCCAGTTAGTAGATGGTGTTAGAATATTAGTTGGTTAGTTTGTTAATAAGTGCGAGGACAGGGTATGTTAGTGATAATTAGTCCTGTTAGTTAATGTTAGTAATAGTCCAGTTAGTTATTGTTAGTATGAGTCTTGTTCCAATTCGGTCACAGATGCGTTGCTACCCCTGAGGTCTGAGATGGTCGCCTCTAAAAAAGTGAAACCGGCTCCACAAACCTTCCTATCCGGAACACAATTGCTCTTAAAAACAATTATTATGACGGTAGGAATGGTACTGAGTACCTTGGCGGGCGGTGGTCCTACCCCGGGCAAACTGGTTTCAACCGACTTCAAAAAAGAAGGAGGTTCTCAATTCGACCGTATATATGCTTTTTTTTTATGTACGTTCAGCGATTATTTCGTCGTTTATGGGCCGATTTTGATAATTCTTTTTTTGTTGTAAAGTAGATATGCGCAGTGGGGTCCCCTGATAAGGACACCAGGATCTGATGATGGCATCTCAGAGAAATCGAGGGGAACTTTCGAAAATTGTATGGACAACTAGTGTGTTTGTTCATGTTATCATAAGTACATTAAAGCGCTACCATCTCATGAAAATCTGGAGTCGATCTGATGAAGCCGAAAGACAGTCGAGGGAACTCCTCAACGATTTACTGCAGTTATCTAGTGTTTGGGCTTGATTAATTTGTAGTGACGAGAACTTTACACTTACATGTTGAATTGAGCGCCATCTGGCGAGTAGTTTTTGAGTTATCTCTAATTATCAAGATTGAAGTCGGTTATTTTTTTTTTGTAAAAAGCAATTATACTATTATTTTTACACTGCAAAACGGAACAACAAACCATAATTTCTTTGAAATACCGTAAAACAAAAGTGACACGAGACGTCCGTTCTTGAACCGGATGACAGCGATGACTGAAGGCAAGTATGGAACACAACCCATACTAGTGGCACGCGGGCCACGCCTACATCGCATTTCCACTATATGTATGTTCCGTGCCTATAGCATACTCCATCACGCTGCTCCAGTGCGGATTGGTGGAGAGGTATGAAGCTTTACATATCTGTATTATGTGTCCTATAGTATAATTTTTTCCCCATGCAGTGCGGTATACAAAGGGTGCTGCGATATTGTTATGTTACACTATAACTAACGCTTATCGACAACAATAACACGCATCACTATGCCCGCCCATAAGGGTCAGCTCACACCGAGACGCGACGCGACGCAACGATACTGGAAGAGGCCAGTGATTTCGCGCTGCGCCGCGAGACGCATCTCAATGGCGCGAGGTGCATCGTAAAATCGTTGGCAACAAGACGCCTCGCTGCGCAGCGAGACGTCGCGCGACGCAGCGAGAAGACGCGCGGCGCAGCGGAATGTGTCTACATTCGCCACGTGCTCTTCCTCTTCTGCAGGAAGTCCGATTATAACAAGATCCCAGTCTATCATTATAATTTCACTTTTTTCACTAGCACACTCGACCGAAACGCATCAATTCACCACGAAGTACACATTTCATTGTGAGAATTCAGAATACGTTGCTTCATGCAGCGCTGCGCCTCGTGACGCCTCGCGGCGTCGCGCGGCTTTGGGAGGCTTTGGGAGGCGCAGCGCGGCTCTTGCACGCCGCGCGTACCGACGATGCACGGCTGCGTAGCGATGCACCGCGCTACGCCGCGAGGCGTCACGAGACGCAGCGCTGCATGAAGCAACGTATTCTGAATTCTCACAATGAAATGTGTATCTTTTCGTGTAGAAAATAAAGTTCTATTTTGAGCCGCTCTTTGAAATACTGCGCGCAGCGTCGCGTCTCGTCTCGTCTCGGTGTGATTTGACCCTTAGTCTCGTGAGTGGGAAAGAGAGCGAAATACTCGTTTCACCGCTCCGACTTTTTATGAAGAGCTCTCATTTAGGGCCGGCGTTGCACAGGTGACTCTCCTGGTATTGCTCGTGTCCATAGGCGACGATGACATGACCACTTACCATCAGGTGGCTCGTCCGAATTTTCGTCAGCCCTTCAGGCTATTAAAAAAAAGAAATAATAATACAATAGTGTACGATTAGTGCACCGACCTTCCGTCGCATGAACTCTGGCTTGAGCACGTATCCGCAGCGGCGGTTGTACTCGAAGGAGCCGAGGTTGAGCTGCATGGCCAGGTCCAGCGTCTGGTAGTTCAGCGCCACCAGCTGGCAGCCCGCGTTCCAGAACACCTGCCCACGTCACACAAGGAGCTGTTACTGCTGTTTTTGTTTTGTTTATTCACTAAACGCCTTACCACTAAACGTAGGATTAAAGTTATTGAATGTTTATAATTAATTGGTACAAATAATTTTGTCCGCGCTTCGCTTCGGGACCCGTAGGTAACAGTCGCGTAGGTCCCGCTCCCGTAGGGATCTCGACTAAACAGTAGCCTATCCTTACTAATATTATAAATGTGAAAGTGTGTTTGTTTGTTTGTTTGTTTGTTTGTTTGTTTGTGACGCTTTCACGTCGCAACAAAGCTATTATATGGTAAGGTTTATGTGTGTGGGGATAGTTAGGAGGGTGGAGAGTGACGTGGGCTACTTTTTACCGCGGAAAAACATCCCATTCCCATGGGAAGATCGATGTTTTGTTAGTTGCTAGATATTTATTTTCGGAGTTGTTAATAGATGGCGGTAATAAAATTCATTTGCAAGTTCTGAATTACGCTATCAAATACTACATGTAATTTACTTAAGTCATAGGCAAATGTAATAGTCTACTTTAGCTCTGCCTCGAGAACTCCCCGCTCCGGCTGTATTCAGTGTACCGCCCGCCCGCTGGCACTATCCTGTTGACTGATGTCCGCAAGTTGCTCAGCCAACAGGATAGTGCCAGCGGACCAGAGGGACCTTCGGGTCGAGAGCCTGGACGACTTCATCGAGAGATTGGCACGCAACATGTTCGGGCGTGTCGACGCGTCGCGGTTCCCGCATCTGCAGGACCTGGCGCCGCTCCACACCCGTCCACCGGACCGCTGGGCCTTCCCGCGCGACTTGCTGGTTGCGCGGGACGGGCCTAGCACTGACTGATACTGGGGCTTCGTAAGTCGTCGCCCGGCGCTGATCGGCTCCTGCTGGGCTTCCCACCAGCGGGATTCACCCGGTAGGGCCTCGATCGCCTGGGCGGCGCGAAGATGAACCCCATCCCGTTTAAGACTCTGTGGCCTGTAAAAAGGCCACCACTCACCGGACTTGACCTATTGGTTAACCACAAATGGACAACCAAGGGCCTTAGGGCCCAGCCCAAGAACCGGCCCGTTCCCCAAAGGGGAACTAACTGTCCCGAGGGCTCCACACACCTCAGACAGGGTGGAGTGAAGAGACCGAGTAGTAGGCTACTTTTTAGCCTAAATTCCTACGGAAGCGGGACCTACGCGGCTGTTACCTACGGGTCCCGAAGCGAAGCGCGGGCGGTTCTCTAGTTATATGATATACTGGAACATCCGATTATTTGCCTATGACAGAAGTAAATTACATGTAGTATTTGATAGCGTGATTCAGAGCTTGCAAATGAATTTTACTAACGCCATCTATTAACAACATCCGGAACTAAATATCTAGCAACTAACAAAACAACGATCTTCCCATGGGAATGAGATGTTTTTTCGCGGTAAAAAGTAGCCTACGTCACTCTCCACCCTCCTAACTATCCCCACACACATAAACCATACCACATAATAGCCATGTTGCGACGTGAAAGAGTCACAAACAAACAAACAAACACACTTTCACATTTATAATATTAGTATGGATTCTCCGAAGTCAAAGGTAAGAAAAAGACAAAATAAGTTAAATATGTAATAAATCTGTACTGCGTCTATTAGTAAGGCAGTAAGAATATAACTATGATAGTTTTAAGTCAAATTCATTGAATATTTTTTAGACAAAAATTTGCATGTCTTTAGGCTACCTGAACGAAATGAAATGTAATTTATTGCTTATTTCATGGGTGCCTAAAACAGTTTGTAATAATGGTAAAACAGGAACAAAAACATACCAAGCACGCAAAGTAATCGAAAAATTAAATGTAAAAAACATTACTGTCGCATAATTTTTCCCTATCGTGTCTGAATGTAATTTCAAAAAACAAATGCGTGTTTATCCTCGCAACAGGAGGTAACCTGTATTTCACAATTTATTTTTTAACACTTTAAGGACGTGCTTAAAAGGTAAAATTAAAAAGTTAATACCTAATTTCCGGTTCCTGGTAAATATTTAAAGTGCCTTAACCAGGCCATGGACAAATGACCGGACTTCCATGACTAATAATTTATAGGTTATTTACAGTGAAACCCCAAAAGCCACACGCTATAAACCGAAATCTTCAGAAAACCACGTATTCAACCTCCAAACTTATAACGTGCCCTACAGGTCACCTGCGGCATGAAATTAGAAGAATCGAAGCGCGTGCCCGCGGGGTAGACGCGCGACAGCTGGTGCTTGTTGTAGTTGACGAACTCGATGGGCCGCTCCTTCAGCAGCGTCGTCGCTTGCTTCTCGTCGAACGACGACATCTCGTAGAAACGGTTCTTCTCTGGAACGTGACAAGTGAGTATTACATACATGTCGAATAGAGGCTGAAGTGTGTAGATGGCGCTACTACGTGGTTCATACCCGGGTCGAAAGGACCAAAGTTTTCTTTTCAGACCAGTTCAAAAACACCTCTACAAAATAAACATAATTATGAAGGAGAATCATGCTATAAATATAATACTTACTACACAAACGAGCTGAGTACGGAAACACATTCCCGTCAAAAAACTTTAACAGCGTGATTCAGACACCAACCTACTAGCGCCATCTCTTCACAAACTTCTAAACTACAACCCCAAAACAAAACAGAATTTAAAAAAAGAACTCGTCAACTCACTCTCAGCGTTCTCGAAGCTGCTAAAGTGCACCGGCTGCACGTAGTTGACGAGCGCGGATATCTCGGCGGCGGCGTGCGTCTCGTGCGCCGCGCGGCCCTCGCGGCCCTCGGCCGCCGCGCGCTCCTCGCCCGCGCCCTCCTCCTCCGACGACGACTCCGATTCGGAGGACTCGGAGGACTCTTTCGAGTTGTCACCTAGCTGCGAGGAGGAGGTTCGTTACGATCAAATTATATACGGGGGAATGGATAATGTGTTAATACAGTTTTTGGTATGTACCTGTAACATAGTAAAACGTGTACAATCCGCGATGTATAGTTTAAAATCATAGTTTTTTATCCCCACCACCTCTACTGGTGATTTTGTACTCCCAAAAAGGACAACTTTACCCTCGTCGTAACGGAACTTGTGCGTGCGCGCTACTACTTGAAGTACTTGACCATGTACTAACAGCAAAACGTACGTAGCGCATGCATCATTTTAAGGTCTCCAATGGTGACGGCGGAGCATCGGCGCACACAAGAAAGCCTCGATCGTTCCTTTGTTTAAATAAACCCTAATCACGTGCTCAATAAAGTCGAATATCCTCTAACCACTATCGACCACTCACCGATCCCGGCGCGACCTCCCCATTCCCGTGCGCGACAGCCTCTATCCTGTTGTCGTTGGTCTCGGAGCCGCCGCTCTCGTCCTTCTTGTGGTGGTGGTGGTGTTTCTTCTTGTTCTTTATTATGATCTTGTTGCGCAGCAGCGACGGCGGCGGTAACTCCCCTCCTGTCAATGTGTATAGAGTTTATTTTGTCTCCTCTAAATCATTGTTTGTTTAAGTAAATAAATAGCCTATATACGAACAGAAGAGCCCTGATGGTATGTAGTCAACGCTTTCAACCTTGCCAGCCAAGAATGAAGAAAATGAAAAGAATGGCATCAGCTCCCAGCCCGAATACGATAAGTAGTTCGGTGGTTAACTTATGCCAGAGGGGCGTAGCTACCCTGCCAGACTTTAAGCCATACCATACCAGTGTACCAAAGACCAACGTACATACTAGGGCTCCATACGCAGGGTGAGGCTCGCCGTTTGCGCCTGGTCTACGCTTCCCCAAAACGGCAATTTATTATTATCGAGCCCTACCACTATAAAGCATTTACCTTCACCTGTATGGTGCTATGGACACCATGCCAAACTGCGTTTAATAAGTTCTGGGTTCGATTCCCAGCGAGACACTATAAGAGTTAAGCCTTATTTACATATTTATTTATCCATACGGGTGACGACCTCTGCGGCTATTAACAAAGGGTTTTGTCTTATAATAAAATAAAGATGCACTTTTCTCAAGACGGGTTTAAAAGTTGTCGGTTTCAATCGGATTCATTGAGTCGTAAACATTTTATTAACAATAAACTTTGCACAGTTTCACAAGATCGTAAATCATATCATAAAAACAATACCTACGTATTACAAATATAACGGTTATAAAACGATACTTGAAATAGTATGTAATTAAATTGTCTAAGGGTGGTTGTATATGCAAACTTTTTCAAAATTATATGCATTTGAAAGAAACAGTGCTACTCTTAGTCTAATTAGAATGTGTTAGTAAGAATGTGAGTTGTAAATATTGAACCAGGGACTGTAACTGATACTCAGTTCTATTAATTGTGATTAGTTACTACCTAATTAGTAGCCTAATTTCATGTACAAGTACCACAACATTCTCTGATTACTCAAAATCGCTATCGTATCGAGATCATGTGTCTATGTAATCAAAACACGGGCTCGCACAGCCGTCAACACACTGTCCCGACGCTCTACACACGTCACAAGTTGTCAGTCTCTTGATCTTGGGCCAACGTAAACAAAAAATGCCGGTCAAGTTTGATCGCGTGAATAGTCTGAGTAGTCTTCCATAATAAATATTAAGTGTTATAGATACGTGAAATATTTTGTGTTTTATAACATATTTTCGTAAAAACAAAATATTTGCAACGATTTATTTATACAAGAATACCTATGGTGTCGTATAAAGTTACATTATGTTTTCTTAAACATACAGACGGACAAACTGATTTGTCCTAATCAAGATACCTTTATATTTCGATATCTTTGAAAGTTCACACATTTCTACACTTCGTCACTAATACGAGATTCTTTGTAATTTCTAAAAAAAATACTTAGCTCTAAAGAGAACTTAACATCCTGCATTTCAACATAAGGACCTGCCAAATACCTACTATCTATTTATTAAGTTAAATATTTCCGCAACAGAGATACGAACCCAGAACCTTTTGCTAGAAATCATCGCTATTAACAAGCTAACGGATAATATTCGACTGCTGCACAAATTAACAGTCGATTGATCGCAAGCCAACGTAAACACGACGGGACTTCAAAACGACGAGTGAGTTAATATCCATAGGTAGTGTTGACAGCCAATAGCAACGTGGCAGTTTTAGGAATTGTGTGTCAAGGCCATAAGGAACTGATGGTCTGATACCCATCTAGAACTAACGAGAATGAAAGCTTGACATGTTCTAAAGATTTTTTTATAAATAGAAGGAAGACCAATAGTCAATCTACATAATAGCCAACGTTGTGCACTAACACCAAAGACATCAAAAACGCATTATCTGCCACGAAAGAAATGAGAAGAAACAACTTTACCAAAAAACCGACATGAACATTGACAGTGACAAAATGAGAACATCTGTAATCATCGTAGTCTTAATCGAAGTCACTTAAATTCGCATTATTTGGAAGAACTCTTTAGTCTGATCGTGATTCCAAAAGGGACCACACGACAACAAGCTTTTGATTACATATATAAGAAGAATCAACATTCTTTCAAATTTCCATCTTGCTGGGAATCGAACTCAGAACCCTTAGAACGGCATGGTAACTATTGCGCCTCGTCAAGTTATAATATTAACAGCTTTATAATGTAGAAATGGTTTTAAATCTAATAATAATATTATCATAATAGGTAACTAGAATTTATTGCTCATCGACAAAATGATACGAAAAAAATTAAGTGTACCATAACATAACAAAGGAAACTATTTTCTTAGTACAATGAAAATAACGAAGTGGGTTGTCTGGAAGAAATCGCGCGTAAGCGATGAAGCCGCGAATTGTATTGTGCTTTTGTTGTAAAAATGTGTACCTACCTATAATATTAATACCTTATGTTTTTGTTACGGTGAACAAGCAATAAAGAGTTTTACAAATAAATATAAAAATAATGACGTTCCTCAGCAACCGTTTTACAATGCAATCAAATAACTAGAGCCTAAAAGTAGCTACGATATTATGACACTGTTAACGGAAATGTGTTAAATCCGTCATTGTATACAATTCCTAGGAAATTTATACATTTCCTAAATAGCGATCGGAAATGTAGTACATTAAGATTATAGATCAAGATTTTAATGGGTACGCGGGATAGATAATATGAAGATATTATATTTTACGTTATGATTTTTACCAGATTGTCTCACCGAGTGCCTTAATCAAAAATATTATTGTGTAAAACAATGAATACTCATTTCCATTACTACTCATTCAAATTCTTCAAGGTGTAGGTAGGTCGAATTGGTTACAGAACCGAATTAGCCTACCCCTACTCCACGTAGTCTTGTATGCCCTACCCCTAAAGTTTTTTTTAGAATCCGGAGGCGCGGAGGGAGGGCAGGCCCCGCCCGCTGTAACAAAACGCAGACACCCGGGCGAGCCGGAGCGGCTGAGGCTGGTCGCCGAAGACGACCAGCAAGCCGAAGCTGCGCAGGCGAGCGTGGGTGTCTGTGCTTTGTTACGCAAGGGCGAAGGGGCTGCACCTTCCGCAGCGCCGGAGACGTCACGGTTCGAAATTATGCCCTATATTCTGCGTTTTTACGATTTGGCCAAACGTGGATAACCAAACGTAGACGATTTAACGGTCTGGACAAACTGAGTTGCCCATTTCATGAAATGCGACCATTTGAAGTTAACAAATCTACGATGTGGCCACGACATACACATTTCCTAATACGATATCGGAATTGTATACAATTCCTAGGAAATGTGTACATTTCCTAGGAAATGTATGAATTAAATAATTTTTAAAACAATATTTTACACATTTCCTAAAGAGCTTAGGAATTGTATACATTTCCTAGGAAATGTATACAATTCCTAGATTTCATACATTTCCGGTAACAACACCACACGAACTCAGATTCGCGGCCATTGCTGAGTGCGGTATTATCTGCAACGGTTGCAGACTGCAACCCATAAAGTAATAATTTTATAAGCTTTTCTTTCGTTATTGTTATCATTGCAGTGTTCTTATGAAAAAAGTGAAAAAACATTCCTTAAAAATTATAAGTTAATGCAGTGAACATAATACAGGTGGACAACAACCCCCAAACAAACGCCCGCGTAGAAAGCTAAGAAGCTAGAAGAAGGTTCTTATTTTTTTTTTCGCGGAGGAAACTAAGAATTATTTTCGGAGTACTTTGAGAATAAGCCTTATACCGACCCTATAACGAATAGGTCAAGAGCAGGACAGAAATAGAAGCCAACAGAAATAACACTTAACCCATTTAATATCACATTTAAATTTAACGTATTAAAAATACTCCACCGCACGCCTACTTGTTTGACGTGACGAGTTGTCACAACTTGCGTATTCAATTACGACATTTCATTCATACTCCGTGACTAGATCGAAAATAAATTAATGTACATAATTGCTTTTTACAAAAAAAATAACCGACTTCAATCTTGATAAGTAGAGATAACTCAAGACCTACTCGCCAGATGGCGCTCAATTCAACGTATAAGTGTAAAGTTCTCGTCATCATCATCATCAAATCATTTTAATCTAGTTTAACTTCATATTAAAATAAATTCTCTGCAATTGGGCATTTATTCGGCATTTATGGGCATTATGCCCAATATGCCCGTAACTTTCCATTTATTCCTGCCGGGCAGAAACAGATTGCCCATCTCTAATCGTGATAGAAGAATCCTATCTTCGGCATCGTTAGCAATACGGATATCGTCCGTTTACAGACTGCATCAAACAATTCGATTTAATGACCTGACTTATAGACTATCACGCGAGAACACTCACAGTATTTGTATATTTTTGCGCACAGAAAACGACACATTCTGTATATTGCGAACTATATTTTTGTAAAATGGATATTGTTTTATATGTATCACAAAATGCCTTCGAGGGGTTGAACTTTGTTAAAATTAGTATAATAAAACTTTATAGAGACAACTATTCGTGTATTACAGCCGGACAGGTGGCACTGGCAGTAACAGTAAGAAAGTTACATAATAAAACATCTGCATTGCCAGCTTTCATAGTTCAAGTATAACTCGACAACTCTTTGGACACAAAGAAATATCACAGACATTCAAATGACTGTTGTCTGTAACACATAAATTTACGTGCAGTCAAATTATACTAGACATAAAAAAGCAGAAAAACCGCCCACGTACCAAATGGATCATCGTTAGTACTAAATTGTTCTGTCTGCAATACGAACTGAAATCTGTAAATCGTATCCCCGTAATGAGGCAATCTTGTTATGCTATTGTGAATGGGGATATAAATTATTTTATAAATAATACGCCTTCGCAATGAATGAGTATTATTTTGAATACTGCAATTTACTTAGCTAAGGGTTATTACATTAACATGATGATATTCTATACAACTTACAATAATTCATTACATTGTATGATAGTTCGAATGTAATTTGTTAACCTTATATTCAAACTTTGATTGAAACAATATATTTATAGTGCTGGTACTTCGTACGATAGATGTACCTATTTTAAAAATTTCATTTCCCCCTTCCTGATAATGATTATGCCCAAAGCACCCATTTAAAGCAGAATTACAAACCTCTGCCAGTCAACCAACCCTTGAATCGCACAGCGGATTATCGTGTTAAACCCATTCCGGAAATTAACCGAGATCAGCTACTTAGATATCTACTTAAATATTTAAACTTTTATCAACAAAATATTCCTTGCTCTGGAACCTACATAATCTTAACAAACGTAACTGTATTTATATCGCAGTTTAGTCAAGGATATAATATCCTGGACTAAGTCTATCGTAGACTTAGGGTAGGTACCTACTAGTACCTACTCTATTAAGAAATGGAGTAGACCGTTTTACATTTACCAAACCATATTTTTAAGTGAACAAGCGTGTGTGAACTGTTAGCAGAATGGTAGCACAGGTCTCTTCCCACATTGTAAGGGACATAGCCCAAAGTACACCACGCTGGTCACGGATTGGCAGATTTCCCGCACCTTTGAGCTTTGAACTCTCAGGTATGCAGGTTTCCTCACAATTTTTTTCTTCACCGAAGCAAGCACTAATTGAATTCTAATACGCACATAATCTAACATGATTAATGATGCGCGCAGGATTTTCACCTGCGCCCCCGTTTCGGGACTGCCAACGTTCTTGATGCTGGGCTAACTCAAGACAACTTTTGACAATAAGACCAATCTACTCACCAGGTTCCAATTGATGCGAGTCCAAGGGCTTATCGAGCAACATCTCGCCGAATATATCCCTGCAGTAGTTGGCTATCTTGGCCTGCTGCCGTGGGTTGCAGTGGTTCTCGAAGCTGAGGATGACCGGGTAGTCTGAAGTCTTGAAGGCGCTCTCGGCTATAGCCTCTAGCACTTCTCTAGCGTTGATCTCAGGGACGAAGGTGTAACCGTGGACTATGACCGGCTCCTCGGTACGACCGTTCCAGAAGTCCAATTCTACGCACCTGGTGACAGGAGCACACATTATAATGTGTTAACTCGCAGAGAAGAAGGCTTTAAAGCGTTGGTAAATTATTTTATGGCCTTGAGATAAATAAATAACAACGTAAAAAATAACAACCCAAAATACAAATCCTCATTTAGAAGATTAAAAAATGAAATCGAGTAACGATTAATGATTCGAAGCTTCGGTTTATTATAGAACTAGCTTACACCCGCACTCGCCCGCGTGGAATTCGTTTAAACTTCACCCCCTTTTCACTCCCTTAGGGGATGAATTTTGAAAATTCCAAATGCATGCCAAATTTCAGCCCGATCGGTCCAGTGGTTTGGGCTGTGCGTTGATAGATCACTATATCAGTCAGTCACCTTTGAGTTATATATATTTAGATCACTTTGAGGGAGCAGGCAATAAACACAAATTCTGTATTAAATTACGTTTTTTCTTCATTATGATGTAATGAGTCCACTAATGAGCGGACGAGCTTAACCGAATGGTAAGTAATCATCGGCACCGCATTGCCGATCTAAGAGTTCACATATTGCGGAGGTTCTGCTCA
The DNA here is from genome assembly GCA_905404135.1 of Hesperia comma. NCBI lineage: Eukaryota > Metazoa > Arthropoda > Insecta > Lepidoptera > Hesperiidae > Hesperia > Hesperia comma. The sequence goes on along the minus strand of FR990022.1, from coordinate 13,289,221 downwards.
TGTTTTGCTAAGGATTACCGACTGCCCATGAACGATGTATCCCCGAAATATCGAGCGTACCGTATCGTGTTTTTCTTTGCTCTTGTTTACGGCACGAAGCGGCCCGTATTAAAGCGCTAATCTTCAAACAAAACGTAGCAGTCTTAAGTATCTAAGAAAGGAAAATAAGCCTTCCGAACTGCGAGATACTTCAAATTATATTGTTTCTGTAAACATCATAAAAGGAACGAAATCATCTACAACATTTAAATTATAGTAATGTTGTATACCTGATACTTAATTTACTCATAAAACATCATTCTTAGATGGGAATCTCAAAACTTACTTTTTTATATCTTTTGTAGACATAACATGCATGTATGAAAGAATGAAATCCATATGAGGTCGGTTGCCTAGTTTGAAAGATTAAACGTATATTCACTAAAACCAACTTTGTTTCATGCCTATCATGTAAAGAAAATTACCCGAATACTGAAACATTTATCTTTAACATTTATCTTTTCCTTCGATCGTTGCAAAATATAACTGCTGTTGACTTAACCATGACTCATAACATATGAAACAGTTGTGTCCCAAAAGCAAACATTTTTATCATATCGCTCTTCTTATAACAATGTTTTTACAATCACGGGACACGACTGAAATACACTCGTTACATAAATATTTTAGTTATTTTGTGTTCAAGTACCTTTTTTATTATATAACGGATACTCACCACGATCACATACAACTCGATCAAAATATCGGCATACAAAAATGCATATCGTGAGTACGCGTATTATAATAAAATGTGTAGTAGGTATGCACAATTCCCCATGAGTCAAATATTATTATACTCGTAGTACCTATAACACTTGTTAGATCAGTGAATTACAGTGTTAGCTCAATTAGTGGGGTAACCTGAGCCTAACAGTCAGTCAGACATGTCTTATAATTTTGATGATGGTAATACGAGCTTTCGTCACGTAACAGACTAAACAATTAATTATACCGATTATACGTGATTATCTTAACTTTTACTATCCTGCTAATTATAATGACATTTAAAGTTTCATGAGTACCTATTTTGTAAACATTAATTATACACAGATTGTTATAATTAAACTACATACCTAATAATACACAACCCAAAAATATTACCTATTAATAATATTAAGACTTTATTTTTGTATTATAAACATTCCTATTTCGATCACTACCAAATGAGTTGTTAATCCGTTGCACTAAAACCGTTTTGTTCCATAACAAACTGAATCTTACCATCCCCTAAAGTTATAAACACGTGAAAATCTACTGATTTATATTCAGAAACCGTATTTTCGACGTACGGTTGGTATCGATCATGACCCTCATTAATCGCCGGCATATAAACATAATATTTATGTTTACATCAATCATCGGTCATCAATAATAAATTATCTGATAAACTGGATGTTTTATTAATTTGAGGGATCGTCTAAAACGCGTTATATTAATTTGAAGATTTCCTCGCGTCCAATAACGTAGATAGTGCAGCGATTACAATCAACTTGACTATGGCTATAACATAGCGTGTAGAGTTAATTTCAATATGTCTAAAAATTGTTGTTGTTATTTGTCTACATAGAAACTGTTGTGTGCAGTGCTGTTATTCCTTTCTCTACTTAATAACTACATGATTATTCACTCGTTATTTATTTATTTAGGTAGGTAATCCAATCAATAGCTTATTCTTAACTTATTTCCTTCCCAAGCAACAATAAACATGTGGACAACCAATACACCTAAACCGGAACCTCTTCCGTATATTAAACGGCGTCCCTTACGTCGACAAGAATTAATGGATGAACGAACGAATGACCGTTAAACTGACCATAAATGTATCGTGTCAAAGAGGGACGCCCACGAGAACGCCTACAGGATTGTGACGAGACTAGGTAAACGTCCTACAGGAAAACGTGTTGGCGACCTTTTTTTGGCCGCCTGCTTTCTTATACCGTATAATCCATCTATGCCAAAGCTGGTCGTTTTGGTTCGCGCCCGGGACAGCGGGACCGACCCTCAAAAGTATACATATAGTGCATTTTTGGTATCGAGAGTCAAAGGATTACTCTTTATTTGTATTCTTGCCCCCCACGTTCAAAAATCTATAAGAGAGAAGCCACTCATTAAACCTAACCTAATCAAAGACCTGGACCCCGGAAACGTACTACGATTCACACAGACCACAGCACACTAGATAAGAAATGGTTGCAGAGGCCTTGCCGGGGTATTGGTGTCCAATGCTGTGATGCTGAAATAATAATACTCTTCTCATTCAAATTCAGTTACAGATAGATGGTAGCAACGCACTATTGAGGACTGCGTTGGTCTCTAAGGAAATGTCACTTCACCTGCATCCAGTGAACTCAAATAATAATAAGTTTTTCATTCTAATTCAGTCACAGATGCTTTGTACCCTTTGAGGACTGACATGGTCAGTAACCTCCTCTAAAAAACTGTAACCTCACCTGCACCCAGCGAGCAGACTCTGCCGGTAGATCTCGACGCTCGACTTCCCCGTGATCTGGTGACCGGTGAGGTAGGTGTTGTGCGAGCTGTTGATGAAGTAGTGCGCGAGCGGCTGCTCCATGTCGTCGCACAGGTCCAGCTTGTTCGGCGCCACTATCGGATTGTCCTCCGACATGAGGAGCCTGCGGATAGTATGCTGGTTGAAGTGTGGGTCTTTGCGATTAAAGCGTTCTATCCTCTACCTTGGTCTAGTAGGAGGATATTAATCCTATATCTTCAATTTACTAAGACAAAATTATGTTTTATATAACAAACATATATTTACCTAAGCGGACATTCAATTTGAAGATTACAAAGAACTGCTCACTTTCAATAATGAAATGATCAGAAATAACTAAGCACATTTACAAGTAATTCACATGGGGTAACAAATATACATTTGTTTGTTATAATTTCATTAAAACGATTGAAAAGACACGTAAAAATATTAACAATACCCAAATCTAAACCTTTCTGTGCTGCTGTACTGCAGGTGATGAAATATTTTGCCCATAATCATTGTTTTCTTTATGATTTTAAGTTGATCACCTTTTAACAGTGCGGTCACGCCCAAAGTAAATAACGACCTAACGACCAAAACCCGCAAACTCACCTCAAGAACCCATCGAACGTGAGCTGCGACCGTTGCTGGTGGTACTTGTTGTGCTCGTACGTCTTGATCAGATCCCTCGCCCGCTGGATATCAGCATAGGGATGGAGGATCTCGTTGAGCCGCGGGTCGCGCTGCACGTTGTTCAGGAAGTCCACTAGCTGGCCCGCCGACAGATGGGGTTTGCCGTCCGTGCTGGTGGTAATATGATGTTTTAAAACATTTTACCTATATCAACTTCCAACAGTAAGCATAAGAACATCATCAAATTAATAAAAGTCGATTTAATAGGGATAACTCAAAAACTACCTGACAGATATCGATGTCTGTCGTATTCCATATAGATTTGAAAGACGTCTGGCTAATAGATTTTTAGTTAGGTATCTATACTTGTCGAAGTATAAGGTGGTTATTTTTTTAAGTTAATTATTCATACAAATCTTGTTAGTAGTCACAATCTGTTAATATTCAGTAAAGTCATTAAAATAACAATGAAATTAATACGGTACGGCATCAGGAGCGTATGTTCGGATATTAACGTCCGCATGGATAAATTAAACATGCTAGCATCCAAGTGTTGTTAACTCAGAAGTCACTTCAAAACACGAACAGAGAAGGCAGGAATATTTTTTCCGGAAGAATCCTGCTTGCAATGGGTTCGCGTAACCTACCTTCTTAGAATACCAACGAGAATCAGAATACCAATAGAAACCAATATATACTTAGGTACCAATACCAGTGGACTTCTGATTCTCCTCATAATAATAACGATGTCGCATAATGAGATCGGTTTCGCTTGTTATCGCACTGCCTGACGCAGCAATTTAGGCAAATGTTCATATTTTCTCATTTAGTTTTTCTTTTATCGCAAAAGCTATACTACTTACTCTTTATTTTATCTTAAACGAGAAGTTAGGTGCGCTTGGCCCGGGTGATAGTTAATGGTCCAAGAATTTTTTATCTCTAACTTTAGCCCCTTGGGGGTTGATTTACCAAAAACGTTGAAACAGGTGTTTTGTATTTTTTTACCAGTATTGTGCATAGTGACAGATTTGAAATCGATGACATTTCCAACAATCTATCAACCCTTATTTTACCCCATGTAAGTAACCCTTAAGCTTGATGTCAAACGTCTATAAAGTACTTGCAAAAATTATACTGGACAGGATGAGCCCTACATTAGACGAACAGCAACCTGTTGAGCAAGCTGGTTTCAGGAAAGGCTTTTCAACAATAGATCATATCCATACTGTCAAACAAATCCTAGAAAAATATAACGAATACAACAAAGATATCTATATTGCCTTCATAGATTATGCCAAAGCTTTTGACAGTTTGAATCACAACTACATATGGGACACTTTAGTACAACAAGGGATACCTGCTATCTACACCAACATCATAAAAAACATATACGCAAATAGTCAGGCCAGCATACAGCTCGAAACAATAGGCAAAGTTTTTCCAATAAGAAGAGGCGTCAGACAAGGAGACCCCCTATCACCCAAACTATTCTCAGCAGTCCTGGAAAACATCTTTCGCAACCTAAACTGGGATGGTTTTGGTCTGAATATAAATGGGTCCAAGCTGACCCATCTCAGATTTGCAGATGACCTAGTCGTTTTCGAAGAGAAGCCAGAAATCTTACAACAAATGTTACAAAGCCTTAACAAGGTGAGCGAGCAAGTTGGACTTAAAATGAACCTTACCAAGACCAAAGTAATGACCAATTCAGTGAAGGCAGATATAGCTGTGAATGGAGTTAACCTCGAATTTGTAAGCGAATACACCTACCTAGGCCAGCTTATTTCGCCAAAAGAGTCGGCAGCAAAAGAAATAAACATAAGGATCTCAAATGGTTGGAAGAAATTTTGGTCACTCAAGGAAATAATGAAATCACAGGACCTGGGCATGTCACTAAAAAGAAAAACATTTAATACATGCATCCTTCCATGCTTGACTTACGGATGTGAAACATGGGCACTCACAAAATCTCTAAGAGACAAACTTGCCAAGTGCCAAAGAGCAATGGAGCGTAGTATGTTAGGAGCAAAACGTCAAGACAGAGTCAGAAGTGCCGACATCAGGATGAAAACCAAACTGGCCGATGTCCTGATACGCATTGACAAGCAAAAGTGGAGATGGACTGGCCACATGATGCGAGATAAAAGGGGAAAATGGTGCAAGGCAGTTACTGAGTGGTATCCAAGAGATGGGAAAAGGAGCCGCGGTAGACAGTGTCTAAGATGGGAGGATGACCTGAAAATTACTGCTGGCCCAAGGTGGAGACGAGTAGCCCAGGATAGACCACAGTGGAAAATGTTAGAGGAGGCCTATGCCAAGAGGCACGCTGAGATTAGGGACATTTTATAATCTGTGTTTGTTCAATTTTAAATTTTGTAAGCTAACCTAATCACAGAATAAAAGGCTTATTATTATTATTATTATTATTATAAGTAACCCTTTGCTTTTATAAGTATACTAGCTTTCGCCCCATAGCTTCACCTGCGTAGAATTTTAGTTTCAGTTCATCCCCTTTTTATGCCTTTAGGGAGGGAATTTCTTTCGCAACAAACACGCCAAAGGAGACCACCAACTTTCTTAAGGACCTTGGGCCTGGAATATGAACATGCATGAGACATCGCTTTTTAGATCGAGGATATTGTTACCACATTGTGCATATTCCATTTTTGCGGAAAATGATGGGAATAATGAAACATAGCCGTCTTACGCACCGCGCACACATAGTATCTACTTAAGTCGTTTTTATATTTTAATGATATGATGTAACTACATTTTTAAATATATAATGGATGTATTAAAATATACAAGATTATTTGAGGGTATTGAACAAGCTGTTTGCTCCAGGCCCAAATCCGTTGTTCTCCTTTCAACTTCTTGCGTTCAGTACCTACTGTCGACTGTGCGTTGTCTGCAGTAATTTTGACTGCGTTTTCTGTCAGTCACTCAAACATTCACTAACGGAAGAGTTTGGTGTACATTGATTTAAACTAATAATAACGAATAACATACTTACATCTCATCAAAGATCTTCTGCACCTCAGTGCGCTGCGTGAGGCTCTTGTAGAGCGCGAAGAAGTCTTCGAACTGGAACTTGGTCTGGCTGATGGTGTCGTTCTTGCCGGTCGGCAGGCCGGACTCGCTCAGCGCCTTCTCCACTCGCTTCTTGTCCTCCTTGTTCTGCGCGAACAGCCGGACTATGCTGGAACAACGTTATTTTATTAGTACTTTGTTGGCTAAGAAATTTAATTACATAAGTACAGTTACTGTTATCTATTGGAGATGTTAATAAGTATTGTTATTATTTTTGCTTAGCAGAGACCAATAGTCATTTAGAACCGTCCTCTTTCCGGAAACGCTCACGAAAGTATTTTTTATATTATCAAATGTTTTTCGAGCATTATTTATTTTAATGTTCTAATTGCGCTGTGCGGAATTTAATAGAATAGACGATGATTTGTTTAATTCAACTTCGTACAAACAGTACTAATAAGAATGGCTCGTCCCTTCTATTACTTTTGTAGCACTGTAGAAAGAGCTATGCTCGGTATTCACTTCCGTTGTTGAGTTCGCCGGGATGAAATTCATCTGCGTACAAACGAATGCCGACATACTTCTCATAATGGCCAGGTGTAACTGAAATATTAATCATGGAGAGAGCCAATAAACGATTCAAAACGTCTGCCACCTAGAATGAAAATGAGGAGATCGTGGTGATAGTCCGTAACATGACATCACCGCGTCGACAACGTCGGTCAGATAGGTTAATAATCATTGTTCGCCTCAATATCTCAAAGCAAATGCCGATGATGTCGTCCTTTTAAACCAACTTAATTTAAAAGGGGGGGGGGAACGATCTACGTTCGACGCTTATTTTTTTTTATTTTGTATATCCAGCGATTTTGTCATTTGGTGGCAATCGGTTTAAGGACTGCGCACATTACAACGACTCCACGCCAACGCGGTTACGGAGCAACTCAAATGTAAGCATTCAATTATGATCCTTATATCTTAGGCGTCACGGTTGAATTTCGAGTGTGAACGGCGTCGGTGAGCAGAGGGTGGGGAGTAGTCCACGTTTTCTAAGTGTACACTCGAAATTCAACCGTAACGCCTAAGATATAAGGATCATAATTGAATGCTTACATTTGAGTTGCTCCGTAACCGCGTTGGCGTGGAGTCGTTGTAATGTGCGAAGTCCTTTAGTCGATTTTTAATTCTAAGTGATCATCCTTACATTTTATACCACAAACAATGTTGTACTTCAAGTTAGGTCCATAGAAATACGCATTTAACTTGGTGTTGCGACTGGTAGTAAGGCGTCCAACATCAATAAATATAATTATCAGTAGGTATAGAAGGGACCATTTTTTACTTGGGTAATTATGGCCAATTTCAATTTCTTTTTACCCAATGTATAACAAACAGGAGCTAGTACCTACACTACAAACATCAGACATTTTTCAAAGTACCTTCAAATACTCATATCGGTTAACCCTTGTTTCAAGCACTATAAAAAACTAAGTATAGAAAAGTTAACAAACCAGTTAATCAATACAAAATAAAAATAATCTGGGACATAAGTGCGTAAAGATCCAAACGCGTCCAATGCGCCATAAATACCGAGAGGAAAGTCGGCCAAAATTTTATTGAAGCATTAAACGTTAAACACGAGTAAGTATATATTTTACTTCGACAGATTGCAGTGTAATAAATCTATCAACGAGATCGCCTGGAAATTTTAAAACAATCTATCCTAAATAATCTTAATCTAGACAGTAAAATATTTAGAAAAGCCAGGGTATTTAGATTTAGGGCAGTAAATTTTAGTGCAATGGCATTTTATAGGTCAGGCATAAAACTATAACATACCTATATCGATAACATCTATCCGTACAGAATAAACACTAAATAAAGTTGATTGATTAAATACCGACAGATGTTTGGTCCATTCAAAGTATCATTTTCGGTATTTACTTTACTGTCGACCATTTCGGACTTTACTATTAATAACTATATTTCCTTTTAATATTGATTACTTATTAAATCGTATCTACATATATTATTATAAGGTTGTTGTGATTATAAATTTGTTAAAATAAGCATAAAAGCCTTGATAACTTAAACTATTCTACGATAACATCACGCAATAAACTGTAACACGGTACCCCTTTCTGGTTTAATTAGTTAGGATTAGGTATAATTAAAATCCGAGGATTATAACTTTTCAATCAATCACACCAGTCAAGGTTGCTTATCCCTTCAAGGACTTGAAAATGCCTGATGATGTTCAAAACAACTGAACAAGTTTTCTTTAAACATAGTGAACAACACTCTTAATAATGTGTCAAAATCAGTTCATCGATTTAAGAGCTACCATGTCACTAACAGACATTTTGATATAAATTTATATAGATCTATATTTCTGCGTCAGGGGTTAAAATAATACAAGTCGATAGACTTCAAACTAGTTCAACTAATGGTAGCAACCTACATAAATCTCTGAACTCAAGTAGAATCAAAGGTTTACGCTCGTAACAAGATAGTTGGATGGAAGCCCTGGGATATCAAGCTTTACTTGACTACCTTACTTGCATTTTCAAAGAGGTTTATGCAAATTTTGCTTAATACAATTAGGCAAGTTACATATTAAGTGCCAGCAACGTTGGTAATACCCATCCTATTGAGATTGCCGCACTCAAATATTCCAAATTCAAATGAAGCCCCAACATAATATTTCGGGTGCATTTTCCGTTTTAGTCAAAAAGCTGATAGATGCGCTCACTGTCAATATTATTTTCTTGCAAAATTCCCCTTGTATCATTTGTCTGCGGAAATACTTATTATATTTTTACAAGAGATACATTTTTTCATTACTTAGTAGAGTGAAAACAAATAGAGATCATACAAATCGTACAATGGGCTGTTTTGTAACGTCAATGTTACCAATAATAATCAACATCTTTAAAAATGGTTAGATTACTCCCATCCGTTGAGGAGCTCTACTTTATACCTCCAAATCCATCATCAAACTTTCACACAAACATCTAAATTTTCACATTTATAATATTAGGTAATATTCTAAATGTTAACTATAACCTCGCTGCCTATAACATAATCTTGTAATATGCAAAGACCTGTAATGTTCCTACATGACCCACAATTGATTTAGCAGTTGTCAATTAAAACAAGAAACAATGCCTGCTAAAATCCAAATATTCGCTCACTGGACCACAAACTACCGCAAAATGCGATGCGACGTTCATAGAACGCGAGTTGCACTTTTTGATCCGCTCCGATGACATTTTTGTAGTTAAGTACGGATGCGAAAGATGAGAAGGAAAGGATGATATTACATTAATTAGGGGAATTATACTCTACATCAACGTAACATAAATATTTAATTATGTAAAATCATAAAAGAAAAACCAACTCATTTTAGATGGTCTTTTTAAATAATATCATCAATTACCTACTACAACGAGCTAACGTATCACACAATGCAAAATACGGCAGATAAGAACCAAAAATAAAATAACATGTGAACTAGAACAAACTGATGAAAAGTAACAAGCCATCTATACCTACATATTATACCTGTCTACAGATAAGTATCGTTCAAAATCAACGAACTTTCCAAACGTGGGGTTTCTACGGCCTAGAAGTTTATTCTCCCGGGGGATTGCGAGAATCAAACAATATTCTCGGCTTTTAACTTTTCGATGTAACGTTGTTGAAATACTTAGTATTTGTTTATTTAAGTAAGAATATTATTAAATTATTCTTGATATCAACATTTTTTTTCTTCAGTTAAAATGTAATAAAATAAATAAAACAACTCATGGCAAGTGCTGTTGTCAAAAGTCAAAAGATGTTAATATCACTAACTTGTAAATAGGTTATAGTGAATAACCACTGTTGATAAATAAAAATAAGTTCAAGTCTTGTTCAAAGTCAAAGTCAAACTGTTTATTTCATGTAGGAATTTACAAATTCACTTATGAACGTCAATTTTTTGATTCTACCACCGTTTTGGAAAAGTGCTTGAGGAGAAAAAAACGGCGAAAAAAAACTCCTCCGCATCTTTTAAAATAAAAATTACAATATTACTTAATTGATACAGGTAAGCACTAACCTAGCGGAGCTGGTTGCAGAGCTGGTAATTTCCATGCCTTTTTGTCATCTAAATATTCCTTTAAACTATAGTAGCTCTTGTCTACGAGTTGTGCTTAATTTACATGCTTCTTAAACAACTCTGAAGGCAGGTCACGGATTGCCTTAGGGACTTTATTATAGAACTGTACACCAAGCCCCATAAAAGAACGCTGCACTTTACCTAGCCGATATGAAAGCGTCGCCAAATCATGCATCTTTCTTGTTAAGCGATTATGATAGTCGCTGTTTTTTTTATATGCATTTATGTTGTTTCTTACAAAAACTATATTACTATATATGTACTGTGAGGCTACTGTAAGTATACCTAATTCTTTGAATTTATCACGGCACGATTCCCGATACCGTAGTTTATGAATAGCTCTAATGGCCCTCTTCTGCAATACAAAGATTTGTTGTATATCGCTTGCTTTACCCCACAGTAATATGCCATAAGACATAACACTATGAAAGTATGCGAAGTAAACAAGCCTAGCAGTTTCTACGTCAGTAAGCTGTCTTATTTTTCTAACCGCATAAGTAGCCCTACTAAGTTTCGTCGCAAGAGTTGCTAAATGCGCGCCCCATTGCAGTTTACTATCCAGGGTAATTCCTAAAAATACTGTTGATTGTTCCATTTTTAATGCTTCATTATTTAATTTAAGTGTCTTATCGACATTCTTTACATTTGGTAGGGTAAACTCTATACATTTAGTTTTGCTTGCATTTAGGAGTTGTTTGTTTGGGGAGGGTTACACATTGGATCGTTTTTATTCTGAAAGTTCGTTATCTCAGTATAGTTTCAACGGCATTTTGTCGTTTCCCGATTCCAACGAGGGCGAAGGCGCGAGAAAAAAATTGTGCTTGATATATTTCGAATGACGGTTTGTCCAAATGATGAAAATCGATCATCCTCTCAATCAAAAAGCCGCAGACAGAATATCGAAAGAGCCGAAATATGCGAACAGTCGGTAGGCGGTTACCTAATTTGGAATAGCTCAGAGGCCTGTAATGTAACTACTGGTACCTACTTAAGATTATACTTATTCATTAATTATCGAGGAAACTTTTCATCTCGAGAAATGGGCATTGTTCCAGCGGGATACCAGATAATAGGTAAGTCATTAAAGGATTCCGCTAAAAGGTTAGTAATATCCATTTACTTTTGTTCGAAAGCTGTGTATTTATGATGTCTTATTTGTTTGAGTATTCTATTAATATTACTGGGATTATCATCTTTGCGTAAAGCCTGCATAGCTAGGTATCGTATCGTATACCTACTCTTGCTTGGATTAGCCGCCAAATCGTGCATGGTGTTCCGGGAAGGGACTTGGGAACCAGTATTTCTCTTTCCCCAATTTTAAAAGGTTTTATTTTTACTTTAATATTATTCTCTCCTTTCTTCTTTCCTGGCCTACGGTGCATTGGTGATTATCATTGGTGAGTCCTGCTTCATATTATAAAGTCTCGATAAACCCATCGCCACTTGTCGTCTGTGACATTTCGAATGCACAACTGCCAAAAGCTTTTCTCAGACGGCTTAAAGTACGGCCGTAAATTTTAGGTCTAAGATTTTTCGGTCATTAACAAGTGAGAGAAGGGGCGGCTGCAAATTTGATTGCTGCTACATTTAACTTTTCAGAACCGCAAGTGAGAGCTTCTGCTATTGCACATTGTATTTAAGTTAAATTAGAGACTTTATAATTCCCTTTACAGCATGAATCACTTCTTAATCATATTGCCAGATACCTATGTAATTTTAGAATATGTTGATCCTGTTTTTAATGAAAGAGATTTCTAGGTTCTGTCAAAAACTTGGTGCCCCCGAGCGGATTCGTGTAACCGACAAACGCGAACGAAATAACGAGTTGGTAAATTATTAAACGTACTTGTATATTCTTTACCTAATTTTTACATACATACCTAAGTTATGGAAAATTAAAAGTCTGTACCCATTTGACATAAACGTTTTTATCTTCTTCTCTTACGTACAAGAACAAAATGAAAAGCGGCTATTTTATTAATGGCGCTCGGCAATTACGAGTACGTACATTTTGTAAGAACATTTCTTTATTCATCTTTGACAAACAAGAAACTTACAAAGCCGAGTCGATATAAGAGGTAGAAATAAGATTTTTGTTTCATAGCCTAAGCAGAGCACACGAGCAGATTTTTATTTCATTTTATTGAAGCTAAAGTTTTTTATTAAATCCAGAACGTCTTACTACCAGTACCTATATCTACCCATTTTACGTCTTATAATCGATAAGGGCACAGATAAGTGAAAGAAACAATCATAGTTACCAGAACTAGTAAAACACCTGCCTGTCGCGTGTAAGACACTGGCCATATTATTACCGTAGCGTAATGGGTTTCGAGCGGGTATTAAGGCGCGCCCCTCACGTCGAGCAGAAACAACTCACAACACCTAAAGTTCCCCGTAAACGGTAATTCGTTCTTGCGGCGAGGGAGTGCCGCTAGAGAGTGACAGAGGTGTGTTTGAATGGGTTAAGTGTTATTTGGGTCACACTTTTCACTTACATCATGCTGATGTATCGATTCATAAAACGTCTTTGTTTTTCTTTACACACTCATTTGTGTACACAGAGTGTCTTTAGGGCAATATTGCAGCATATACCTACTATTTAGCTATTTCTACATATAAATCCGTAATCGTCATATTGCGGCCGGATTCAACTTGTAAAATGGAAAATTACAAAAAAAAATTCAAACGGTACAATTTAATTAGTACTTATCTACAAGTTACTTCGAAACCCTAAGTGCGCAAGTTCAACTCACCTGGTTGGTTAATGTAAGTAACCGACTAACAATCACTCAAGCATAAAAAGAAGTTACGATCGGCTTGGACATCAACAACACCAAAGACATCATCGATACTTTGCTGAGCAAAAACAAAACATTCACCTTCAATACAAGAAACGAAACATTCAAATACCTACTCAGCAGATACAAGTAACTTAAAATAAAAATAAAAAAAAAAAAAAAGCCTTTTATTCCTTGTGATTTGTCAGTTTTACAATGCATTACATTTATACAAAATTCATAATTCAAAATTCATTATTCATACATGCTTATTTTAGATTATTTAACTTTATTATTTATTATTATTCTAGTTATAGTATTCATTTCGTGTTAACAATTATTTGTCAATGCTTAACCTAATTAATTATTTTAAAATTTTAATTGTTAAAATTGTCCTCTATCTTTATTCATAATATTTTTAATTAATATTTATAATTAATGTTAGTTTGAGTTGTGGTTATCTTCAAGGACCCCAACATAGGTAAAGGCCTCCTCCAACGATTGCCATATGTTTCTGTCTTGAGCTACTTTTCGCCATTGTGGTCCCGCTGTCCTCTTTATTTCGTCATCCCAACGTGTGTACGGTCTACCTACACAACGCTTCCCTCTAGGGCCTCTCCACCATGTCACCCTTTGTCTCCGTCAGAATGGCGGGTCACTCCAAATTTATTAACTCATTTAACGTTGATGTAGATTTAGACAATTGCTACCTATTTGCTACCATTTGCTACCTAACATTAAATATTTGCTACCTCCGTATTTTTCAAAATAAATCACTTTTAAAGGTGACCCGCCATTCTGACGTCAGCTTGGCGGGTCACTCATCCCGTATGTACAAACTTTTGAGAATTATCGAAATGTTTTTTCACTATTGATTGCTACCTAATTGCTACCTAAAAACCTAGAAGTCTGGATTCCGTAGCTTTTAAGGATAAATAGTTATTAACAAAAATAGTTTACGAAACCTTGAACGCCTGCTAAATCAAAATTGCAAATGATGCGTTGGAAAAGTTATATCTGTAGAAACCTGCTAGTGAATGAGTAGTTAAATAATGGTAATATTAGGATAGGATAAAACTAAAGTTTATATTCAGTAATTAATTAATTACTTAAGTATATATTATATTGATGCCATTACAAGTAGAATGACAACATTTCATAATTTCATCAATAAGTATCATTGAACATTATGAATATGAATATTATGTACCTACTTGCCACCTTTGGAAACGGCGGTAGACTCAAAAAATGACATTGATAAGTGTATTGAAAAATACCCACATAAATAAAATTATTTGACTTTGACTGTCATAACACTGATATTGTATTTCTAGTATTTAATTATTAAAGTGATTTTAATTGTATAAGTTCACAATAATAATGAAAAAGGGAAAAAAATTTGTTGTTCCTTTGGACGAACAAAAAAGAGTGTGTGAGAGCCAGCTGATCAGGTCAATGTGTGAAAAAAACTCTAATGAGGTTTATAAACTTAGGTCAATACTAGCGCAAACGTATTATAAAACGATCCAAAAACAAAATACTATTGAAATTGACTGTCAATGTAATGTTTTAAATATTTTTGATCGGATTTTAGTTGATTGTTTGCTTTACAGTGCAGATGAAAAATCATGCTGTACCAATTCAGATTGTCCTATAAATAACATAAATAGGAAAGTTTCTGTTTTACGAATACATGACAAACATTTATCTGATTTACAAGAAGCTGCAAGTTCAATGATAAATAATGATGAAAATATGAAATGTCGTCGTTCTACTTGTAATGGCATCAAGTCATTTAAATTAACTTTACGTGATATCATTGGCTTTGAAACGTCAGATGAATGTGTTTCAATAGACGATGTGCCTACAAATTTGATATTAAAGGAAAATAAATATGAATTAGTATCAATTGTAGAATTTGTTTCGCCTGTAGTTGGTGAAATGGGCCACTACAAGGCACATGTTTGCAAAAATTAAAAAAAGTAACAAGAAAGTGATACCACATTGTGTCATTTATATTAAGAACATTTCTTTGAAAGTAAATAAACTTTGTAAGTAGATAAACTTTATTTTTATCCTATCCTAATATTACCATTATTTAACTACTCATTCACTAGCAGGTTTCTACAGATATAACTTTTCCAACGCAACATTTGCAATTTTGATTTAGCAGGCGTTCAAGGTTTCGTAAACTATTTTTGTTAATAACTATTTATCCTTAAAAGCTACGGAATCCAGACTTCTAGGTTTTTAGGTAGCAATTAGGTAGCAATCAATAGTGAAAAAACATTTCGATAATTCTCAAAAGTTTGTACATACGGGATGAGTGACCCGCCAAGCTGACGTCAGAATGGCGGGTCACCTTTAAAAGTGATTTATTTTGAAAAATACGGAGGTAGCAAATATTTAATGTTAGGTAGCAAATGGTAGCAAATAGGTAGCAATTGTCTAAATCTACATCAACGTTAAATGAGTTAATAAATTTGGAGTGACCCGCCATTCTGACGGAGACTCACCCTTTGTGTCCAGCGCTGATCAGGGAGTCGCGCTACATGCCCCGCCCATTTCCATTTTAGCTTTTTGGCGAATCCTAGAGCGCTCGTTGCTTTTGTCTGGTTTCGTATTATTGTATGTCTTATTCTGTGTCGTTTTTTAATGTTCAGCATGCTGCGCTCCATCCCTCGTTGACAAGAGATGATCTTATTTTTTATTTTACTCGTGAACTTCCACGTCTGGCAGCCGTACATCAAGCAAGGTAAAATACATGTGTTCATTACTTTTGGTTTTTAATAATATTGGCATGTTACTTTTGAAGATTTCTTTTAAACTCCAATACTTGTTCCAAGTTGATTGGACTCTACGTCCAATTTCTAGTTCATTGCTTTCCCGGTCAAATCCTATTTGTTTTCCTAAATATATATAAAAGTCGGTATATTGCAGTGGTTTACCTCCGACTGTTATAATTGTTTTTGTGCTGTTAGTCATTGTCATTGTTTTAGTGAGGTTTATTTGTAAGCCAACGTCTAAACTACCCCTATGAAGTGCTTCAACCATCGACTGTAACTGCGAGGGGCTTTCTGATAATAATACTAGGTCGTCTGCAAATCTAAGATGGCTTAAATATTTTCCTTGTATGTTTATTCCACAGCCTTTCCAGTCCAATTTATTAATAACTGACTCTAATACTGCTATAAATATTTTTGGGGACATTGGGTCTCCCTCTCTGACGCCTCTTTTTATAGGAAAGCTGGGACCGATAGAGTCTAATTTTATTCGGCTAGTACTGTTTTGATAGATATTTTTGATGACTTTTATATATTCTATCTCTGTTCCTTGAGCTTCTAGAGCTTCCCATATACTTGAATGCGATATCGTGTCAAAAGCTTTTTGGTAGTCTATAAAGGCGACATATAAAGGCCTTTGTTGTTCCTGGTATTTTTCGAAAAGCAATTCTAGCGTATGTATATGGTCTATTGTAGAGAAGCCCTTTCTAAAGCCTGCTTGCTCTATCGGTTGATGTTTTTCAATAGTGGTACTTATTCTCTGGTTTAGGATGGTTGAAAAAAGTTTATAGAGACTCGGAAGTAAGCTTATTGGCCTATAGTTTTTGATATCTTTCGGGTCTCCTTTTTTGTATATAAGAATTATATTTGCCTCTGACCATTCTGGGGGTGTTTCTGACGTTTCTATAATTAGGTTAAATAGGAATGACAGTGGTAGCGCAAGACTGTTCCGGGCGATTTTTATGGCTTCGTTGGTGATATTGTCTGATCCTGGGCTTTTGTCCGCTTTCAGTCGCTTAATAGCTTCTAACACTTCATTCTCCGTTATTGGTTGTATTTGATTTTTGCGAGTTCCAGTGTTTATTTCCATGCCATTTGATCTTGGGGTATAGCTATTGGTTGTGGGTACTTCGTCCGCATATAGTTGTCTATAGAAATTCGTTGCGATTGTAAGTATTTCTTTGCGGCTATTAGTTTTTATTGATTTATTTAAACTTTCTATCCATGTTTTGCTAGTTCTTAATTCTCTGAAAGCTTTTTTTGTGCTACCTAGTTGGATAATATGTTTTTCTATAGTTTTAGATCTGTATAGAGTGTAGTCATATTTAATGTACTTGCTGATTAGCTTATAGAGGGCGGAGAGTTCGTTTTTCATGGCTCGCGTTTTCTTCTTTGTATTTTGTAATTCTTGTCTTCTTTTTATAAGAATATTTGTACGTATTGATAATATAATATTGCTATTCGAATTGACCATTGTTGAACGAGCGTGTTGTAGGCTGAGATTGATAGTATTAACTATTTTGTCATGGTAGAGTTTGACTGTCGACTCCTTGTTCAGGTTTAGTAGGTCAGGTAGGTGGTTATTTAGGCATTCTAAAAATTTTGAACATTCTTCTTCAGTTTTCAGTGAGCTTTTGGGTTTGCCTCTATATGCGGCTCTTCTTTTTTTTACTTTTCCAAGACTTAATGTCGCTCTGACGGGCCTATGATCCGATGGATAGTTCAAGTTTAATATTTCAACATTTTCAAACATTCCGGGATGAGTAGATAGAATAAAATCTATTTCATTTTTGTATTGTCCATTTGGAGACCTCCAGGTCCATTTGCGGTTTTGATTTTTCTTAAAATATGTGTTCATGATTGCAAGTTTATGTTCTATAGCAAAATCTATTAACCTTTGTCCTCTTCCATTCCTTACGCCATAGCCGTTTTGTTTCATTACTAAAAACTCGTCTGGCTTAGGTTGCCCAATTTTCGCGTTGAAGTCCCCCATGATTATGCAGTTTTTGTAGGCCATATCTATGGTTCGTCTGACGGTTGCATAGAATTGTTCAATTTCATCTTCGCTTGATGCTTCTGTTGGTGCGTACACTTGTATAATTGATATTTTAAATGATTGTAAGTTAAGGTGCAATAATGCGACTCTATCTGTTATTCCCGTGAAGCTTTCAATGTTTTCTTTAAGTGATTGATTTATTAAGAAGCCGACACCGTATTTGCCGGTTAACAGGCCTATATAGCATAGAATGAAGTCTTTGTGTTCTTCTATTTTGATCCCAGAACGTCTCGTCTCACATAAGCCTATGATGTCATATTTAATTTCTTTGATTGCTTCATTTAATTCAATTAAACGTTCATACGATGAGAGGGTTCTTACATTATATGTCATTATATATAGCTTGTTCATAATATTTTTGTTGATTTTTAAATGTATTGGAGTTTCTTTCGTTGGAGGGTTTTGGTCGTAATCTTCCTCGGTGACCAGCCGGGTTGGAAGATGTGTGTCAATTTTTTCTTGGTGTCGTATATTGTTGTCATTTCTTGTAGAGAGGGGTATTAATTGCTATTTATTTTTTGTTGTGTTTTCTTGCGTACTAGTTAGATTTTTATTTATCAAAAAGTTAAGCATGCCTGGTTTTGCGATTTCTGAGCCCGCCGATGACTTATGGGGTATCTCTTGATTACAAGTAACTTAATGGAAACAAATTTTAGTTGTCTTATCCTGTTTGTAACGTCGGTCTAAGCTCCTTAATCTAGAACACAAATAGATACAACAAATTAAATTTTAACAACCCCAAGTTAATGGACTTGTAGCGTTTTGCCAGGGCATGTTCTAAACTCATCAAATATGTAAGGTTGTTAAATATTAACGTCAGACTTCAGGTCTAAAGCGTCCATCGCTTACGTACAAATACGCGCTTAAGGCGCAGACGCTACTAACGTTAACGCTTTAAAATATTTATAAGTTAGTTTAACAGTTATTTAACAGTTATTTGGCATATTCAGAGCTTGTAATAAGTACAATCAGGTGAGTGCGAGTCCTACTAATATTATCAATGCGAAAGTTTGTAAGGATGTATGTGAGTGTGTGTGTGTGGGTTTGTTACTCTTTCACGCAAAAACTACTGAACGGATTTTCATGAAACTTTGCAGTTATATAGCTTACACATCGGAATAACATAATTTGTTAAAATTTATAGAGATTTTTTAAGGGACTGGTTTCCCGAAGCGAAGCGAGGGCGGATTTACTAGTATAGGATATTTTCGTAGCAGTAAAATGTAATACCCACAATATAAAAGAGCCGTATACAAAAGCTCCAATTAGCAGTTCAAACCAAACCCCCCTGGTCTGGATGCATCTCGCTAAGCGACCAGGATATGACGCCCGCTGTGTGTACAAGGTAGTTGCAAAAGGCTTGAATAGGGATTAAGAATACAGTTCTCCAGTAGATGAAGGTGTATAAGCAGCAAGTATGATGACTGGGATAAGGACTATTAGTGATAGTCCTGTAAGTTTTTGTAAGCAATTTTCAAACTTATAATTGTAACTAAAAGCACAGATTATAAAATAGCTCCGTTCTGATTCGGTCACAAATATTCTTGAGAACTGTAATGGTCGTAAAATGAAATCTCTTACACATTTCACCGATACATTACACCTACTATTCACCGGTTTAAAAAGATAAATCAAAGTGACAACGGATTTAAAACACATCGTATCTGGACTGTCACAAACGGTTGTAAACCTATCCAATGGCCGCGCAATTTATTATCCGGCGGGACGCACGGCCAAACGACCACATGCTCGCAATTACCCTAATGCACTTTCATCGTTCACTACATTGTTGACAGACGCAAAGATTTTCATTAATTATTGTACAAAATCACGCAGTGTTTGTTGATTGTAATATCGCTGTCAAATTCATTATAGAGCAACATCAACATCATCATAACTATGGTCAAGTGCCGAGTCGGTTTCTTAAATATGGTTTCACATAACCTTGACACTTAGAGATATGCAGACATAGAAAATCATTAGGTATACATATAAAAGTAGGATATAAATCTTCGCAGTGCAGGATCATTCAACTAAACCATTAGGCTATCACTGTTTTAACTTCATCCAATTATCGGATTATTAATGAACACAAACTGGCATTATAATTTAAATCCGATATTCTTTGTACTTTATTTAATGAAGTCTAGATGTATTAATTAGTTGCGGTAATTTTATAGAAACTAATGAAACTCATTAAATAAATAAAGTCAATAACCGCCCGTCAATAGCCGTCACGCACTCGCATCACCGCAATGACATTGTTAACGAATATAATGAGCCATAATATACATATGTATAACAAAGAGTCCCTTGCTTGGCAGTTGGAAGGCAGGATCAGGTCAGTATCAACTGAGCTGCAGGTATGTCAACATCGGCAGTTAACAGGGACAAGCCAAAATTAACAGGAAAACATTGCAAAGGTAATTAAATTAAAGATAAGAAAAAAATCGGTGTACTTGGAGCAAACTTAAACATCCTAAGGTAACTTCTAAAAGCTACAATTAAAGTGCTATTTCCGGAGGTATCGAAAAATATGCGAAAAGTGTTCCCATATCGAAAATTCTATAAACGAGACTCGGAAAACCTACAGGGAATCGATTGTTCAAGAGCCGTCGTTAAAAGTTCTGAAAAACACGGTACCTACTCCGAGTACGTAGATTGGGAGTTATCTAGTTTCAAACTGAAAAACAAACTGCAAGCGTGGAACACACGGCTTTTGTGGACCGTGAAAACGGAAAAAAATCAAACAAAACACCGTAAAATACTTTCTGTACAAGCGGCTTAGAATATTAGGGGAATATTTTTAAACGTTCCATCAGAACCCTGAGAAGTAGGAAAGGGATTAAATCCATTGAAGCTTCCAATTTCCAATATTGATATAAAATTTAATCTCGGGCATGAAAATTTAACGTATAGGATAGGTGCAGGAAAAGACGTTCGAAAATTCTAAATCATTTTAACAAGAAACGGAATATATCCCTGGAAAACGGAAAATAACGACCCCATAAGTCACTTGGTAGTCTATAAACTCGCTCCGTAGATCTAAGATTCGATTACACGTCCCAAATTCGTAACAGATAAATGTATCTTCTCGGGTCACGGGGTTCTGCGATGTCTCATTTGTGTGAGTCCGTGCCACCCTAGAGGGGATTTCATTGCAGGGGTGCTAGTATAAAAAGTTTTATTTGTAGTTTATCTATCCCTGCATTTTCTTTTATTCAGTGTGCACAAAAGTTAAATTTTCCACACTACGGACTAAAGTTCTAAGATGACCACAGTTATATTATAGGTATAATCATTGAGATACTATGTACTAAAGGGTATAATCATTAGTTGTACGGTCAGGGTCACGTGCAATGATAAGTATACACGGGCAGATTTTCAAATAAATGTCCACTCTGAAAATTTCCAAAACAAATAGTCACTTAACATTTCATACTATATACTCGTAACTACCAGAGATTCTCACAATAATGTATACAATAACATTACATTACATCCGTTTGAAGTAACACGGTATGATGGCGTCTGACAGTTGTCAGAGTTGACGGACTTATAACTGCTCAATTTCTATTTATTTTTAAGGTTTATAAAAAAATATTGACTTCAAAAAAGGAAGAGGTTCTCAATACGACTGAACTTTTGACGTCTTTTGATATGGTGTTAAATTTTTAACCGACTTCAAAAATCAATTTGATATGTATGTATGTGTGTATGTAATATGGTCATAATTGCAGTTTTTGGATATTTTAGTCTTCATTAAATTTCATGTTATATAGTATGAATTGATAAGTGGCTATTTATTTTTTAAATTTTCAGTGTACATTTATTTGAAAATCTGCCCGAGTATACTTATCATTGCACGTGACTGTACGTACATATCCGCCACTGTAAAAATAATATATTTACACCTCTAAATGAAAAGAAAAGTTGAGCACTAAAAGTTGAACACTTTTTTCAGAAACTCCATTTGTTCTATAAAATACACAATGTTAAACTAGATGAAGTAAATGAGGTTGCCAGCAGTTTTAAATTTCCTCCCTCCTATATTTTATAGCACTTACTCCGCTGAACTAGAACAGAAGGCTAGTTTACCGACAGAACTCTTATTCACGTACGAGTACATAGAGTAACTATTGCGTTGTTTTTTCATAATGGCGATGATAAGATTGACCCCAATCCATGAAAGGCTCATAGGTTCTAAGCACGGGTCAGAGGGCTAAAGACGTGCAAAACACTGCTTCACTGCGGATTGGTGGAGATTGTTTCTCGATTACATAAATAAATAATTAGTTTAAAAGCGTTTTAGTAGCGCGTTCTTTCTTGAAGGTATTCATACACTGACGACATCTAAAGATTTAGGAATACATAATTAGGTATGGCCTTACTCTCAAAGCTCAATGTAAACAAAAAGTAAGTATAGTTAATGTGTTGTTAATATTGTATATTACTATTAAAATCGTGGCGATTTCGTGGCGAATTAAGGCAATCCTTCATAGTTAAATTTTCCAAATCATACGGGCATTAGTGGGTCATTAATGAGTTGAAACCAATCTAGGGACACCCTCTTACTACTTCTGCGTTTTACCTGAATGTGTCATATAATCTAGGCAATTTAACATTCAAAACTACAGAATGTAAGTACCTACTAAATAATTCAGCGCACACGGCAATAGGTACCGGAACATTTTGTCCTTCACAAGAGATTTATGGGCGTCAGATTGTAATTAAACCGACATACCTACTGTATCAGAGAAACATACTCCTCCAGTGTATTAGGAACGCAAATATTTTATAATTTTCATAATATGTCAACGCGGGTATTACTACGAGTATACCAGCATAAAAAATGTTCTGAAGTCGAACGCTTTGGATTAGCACGATATACGATATTAAACCTTAATTCTGTAGGTACTCTGCTTTGCACATACATAAACAGCTACACCACTCGCGACCATCCATAGCACGCATCTATACCACGCATCCATAGCACACATCCACTGCACGCATCCTTCCATTCCTTTAATGACGCGCCATTTATAAAATTATGCTAAATAGGCAATTCAGAAGATTTGCAAGAATAGGAAACCATACAAACATAAGGGCTGTAATTAATATAGTCCAAGGATATATGAGAATAAGTGTAATCCATTACTGGTATTATTAGTCGTCACATATTCGAAGTAGCAACTTGCTCCATCACATTCCAGAGGCTAAGTATCGGCAGATTTAATTCCAAGCAATGGCGTCATATCTGCAGCATACTAAATAATACCAAGCCTTCTATCTCCTCTCGATGTAGCTGTTCAGATCAGACCATAATGTTAGTTACACATCACCACAGTTAAAAGCTCACACGGTGAATAAAATACCTTCTGTTTATAGGTAGTTAACTTTTGTGTGTAATAAAAACGTTGCATTGAACTTCATTGGCCCG
This sequence comes from Hesperia comma, assembly GCA_905404135.1. Classification (NCBI taxonomy): domain Eukaryota; kingdom Metazoa; phylum Arthropoda; class Insecta; order Lepidoptera; family Hesperiidae; genus Hesperia; species Hesperia comma. The sequence goes on along the minus strand of FR990022.1, from coordinate 13,265,807 downwards.
GAAGTCTCGCAACATTTGCTGCAGGCATTGTGTTTCATTCAATCGTGAAGTTTAGTTCCACCATTTTATTTCAATCGTAAAGTTTAAGTGTTAAGCTCTGAAAAAGTTGGGAGTCACTGATCTATCGATGACAAAAAAATGTCCGTTTGATTGGGTTACGATTAGATTACGATATTTAATGTATTATCGACGTTCCATCACTTAAGTATAAACACTACCTGGCCCGTTGCGTTCCTCTGTCTGAAGCTAACCCTAAGGGATTGTTCATACCAAACGTATTGTCCTGTGAGCGCGTTGTTTTTCCATATATATTTAACTTCTCGTTCACACCGAACCGATCATACGCAAACTGAGTACACGTACATATTTGGGCTGACAGTACGCATATACTCACAGTCGGCGGCGGACAATACGTAGGTGTGAACGATGCCTAAGAGTAGCAGATCGTATTGAAATGTAGAACGTGTCATCACAATTAAACCTGTAGGTTCGCTGAGATTACTTATAAATGGGATTCTGATGAACCGACGTGTCTTGCAAGTCCCCAAGAGTTGGTCAGATGGAGTTCAGAGAGTTCAGTTAAACATTAATATTCCGTTTTCTTAATTTCATCCTAAGAGTAGTATCAGGTCATGCTTGTCATACAATGTTTAGAAATTAAACTTCGTATATTAGAGAAAACCGTTCTAAGATTGACAGTTCAAGGTATTAGATTAGATGAAAAGTGTGGATACGAAATAAGGGAAACAAACAAACTCATTTCCCCAATTACTTGGCCCACAAAGGCTATAATTTGCTTAAGAGGCAATGTGCACACATGGCCTCTCAACCAATTCTTTCATGTCACTTGCGTAATCCGTTTTTGCCCTTGTAAGTTAATTCTATGATTATATTCAAACAATAAAGTAAGACCACACAATTGAACTCAAAGAAATAAAGAAACTTTAATGTCAAAGTATACGATTTCCCTCAAGAAATGAAGCAAGAATAATACGCACAAAAGCTTCTTAAAATTGGAGAGCTTGTAGGATTCGATCCCCGAACTTTGTGATGTGGAAGAAACGAATTAAAGAAATCGTTTGGGGCGATTTTTTCGAAATTCAAAGAAAATTTGGTTCAATTAAAAAGGAATTAATTTAACCTAAACCATTAATAACCAGATAACGATGAGATGAAGAACATGTAGAGTCCATCACCTGGACTGGGGCATAGGATTTCTGGTGATAAGTTCCCATGGGATCTTATTTAAAAGTAATTTTGTCGTTTGTCTGTGGCATAGGATGAGCCGCGGACAAAAATTAGTTATCTCATAAACATGTTTAGCGTAATTTGTGCCTGCAGTCTGGCAATTTTATTTCTCATTAGCCGGTAGCCGCTGGGACTATGGCCCCCGGCGCTGCCTACGTGCCTCCATGAAATTACCAACTGACAAATGACAACGCGTTAAGTTTTTAGCTAAATTAGCGACAAAATCTTCTAGCAGCTTCACGTAATTGTATAACATTAGTTTCAAATGCAAAGAGGCATTAATGCTACTTAATTTTTCTCTCAATCCATAACTGACTGTCCCAAGAGTGGGTTCAGGTCTTCTCTTACAATTACAGAGCAAAGCAAGGTTAACCATCACAGCAGCGATAACTTAGTGGTTAAGAATGCGGTTCAAGTTCGGTTCGGTTTTTCAAGTTTCTTTGACGTCTTGCTTTTGGAGACTAGCACATCACAACACCAAGTCAGTCTACTTGCCGACGGAACTACATTTAATGCGTCATTATTGCTAAGCGCGATCACAGTTGGGTACTTTCGGTGGTGAAAAATAAACTATGAAATTTGATAAATATTAAAATTTATGCCGAAATATACTTTAATATTTTGATTTTGAGTCATAAAAGCACATAATTATTTTAATAAACAATATTAAAATTCGAAATTTTTAATCGGTATGTCACGTGACCTAAAACACGAGAGGAATTGGTGTGACGTCATGATGGCAAACCTATTCCTCCAAGAACCAAACTGTCAGTTCAGTTTCGTACTAAACAACTTGAATGAATGCCGGTCTTACATACAGTGCCACAAACTTATTTGACCCGGTAAGGGTGGCGCTACTGTCTTGGTATTTTTCTGACAACAGTATAACATTTGCATTAGTTCCAATTTTGGCCACCGGGTCAGTTAAGTTTGTAGTTGCCATTATTACGTCATCAAAATGGCTGACAAGTGCTGACAGCGTTTTTCCGGAAATAAAAAAAGAATTAATATTTAATTTAATTTTAAGGCGAGAAAGCGTGTTTATTTTGCCGAAATATATTTTTTGTTGCTTTTTATTACGAAAATCACGTTTATTTTTCACTACCGAAAGTACCCTATTAACGCTCATAACTCAGTAAACGAATGGAAATAACTTAAGCAATAAACGTCATCATCATTTAACTCTGTTTACAGGCTCGTAAATTCGCTTAGGTGTCAACTCCACATCTAATTAGGGCAAACCATCAATCGCGCGAAATATACCAACCGTAGTACGAACGACAATATCTCACGTAGATAGCAGGAGGTATGTTTCATACTAATCGGGAACTTATAAACATGTCAATAAATATTAAACTTGTCTATCAATACATACTAAATCTTTTTAGACTCTAGGAGGTCTGAGTCCAGAAAAAATCAATGCACTTTGATATACGTGATATACCTACAGGTACATATCGTGTTTATCCGTATCATCCTACTCCTACTAATATTATAGTAGAAGATCCGAATCTAAATCGACATTCACCGGCTTGATAATAGAATCAAACTTATTTTATAATAAATTTCGTATCTTAGAAAATATATTAAAAATGGGTTGACAACAAAAATCCTGGACAGAATATTTTTAATTATTTTTTAAAAAATAATTTTTCAAAAATATTGCATGATGAACATAATAATAAAATTTTATACTGGACTTAAAGTATAGAACATATAGAATGTGCAGACTATTATCAAATCGAGTGAAAGTAACTAGTATTGACATACCTGTTTATACCTGTCTACCCAGTAGTTCGTCCAGGTAAATAATAGTCTACCCTACGTCTGCACATTCTATATGTTCTATACTTTAAGTCCAGTATAAAATTTTATTATTATCTTCATCATAAGTACAACATTTTATGAAAAATATTTTTTTAAAAATAAATAAAAATATTCTGTCCAGGATTTTTGTTGTCAACCCATTTTTAATATATGTATTCTCTAATATACGAAATTTATTATAAAATAAGTTTGATTCTCTTATCAACCCGGTGAATGTCGATTTAGATTCGGATCTTAGACTATTATAAATGCGAAAGATTGTAAGGATGTATGTGAGTGAGTGAGTGTGTGTGTTGGTGTCTATGTACAATCCGCGATAAGTTTAAAATTATAAAAATCTACGCAATTTTTAATTTTGCTCTCACAATGCAATAGGAACGGCGAAACCGGTATTTATAAGCGTCTCTTTACATATCACCACATATTTCAGTACTCAACGACCAAAATAACCAAAAGCTGCGTTAAAGCCTCGTCACATCACCACATTATCGCTTGAGCGCGGTTAGAGGTGGTTAGAGCTCAGGCGCATTTGGGGATTGCACTCGCAAGCACCAAAAAGCTATTAACGGATACGGACATTCCACTCACAATAAATTGCACAAACAATGCCACGATGTCTATACACCTACATAATAACTAGCGTAGAAAAAGGGTTACCCTTGTTTCGTATCGTATAACAACTTTTGATATAATTTTAATAAATCGAACAACGTTTAAGATAATAATCAGTTTGTATAATATCGTTTGACATAATTTACATTTGATCGAATATTCATTTTGTGTAATATTGATTGACATAATGTTCATTTGATCGAATATTATTTTATACAATGTTCATTTCATGAAATGTTCAGGTTATAAACGCCCTAAAGTCGGTTCTGGCACTCGCCGGCCGCTGCCGCGGCACGCTCGCTTCGCTCGCTCGGTTCGGACGATGGTTCCTGTTAACCTAACACGCTCGTCGCTTCGCTCCTCGCTAACCTAATTACTTTAATTAAAATTAGCGCATTTGAACATTCGATAAAAAGATATTATTCGAAACAAATGATGATAAGAAATAAAATTATGGCAATCAAATATTCGATCAAATGAATAATTATGTGAAATGACTTTATTCCAACTAAAATTAGTCGATAACAACTTTTCATAAGGTATAACAACTTTTCGTCGAAAATCGCTTCGACTAATTTTAGTTGGAATAAAGTCATTTCACATAATTATTCATTTGATAGAATATTTGATTGCCATAATTTTAATTTCTTATCATCATTTGTTTCGAATAATATCTTTTCATCGAATGTTCAAATGCGCTAATTTTAATTAAAGTAATTAGGTTAGCGAGGAGCGAAGCGACGAGCGTGTTAGGTTAACAGGAACCATCGCACGAGCCGAGCGAGCGAAGCGAGCGTGCCGCGGCAGCGGCCGGCGAGTGCCAGAACCGACTTTAGGGCGTTTATAACCTGAACATTTCATGAAATGAACATTGTATAAAATAATATTCGATCAAATGAACATTATGTCAATCAATATTACACAAAATGAATATTCAATCAAATGAAAATTATGTCAAATGATATTATACAAACTGATTATTATCTTAAACGTTGTTCGATTTATTAAAATTATATCAAAAGTTTTTTACGAAACAAGGGTAACCCTCAGTTTATTACCTATCATTTTGAGATTGACTCCTAATGATAAAGTGAGAGTTATAGGTACTACCTATTATTTACACGGCTACTGACAAACACATCTTTCATGAGCCATTCGTTGTTTGTTTTCTGGCATGGATGCCAGAAAAAGCCTTCACACGTCGCGCTAGCCCACCTCGTGTAAAGACTCGCGTTCAGACTAGACCGACGCCATTAGTGATGTTTTATTTTATTTATGTTGTCCATGCCGCCCGCGACAGAGAATCTTAGTGTGAGATATCCATAATTTTGTTACCGTTTAAATTTAATTGTTATTAATTATTTTTCAACACACTTGCTCGTAAAGTTGCTATTTTTTCTTTAGTCTTACGCCCGGAATGCGGTTTATTACGCACTAGTGCGTTTTACTTTTCATTACCGCACTAGTGCGGTAATGTAAAGTTTTTCTTATTCCACTTTTTTTTAATATCCGTAAAGAGGTTGTTACCAAAAGATTTATTATTTTGTAAATAAATAAACTTGTTGTACTTAGTCAAAATCTGATAAGATAAGATTATACTTCATCTAATTATCTATTAAAGCATTTAAAAAATACAATATTTTAAATCATTAATTACCGTAAATTCTTATTAGAAATACATAATTATTTAGTTTAATATATTGTAGCTGAATGTTCGGTGCCTTGGACTTAACCTGCGCGCGCATAGTTATTCAAACAAAGATACGGCGCGCGAAAAAATAAACCGCGCCATTTTGTGCAAACATTTGTTAGTTTATAATTTGCTGATTTGTGACTGAAAAATGTCGATACCTAATTGTTTTTTTCCTCGCAAGTGTGTTGAAAAACGTCGTATGATACGCGTGTGCTTTGTTCATTACAGTCTTGGCTCTATTTACAGCCCTCGCCTTGCGGCTCGGGCTCAATACCGCCTCGACTGTAATGACCAACTTCGCACACTTGTATCATAATGTACTATTACTCGCTCGGCTTATCATTAAGTTCATTACGACTATGAATAATTACTACATTTCGTTTAACAAACATCAACATCCAAGTGCTTTAAAAGTTTAAACGCATTTGCCTACAGGACAACATGTATGTAAGTAAATTAACGATGAGAGAAGCAATTAACTATAGTGTACCGTGGAATGGAGCTAACGATAATACCATGTCATTTCAGGGAGGCGATCAGTAGATTAATAATGAAATTGACGTCCATTTCCTTGCTGCTTTCTGATTTTCCAATCAAACATGAAAGAATTTCCAAATCAATCATTGAATATCTCACAGAAACCGCAGATTAAAATGATACATATGAATGTCCATAGGTGATGGTGACCACTTATCATCTCACGATTTTTCAACTCTATTGTAAAAGAAAATATCACAAATTTATAAAAGCACTAACTTTCGAACAAAAAATTAAGTTCGCATTATTCAAAATAACTGAAAAACTGACCGTCAGGTGTCGCTCAATTTTTATGGGACCAGACGGCAGTCATGCACCTATCGAATGACGAAGGTATGATCGAAATCGGTTCTTTTAGTACGAAGTTCTGAGGTAACACAGATAAGAAAAAAACATACAGACGAATTGAGAATCTCCCCCTTTTTTAGAAGACGGAATTCAATCTGCGCTCTCTTTTATACCTTTGAGAACCTGTAGACAGTAACTCAGATATTCCTACAGGTATTAAAACAGCTTAAATTTTAATTAATCTCTTGTATACTGTATAAACTTATTAATTAATCGAATATTGCAAATTCCGCCCAAATTGCTTTAAACTCTAATTTATATCTTTAACCTATCCGTTATAATTGTCAGGCTCTTAATTTCAGTGACTGACATTGGCCATTTTATGCGTCAACTATCAGATAGTACTTTACTGAAAAATGTAAAGTAACATAAAAATTTTAAATGCCGTAAAACCACTGCCGCATTAGCTCAAAATATTTTTATAAAACCATAATATTATAAACGTTTTTAGCCTCCATTTTAACAGGCAAACATCGTATTTCTTATTTTTGGTGTTACTTACATCAATTAGAGGCGTTGACAACTACAAATTAGTGTACCGAGTGCCCGTTTATCAGTTGTGGATACAAAACATTGAAAATCCAAATACGGCGAAGGCCGCGGTGGGAATTTAGATTAAATTCGTGCAATAAGTCCCCTGAGCCGGCCCTAGTGTAGAGCGAGAGGATTAGGCAGGCGGTCTCGGCTGCGGGTGGCATGAGGCGCCAACAAGTGGCAGACCTACAGCAGTTTGTCGATTATTGCAGTATTAACGAGATTTTTAATAGCAGCGCCGAACGCCATTTATCAAATTTCGCATCAGAGAACTTCTAAGTTAAGTATTGATAATAACGAATCATGACATCAAAGCTTTCACCAAACGGTACTGAAATGCAATATCGCTCTACCTTAACCATGACACTGCGTTTTCATTCCAATTACTATAAAACACAAAAAATCCCCAAAATTCAAAATCGAACACTAGGCGAGTCAAGTGTAGATGAAGGGTCTTGCATCGCTCATCACATCGAAGCATAACATAGGTAATCAGTCCAATCGGTCCCATCCGTGACGTAACGCAGTCGACATGCTAATCATCCAGAGGGCGATGCCGTGGGTACATCGGAAGGGTTTGTTGAAATAATTACACCGCTGAAAAGGGTCCATAGCCGAGCGTTCATGTCAAACCGCACCGTACATGAAATGTGTTATTTCGAGATAAGCCCGTCGACGTAGCCCGCTTGTTACTAACGAGATATCCACCGCAGAATGACCGTAACGATTTACAGAAAGGTTTAAAAAATCAGCACACTGGACACCGAGATACGAGCAGGATTATAGGATTACTAGTAAATCCGCCCTCGCTTCGCTTCGGGAAACCAGTCCCTTCAAAATCTCCATAAATTTTAACAAATCATGTTATTCTGATGTCTAAGCTATATTACTGCAAAGTTTCATGAAAATCCGTTTTCAGTAGTTTTTGCGTGAAAGAGCAACAAACACACACACATACATCCTTACAAACTTTCGCATTTATAATATTAGTAGGATTAGGAAGGATTATATTTATAAGTACCTTCTAATAATATAAAGCGGAAGAGTTTGTGTTTTTGAACGCACTAATCTCAGGAACTCCTAGTTCGAATTGAAAAATTGTTTTTGTTTTGAATGGTACTCCATTTATTGAGGAAGACTAAGGCTATACGAGTATAACATCACGCTACAACCAATAGGAGCAATAAGTTTCCGAAGCGAAGCGAGGGTCTTCTTAATAATATAATGTTGCAGGACTTGCACGACAAAATCGGGCCAGCTAGTTATTTATATTTAGGAACGACATGTAATTTTTTTTTACTTTAACTAAATGACAAATGTGTCACCCTTTCATTACCACATTATCTACTTTATAAATTGTATGGCACAAACATTTTCATCCTGGCACTTTTGAACTCTGAATGGAACTGAGTACTAAAATAAAATGGCCAAACGAATAAAAAGCAATTATTGGTGGCACCATAATATGCCTGTAGGCACGCGAGGGATAATGTTTAGAATTATGGCTAAAATGTTTAGGTACTTTCAACCTCAGCATTTTTTTTTAATATGAACCTACGAAGTTAAATAAACAAAAAAGATCAAACCTTCAAACCTTCGTTGTGTATTTTAAATATTTAATAACGTTAATATAAGTAACGATATTTTTATTACGTACCTACATGAAGTGTAGTGAATTATAAAAATAGAAAACCCATCAGATGTTCGTCCGTACAATTGCAATACTCCGTGCAGATATCGATATTAAAGATAACTTTGGAAGGGGCTAATTCAATTTCAGTCATTATCGCTTGCAAAGTGCCGACTGCGAAGCTAAGGCAAGGCATCAAAGAAACCAATTATCGTGCGATTGACTCCTACTATTATCAGTTTCCTATACTTGAGACAAGGAGGATAATTATGTATTATGATATTGCCCCTCCCCCCTTAAAACCGATGTATTACGTGCGCTCACAGTTCCAATTAACTTGTAAGCAAAATTTACTTAAGGCATTTTAAATTTCCACCGTCAATCTAGTAATGAAGCAAAGGGCATTATTAAATTATCAATTGCAAGAGGTATTATGTTGTGAATTTGAGAATGTTGTTTTGACGAATACCCAAGAGTGATAGTAGATAGTATAGCTAAAAATAAATTGATCATCCTTAAGTATTTTTAACACCTCTCATCTGCCTTTTTAACCGACTTCAAAAAAGAAGGAGGTTCTCAATTCGACCGTATAAATTATATGCTTTTTTTTATGTACGTTCAGCGATTATTTCGTCGTTTATGGGCCGATTTTGATAATTCTTTTTTTGTTGTAAAGTAGATATGCGCAGTGGTGTCCCCTGATAAGGAAACCAGGATCTGATGATGGCATCTCAGAGAAATCGAAGGGAACTTTCGAAAATTGTATGGACAACTATTGTGTTTGTTCATGTTATCATAAGTACATTAAAGCGCTACCATTTCATGAAGATCTGGAGTCGATCTGATGAAGCCGAAAGACAGTCGAGGGAACTCCTCAACGATTTACTGCAGTTATCTAGTGTTTAGGCTTCATTAATTTGTAGTGACGAGAACTTTACACTTACATGTTGAATTGAGCGCCATCTGGCGAGTAGTTTTTGAGTTATCTCTACTTATCAAGATTGAAGTCGTTTATTTTTTTTTGTAAAAAGCAATTATTCATATTCACCAGGGGCTGACTAGCAGAAAATGTGCTTAGGCACTAAGTTTTACCCTTTTGTATACCTTTTTGTAAGGTGGTACAAAATAAATGTCACTGTTAGTTATAAAACTCCTTGGGTGTTTCTTGAGACCATTTCTTTTAAGACCATTCACAATAGCGACTTTTAATAAAACCAAAGAATAAAATTCGTTTCGTTTATAATACCTATTGCTCAGCTGCAACAAAGAACACTGACACCCCGTTCCCGCTTGTCGGATTCATGCATTTCAACTACCTACATATTCACACTACTCCATATTGGATCCTATCCTATCGAAGTGGGAACCAATTTATGAGAATTTTTACGCGAAGCTACTATACATGATTGGCCTGACATCCGACAACAGATGTGACCAGGGTCATACAAACTTGTAGGCGACCGAGTACCAACACAATGTAACATTTTTTAAGGACTTAAGAGAGGAAACGAGAGTACATCCCATGACAACAATGAAATTAACCAGAACAAGACTGAAATCATGAAAGAGTAGGATGATTAGTTCAGTTCAGAGAGGGTATTATTAAGAACCTTAATTGGTCAGTTCGTTAGAAGATGCGGCGTGGACCGGTACATATAGATTATAGCCTTGTTAGTTGTTATTCCAGTTACTTATAAATAAGTGTTCTAATTCGGTGACAGATGTGTTGCTAGTGCTACTCTTTAGGAAGAGATGGTTACCTGTTTAATAAAAACTCTTACATTCTTAATCTACTTACTGACTGCAGGAGCTGACAAAACTGTGGAAATAACGACAAGTTTGTTTAAAATATTTAGTCTATAGTGGAAGTAAAATTTTTAGCCATAGTTTGTCATCTATGTTCCTAAATATATCCTACAAGCGCACCTGTTGCATTCAACAAAGCTTGCGTACCGTATTAAATTAGATATTCGAATAATTAGATCCACGCGAAACGGCGGTATCGTGCGATTGCGGCACCTTTGAACGATAAGTTAAGAGGAAATAATATTTCATTATTACGGATCAGAGATATACAAAATTTGCTCATGGTTACAAATTAGAATTTCATCTGGTGCATTTCGCCCAAATAAGAGATGATAACGGATTATGATGCCACCTGGGCGCACGAAAATGCCCCCGCTCTACCTTTTTACTTTCAGATGTAATATAATAGTTCTAAATCAGTTTCTCTGGAGATTATTAAGGTTAACACATCTTTGTGTATAAAGGCATATAAGTTATATAAAGTATATAAGTTATATGTCTGATTTAGACCGACTAACTTATATACCAACGCACAGCCGAAGCTACTGTAGGCACCTACATAACATACCTAGAAACTTGAAACTTGGTTCGGGGATTCCCTTCATATGTAAGTGAGCACTTAGAAAGGATTTATAGAAATTTGACCTATAAGGGGGTGAAGTTAAAACGAATTCCCCGAATGAAGCCGGCGGAAGTTAATTATATAACAAATACCAAACAAAAGTAATCAGCAATTTGTTTTGGATGTAACAAGTACCTACCTGCTCAAGCATATTGTACTTTCTATTCGTACGGTATCTCTAAATCATGATCAGCACGTATCACCTTTGATCACCAGATAAAAACAAACGGTGTTTGTATCGCGTGCCACATCAAGATTACGAAAACCCCATCTAAACTAATGATCGTTACACGATGTTACGAGCACAGTAATCTAATAGGCGGAACAATATGGATCCCTGAAGCATACATCGCTTCAGGGATTCCACTTGAATAATAAGAATTTTGCAGTTTACACTTTTTATGTCCTAAGACTCCTAAGCAAGTAAACGAGTAGACGGGTCACTTAATGGTAAGTGATCATCATCGACCATAGTCATTGCCAACGCATTGGCACCAAGAAAATAAAAGATGTACCTATCCTATTCCTGAAGGGACCTGTGAAACGAAAACAAAAAAGTCGCGGCCGCACAAGCTCGTTATTAATAAACAAATAAAAACTTTGTTCAATAAAAAAATAACTGGAACACAACATCGTCTATGTACCTTAACGTACTCGCGCCGACTTTGAAGAACACGGTGTAGTTCAGAACTGTGAGAAGGGTCTTTGTAAAACAGCACAACCGGCTTCTTCGCCGTGAAACTTTGTACATTACTTAATTAAATCGAAAGCGTTACATGAACTCTGACATGCAGGATGCCTCACTATGTATTCCCCTCAAAGAATAAAGTTTTTTTATGTATGAGCTTCGTTCGCGCATGAGAGTAGGTATATCACTATACGTTGCTTCATAACCTCCTTTATCTTTCAGTGAAAGTCCCATAAAAATCGATTTCGCTTTGCCGGAGATTAGCCCGGACAAACAGTAAGAAAGACAAGACAGACAATATTTTAAAAACATTTTATTTTATTTTTTTAAATAAAGTAAATATGCAAAGTTTGAAATCACAGACAGGCTCTTTATTATAACTTTATTATACACACCTACAACTACATATTATGTGGGTATTTTATTTATTTTTGAATATAGATTCATGTTATTTCATATCTGATATTGCCATTGCTATAGAAAAATACGCTTAAAGGAAGGTACCTACAAGGTTCTATTGCGCAATAGAAATAAAAGTTATTAAAAATTCAGAAAAATACAATTTTGCGACAGAGACAGACAGAAAGCATCTCAAACGGAATCAAAAATAACAAAATACAATGATAAATATTAATTCGCTCTTGTAATTAAGATTTTCATTAATAAAACTAAAAAGGTACAGCGAGGTTCATAATTAAAAATAAGCTAAGACACGTACCTAGATCTCACCTCACTCCCGGGCCGGGACGTCAGGTTCATATCTTTCTTCTCTCTTATAGTGTTAATATACAGCTAAGACACCATAGTATAGTTTAGGTTAACCAATACCTAATATAAAAGACTACCAATAAAGAATTCACACGAGCAACATGTCTCTTACTATAAACTTAACCTGTGCACGTTCCTCGAGTCCTTGAAACACATTCAATACGCGTTCAATTTGATCGAATTGTCGCTAAGAAGTTTCCCTACAAAAACCACTTACCTACTGCAGGATTCAAACCCTGGTTTTTCTTGCGGATACCCGATAAATTTCAAATCAGCTTTGTCTGTCCTGATATTTGATGGTCCCATCGTATCGAACTCTGGATTTACGATAAAGAAATTCTTATACCTAAGATGTACCGAAGTTAGCGAAGGATATCCTAGCTTCTATCGATATTCATGTGAGCTCTATTCTTTTCAACGGACATATACCGAGATAAGTTATCAATAGAATACGGAAGGACATACTTATAACTCTCAATTCGAGAATAGAGGTACCTACTAGCTACTCCAAATATACATATGTATAGGACAGGCCAATTTTAAATTAAATTTGCACGAACTGTCGGCGCACTTTGAGTTTCGAATCAATTTCTGCTATATTTGTTCAGTTCAGACATCTATCTCTCTACAAGTTAAAGTTTGTAAAGAATAAAAGTATTGGGAAAATATCGCAAAAATAAAGAAAAAAACTTGCCATTCAAAAAACGAAGTTATCTATTGCTACATAATTATATTCATAATTATATTTAATGGCGCTCAGGCGAAGAAAATAATGTTGATTTTACTAGACCGCAATATTAAAATTGAAGATTGCTGAACCTATGTAGAGACAATTAAAATTTCCAATTAAGATTCAAACTCAAAAATGTCCTACTTCTGTTTACTTAAAGTACTTAACGTTAACCAAACGATTATTATTAACCTAATACGTTTTACTAAGTAGTACGTCCTCCACGTCATAAAAGAGTCCGTTACAGCGTCTCCCCGCGCACTTTACGCCGTACACTTACAAAATACACATCAACTATATTACTGTAGTTAAACCGTCAAAATATTTATAAACGTGTAAGACGAACGGCCGCCCCGCGGCGTTAAGACCGGCTAACATCGAGCACATGAAACTTTATGTATCATTCTGCTCTGATCTGTATACAAATACATCGTTCAACGAATCGAAAAATGTTTTAGAATATGTTCACCGAATAGAAAAATGTTTTAGTTTCTATTGGTATGTATTACACAAACTAGTTTGGTTTCGCTGTAGTCTGAATATACAATAAACATATACTTTTATTTAATTTCTTCAACGAATTTTTAATGAATGAATTCAGAAATGGTTTATTTAAACATATTCAACAAGTCCCTATTCGACAGCGTTGTAATCAGGTGAAAAGTACTTGGTGGAAATCCCCAATAGCGACCACAAAGCTCAAACTGGCTTTAAAAAACGATTCAAGCGGAAATTCTACTTTAGTTTTTGTTCAGTTGCCAACAAATTTGACCGTCGCGACTACAATATTGTTACGCGCAACATTTTTAATTAATCTTCATTTGTTTAACCACAAAATAAATTAAAAAGCAACTTTTGCGTGGCAATAAAAACAAATGGCCAAAGAAGGCCTTCTTTTTTTACTTAGGGAATTCGGCAAACGCTGTTTTAGTTATACGTACAATATGGTACATTGTGTTTTTAATAACATTATTGTTACAAAGAAAACTTTTATCAAAACTTTGTTCGTTCGCCGTAAGCCTTGTATATTTTTGTAGTACTTTCAACAAAAATGTCGCTTCGTCATAATCGAAACGAGCAAGAATTCCCGCCCATAAGCGCAAGACTGATTTTATAAGAGAAATCCTCAGTAAACCTTAGGATCTCAAGATACCGCAAAACGATGAAAATGTAACACTAAATTGCGTTGCGCTCTCACGTTCTCGGATTGCAAGCGGTAATTAAATTGTTATTAACGCTATCAAACCCGTGTTTGAGTAATGATGTATAACGATTTACGATGATTTTTTTTTATTTCTATTTCATTGATTTGCACGAAAACAAAAAATATCGTAAAATAAAATAATTGTACCTACACAAAATATATAAACCCGTTACATAACCAAAACAGACGACCTTGATTTTGTCGAATGTAGAAGATCCGGATATTTTTCAAACCTTTCATTTGGCTTGTGTCGCGTTGGTTCAGTCCTATTAGCCCCAAGGTCCCCCAAGTCAACCGATGCTCATTATTTTTCATGATGCGGGTCTCCCAATTTCTTTTAACCGACAACGCATCGGTGATACCATCGAATAGTTGGTATGTTCGTTTATCATTTATTTACGTGACGTTTTTAGGGAGGTCGTATATTTTGGAAGTGTACAAGCCATACCTACGTAACGTAAACGTACGAAAACCGTCAAACGAAGAGAAGAGCTACCTGATATATGTAATTGGTGATAATTACCCATGGCATGGACATCAGTAGCACTTAAGACAACGCCGACACCTTGCCGACCATTAAATAAGCAGAGACCTGTGAATTTGTTTTTGTTCTCCAAACAAAACAAAAAATCGGCCAAGTGCGAGTCGGACTCGCGCACGAATCCGGTCTGTTGTATGAAAGCCTCACTTAAATATTTAACTGTTTTATTGTAGCCACATCTTACGCACAACGCCATCTCTTGGACCGAAAGGTAACTAAACTATCTACTAGATACTAAAACTACTTAAAACCACTTAAATATTTATTTTATTCGGTTTTTTAGTATTTGTTGTTGTAGCGGCAGCAGAAATACCTACATGATCTGTGAAAATTACAACTGTGTAACTATTACGTTTCATGAGATACAGCCTGGTGACAGACGGACGGACGGACGGACGGACGGACAGCGAAGTCTCAGTAATAGGGTCCCGTTTTACCCTTTTTCGTACGGAACCCTAAAAACCATTTTCGTTTATTTTAGAAGGAAATTTGGCGCTACCCAGGCGATTTAAATCTCTTCAATCATACAATTGTATATTTAAAATAGCACAATATAATATTATGTATCATAATTAATAATAATGTTTTTACTTTTTAACATTCATTATAAAAACCAAAGCGTATAAGTAAGTAATACCGGAAATCTTTTATTATCGACCGTCATTAAAAAGGATTTCAAACCATGATTAGTTTTATCGATGGCCTAATGAATCCGAATTCATGTATAGTGGTTAATTGATAAAAATACATAGTTTCCACGTCACATTAATTAAATGTGCCCGCGTGTAATAAATGGGATTTTGATTAAAATGTAATATATTGAGGCTCTTGAATATTGATTAAACCAATCTACTATTATGTGTACCTATATAAATATATTGCATTTAGGCTTTTGATTACACAATCCTACTGGTATGTGTATACCTATACAATGACGATTATAAATTAAATACCTACTTGGATCATTACTATGGGTTAGCCGTTGCTTAATCCCAGCACAATCTCAATCCTCAAAGAACATCTACGCGACACTGAGAGTTTCATGTACACCTATAATATATATTATATCATACACTGACAGTTGACACCCACTGCGTACATTAAAATTTATACTATAAGATACAACGCCAATAAAAAATATGCGCAAAAAGGTAACGATCGACCCCGGGGTTAAATTCTGACAAGAGGATAGGTAAGCACACCCTAATAAGACATTAGACGTAGACATAATGTAGAGTAGTATCTATTGAGGGACTATTCTATATGTATCTACCTCAATAAGTACAACGATCACCTTGTGGTGTGGTGGTGGTGTGGTGTGGTGGTGTTTGTGGTTCTGCTTTTGCCTGTGTTGAGAATTTAAAAAACACCTTCGATGTGACTAACGCGGACGGGCGCACAGAAAATCAGAGGGCCGTGGTAATGCCGGGCCATTTCTCTGAGTGCGACCCTTTTTTATCATGTTGGCACTTCTGCAGCTGCAACTTTGAATGAAACCAAATATGTAACTGAACTCACAATCTAAATGTTGTAGAAGTGCTTTATGATGGAATAAATGTTTCTATGTCTATGTCTATGTTGTGCAGCAATCTAAACCATTCGCACAATAAATCCGTCTACTAGTTGCAATATATCCCATAATTAACAACAGCATACAAACCGTGCTGACACTCCATCAATACTTCACAAAGCCACTCTCGACGGCTCGAGCCTTCTCAAGATCACTCTAGTGCCCGGCGTTGCCGACAAAGACAAGCATTATCTTAACGTGAGTCGAATTACTAACACAATGAAAGTGCTAATAGACAGCTCATGAATACTAGCGACCGCTGCGAAACCCAAGTCCCGGAGTCGTGGGGTTGCATTAATTCGTTCCCGCGCCGTACAATTAAAACAAAAGCTCCCCTGGCATCATTTAGGTGTTTACGACCTCCAAGACAATAATTTCCATTAACCAGTGTGCTCACAAAGAAATATGAGGTTACTTCTTCAACCATAGATGTCACGTTCTTTCCTCTTCATGCCATCCACACGCACGGTTCTCTCGAACATGAAAACATACTCTATGGATAGAGTATTCGATCAAAGTAAACAATGCAAAACGTCATGTTACTTCCATACTTACAGGCAAGTAACACAAGTGTAGCCTTAGAATTTATTAGACCTTGCAGCAGCAGAGGCTTGACTTACGTCACATTATTACCTACAGATTACCTAAGTTTATAATTATAATTGTTCGACAATTTAATAGGTACATAACCAACTTTGTAATTTAGGTAGAATACATTTGTTTCGCAGATCAAGTCCATAATCTCCTAACCTAACCTAATCTTTTATAGGTACCTAACGTAACCTAATTTTTTTTACATGCTGCCTTAATGACTGCGTTACCTCCAAGCAGTCAATACTCATATAAAAACTAAAGAACCACAGTGGGATATCTCAGCAAATAATCGGTAAGTATACTCGTACACGTGATTCATGAAGTTACCGTTCAAAGTGACTAAAGTATGGAATAAACCAGTACATATTTTCATGGCTTTTTCTTCAAGTCTGTGAGTTAAATACACTAACAATTTACAGTATCCAAATTATCCCTAAAAGCACAGTGTATTCTGAAGCGACGAAGCATCTAAATTGCTTAATTGGAGAGGAAGGACTGAACCGCGTGATTCGCTTTCTGTCCATGGATCATGCAGAGACTGACTTTTTACAATAGAACAGAGAATGCAATAGTGAAACCAAATTTAAATCTTGTTCTTGAGGAGACTTTATAAAAATATCGGTCGGTTTCCATAACCTACCTATGCCTCGCTGCCGATAGATCATGTAACTGCTGCAAAGGCACAGTTACGTTTGAAAAAAGTTAAGCTACATGGGGCACACTAAAAGTTTTGCACTTCTAGCTAATCGAAGCTATTTGAATTTCGAATGTTATATTTTTTAAAACATTGCAACCTTCTTGGTAATAAAAATAAAAAACCGGCCAAGTGCGAGTCGGACTCGCGCACGAAGGGTTCCGTACCATTATGTATAAAAACGCCAAAAAAATCTGGTCTGTTGTATAAAAGCCTCACTTAAATATTTAATTGTTTTATTGTAGTAATATGTTTACGCACAACGCCATCTCTTGGACCGAAAGGTAACTAAACTTACGTCGAATGTACCCACCACCCACTTAAATATTTATTTTATTCTGTTTTTTAGTATTTGTTGTTGTAGCGGCAACAGAAATACATCATCTGTGAAAATTTCAACTGTGTAACTATTACGGTTCATGAGATACAGCCTGGTGACAGACGGACGGACGGACGGACGGACGGACGGACAGCGAAGTCTCAGTAATAGGGTCCCGTTTTACCCTTTGGGTACGGAACCCTAAAAATTGGTGGGAAATCATTTGTCAATTTTTTTATCACACATCAAAGTTCTACGTACGCAACGAAAATGGAATTGTCGTAAAGATTTTAGAGCGATGATTTTTCATGATTTTAAAACTTCCCTCTTCGCGCAAGACTGTGCAGCTCGTCTTCAAAATGCTTTTGGGAGAGAAGCACCTTATTTGAGCACCGTGAGGCGATGGTTTGCTGAATTTGAGAGAGATCGGGTTTCTTTACATGACGAATTATTGTTTTGAACCCGAGAAAAAACAGCAATCTTGTGAATGGGTGTTTGAAAATGAGAACAGGCCAACAAAAGTGAGGCAGGCGAGAAACGTTGGTAAAGAAATGATCGCGTTTTTCTTCTCAGCCACTGGTCCCATCTGCACAATTCCACTTGAAGATCAAAAGAGTGTTAACGCCGAGTGGTATTCTACAATTTATTTACCCAAAATGTTACAAAAAGTTCGCAAAAGACGACCAAAAAGCCGCATTCTTCTACATCATGACAACGCTTCTTCACACACGGCCAACCAATCAAACTCATTTTTAGTCTCCAAAACAGTAAACTCGTTACCCATCCTGCACATAGCCCCGACCTAGCACCCTGTGATTTCTATATTTTCCCCAAAATCAAAGATTTGATGAGAGGTTTCACTCTTACCAACTCCGAAGAGGCAGTAATAGCGTTCAATCAGCACATAGATAACATGCATTTAAATCTGTGGCCCCTCCTGTTTTAAAAAATTGTTCGATCGCATGAAAAAATGTTCAAAATGCAAAGAAGAGTATTTTGAAAAGCAACAAACATAATATTTAAGTAATAACATGTTGTTTTTTTAAGTTATGCAAAACTTTTAGTGTGACCTACGTATAACAATAAGCTAAGACATTCGTATCTTTAAAACTGATCCCCGCTCTGAGAGTCTTTATTTTGTCAAAGATAAATGGCGGTAAAAGTGGTTACAAAATGAAACGATTCCTTATTGGCAACAAGGTAAAAAGACACTTAAAAGTTACGATGATTCCAGTCCATCCATAAACCTCAGTAAGACACCTAGCAACTTTCAAAATATTATATTACAAAATTACTGACAGTTTGATAGAATGTGCTGCTACAGTAAATTTCGCAGTATCCATCATTCAGCCAGCCAGCTTTGAGAAGTGAAAGCTTGACGTAGACATCTAACTTTTGGTTAGTGTAACAAGTCCGGAGGCTTTTGAAACCAAAGGAATATTATAACAATCCAAAAATAAGCCAGTCAATCAACTGTCATAATTATCCAAAACATGATTATTGAAAACTTTATAAATCCACCAGAGCATATAACTTCTCAAGACGGCAGAAAGTTTTTGCCGAGCAAGTTGGACGGTGTGTTCAAAACTCTGAAGAGGTTTGTCGAAGCTTCGCCGCCGCCTGTCGGTGAAACTCCCCTTAAACTTAAGACCCACCCCGCTAACCAATATCTGCTGAGTGTGACATGTTCATTGCAGAAAATTTGAATGACGTATGATGAAATTGCGAAATACGCAACTATATAAGTTTGTGTTATAATGACGTACGCAGGCACACCAACAATAAACAAGATGATACAGAAAAGCGATAAGTAGTTGGATTTGTTTTGCTTTAATATATTTTTGCAATATTTGGTCTTAAGTGATTCAATTTGAACTGTGAAGTAGTTATGCGTAGTATTTTCAGTTACGATTTTATTCAAGTAATTTCTTCTAAAAATATAGACATAAAAAGAAGTACTGACCCATGGATTTTACTCAAAATACCAATTCCTTGGAGACTTACTGTCTCCAAGGCTGAAATTTTACAAACAAATTTCCTTAAAGTACAAGTGGTAAGGCCGGATTTTTCGAAATACTCATGGGATAACAAAATAACGAGAATTCGTATTTTAGATTCAAAATTACTTTTTTTATGTTTCCCTAATTTACTTCAGTTTTATCACAATCTATCATAATCACTAAAAAGTATTAATTCACTAAAATACCTACTTCCCGGAATTTTCTGATTCTCCTGGGAATTAGTATAAATAGAAATTCTAATTTATAATTATAATTATTATCGTTTCAAATTCCAATTCAGTTTAGAGCTGGAGTAATTAGAATCACTAATTACGTTTAGGATAATTATTATCTCATGGGATAGGGATTAAAAAAGATTTAAGTGTACATTTTTATTCCATTTTCGGTTACGATGCTTTGTTGCCATAAAATACATAAAATTAATAATAGTTCAAACAGCATGAAGGACTCAAAAAAGACATCCGTGGGTCCGTGGGTAGATATAATAACTTTTTTTATTATTTGTTGAGATGGATGATTTATTAAGTACGTTGTGAATTTTTCTACTATCTTACTCTTACGCTTAGACCGACATAAAAAAACATCCTTTACGGTTACTTGTATGGGGGCCCCACAACACCTATTCTTTGAAAATATTTCCGTTTAAGAGACAGCTCTGTGACAGACAGCCATCGGACGCTGAAGAAATCCATTTCATTACACTTCAGAGTGCGGAATGCTAAAAACGATATATGTTTATTAAATTAAAAACATTCGCCGTCCCTGGTAAATACAGAGAAAATAAAATTCCACAGAACTCGGACGATCGGGAGTATGCGTCGGAAACTTTATTAGGCTGATTGGCGTGGCTTCCGGAGCACTCTCTTCAATACAATGCTCCCCACAAATCAATATCCGCTCCCATCTACTTGTATACAGCGCGTAATGGATAATGTCGCCGGCCGAATGGTCGAATTATTAAAAACCTTTAATTAATCATCGAATCCCTAATACCCGGAAGATGCTTTCTTACTTTTGTATTTAGAATTTATATACGAGTAATTCGGTAATTGTTGCCGTTAAAAGGATTTATTCAGGTTCTTCATAATATTCTCATCTATCTTTCTATGAAGTATACAAAGGCGAAAGGTCACTCACTCATCACGAAATCTCGAAAACCTCTCGACTTGTAAGATGAAATGTAACAGGGTGGTAGTTTATAGTTAGTAGATGTCCACTAAGAACGAATTTTTTCATATTTCCCCCATGAGTTCCCAAAAAGGGGTTCAAAGTTTGTATGGAAATAGTCAAATTTATTTCCACGCGGGCAAAGCTGCGGGCAACAGCTTGTTATTTATAAATGTCAAAACACTCATCCGCAATTGGCCATCATGGTGGAGTATAACCCTAACTCCTCGCATTTGAAGAGCTGAGAGAGAAGAGAGAGGGTAAACAATTAGGCGCGTCATACCAGCACATTCCTGGTGAATTATCACACGGCCACTGAAATTCATTTGTTGATAAAAATACTCCACCATTTCCCTGGGCATACGTACCTACACGTAGAACGTAAAACGCACAAAGCATTACAAAACATAATGCAAGTTAAGTAACAAAGATAATACAAGTTACTAGTTGCTTTGTCCGTTCGCGCTCGGACGCAGCTTCGCGTCGGAAACTTCACAAAGTGCCTTCCAGTGTCTTTGTATACTCCAAGCTTTGTTCCCTTAACCACACTAACTCCCACAACCGATATTTATGTAATAAAGTGAAATTGTTTGTTTCTCCGTAGGATTTTCTACTAATACAACTTTGCGCTATTCAGCTAACGAACAATATTCTTTGTAATCTATTAAAAGAAAAATTGCCCTCTAGTTTTAATAAGTTTTTCGGCCTAAGCTAATAAAATAGTCGTATATGCTTGGAAGGAATAAACCGACTACAATATTACAAACTCAGTCAACACGTGCTAGTTTTACGAGCTAGCTAGAGGTTTATAAACTTTAGACATACCTACAGAAACGATGACCTGTTATAATTAAGTATTGTTTAAGTTTCACAAAATAGGATATTATTGCAAAGCTTGGTCTAAACTCCCGTTTTCGGTATTCTAATAAATTTTCTATCCCGCTTTTCTTTCCTATTATAGAAATGAGCAAACAACTATGAGTAATAAGTAGGTATATCAGCAGACATGTATAGCACACGCATAGCATTTGACAACTTTCTAGCACCCAAACAAGATGAAAATCAAGATCCAGAATCATGCTCAGGATACTTAGATTAATTCTGACTCCAAGATAGATAATGTCACAACATGTGTCATCTTAAAACTGTTGTTTTACTAAACATTTAATTTTTTTTGTTGAAGCAGCGTGGTGGAGTATGATCTAAGTCTCCTCGATGGTGAGAAAAGACCCGTGCTCCGTAGTGGATCATTAATGTGTTAAAGCTAATCCAGTGATTTGTGAGTTATGAAGGAAATTTATTCTTATTCAAATAACAATTTTTAGTGCAATAACTGTACGAAAACGTCCAATATATCAACCACATTGGTACGGAAAACTTCAATTTCAATTCCTATTCGTTAAAAAGAATAAATGGGATACAGTTGCAACTGAAAAGCTCAATGAATTTTAATTTTACAGACCTCGCAAAGCGATCGAACTGAATTTTGCATTCCCCGAATACTCAAATTTTATGGCATATCGTACATATAAAGGACCTTAATGTATAACATTCAGTATGTAAACGAAACTAAATCGACCAAATAAGAACGTTACAAATAAACTGCAATAAATGAAAATACAGCTGGTGAACTCCATTATACGAATACATCTTAAGAAGGAAGTTTCAGTGTTTTACCGTACAAGATATGTACATAATCTTCTAAGATTTTGCGTATTAGTCAAAAATCTGGAATATGCTATCAGTTTTAAGATTTCTTTAGAGTAGGTTGTACTAACCGAAACTAGGAAAACGGAAGCTTCGGTTTGACTTCGACATAAAAGCACTTTAAAGCTTAATATTTCGCTAACCTCACTCTCATGTTATAAAGACTCCATGTTAAACACAAAATAAAATTATAAACATAAGAAATCTTATGTACCTAAACTAGAGAATTTTCTGCAAAAACTAAATTCACTTTCAAAATTTTCAAACCTTTTCCAGCTTCAAACAGGTTAATTAGAAACAGGGTTGAAAATTTAAAATGACAAGTACGTTTAAAATCCACTCAAACTAGATCTCTTGAGAAATAGCTATTTCAGTAAACTTCGTACAATTTAAAAAGGCTTCAACTGAGAGCCGCGGAAGGTGAGATACGACTGGAGGATGCTTTCGGAGCTGAAGTAAATCAGAATAACATTAATAAGTAACATTTCTTCTTTGAAATGAGTTACAGGAATAAATGAATAGTAACACGGTTTTTTAATACCATAGAATTTACTTGAGTGATGGTGTTTTACTTGAATAATAACGCCCAAACACAAACCATGGTTATTATATGAACGAACTTATGTGATTACGGGTTATCGTAACGACGTAAGTTCGTTTATAAATCGTGTATGGAATTTATAATGAAGTTAAGAGCGAGCTATCAAAACTGAATGTGTATACAAAATTTCATATCTCTAATGTTAAATTGAGTTAAAAATAAAATGCCTAAAGGTGAATTTTTGGCCTGGCATATTTACTGGTAAGTAATTGATCCATTCTTATAAATTAAGGGAATAATATATTTTATATTATATAGGACAAAGATGGGAAAACCGGCCTAAAATAGTGTCATTCATTCGTAGCTTCTGTGTATAGGTGCTTAGGTGCCACTGTATTTTTGCATGATTGTGGGCTTAAGTACTTATTTCATTAAATTTTACGTGTGATTTACATACTAAGGATCAAAGCGCTGGTAACATAAAATCGGCTAATTGTAGTGAGTTACCAAAATATGATTTTATAACTTTACTAATCTAATAGGCTTTTGAGGGATGTGTAGACAAGCCAAGGGATAAAAACATAATTTAGAGGTAAGAGTAGAAGTCCAAGTAGGATTCCAAATGATTGTTGTATAAATTATCTAAGTTATCATACCTAGTATTAACTCTCAGACTCATAATATTTAAGCCCACAAGAGAAATTGCTCATAGACAGGAAATGACTTTTGACATCCCCTAATTCCTGAATCCTACTTAATATTATAAATATGCGAAAGTTTGTAAGGATGTGAGTGAGTGAGTGTGTGTGTGTGTGTGGGTTTGTTACCCTTTCACGCAAAAATTACTGAACAGGCTTTCATGAAACTTTGCAGTAATATAGCTTAGACATCGGAATAACATAACTTATTATTTATAGAGATTTTTCAAGGGACTTATTCCCCGAAGCGAAGCGAGGGCGGGTTTACAAGTAAACAATTAATTTCAATTGCAATCATATTACAGCGAACATACAATGCAATGCAATGAGTATTAAATCTTCGATGAAATATTGAAAATCATTTGTGCTGGGGGAAGCAGCTTCCGAGAGTCGACACGTCGTTAAAGTCGGATCAGTATAAATGAGTGGGGAACGCTGACGCCTACATAACACGGCTTTCTGGGGAGCAGACCCATTTACAGGAAAACTTTTATAGAATGTCCCTTATCGTTGTAAGCACACCGGCTACGTTAGATTTCTGAGTAATGATCACGGACTCGTTAAGGGTATAATGCATCCATAAATCGGTATCGGTAACTTAGTTCCTAAGTAACTTTAATTGACAATTCGTTTTTTTCTCATTTTCTTTCAATTGATATTATAATCCTGGAAAGTGGAATACAAAAAAGTACACATTATATCAGTACATAACATAAACATCAGTACATAACAATGTAAATTAGTGAAAGCATGGAAACTCCCGAGGCCTCAGATTTATAGTACTAACTTACTAAACTAGAGTAATGCACTTACTTTTTGACGAGAATCTTGCCGGATTTGTCAGCCTTGAGCACAATTTTCGTATGTAGCTTCTCCAGAAACTTGATAGTTGGATTGTTGAATTGATTCAAGTTGTACGCCAACGCAAACAGCTCGTCTGTCCACATCTGTCAACAAAATTTGTTTTCTTAAAAATCTAGTAACGAGAAGGTTATAGTTATAAAGTTAAGAACTGTGTCCGCCAACCGTTCGCGCGTTGCACTGGAAAAACACTATTATTTTGAAATCACAAGCAGAAGCTTCAATTTTATTCACATGTATGGATGTTCGATACTCGTAGATGTAAAGGATATTTGTCTGACAAACAATATAGTATTAAAAGTTGTATTCAAAAATAAATTTTTATTAAAGTAGTACAGTAGGTAGATATACTATAATAATACCTTCTTGCAGTTATATTACTAATCAATTGTGTGTCTGTCTTTAGCTGTACCTATTAAGTATGTTCATTAAATCCGCTAAGTTATCTATTTGGATTCCTTTAGCGGTTACCATTTTTAGTACGGTCGTCGAGAATGTTACTATATTAATTAGGGCGGGAAAATAAGAAGTTAACACGATGGGTATAATGATTATTTTCATGAAGCTTATTGAAAAAATTGAAGCGAATTTTAAGAAGATTAAACACGCCCGGAGATGAGCTTAAAGTATATTTGTAGGAGCAAAATATTGTCACATCAATTAATTTAATAGGAAAAGTCTCAGATAGAAGTATATTTCCAAAACATATTTGTTAAAATATAATTAACCAAGTCTTAGTCAGGTATGCGAATAACTATGTACTTTATGTTATCGAAGACCTTATCACAATTTCATTTATCAATATACATAAAACCCTACCGTTACTGAAAGATTGAATGACGCCAAAACTACTGAACGCAAGAAGCTGAAACTTGGCATGCAGGTTCCTCGGGGAGTATAGGAGAGCACTAAGAGAGGATTTTTGTAAATTCTGCCCATAAACGGATAAAAGGAATGTTAGTCCGAAACCAAAATTCTACGCAGGTGAAACAGTGTGGAGATAAAATAGATAAAATATAGATTAACATATGAAAGGATGCGGAACATTATCAAGCGGCTTATTCTGGAACTTTTTAAGGGTGTTGGCAACAGCTTAATGCGTTGCGTAAGTGCACAAATTAAGCCATTACGATATTGAACCAAATATCTCACTATGTCACATTCGCATCCTTATCTTGGCTCATATCCAATCTTGGAGATAGGCCATTCGTTAGCCAAGGTCGCTACACCAAACATGGAGCTACTTTCTTTATTAGAAAGACTTTTAGTAGAAATAATGCTATAATGTTCGCGCGAAATGTGTACTGAATTTATGAAGATTAAAAAAGCACGTCCTAAGGAAAAAACCCTACTAGCTGAATATCTGATATGGTTCGTATTTTCTTGTTGGCTAACGTTATGACATCAATAACAAGCACTTTATCGTCGCTGGTTGGAATAAAATAGTTTAATTATTGTGTAATATTACTACTCGAAGCCCTCATAGGTGGTGACTTCTGCGTTCTAAGCGACCGACTAGTTGTAAATAAGCAACAGACGGCGTGTATTGAGTAGATAGATGGGTTGCCGCTGGTGGCAAAATTTTCTTCAGCGTTTCCGAGCCATATGCAATGGAGCAATGTAGTAGGACTTGTCTATGAAAAGAAGAGACCCGTGATCAGTGGTGGGTGATAAGGTGTGCTTTAGAATTTAGTAGACAGGAATTCCTTGTTTGTCCATAAAAAGCCTATAAACAAAATCGTTTCAGCTACATCCTCACGGAACGAATACCATTAATATTAATAGAATTCAAGTTCACAAACGCGAACTTGTTACCGAAGTGTTTCGAGCGGGACGTGAAATGTTCAATATTCGGATTGGTTGTTTGTACACACGGGCGAGTGATGGATAGGCCGGGCAGCCGACGCGACACCTAATTCAATTTTCAGCGTTACGCATCATCTACCTCCTTCCGACCCTTCCCAGGGCAATGCTCCGACGGTCTAACGTATTGGCAAATCATGCCCCAGTTACTGAGCACTCACAAATCTTAAGAGACTTGTGGTATCCCACTTTATTTCAGGTACAAACATTGTTTGCGATGATGCTAAAATTGTTCTTCTTGTAGACCAGTTACAGTTCGACTTATTTGTTTTATAAAGTTTTAGCTGTCTTACTTAAAGGTTAATCCGACAAAAAAGAAGAGTTTCATTCATAATGACGACCCGAATGGTGCAATAGTTAACACGCTAGATCGCTGCTCCAAGAGTCCTGACTTTGATTCCCAGCGAGGCGAAACTTTCAATTTTCTTTCTCGGATTTGATGTGTGTCCTTAATCCTTATCTTGTGTATTATCCATAACACCCACGACATAGGGAATCGTAATGTGGGGCAGTGAGTGTGTAGCATATGTTTTATTTATTTTATTACAATATCCTAAATATATCCAATACTTAGTAGATAGGTATCCGAATGTATTCAACACTTCGTACAAAAACTTCAGATCGAATTTTCTTCACCAGGAACTGTTTTGTATCAATAAGCTGTAGCTAATTTCTACTTCACTACTAAAGACTGACTGAAATACTTCATTTCTATTTGTGTTCAGGATATAATGTCATTGTTCAAAAATATAACGAACAGTAATGAAACCGTGCACCAACAATTTCCATTAAACTAGTTTAACTTGACCGTTAAAACGTGTGTTCTGCAAACAAAAATACGTAATAGAACGAGAATAGAATGCTCAGCAACGACACGTGGGAAAATACTAGGAACAGAGGAATCACACAAAAATAGAGTTTTTATTCAACCCCGATTGAAGGAATTCTGCAACGGATTCAATAGATTTTATGTAATGAATAAACAAGATTTAAAAAGTAACCTTTATCGTATTTACTTGCAAAAGAATTACAATATTACCCACTGACAGAATAAGAATCAACTCTGACCTTGCCTAACCATAATTAAAATTAAGACAGTCAAAATAACAAAATTGCCAATTACATTGGTAATTAGCAGCAATAAAACCTCATGATTTAGTCGTTTTTACGTTTAATGAAATGTCTTTAATAACTGTGTTTTTGAAATCAAGGAAGCACTGGTAAGTATAATGAGATCATGAGTCATTAGATGGAGATGGAAGGTAGAATTGTCATGAACAAGCATTCAGATACTTTTGAACACTGACAAATCACTTTTCGTCAAAGTTTGATATCAATTTTGTAAAAACTGAAAGAGGCAGCCTGAAGAGAATCTCAAGTCGTAACAGGTCATTGAGCGGTAATCAACTTATTATTAGAAAATCCTTAGATTTTCTGATAAACAATAAAACACTTTTAAAAACAAAAAAAGAGAGCAACAAAAAATCTGATCTTCTTGCGAAACTCAATCTCTTATGATCGTTATACCAAATAACAGTAGAATCTAGACTTCCAATCGACACCCTATAAATAGACACCCTATACCTATGTATATATTATACTGTACATAATATGTATACTGCCATTTATTCCAGTTCTCGCCAGCCAATTTGTATCCGTAGTAATTCCAATAAAAACCCAGTCTTCCATCAGTAGGTAAGTCAATTGGCGCAGACAAATCACGGACGCCGAAGCGAAATATTTACACCCTATCAGTTCCTCCATAAATTATCATCGCATCGTTTTCCGTTCAGCTATAAATTTTCTATTCATTACAACGATAAAACCTAACATTTACAAATTACAAAGTCCCGAAATTCCGGACGCTTATTTAATGCGAAAGTTGCAAATACCGATATATCTTCGATAAAACACTTTACCCATTTTAGGACATGGGTTTGTCCACTTAATAAAATATCTGTGATTATGTTTACCACACTGCCGCGATACAGATTGGTGGAGTGGTTAAGGGTATAATCACTAATGTAATTTCGGAAGTGCTTAACCAAAACCTTAATAAATAGTATCGATATCCCCTAGAATGTAAATGTATCGATAACAATTGGGACCGAACATTGGGAATAACAATTGTTTTCACTCATACCTATTTGCAAGTACGGAAGTATCTGAAAGCTTTGCGACAATCTCTCACCTGTCCAAATTCTAAGGGTGCCTTTCCACCAGAGATGTACTATGCTACGTTGCTAAGGATGCGTTTGAGATCTACCAATCACATATATTGGCTTTCCTAGCAACCTTCTTACGTATGAATATGATTGGTGGATGGCAAACGCATCCTTAACAACGTAGCATAGCACATCTCTGGTGGAAAAGCACCCTAACAAAGCCCATTCGTTTTTCAGGCGATAGCCCAATTGACATACTAAAGAGTGCTAAAATAAGAAATATCGCTGTGAAATCTCGGCAACAATTTTGTGCATTTAACGCCAAACTTTCACGTAGATAATTGTCGTAAGCAAATCTTTCGACTTAGTGCTCATACACACGAACGGCACGAAGTCAACGGCAGAGACAACTGCACCGGTTGGCGGCGGCCGTCGACGTGTCGGCGGCAGACGTCAACCTATGTCGACGATTGCAATTCGATGTTGACATGTCTACGGCCGCCGCCGACACGTCGACGGCCGCCGCCAACCGGTGCAGTTGTCTCTGCCGTTGTCTGCCGTTGACATCGTGCCGTTCGTGTATATGAGCCCTAGGCAAAAGCTACGCGTACGAACGAGACAACTTCTTTTTCATTGCATCCCATACAAATGCCAGCTTTCCGCTCCCGTGATTAAGAATCATTGTAGATTGACGGCGAGAATTTAAAATGCCTTAAGTCAATTTACTGTGAAAGTGTGAACAAACGTAACAAATTTAGACAGGCACTCGACATTGGTTAGTAATATTTAGTCCTATTCCTAGTTGTTGAATAGTCCAGTTCCAGTTTGTAATTCTTGGTAAGAGACATCCCCATTCATTTACAAATGTGTTGTAACCCCCGAGGTTTGTTCGCTTAGAGGATATGCCTCTAAAAAATTGTATGTAGGTATAACCCTTTTTTTATTCTTCGTAGGCGTACTGTAAGACATGGATAAAAAATTTACAAAGAAACATTATTTATTCAAAAACTTGTGGAATAAATTCATCATACGAGATCATTGTAATGTTTCCGTCATATAAAATGGGACAAGGCAGTCTCAAATAGTCTCCATAACAATAAGAACGGGTGTATTCTAACCTTTTGTTTTTTCTTGTCTTACATGTCAACGTTTTCTTTGTCTCATCGGAATATAAACAATGCTACACTTTCATTACAGAAAGATGTCATCTTATAAATGAACTTATGATTTTTTAATCTTGTAGGTATTTTATTTTGGTACTTTTTGAGTTATGTGCAGTTATCGATATTAAAGACAGTTCTTTTTTTAAGAGGTTAGTTTTTTGGCAAGGGTTACATATTGTATTGCCTTCTTTTGTAAAAGTCAATAATTCAAACTTTATATCAAAGACCTTCTATTCCTTGGTTTAAAAGAAAAAAATGATTCTTAAAAAAATGCATGACGAATCGACTTCCAATTGCTGCGCCATATGTTCATGAGGAATAAACAAAAAATCAAAAACAATCTCTTCCAAAGATTCATCTTCAAGTGTTGAATGCGTCATCCATAAAACATGGTCCGTACACATATTCCAGTTTTATATAAATTCAATGGACACATTGTCCACTAGTTGAAACATATTTCCCTATAATATGGTTATCCACTACCGGAGAACACACGAAATGAATAGTAAAGCATCATCATAAAGCTGCAAACAAATATAGTCGCCACTTCAACGCCGTGAATTTCATCCTGTAAATGCAGTTATGCTACGCTCGGAACTTCGGTGGAATATAATGCTTTTAATATTTCACGTTGGACTAAAATCAACTTAAAACCTTTTGTGACTGTAGTAATAGTTACAGTAAAAGTTATTTTCAAAACACTTGCTCGTAAAGTTGCTATTTTTTCTTTAGTCTTACGCCCGGAATGCGGTTTATTACACACTAGTGCGTATTACTTTTCATTGCCGCACTAGTGTTTTTCTTATTCCACTTTTTTTTAATATCCGTAAAGAGGTTGTTACCGAAAGATTTATTATTTTGTAAATAAATAAACTTGTTGTACTTAGTCAAAATCTGATAAGATAAGATTATACTTCATCTAATTATGTATTAAAGCATTTAAAAAATACAATATTTTAAATCATTAATTACCGTAAATTCCTATTAGAAATTAATACATAATTATTTAGTTTAATATATTGTGGCTGAATGGCGGTGTTCTTTGCCTCAGCTCTGGACTTAGCCTGCGCGCCTGCGCGCCTGCGCGCGCATAGTTATTCAACCAAAGATACGGCGCGCGAAAAAATAAACCTCCGCGCCATTTTGTGCAAACATTTGTTCGTTTATAATTTGCTGATTTGTGACTGAAAAATGTCGATACCTAATTGTTTTTTTCCTCGCAAGTGTGTTGAAAAACGTCGTATGATACGCGTGTGCTTTGTTCATTACAGTCGAGGCGGTATTGCACAGCCCGAGCCGCAAGGCGAGGGCTGTAATAGAGCCAAGACCAACTTCGCGCACTTATATCATAATAATATAATAATAATCATACTTTATAAACGAGGAATATAATGTGGCTGAAAAAAATGTGCTAGTTTAAAAAATCAGTAGGTATCATCATGAAGAATACCTACTGAACAGTTCAATGGTTCTACAGTCTACAGTGCAGGGGCCTTTGAGAGCCTAGAATCTAGATTATAATCCACCCAGCAGCTTCAGTGCCTATTGATAGAGGTGTTGCTGGCTAACCCAAAAGGCGGAGGCGTAACTACAACAATCTAATGATAAAAACTGAGACAAACAGCTGTAAGTGCCCTCAAAAGCACGAAAGCGTTCAAGTTTTAATTTTATTACACTAAATAAGGAACACTAGTTTGGAGCAACCAAAAGAGGATCTAAGACCTTCCATAAACTGAGCTTATGTTTAGAAATAACACTCTTTGTCGAAGAGACAATCTTTGTCTACTGTTACGATTAAGGGCACTTTTAGTGTCATGCGGATTTGCTCACGCACGCGGGATTGCTCCGCATGCGTAGCACCCGCAAAGAACAATTTCATATAGAATTTACTGTAAAGCGTGAAAAACGCACGCGGGATGGGGGACGCTGTGCGGGGCGTCATCCCGCAGCGGGGCATCCGCATGCATGGCCTATCCATACAACTTCAGTACCCATTTTAGAGTCGTGCGGGGCGCATGCACCGTATTGTACTAATCGTCTACGCAACCCGCACGTCAACCCGCAGAAGACTAAAACTTAAACTGCGTATGATCCGCAGCGTGAAATTTCACGCATGCGGAGCAATCCCGCGTGCGTGACCAAATCCGCATGACACTAAAAGCGCCCTAACTAGGTATTTACCTATTTACACATTCTGCTAGTCCGAAGTTTCGTTGTTATATTTTGCTTGAAATTTAGAGTAGCAGACAAAGATGCTAGTATTATCGCATCGAGAAAGTGTGCCTTTAGTATATGACGGACATTTTTGTTTCAGGTTCCATAACTTATAACATTCGATATTTTATAACTCATAACGTTCAACAATATCCGGCACAATGAGACATAATAATAAGTAACTGACACATGCATCCGTTATTTTATTCACATCATCTAGCACGCGCTTTCAACAGGTGCAGTGTTACCACGTGTAAGAGAGATTCTTATCTCATTTCATCATATATAGAAATTCAAACAGAAGAGATGAAACGCTTGCAGGACGCTAGGATGTAAGACATTGAAAATCTGGACCTCATCCAGATAAAATGACATGAGGTTTATGTAGCGTCCACATCAAATAAGATTCTGCAATTTCATCCACGTTGGCAATTAGATAAAGTTGTTGCCATTAGAGAATTCGTGTCTGTACCCTGACCGTACATTTAGGAACGGAGTATTAAAAATTGCTTCATCGACCCAGGTAATCTCGGCGTCTCGGCGTTTACGGAGGACGACGGAACGGATTAAGTTTCATTTGCTCCGCTATTAGCTCCTGGTATTTAGACTTATGTTAAAGAATTAAATTACACATTTTGCTCAGCAAACTCACTAAGAACTTTTTTATATTACCTTCCTCGGTAACGTCCAAGATGTTGGTGAATTTCGCCAAATCACACTTGTCCCGTTTCGATAACAGGTATTTCTCATCCAGAGTCCTATTCAACACGATCACGTTACGATATCAAATCCAAGCGATATACATCTTAACATGTTATAAAGATATAAACCTAATTGTAAATTAAAATTTTAAAAACCCCGCAACGTTTTGTACAGCCTCATCTAGTATCCCGCGGTTGTACTATAATAAATCATATTATAATAAATATATAAATGGCGCTGAAATGAAAAAGCCTTACAAAATTTTGGAAAAGAGCTGATATTCTTCAAAGTGCTGGACAGATTTCTACCAAACAAAGCTAAGATCCACCACAAGAAAACTGGCTTGCCAATGAAATAAACCGCAGTAAAATTGGTAAATCCGTTTAAGAGCTACCGGGCCATGAGGCAAACACAGATGGACAGACAAGTTAATCTTTTAACACGCCTCTATTTAAGTCCCCCACCACGTCGGTCTGTCTGGTTGGGAACTCAAAAACGGCTGAATGGATTTTCAAGCGATTTTCACCAATACAAAGAGGAGGAAGTTTCGGGTGTATCATTTCTAAAGGTTTTTTAAACACTAGTTGCATGATGGCGATAAATTTTAATAATTTCGAAAAAAATTATAATGCCTGGAATTTTTCAGGGAAAACGCTGCCAATTAGGCAGCGATTTCGCTGAATACCTAATGGTGATGGATATGCCTAATGATGAAATATTCCTCTTTTCTAGGTCTAAATTCTAAAATAAAGTCCGTGGTGAAATTATATTATTAAATGACGCAATAAGCAGTGGTGTCTACCACATGGGTATCAGTGTAAAACGTAGTAATTGCCCACAATTAGATATGGAGACTGGGCAGTGGGCAGTAACCCGCAACCCGTGCAAATTGAGCTTGATTCAATCACGCAGCACTTGACACTTGTTTGCAGCTCAAATGAGTTCAATCTGTAGGGGTCGTAATAACTCATCACTACATAGTACTTATAAAACAAAGTCGCTTCCTCTGTCCCTTTGTGTCCTTAAATCTTTAAAACTACGCAACGGATTTTGATGCTTGATGATTTTTAATAGATATGTAGAGTGATTCAAGAAGAAGGTTTATATGTATAATAACATCCATTAAATAGTTAGTGCACCCGTGCGAAGCCGGGGCGGGTCGCTAGTTTGTTAATATGCACGGACTATGCAGACAGCTCACTCTCTACTTGAATTTTGTTTATTGATCTTATAGATAGGTAAGTACAAACTGTTGAAATTATGTATGCATCTGCCGTTGTCTGAACGTGGGAAACTCATACCATGTCTAATCTTGTGCAAATTAGAAATAAATTATCACTTGTTTCAGTGAAGGATAACATCCGTGACGAAACCTGCACACCTGAGAGTTCTCCATAAAAGTTTTAGATTGTATGTATAAAGAGCCCAGTTAAAATTTACCACGCACTTCTTCCTTGCACATTACAAAATAATTGATTCAATTTAAAAACACACATTTATAAAATTTTCAACCGGTATGATACTTTCATCTGTAATGTACAAGCTACTCGGTTAAACTATTAACAGAATGGGTCAAGCTATCCAATAATTCAAACCAATGAATTGGCAGGCTTACCTGTGCAATTTCCTTTCGAGTACAGCAAAAGTTGATGAAGGTGATATTGACGAAGTCCATCCCATAGCAGACTGTGACGGTCTTCTCTTCCAGGGAGCCTTGAGAGCCGATGAGTACGACATTTCGGATTTTCGGATCCTGCAACAAGGAAACAGATATATTTATTTTGGCCACTAGAACAGTAAAGTTTCCCAAAGAGTTCCAAATCAACTTGTATCTTCATCTACTTCTTCGATATCTACCAAATTGAAATCTGCAGCATACGAATTGTGACATTAACGCCTCATACTGTCCCAGTAAAAAGATTTTGTTCAACAGGTTTTCCAATATCGCAGCGTGGTGAAGTTTAAAATACGATTATAAAATATTAATTTGAATAATCTGTTAGCTCACGCAGATATAAACGCGGTTCATTCGTTGTCAGTAAATTTTCATTATCTGATTCACAAACACCTACTTTCATCTTTCCCCTTTTTATTTTCCGAAATTAATTCAGTTTGCCTACGAATACATAGAGGTAATTACAATAAAGTAAATGATAAAAAGTATACAGTAAAAAAGTGAATATAGGTATTATTTGGATTCTTGAAAGTCGTTGCTAGTTTTAGGTATATCATTGATATTAATTACCTACAGCAAAAACTGGTGCGACCAAAAACAAATCACGATTTTTAGTATCCGGCTTAGAAAATAAAATTTTCCAAAAAAATCTAAGTTACTGGATGTCACCCTGATTTTCGCGTAAATTGAGTTAATCAGATCTCCATATTTTGAGGTCTCGTATGTGAGGTTTCGTATGTTTGTATGTGTGTTTGTAACACTGTTATAACTTTAAGCTTGACCGATACGCGGTAAACGGCATTCGAAAAAGATCTTCTTAACATAAGTTTTCTAAAAATATTAATCGATTCAGTCTGGTAGATTTAGAGTTATTAAAAACAAAAGTCAGAACATTGATTTGACTTGATGACTTCAAAGGCGGTTAATCCGTGCAGGAGATGTCGTTGACATATCAATATGAATACGAACCCCAAAGATAACACAAATACAGTAAGCCCGAGAACAAACATCTGTCACGTAAATGTCCAGCGGTAGATTCCGACACAAATAATTGAGATGCACAGTGCATATATTGCGTCAGCGACCACTGCAATCGACACCTCAGTTTCGACATAACAACATGTCAACGGACATCTATCTAACCGCAATAACTATGTGTATAACAGTGTTGTTATTCCAGTATCGATGAGACTAAGTGTCCACGCAGACTGACTGCAGCCACCGGCGGCTGTGGCGCTGTGGCGCTTCTTTTAAGAAGCGCGATCCGGCCAACAGCCAACAGTTCAAATAACAGTGAGCAGAATTCAGCCGAAGCGGCTGTCGGCCGGACCGCGCTTCTGTGGCCGCCGGTGGCTGCAGTCAGTCTACGGGGACACTTAATTCTACAGAGATATCTAAAAAATAAGTATGTACCATTCATTTTTAAGGGAGGATCTAGTTCTCTATAAAGTCAACAGCGTGTGATGTCCGCCAATCGGACTTTGGTCAGCATGTTGAACATTTGTTATGGATTGCGATGACGCCGATGGTGATGATTTCCTGTTAAATTTTGCTATATTCGACAAGTATAGTGTTTGAGTACCAGCTAATAACATCTAATAACAGTTCACATTTTATGAAACACAAAAATTTATCTCTACAAATGTTAACGTTTTACTTTATGTACGTAGCTTAACTTTTTCA
The DNA here is from genome assembly GCA_905404135.1 of Hesperia comma. NCBI lineage: Eukaryota > Metazoa > Arthropoda > Insecta > Lepidoptera > Hesperiidae > Hesperia > Hesperia comma. Next base: position 13,229,382 of record FR990022.1, on the reverse strand, counting down.
CGACGTAGGTACTGGAAGTTGACAAAATTTGATCGCGACATCGTCACCCTAATACACTAGTGTAACATCGTGTTACCTACCCTGTCCGTTAGTTTACACTAAACGGTCTGAATTAGTGTTTGTGTTGAACAACCACCTCGCCTTGTTTAACTTAGTGTTGACCGACCCCATACATGGTAGCGACCGCGGTTAGATTAGGTATTGTGATTACTTGTCATTACATTTAGCCTCTCGGGAGCTTACCGCAACTGACTGTCTAAGTCGGCGTGACTAATTGAAAGCCGAACTGATTAACGATAAGAATAATTAATATACATAATAATAGTAGTCTTTATTGTACACAAGATAGTGAGCTTTAGTAAGCTTTGGGATAATAGAGCAAGATCCCAGGGCCACCAGACGTCACGTATTTTCTGACGAAGGAAATGTGGACGATTGAGTAGTGTTAGTATGTACTAAGAACGCATGCCTACCTGCTAGCTTGCTCAGACGGCCAATTTTCAGGTATCAGGTAATCAAGGTACATAAAAACATTACTTACCTCACGTAAATTCTCCAAGCTGATTTTTACGTATATTTTAGGCAATATCCTTAAAAATAAGTCGCCAATACTCCCAGACACTTTCCGTCGGCCGTATTGCTTTGCAGACGCTTTAAAGCTCCCAAATTTATTAGAGTCTCCAACGCCTGACGCATTTTACATACATACGGTAGGTACTTGTACGCATTGCGTGAGATGCGTAAAGCAAATTGGTGCAATTAAAATGCGTCAGGCGTTGGAGACTCTAATAAATTTGGGAGCTTTAAAGCGTCTGCAAAGCAATACGGCCGACGGAAAGTGTCTGGGAGTATTGGCGACTTATTTTTAAGGATATTGTCTAAAATATACGTAAAAATCAGCTTGGAGAATTTACGTGAGGTAAGTAATGTTTTTATGTACCTTGATTACCTGATACCTGAAAATTGGCCGTCTGAGCAAGCTAGCAGGTAGGCATGCGTTCTTAGTACATACTAACACTACTCAATCGTCCACATTTCCTTCGTCAGAAAATACGTGACGTCTGGTGGCCCTGGGATCTTGGACTATAATATATTAATTTGGTGTTTATAATAATAATGCCGATACGTATATTCATTGCGGCACATTAAGATTGCTTGTGTCCCAGACCAAGAACAGAATTAAATTTTTAAAAAGTGATTCAAATTTTCGTTAGGCCCCTTAGAACTTGGATTATGGCGCTATTTGAATCGTGTTTGATTCGGAAACCCTTAAGTGATTTTAAATGTAAAAAAATCCACGCGATAAAAAATAAGCATGATTTTTTTAAACTTTTGTCAACAGTTGTGCAAACAGTTGTAGACACTAATCTTATAAAGAACTTAAGCATTTTGAATATAGTTTTCAATCGTTTAATCTTAAAAAAAATCCGTCCAGTAGGTACAGTTAACCAATATTAATTTCACAGAAAGTAAACAATTTTTTTGCAAGCGAAATATAGATCGTAACAGCCATCTCAATGCAATAACGTTGTCTGGTGCGACGCGGAAATCACAACTTGGTAATACAATTTACAACCGTAAAAATTTTGATTGTCGAACCGAAGCGAGCGCGAGTTAAGTGTTTAATAAAATTTATCCTCCAAATTATGTAAAAGTTATCCAGCTTCGGCGGCGAAGATAAAGTAAATAAGAGTTAACGATTTACAGTCGAAGTTTGCCCCAAATCACATTTCACTGGAAATGTAACAAGGCTGACTGAAACACCAAGAACAAAACAAAGTGATCCAAAGAATCCAAACTCCAAACGTATATGGGGGCACAGTACTAAGGCACGCATTTTGACTAAGGTGTTGATTATGTAAAGTTAATGCTTGTTGAGTTTGGGCGTGTAAGAATCTTGGCTCTACATAAGATCTGATAACTTTTTGAGTGTTAGGGATTGTTCACACCAACGTATTGTCCGCCACCGACTGTGAGTATGCTTACTGTCAGCTCCAATATGAACGTGTACGCAGTTTGCAGCGTACGTTCACACCCAGCCGACGATACGCTATAGCGTACGAGGCATGACTAGTGTGAATAAAGGGGGTCAGCGACCGAAATTACGTTTGGAATGAACAATGCCTTAGAAACATTGCTACGTCTTGACAACGTTTTACATGAAAATCTTTTTGATGGGATTACAATTTTTTACAAACAGTATGAAATTCTTCATACAAAAACAGTGTTTATGTGCTGTATTTCTGACCGTAACGTTCAACCGCTTGTCGTAAATATCGTAAATATAAAAATAAAAGTAACTAACTTTTTTTTACTTTGACTTCGTGACAGAGTATTGTGAGAAACACTGCATGGACTCTACCTCGAACTCTCATTCGTTTATATTCGTTTATATTCTGAGTATTTTGATGTAATGCATGCGTGTATATATACCTAATCAAAGATGTAATGTTTGTTTTTCGTTTCATCAAATTTCATATCACAACACAACTATTTTCCAGAAGTTTCTCTTCAAAAATAGTTGATGGACGTTCAATTTATCATTAGACCCATGAACCGTTTAAAGTGTCGTTTGTCTAATAAGAACTTGTAACAAAATGAATAAAAGATTACACAGATAATCCTAATCCTTTCAATTTAAACAGCTTAGGTAGGTAGTGCCGCTCGAATTGGGGTAATGTTATAAAGATTTACAGATATACCCTTACCGACGGTGAAAATAATTAATTACCCTTTAAAGGCACGCTTAAATTGTAATGACGAAATAAGCAGCAATTTGCGAGTTTGAATATGCACTTATTTTGATTAAGTTAATTATGGGCGTAGGAGGAAAATTTTTTGAATCACCAGGTCTGTAACGAATACCACTAAAAAATACTTAGGAAATATTTGAAATAAATAAATGCATAATATAAACTTGTAGTACTTGTCATCTGATATACCTAACTATAATTTTAGCAACATTTGGTAATTTTTGACGTATCTCTACTTATTGATTTTGAATGGAATGTTGCATTAAATGATACATGCGTGTATCGTTGTGTAAGCAATCCGATCCATATTTAAGTCCATGCCGACCACCCTTGCTCATGGTGCACCCTGCTGAACAACGGATAAGGTTGTGACGCCTGGGGCCGTATTATGAACTCTTAATTCCAGAATTAATAATAAGGGGGCTGGTCCCTCTTTCAGAAGTCGTTTGCCCTTGTACCATCCAGTTTAACCTCGAAGGTTCTGTAGGCTAGTGCTAAGCCTTTAGCAGGGTAACTTACTAGTTACTACCACCCGCTTGCTTGAGTACGCAACCAAATGACTTCTTTCATTCGCTTACTTTCTTGGCCGACAGCGCATCAGTTAAACCTTTGGTTTATCGCTTTCCCATGGGAAATGATGACCACCTAACATCAGGCAGCTCGTCTACACGTTACCATAAAATAATAGATAGATAGCAGCTACACAGTACTTAACCTCAATAACACTGCAGTGCTATCAAATTAATGACATAACTCAAAAAGTATAATAGTACGCAATAAACAGAACATTATCGTAAACGAAATATAAAAAAGAAACACGCCCTTTCATAAAATTGCTCTCCGGGGACGCCAACTACCATTCCACAGGTAATGTAGCGAGGTTATTGAACATACATCATAATATACTCGTAACATTTTATGTACAGCTCATTGATCCGACGTTGATAGCCCATATTTGTGAAGAGTTTATGTGGATCAATCTGCAAATGCTTTTTTCATGTAATTGAATAGCCCATAAATAAGTAGAGCTACCATCTGACACTGATTGGTTATCATCACCTATAGACATCATTAACACCAAAGCATAATTGATGCGTTACTGGTCTAGAAAGAAGAGAGAAGTAATAAAATGAGAATATCATCAATATAGCCGAGGTCAATTGAATAAGCATATGGTATTAGAGATAACTCAAAAACCATAATGCGACAGTCCCAGTGATCGAACTCAAATTTTTGTTTAAAAAAAGCCACAGTTAAACATTACGTCAGATTACATTACATTAAGGGTTGTCACGTAATCCAAAATAATATAACAACGAAACTTAATAATTAAGGTAAGAGTATATTTTTACTAGTCATTTACCCTTACCATTCTTTTGAAAGTAACTACACGCCCCGTCCGATTGCCCTGTCTAGACGCCTCCGGCCGATAGTGTGAGTTGTGACTAAGCTCCTTAGGCCGTGGTGCTAGGGTTGTTTAAAGGACATAAGGTCATAAGGGTGAACAATAAAGCAATGGCTTACACGCGATATGATGGAGTGTATAATTTTATTAGGACGACTACAAAATATAAACAATAGCCCACATTAAACAGACCCGCGCAACCGCCTTGTTTACGAGTTGCCGAAAATAAACACCTAGGGGAAAGTTGGGTATATTGTACCGCCGGATAAATTGTACCACCTCAAGATTTTCTATTAAATCGTCATATTTTTAAGCTATTGCATAGCTTTTATCGCGGGCCTTGGGCGTGGGGACCGAATTGAGAAATTTCGTAACGAAAACACCTAATACATCTCTCTATGTCTCTCACACTCTCTCTCTCTCACTCACACTCGTGACATCTATCGATAAATACCAGATCGTTTAACTGAGTTAACTAACTTTTACTTTATAACGGCTAAACCGATTTGGCTAATTTTAGTCTTGAAATATTCGTGGAAGTTCAGGGAAGGTTGCAGCGATGAGAAAATATGGAAATTTTGCGAGGAAAATACTAAAAATGAAAATTTTAATTTCCCATACAAATCTTACCTGTCAAACATTTGATTTTAGCCCCGTCGGTTCGGTATTTTAAGAATAATTACATGTAGATCTGGATTAAATAAGGCGTTGGAATCGACAACATGTATTCATAATAGTCGAATTATCGCGTATTTAGATTTAAAACAAGCAAAATAACATAGACATATGACATAAAATAATGACACTATAATGACTTGAGGGTGATAGAGACAGTGCCATACAGGCAAGGCAAACTGTAAGGCACTGTCTCTGTCACCCACACGTCATTCACGCGCCAAAAGATCGTTGTAGGACTTAAATGTGAAATGTCAATTTTCTTTTTAAAAAGAATTATTTTGTCAACTGAAATAGTTCAATCTTATGCTTTTGTTCAGAATATTTAAATCTTCTTTGCACAAATTAATTCATTATCCGTTTCTAATAAAGATTAAAATGTCTTGCACCTATAATGTGACGTTATGATGTACGTATTCTTAACAATTAGGCTTACGTCATTATTATGCGTCTCTTTCAGTGATATTGCCTATGAACTTTGATGTAACTTTTGATAACTAGGAAAATATCTGTACTCGTATAATTTGTGTACAAAATGTTTTAAACATGAATAAACAAAGTGCATTTATTAATGAAGAAAGTCACGAAAAAATAGTGAAAGAAAATGAGTTAGTACTCTATATACATTCATTTTATTATTATTATCACAAATGCAGTATTATTTTTTGTTTTGTTAATTTATATATAATGCTATGCAATAGCTTTACCGCGGCAGTCTCCGAGTGCCACACGTCTTTTTTTTTCTTTGCTTGCAACTCAAAAACAAGAACTCACAGCGCCCTCAACGATATGTCAATTTGGAATGGCGTCGGGCAAGTAAATTTTTTTTTGAAAAATAAAATAAAGTTATTGCAGGTGTTTTATGTAAATTTTGATGTTAAAACCTAAGGATATTACGTACTAAAAAGGTAAGTTATGATTTTCAAATTTCTTATTATTTTAATGATTTTTATTAGTCTTTCAATCTGTAGAATAAAAAACAGATTATTTTTTGAGGTTATTTTGTTAAAAATATTTTTTTAATAAATCAACTATGTAGTTTGGTAAATCGTACCACTAGGAGTCGTCTAAGTTGTACTGGTAAGATTTACCCGACTAGTTACTTACCCATGTAAGATTTGCTTTTTTCAGATGGACGGTGATAAAAACAAATACTATATATGTAGATGGAACAAAGAGGACTTACAAAGAGACTTACAAGATTGGCTTATGTGGTGAAAACTCAGAAAACAGAGATCTTCTTCTACTAGTAGTGATGACTGTGAGAGAGTTGCTTTAGAGCTGGCAGATGATAGTGAGGAAGTTGACGAAAAAAATGTTTGTGCTTTATGTTATTGTCACTACTTCGACAAATATAGCCCAAATGTTGACTGGATTCAGTGTGTTCGTTGCCATAGATGGGTCCACGAGACCTTACATCGAATCTTGATATTTGCGATAATTGTTGGAACTAAAGTAGGACAGACAAAGAAAGAAATTGATCTCATAGTAGTAATTAACGAATAATTCATCAAATAATGATAAGTTTCATTGATTATTTTTTATTTTCTTTATGAGATGTTACTATTGTTCTGAGATTTTATTATAGAGAACTTTTTGTTAGCATATTTTTACAAATTATAATCGAAACATTATTAATAAAATCACTATTTTTAATTTAAAATATTTTTAATCAATTTACCAATTGTATTGTTTTAAAACGTAACTATTTTGTGGTACAATTTACCATACCTGTGGTACAATTTATCGGACTGGTCGGATAAATTGTACCAAGGGCAAGCCTCTAGAAAAAATTTTGTTAAAAATATTATATAAATAGATACGCTACTGATTTTACTGGAAAAGTTAGACGAGATTCTAAGGTTTGTTAAACACGAGAAATAATATTTTTAAATCAACATTAAAACTAGTTATATTTGAAAATGTAAAAAGTGGTACAATATATCCGACTCTCCCCTATATTATTTTAGAACATTCAGCGCGCCCCATATCCCTCGGTGTTTTTTTATTAATCGCACACATGCCCTTGCAATAACTAAAATTACTTATTGTATATCTTTGTTATCATAGACGAAGTTAAATATTGAACAATACCTACTACTTATAACTAACCTAGGCGCATGGCAACCTGAGAGCCAAGTTGATAATTGATAAATACCCTGAAGTAGGTACAAGTGCCAATTTTTATCACTAACATCGGCGAAAAATAATAATGTTAAAACTGCAATCCTGCGAGTTGCCCTTAATATTCTCTGACGGACATGATATCTTTTCATCCGCACTGGATTATAACTGTGACCTAAAGCTAAGACCATAGCTCATCAGCCCATCCTATCACCCTATGAGAGAAGCCATGGTTTCCCTTCCAGAAAAGACGATCATGAGCTGCTACATTGTTAGGGTAAAGCAATGCTTTCAAATATACGGTCCACTAGCCGACCCCCTCCAAACGAAATAAGCGGAAACGTGAAATTTACAACCGATGAACCGAGTCATTAACATGTTGTATGTGTGTGTGATGGACTGACCCAGTCATTACCTGCGTGGGAACAACGGACGTTAAAGATCATACAATAAACCCAGTGTCCACTGAGACAATACCTAGAGGAATGACGTACATTGTGAAAAATAAACGCACGTAGGGTTGCCATCTCGTCTAAAAAATCAGGACAATTTGCAGGATATTTTAAACAAATTAATAAAATATATCGTTTTCGTATTTAATTTTAATTAGCTAGCTACAACCCACTAATAGCCCACTACTGAGCACGGGTCTCTCCTAATTGTGGAGGCCTAGAGTATACTCCACCACACTGCTCCAATGCGGGTTGGTGGAAGGGTTAGTGGCCAACCCAGTGTCGAAAGTTTTCAAGCCGCCCGAAGGCCTCCGACATGGCTTAACGACTGCTATCAATCGATAACAACCGGGACGGACGGCTTTACGTGCCCTCCGAAGCACGGAAGCGCTTAAGAAATTTTGAGCAATACATAATTTTTAGTAACATTCTACTTTAATACGGTCTCCGACGTATTCCAGTGTAACCCTCGAGGACTAAAATGATTACCTTTAAAGGTGTAACCGGGTCCACACCTTTGTAATCGTAACACAGTTGCAGTCAGAACAATTATCACACTTACCGGGATAGTATGGTAAAAATTTACAGACGATTGTTGCTTTAAATATCCGGACAAATAAGAAAGACGAATAAATTATAAAGTCAAACAAAAGGGGTGCTTCTCGGTGGTCATACTGGGTTGTCATACTGGTATAACCAGTGAGACTTGTTTGTCTCAGTGGTCATACTACATATTAACACTAGAAATATAGCATTTTCCTGTACCCTGTATATATCTGCAGTGGTACAGTCAAGCTTAAAGTCAGCTATACAAGGTATATAAGGACAATAAACATTATGAAATATTTCAAAAAATCCTAGAGCATATTGCTCTAGGATTTTTTTTGAACAATTTTAATGGAATAAGAATATTATTAAATAAGTAAATTAATTTAAAAAACTGCCTTTAAAGAAGTAATTTAAAGTTACTTAATTAGTAATATATAACACTAGCTGTGCCCGCGGCTTCGCCCGCGTGGTACTCAAATGTGTCACAAAGTTTTTCGTGAATCCCGACCCCGCGAGAATTCTTGGATAAATAGTAGCCTATATATTGCTCCATATGAACAGTTGATTTTTTTAAATATGTTTTAGTCATACAGTACCTACAAAAATCCGTTCTGTAGATCTTGAAAAAATCGATAAAAAGACTAAGATATAAATGTAGTTTTTTTATTCCAAAGTTCAAGCAGTGGAGCCCATGAGTTTAACCATGATATTAGAAAAAATTAAACTATATTGGTAGTTTTTTATCCGGGTACCAAACATAAAGACCAGAAGCGAACTGACCCTCGAGAAAGAAACATAAAGTTGGTCACACAGAAGCTTTAAGTGTCTGTCTTTGTGCTTTGTTTATTGACGTGGCAAAGCATGTAGTCACAGGGAACTGTGTGCGTTTAAATTGAAAGGGGAAATTATTGGGGATGAATGGTATGCGCGGAACGAACAGTGCACGTCATTTTCTGCCACGTACACACGTGCTGTGGAGTAAACTGTGGAACGAACTTCATCTCTCGGTATTCCTACAGTGTCAAGGCATGGTGTTGTTCAAGAAGCGTAACCATCGCATTCTTCGTGGCCAGCAACGCGTTGGTGATTCCCCTAGTGTTGCCACTATCGTAGATTTTTTCAATTTTTTTAATTTCATTTGTACTTGTCAATGTATGTATCGCGAGGGAAGTCTGGAACAAAAAGTAGCCTATATGATGCTCCATAACCTCCTGTACCTCCCACTGAAAGTCCCATAAAAATCTGAACCCGCGACCTCGTTCCCGCATAGGAGTTTTTTCTACCTGATCCTGATCCTGCGGGAATTACGGGATAAAAAGTACCCTTAATGTTGCTCCGGATAATCCGCCATCTTGGGACTTTCAGTCCCATAAAAATCCGTTCAGCCGATCCGGAGATTAGCGCGCGCAAACAGACAAACTTTTTTTAATAATTTTTTTTTAGATTCATGTTCTAGTACTGTTTCTTAACCCCCTATATATTTTGTTTTGTCAATTTCTTAAAAAAATAGACACGCATTTTCTACGGTCTTATTGTATAGATACACATATTTTTCTTCACATTTAAACCCAAAACCCATTTTCAAAAAATGTTTTAAGAACATGATTATTTATTTATCACAAAATGAAATATTCACATTTGACTTTTAGCTTGACGGTACCGCCACAGCTATATACAGGATGAAAGAAAATGCTACATTTCTAGTGTTAATATGTAGTATGACCACTGAGACAAACAAGTCTCACTGGTCATACCAGTATGACGACCCAGTATGACCACCGAGAAGCACCCCACAAAAGCCGGACAGAAAGCCAAAAGTCCGGATTTTCCCAAACGTGGACATTGTGACGTGGTAACCACGGCAGGCGTCTCAAGCGGCGCGGGGAATGGAGAGGGGGGACATGTGACGCGATTCAGTAAAACCGAGAATACTAACAAAATAAAAATAAAGACGTGAAAACAAATGGTATTGACGTACGTTAAATTTAATAAATTATCGTTAAAATAAACAAACGATCCGTCCGTCAACAGTCGGCAGTGTGAGTGACCGTTCCATTGCAATAGAATCAACAAGCGTACAACATTTATTTTTTCTGTTTATGGATTGAAATTTGGTACCATCAATCTGCATCAGATTTTAATAAAATACCTTTAATCTCAAATATACTTTTAATTTTTAACAACAACTTAGTATTCATACATAAATAAACAAGTATGAATTTAAGTGCATTCAAAAGCTTTTAGGTACATTTAGAAGGAAAAATATAAGCAGTCTATTAAGTGGGGATTTTTGAAGTGCGACTCTGAAAAATCAGTGCGAAATAGAAATATAACGACTTATGAAATCGGAATGTTCATCCTATGCATTTTAAACAATGAATATTAAACGGACTGGTCTCCAAAGTTCGCTTAGACTAGAATCACTTTTTTAATTGAAATGTGGAACTTATGCATTTCAAATATTGAATTTTATAACTGCAATTTTGAAATTTCAGTGTAAAGTAGACCATCTATTCATTGTTTTTTTTTTGCTAAATAGCTGACTAACGAGCAGCTGAGCATCCAAATGTTGGTCAACCGTTGGTCAAGTATGTTGCTGGCGAAAAAACAAGGATGAAGGAAAAAAGAATTTTCCGACATAAGCCTTCTCTGTGAAAGTCCGTGAGAATCGAATACAGGTGTTATTGAAAGCAGTGGCGGCTGGTGGGTCGTCAAACTGGTGGTGCACTTTACTGACTAACTAAGGCCTTAGTGGTCCGGCCAATTTAATACCAACTGTAGCGGCGCGATACCTACCTATTTATTTTCAAAAGTTTAGTTATTGTCTTTAATATAGTCTATATTTACGCTCATTTTCACTCACAAACACTGTCTCAATTAATAAAAAACATATAAAAAATAATTAGATACTAATTATTACGGACGTAAACAAACAATAAATAAACACGTCGCGAGAGGTCAATCCAATATGGCTGGTCGTTCCCGCGCCGGCCGAGACCGGGACGAATTTCGTCAAACCTCGGGCGCTCTCGGTAATCTTCGGATTATTCGTGCGCCGCACGGCATCAGGCTAATCGCTCCGTACATTTACTATGGAACATATGGAACTATCTTTTGTCTCACGCGCTAGGCGTGTTTGCTCGTATCCCATAGAAATTGTACTAGCAGACCCCGTGCGCTCGCCGATGCGCACGAGAACTTTTCTTTATAGCGAAAGTAAATCTTAACACTTTAGCAAAGAGTTTAAATTCTTTCGTCATTATTTTAAAGGAGATAAAATAATAATTCGTTTTTATTTAATAGATTATATAAAATAATAATGTATTTTTATAAAGAAAATACTAATAATTTTTATTTATTAAATTGTGGCGGTTCAGCGCACGAGCGCACTCAAGGGACAGCCGCCACTGATTGAAAGTAACTTGTACATGGAGCGTTCATAAAATGTAAATTCAAAAACATTTATTTACAGAGTCATCATAGTCGATGTGGCAGAATATTCCGTAACACTATAGTCCCAATGTAACTATTCGCAGTATAATTATGGTCGTATCGTTCGTCCGCGCTATTACGTCATTTACGCCAAGCTTTCTTTCTAACTTTTCTTCATTCTCGCCTCCTGATAAAACTTGATCTAAAACCCAACCAAATTGAAGATCATCGATGCTTAGAGATACGCAAAGGGGCTGATGTACCTCGTTCCAAGATATCTCCATTACCCTAAATGGATAAACGTCCCAAAGTCCCCAAATGGAACTCCGACTGAACTTATCAAACAGCATTTAAAATGTAGGTAAATCACCTTGCAAATCCATATCTCCCGCCATTTCAGAAGTTCCTTCTAGTGTAATGTGCTCATTGAGCTGGGAATTGAAGATTTTCGAATTATAGATCATTGAGTTCTAAACCAGGCAGATTAATGGCGTATCGCAAGGTTTTAACCTATAACTAGCTGCTTCTAATTGACCATATTTTTACGTATTTGTGCTACAGTGTCCACAAATTTGTTTTAGGCCGGCAACAAATTAGTTATGTCTATACTTATGTTTACTGATGTCCATATTGTCCATGAAGCACGGTAACCACTTAAAATTTGTTGGAGGCTGCTGATTTTTCGGTTATATACATAAAAATGGTAGCTATAACGGGGTACTTTTAGTTGCAAAAAGCGTTTGAAAACTAAATGCGAATAAGAACATCAAAATGTACGGTAATAAGAAAATCGATAACTTAATAATCGCACACCTATACAAACAACCCAAGTGAATTTATTTTAATAAGCCTCATGGAAAATGCGCCCGTCTTGATTTATTTATATAAGCGCGAAGCGTTATGTGAAGTGTTTATTGTCGCCTACAGACGTGTGCAATCCCTTAAGTGTTATCCTGGCGAAGAAATCTGTTCACGTTTCTTTCAAAAGATGCTTCGAGAAAACCTCTAGCTGTATATTGGTTATAAATATTATAGACTACAGGCCCATGTCGAAAATGGATGGGTCATATGAACCACCAGGTGATGTATATATATATATAGGACGATATAAGAGCACAAAATAATAAGATTCAGCACTATGACGCCACTTGTAAGCTGTCCAACTGAGTGCTGGTGAGAATTCAAAAGTTTAACCCTCGATTTTTTCGATGACTGAAGCATTACTCACCGTCGTCCATAGTCCAATACAAAGGGTTTTCAAACATTACGTTCGATCAAAAGACACTTTCAGTTAGCCGCATTTAGCCATCGTTAAAAGTTATTCTCGGTATCGGAAGTGCGACAGGGGTCAGTACGATTCCAAACTTCGGTTGACTATACTCGTACCATTCCGCAGAGCCGTCGACAGTCGCACCTTATTAATAGCCGTTTACAATCTTCATTCCGCAAAATCTTTCGGCAAGAGCTATTTCTGCTTATGCAGTACGATCACCTCTCGAAGTGTACTCAAGTTTCGTTTGTTGTATATTCTCTTAATACTTAACGATTCATGCACATAATTTTGTCTTCTTTTACATCTACTTTCCTAATGGGTCAATAAATAAAATGATTTTATTTGCCACCTAAATCGGGATTGAAATAGTCCGCAGTATATCAACAATTATACTTCAAGAAATTTAGCTCTGGAACGTGTACCTAAATGTCAAATAACTTGACCTCATGCCAGTTGCATAACAATCTAAAAGCGGAGGTGTCGCAGAGGCTTCTATATTAGATTAAGATCTTTTAGAAAACCTTCGTTCGTGAGGATGTTTTTTTATCCCCGTTTTTATTCTTTTAGAGAAGGAAATTATAAAAATCCTCTCTTAATGCTCCCCTACTTAGGACCCCAAGAAACAAGGAAAGTGCATTGTCTATCAATGCGTCGTAACTCAGTACCGGGAAAGTTATAACGGAAAAGGTATAAGTAGGTATATTGATACCTAAGAACGACGTGTCTATTATCAAAGCTAAGAACTAATCAGTGAACAGAGGGCATGGATTCCATAAAGAAAGAATCGTATATCGAAAGCTGCGGAATTCTAAAAGTCCCTTAAATTTTAATGTTATTATTATTATCGTCATGACTCGACATTTGTACTGTGTATCGTGGAATAAGTATACAACGTGGTTACCACCATACAACAATAAATTTAATTTTATGTACCTAATGATTATCTAAGCTCCCAAAAAAAATTTCAATCAAATACCTCTTTTACTTTAGCCACAGCAATTTTTTTTCAATATTTAAAATTTCAACACGCTGTAAGTATCTATTATTATTGTAATAGCAGAAGATTGTTGTCACTCTTGTGTCTTGTCAAATTTGAGTGACCGATGTTTAGATAGGCTGTTCTATTTTTTCCTGTATTTTTGTGCTATTTAGTTTGTTTGAAAAAAAAACATTTTTGTAAATAAGATGTTAGGCGTTTTTTACTAAATGTAATATGTACCTTGCATTAAGCAGGGCTCGTGGTTTCATTTATTGTTGTATGGTGGTATCCACCTTGTATAAGAATCTGTTCATGTACTCTTGGGTATCCTTAATAAGGTAGCTTTCCATGGATAAAAAGATACAACTAAAGTAATACCTCACATTTAAAGTAGGTAAAACGAGCACTCAAAGGCAAAATATGACACACCCTCGAGATCTTTAACAGTGAAGCAACCATTACAGAGTAACACAAAACTTTGTGAGTACCTAGACCTATACACATTACTAGAATATAAGGTACCTGGATATGAAAACAACCCTCTCGTGTAATATAAAATCTAACGACCGAGCCTAAAACTATCTTGTATCAAATATTCATATGGGTACCAATATAACGCAAAGCAATGTCATTCCATAATATCACAAATACAATATCAAGGGAAGGTGCCAACCCGATCCATTAATATTTAGGTACGTTAGCTTGTCTTTAGAAAGTATAGTCACAAGTAGGTACAGTACAAAATACGAAATCTCTTCGTAAGGTATGTCGTAAAATTGTAGTACCAAAGTTTTAATGACGATTACCGTATAAAATTCACAATCGCAAACCTAATTTCCAACATCTGCAATATCTGCATAGTATAAAGACAATCTAGTTTTATCTCGTACGGTACGTAGTACTTTCGAATATGATTGCCGAGAGGTTCGAAAGTTGGATTCTGGAACCTGGGGTTTGGGATGAAGTCCACCACCACAAATTTTGCCACCAAAATAGTGCGCAGCACATTTGTTCACAAACATTGCACGCACGCGGAAGCAAGAATGAGTTCGCGAACAACAAGCGTTACGCATTGACGCGAGTCCACTGCATAGGTACATGTCCGCGCAAAAAAGTAGGTAGGTAGATACCACCTATACAACTGTGCGCGAACGACTCTAACATGTTCGCAGACAATTTGTAATTGTTTGCCCGAGTGAGTCGACCAGCGGCAGCGTGAACAGTGCACAGTGCCGCACATGGTAGAATTTAAATATCACTTGTTTCAGTGAAGGGCCATCATCATGAGGAAATAAATCTACATACCTCAGAGCTCTCGATAATGTTCTCAAAGGTATGTGAACTCCATCAATCCGCACTTGGCCTTGGTGGAGGATTATTGCCAGTAGGTACATCTCTCATTGTGAGAGAAGACCGGTGCCCAGCAGTGGGACAGTTGTTTCGATGTCTTCGTCATCATCGTCGTCATCATCATAATTACTAAAACACTTAATGCGTGGCTTTTTTGTGTTAATGTCCGACGAATGAGCAGCCAAGCCAAGACAAGACAGATAGTTAGTAGTCATCGTCTCCCATGGACAGCAATAACACCACAGACAAAAAATTTGCCTTGCCGACAAAGAAAGAAAGAAGTAGAAGAAAAGAAATCACTTGCTCTCAAGCTCCTAGATAGAAATATATCATGTGACGGCTAACTTAAACAGAAGGGCGGTTGATAGCCAGCCGAGTTCAAAACCGTACGTACCACCTGCCTAAAAATATCTTAATTAAAGCGAACTATGAAAAGTAGGACAGTGCCTCAAATAGCGCTTAACTAAAAAGGTGGAGGTATAAAAGGTCAAATTTAATTAGTAGGTGTCTTCAGGTTTTCAGTTAGGTAAATTGATTACCAAATTAGTTATACAAATCGATACAACAATTAAGAATAGTTTAGGTTAAGTAAAGTCCAAATCGGCAACGCAATTAAAAATACATAATTCAGATAGAGTTGTCTATATCGACACAACGTTTAAGAGCAATTACGAATATATTAACATGCCATTTTTTAAATAAAAATTTTGTGATCATAATAATATAATGTAGCTTCGATCCTAAAGAATAAAACAACCCAAAAGGAAAGCGCTAAAAAATTCATGTAAAAATATAGCTGAATCACGATTGAAAATCCAATATCGATAAAAAGGGTATTCCACTTTTTCCTCAATTAGTTATCGTAATATATCGGTTCACGCGGTTTCGATAACCACATCGTTTATTTTACACGTTACGATGTTGGTGTACAAAAAGAGTTACTCACGCGAACGATCAACTTTAGGGCCACGTATCGACACGTACGTGTACTACTCGACGGTTGAAACGATATTGTTAACATATCAGAGTTAACCAAAATCAACACTTTCGATATCATTATACAAAAGTTACCAACAAAAAAGATGAACGTATGAATGTGACTATCCCAAATCGGACTACTAAATCGCAAGATGTAAAGGGCGACAAGTTCGCATAATCGTCAAGCCCTATGAATTAAAAATACGAAAGTTGAAATGTGGCCAGTAGATACAACATAGTAATATGGAATTAGGTTAGCCGCAAAACCTCACCATAGCCCTGAGGCCGTTTATGAAAAACTTATTAAAATATGAATAAGAACTAAATGATAGCACGTAAATACAATTAAAGAACAGAATAACATTTATTTATAAAATGAAAACATCATCTGTTTCGTTATGAATTATGACTAAGATGGAAATTAATTGAAGCAAAAACTTATACATTATTAAATTCTATCACACGAAACATTAAACGCATTAAACATTAAACGCATTATCTAACAAACCTCAACCATAAACATGCTAGTAAACTGAATGTATTCAAAATGGTGATACGAGCAGTTATAAATCATGCATTGATTTCATGTTTTAGCTCTCAACCAGCTATTTAACATCAGTTTAGTTGCAATGTGCATCAGAAATCATAAATAAATCATTTCAAGACACAGTCTGATTGAATATTGATAGCTTTTGAGATATTAAATCCAATATATATATTATAGCTCTACAATACAAAACGCAATACTAGCAGCTTTTGGCCAAATACATCGAATTTAAGTTTTACTACCATATTCATTTCGACCTGTTTAATCCCGAGGGTAGGTACTTGTACGTGGCAGTGAGGTCCTATTCTTTGGACGTCCTGGTTTCTTTTCAGTCTTTTCTAGTTACATTATATTTATAATACTTCATAAATGTGCGGGAAGCATAATAGGGATAAGTTTTAAAGCAATGTTGTCATTTTTAAATACATTTGTTTCTTTTAATAATACAAATGTCATACGCAGATTACGAATCTTAGTAAGATTACTTACGTACCGTAAAAAACACTAAGCGACATATGCCCACCCTAATGTCATCAGACTCATCACCAATATCCGACCTAGCACAAAATTCGTTATTAAATTTACCAGATCCAAAATAGCACCTACATTAAAATCGCTATAAAACTCTTAAATATCGATTAGAGCACGCATTTAAATATAGCCGTTTACGTCTCCATCGTACCTAATCGTCTGTAGATATTAGTAGGTGAAATCCATTATGCGAAAGGCGAGACCGGAGTCAGGTCGGGATGGATTTTTCTAAAATTAGTGAGCGACGGAACATCGGCTACGGTCGGAAGGCCAGACGAGCCGCAGCATCCGACACCTGCAATTCTTACTCGAGTATCATTATACTTAAACCCGCACTAACTTCGCTTCAGGAAATCAGTCCTTTAGTTGCCACATACGGAAAATGTTAGGCAATGACTGACATAAGTTTTTTATTTATGAAGCGATTGAAATAAAACAAACGCTATTGGTTAGCAGTACTTAGTTGATCTCCACCAATCCTCACTGGAACAGCGTGGTGGAGTATGGTTTAGGTCTCCTCGATATTGAGGAGACCAATAATGAAGTGGGCCATTAATTGGTTGCAGCCCATAAGTTTGGTGGAGCTTGCTAAAATATGAGAGAAAACAGCATCAAAGTCGATTAAGCCGCTTCTGTGATATAGCGCGAACATTATCGAATAATAAAGAACTATGCGCGCTTCGCTTCCATAAAAATTTGCCTTAGTATCCACACTGCCAAGTGTTTAAAGAAGATTCTTTAATTGACATCTTTTAGACAGTAAAAAATGGCCGTCCCAACCCAATCTTAATTCAAGGGTTCTAAATTAAATACTTCCGTACAGAAACATGCTTATGTGCACCGCAAATATACAATACGAATCTTAAAAGCAAAATACATTTATCATGACTACAAATAATTATAAATCATACAATGAAACTAAAAGCAGAGGATTTTAATACGATTCAAATCTGCGATGCCATTATGGCTTTATGGCACAGTTAATGTACTCGTTTTATTTAATTACTAAAACGAGATATTAAAACGCGGAACGTCGAGGACTGTTCACTCGGTCTGTTGTTAGGGTTCCTTGCTTGGGCAATTGGATTGGAAAACGGAACCCAATTAATATGCCTACGCTGTTTGTTTTACAGGGATACAAATCTGTAAATAAATTGCAGAATGTGTAATATGTGTATTGCTTAGGATTTAGGCCGATTTAACAACAAATACTCAGAATAAGAACAACTTAAACATTAAAGGGAGTACCCGTTGAAATAATCGACTTTCTCAGCGTTCTTTTGGTTTATCTTTTGCAACGTAATTGATACTTAAAAATTTCATATTGGTACAAAATATGTAAAATTACAGCTGCCATAACAATAAATAAGTAAAAAGTTTCAAGTTAAAGACTAAAGCGAGGGTATTCACACAAGAGAGCTGTTTGCAGCACCAATATTGCATAACGTAAGGAACCTCTGAATGCGTGTTCATCTCGCACTTAACACATTTTTTGCTCATAAACATTCACAAAGGTCCATACAAATTTACGGCTTATCATAAGAGACGACTAAACATATTTTGTGAAAGAAGTTTATGAATGTTCTGCTTATTAATTAAATTAATTAGCCTCGGAGCCAGCGACACTTATAAATGTGTCGTTAAATCTCGCTTATAAACGAGCTCTGCAGTCTCTGCACCACTAAGTTTAATTCCGACGGTACTTATGTGGTGGTGAGATATAAGTATGTTACTACATATTTAAGTTAATCAATCAATCAATCAATCAATATTATTTATTGTGGAATATAGGTATACAGGTAAATATGGTAATTAGATACAATATCCGCTATATCCCCGCCGCTTATGGGCATACAATAATAGTGGAGAGTTATATTATTAATAAATTAGGTACAATAATTAATAATCATTAGATAGTATACAGTCATCATGAACCAATGAGGGTCGCCGTTTTTGTGCTCACCAGTTGGCGCCACCGGCGAGGTGAGGTCTTGCTGTCAAAGCCCGCCCACATACATAAACAGTGACAAATGAATGACATTCAGAAAAGCGAAAAGTGACAGAAAGACCTCACTTTTCACTAGCGCCTCTAGCGGAAAATTCACACGCGGTTACCCTCATTACAATAGTTGATTATTAAAAAAAATGTTAAATGTCAAAAGCTTAAATAAATGAAATAGTAATTATGCAATTATTAAATTTTTATTAGCAAATATTAAGTTATTGCACTATAAACTGTTTTGTTGTAACATAAACATTGAAATTGATGAAGATAACATTTACTATGCCCAATAATGCACATGCATCTATATAATATAATACCACTAAATATTCCTTTTCATTTAAACGAAACGTCTAATTTCAATTGAATAATAAGAACTGCGCAATCAATCTGTATTTTTAAGACATAAATAATTTTATCAATACTTGGAGAATTATGCAGAATATTTGTGTGTTTTATTTCCTTTTAACTTAACTTCCATAAATGATAAACTTCGCAAAATATTTCTCATTCTATATTATCGAATAGGAATAGACTACAGTAAAACAAACATTCGGTCTGTGATAACACAAACATAAGCGCGACGCCTTTGAATTTTCTTACGTTGTTTTTAGATAAACGATTTTTTGTTTATTTTCTTTTACTCCAAATTCTATATGTTCGGCTGAACGAGGGAATTCTAAACATTCGTATGGTTTTGCTGTTCTCGAAGTCATGAATCAATATTCTTATAGTCACACATTTAATTTCAGAAATTTAAAACCATATGTTGCACTCTGGAACTTGGAAATTATTCCATTTAAATAAAATCATTAATTAAGTTTTATATCATTTACACAATTTTAGGCCCTAAGGGCGCTTTTAGTGTCACGCGGATTTGCTCACGCACGCGGGATTGCCCGCATGCGTAGCACCCGCAAAGAATAATTCATATACAATTTATTATAAAGCGTGATAAACGCACGCGGGACGCGGGGCGCTGTGCGGGGCGTCATCCCGCAGCGGGGCATCCGCATGCGTGAGCGTCCCTACAACTTTAGTGCCCATTTTAGAGTCGTACGGAGCGCACGCACCGTATTGTACTAATCGTCTACGCAACCCGTTACGCAACCCGCAGAAGACTGAAACTTAAACTGCGTATGATCCGCAGCGTGAAATTTCACGCATGCGGGCCAATCCCGCGTGCGTGAGCAAATCCGCATGACACTTAAGCGCCCTAAATATATAAATCGATATTGACGAAACGCTAATATCGAATCATAATATTATAAATTTTTATTTTCTTTGTTGCCTAAGCTTTATTTTTTCTCTGAGATTAAGATGGTTTTTAATGCTTTAGCTAGTAGAATCATGCATTGTAAAAACAGTTAAGAACTTGGCTCTTCATGGGAAAGAGTTTTTGAGTCGGCAACTTTTTATACAAGGTATTGGTGGAAAGATATCCTAATAAGGAACCGTGAAGCCTTCCTCACCTCAATTCGCTATAGAGGCGACGCGACATACGACGCGGCGATGACGTCACACACCGACTCTACCAAATCATCGCAGCATAACCACATCGCGTTTATTAACAAAGCCGACGCCGACACAGGGTTTGACAAATTAAGATTACGCTCCATCAGAGTGCTCCGAGGCTCAATAAGTCTCTCATAACAGCACCCAAGCAATTATTTAAAGCAATTAAACAGGCCATAACCCAGCGGCTGCCAACCTTCCCCGATTATTTCTACTCACTCGCTTATAACTTTCCTAAGTGTAGACGCACAGAATTATATACCACTGGAACTAGAGCGTCGTATAATTTACTTATAATTGAATAATGTTATGGGACTTTGTGTAACCGATTATGCTTGTCCACAAAATAATCTGTTAATGTCCATATCACAAAGTGGTACGTACTTTGCATGACAGACAGGCTCAGGGACCTCTACAGGGACCAAGGCTAATATTCTAACACCGTCTGCTAACCGGACTAACGATGCTTGACCCTTTCGAGTGTTCATGGACCACAGCGGCAGGTTGGTACCTACTGCATTGCTCATTCGTGCCTATAAAAACTATTCCAAACCGGTCAATCATCACGAACTATCTCAACTCGGTAGATCGATCAACTTGACACGAGCCATAAGACGAACGTTACTTGTTACAAAAATATATCAATCAAACAAAGTTTGGAAACAACTGTTCGCAATGCAAACACTGAGCCTCCGTCGGTAATTAATAAAACCAATGGCCGACTGAACGATGGAACGATAATAAAGCACATATTGCAATATTTCAATAAACCTTACTTGATTGACGGCTCGTTTAATAATTATATTAATTGAAGACCTCATTGGCATGAACCGTTGTAGTGAATTTGGTCCACAGACTTATAAAAAAAAGAAATAAGCAGACTTAACATAATTGTCACCACTACATAGACGTATGTAGGCAATAGTTTCACCCCTTTCTCTCCCATAACACGTACAAAGTCTATCTCGTTTTGTTTTTGTTGTTGCAACACTCACGCACACATAGACAAAATGCGGTTGAAGCACTCCCGCCATTTTTTTAAGACAGGAAGCACAATTTTAGTATGAGGACCATAGACAACATAGGACCATAAACCGTGGACTACGAATGTTTTGTATGGGAATTGTCAATATGTGCAGCATGTCTATGTAGTTGAAGCTGGCACGCTTTTTTCTCCCATATGTTAGGTCTGCTTATTTTTTTATAAGTCTGTGATTTGGTCTGTGGAGACTCTTCAATACTTTAAATTACAAAATGTAACAATCGGTGAATCGAGACTTGGCACAACCCCTAAGTAACTTTAAATAAATATAGCCCCACACAAGGATTCTGTGACGTGAAAACGAAAACTATGCAATATGTAATTTGGTCCAAAACAAATACATAATTAATTCAGACCTGAGACCAAGCATTTATTTGCCATTTAAATGTCTGCTCCGGCCAGATATCGAACTCGCTCAACAGATTGGTTCACTACCAACAAGGCAATAAAAACGTCAAATGATAATCTACATTCAATGAAACACAGTGCAAATGAAATTGCGGAGAAAAGTTAGTGATGCAAATGAAAAAGTGTGCCCTATCATTTTTCGTCATCATATTTCGGTTGTAATGTGCATGCTACGCCTCGATCGTATGAAAAAAGACAAAGACTCGTTTATACCCTATTTTCTCGCGCGACTCGCTTCTCATAACTCGAGCCCCTGTACGATCTATTTAATGCAAATAGCTTTTATGAAACCAGTGTTCTTATTCCATAAGAGTTTACTACTAACAACGACCTTTTAACTTCTCCGGCTCGATGACTAAGCGTCGTCTACTACATCACTACATAGTATAAAACAAAGTCGCTATTTTTGTCTGTCTGTCTGTATGCTTAAATCTTTAAAATTACGCAACGGATTTTGATGCGGTTTTTTGTAATAGGTAGAGTGATTGAAGAGGAAGGTTTTTATGTATAATACATGCATATATTCCCACGAGAACGGGATCCACGCGGGTGAAACCGCGGGCGGGCCGCTAGTAATTATAATTATAATGTACATGAGCAAATAAGGAAATAAATTTTATATTGGAAGTTCTTGTGCCTTAAATATCCCCGATTGCCCGCTATCATAAATTCATGGTATTAAGTTTTTGGAGATCCAATAGGTACCTACAACAAATGCCTGAAGTTTTTTATCTTTTGAATTACGATAACTAATGCACTCACAGCAAAGCTTCCGGTACCGCCAATGACAAATGTGACCGAAATTCAACATAGTAACAATACAAACTCTTTATTGCACACCATTTTATTTTACAATACTTAGTACAATTTGATCTTAAAGAATCTTAAGGTCTGAACTAAACAAAGGGCGACCTTATCGCTAAAAGCTATCTCTTCTCTACAATCTACAATCTAAGTACAAAACGCAAAAATAAGCGTCTACGGCCGGCGCAGACGACTTGTGTTCGTGAACGCGCGCCGTGTGCTGGTGCTGGGGCTCTAAGTGGATAAACCCTATATTTAGGGTAGAGGTGTACACGTATGCTTAAGTGACAAATTAATGTTATGTTCATAAACTACATATTTAAATGAAACTAATTCTCAGGAACTTTAAATAAATTTTAAAGATGAAAGATACAGATGGATTGACTGATGATTGAGGAAAAGTAGTCAAATAAATCAAGAGTCATTAAAGTGACATGTCCAACTCAAATCAGTAGTACTCTAATCCGGAACAGTTGTTTTTAGTACCTGGTTGGTTATTTCGTTAGTAAGTATGAGGACTGAGGACCAAGACAATGCTGATATCGACTGACTGGCTTTGCGATGCAATAAAAATTACAATAACAATTAATATTTAGCTTTATATAAACTTACTAGCTTTTGCCCGCGGCTTCGCCCGCGTGGAATTCGTTTATATCGCGAACCGGGGAAGTGGGGGAGAAAGTACGTCATCAACTATCTTCCTGGGAAAATTCATCACAATCGTTGTTTTCATACAAACTTTCATCGCCTATTTCAAGCCTTTAGGGGTTGATTTTTTAAAAAAAATTAGCCTATGTGTGACTCTGGGTCTTCAAATATTTTCATTCCGAATTTCATCCAAATCGGACTGGTGGTTTAGTCGTGAAAACGTCACAGACAGACTTTCGCATTTATAATACTATGTGTGTGCCCGCTACTTCGTACGCGCAGGAGTTTATTCCGCGTAACTCCAGATCCCGCGGGATTTCCAGGAAGACAGACTTGTTAGTTTTATATTAATGTTTGTTTAGAAGCTATTTATACCCCATACGCGAAGAAGGTTTTCCCGCGTAAATTCCGATCCCGCGGGATTTCTGGGATAAAAAATATCCTATATGTTAATCTAAGTTGCCCTCTTTGTGTGTGCCCGCTACTTCGTACGCGCAGGAGTTTATTCCGCGTAACTCCAGATCCCGCGGGATTTCCGGGAAGACAGACTTGTTAGTTTTATATTAATGTTTGTTAGTTTTATATTAATGTTTGTTTAGAAGCTATTTATACCCCATACGCGAAGAAGGTTTTCCCGCGTAAATTCCGATCCCGCGGGATTTCTGGGATAAAAAATATCCTATATGTTAATCTAAGTTGCCCTCTATGCGTGTGCCCGCTACATCGTACGCGCAGGAGTTTATTCCGCGTAACTCCAGATCCCGCGGGATTTCCGGGAAGACAGACTTGTTAGTTTTATATTAATGTTTGTTAGTTTTATATTAATGTTTGTTTAGAAGCTATTTATACCCCATACGTGAAGAAGGTTTTCCCGCGTAAATTCCGATCCCGCGGGATTTCTGGGATAAAAAATATCCTATATGTTAATCTAAGTTGCCCTCTATGTGTGTGCCAAATTTCATGAAAATCGGTTCAGTAGTTTTTGCGTGAAGGAGTAACAAAGCTATTTATACCCCATACGTGAAGAAGGTTTTCCCGCGTAAATTCCGATCCCGCGGGATTTCTGGGATAAAAAATATCCTATATGTTAATCTAAGTTGCCCTCTATGTGTGTGCCAAATTTCATGAAAATCGGTTCAGTAGTTTTTGCGTGAAGGAGTAACAAACAAACAAACAAACAAATACACAAACTTTCACATTTATAATATTAATAGGATAATAGGATTAATAGGAATAGGATGTGTGTGCCCGCTACTTCGTACGCGCAGGAGTTTATTCCGCGTAACTCCAGATCCCGCGGGATTTCCAGGAAGACAGACTTGTTAGTTTTATATTAATGTTTGTTTAGAAGCTATTTATACCCCATACGCGAAGAAGGTTTTCCCGCGTAAATTCCGATCCCGCGGGATTTCTGGGATAAAAAATATCCTATATGTTAATCTAAGTTGCCCTCTTTGTGTGTGCCCGCTACTTCGTACGCGCAGGAGTTTATTCCGCGTAACTCCAGATCCCGCGGGATTTCCGGGAAGACAGACTTGTTAGTTTTATATTAATGTTTGTTAGTTTTATATTAATGTTTGTTTAGAAGCTATTTATACCCCATACGCGAAGAAGGTTTTCCCGCGTAAATTCCGATCCCGCGGGATTTCTGGGATAAAAAATATCCTATATGTTAATCTAAGTTGCCCTCTATGCGTGTGCCCGCTACTTCGTACGCGCAGGAGTTTATTCCGCGTAACTCCAGATCCCGCGGGATTTCCGGGAAGACAGACTTGTTAGTTTTATATTAATGTTTGTTAGTTTTATATTAATGTTTGTTTAGAAGCTATTTATACCCCATACGTGAAGAAGGTTTTCCCGCGTAAATTCCGATCCCGCGGGATTTCTGGGATAAAAAATATCCTATATGTTAATCTAAGTTGCCCTCTATGTGTGTGCCAAATTTCATGAAAATCGGTTCAGTAGTTTTTGCGTGAAGGAGTAACAAAGCTATTTATACCCCATACGTGAAGAAGGTTTTCCCGCGTAAATTCCGATCCCGCGGGATTTCTGGGATAAAAAATATCCTATATGTTAATCTAAGTTGCCCTCTATGTGTGTGCCAAATTTCATGAAAATCGGTTCAGTAGTTTTTGCGTGAAGGAGTAACAAACAAACAAACAAACAAATACACAAACTTTCACATTTATAATATTAATAGGATTAACTTAAATATCTTGGTCCCCAGATTATTACAAACCGAAACTCCATAATATGTTTCACCAATATGTAAAACTGTTTTGACGCAACTCAATTAAAGCATTTACAAATTAGCTTGGGCCACTGCACTTCACAAAATGCGTGCGGAACTGCGGACACAAATTATATACCAGTATAATCTATGAGGGAAGTTGCCCATATTTTTCATCTTTGCTTACTCTGTTCCCCTTTAGTCCTGACCCTAGCTCGTGCCTTGATGCCGGCTAGTGCGTTGATTTTACCTAATGACCTGAATCTAATAAGTCCAGTCAGTGCCCTTTAGTGCGTCGAGCAAAGTAACCCGCCAGCGATACATGAATTTCAAATCAAGATTTATGTATCCTTCATAGCTAACTGTACAGTTCTAGATTGTCTTTATAGTAGCTACTCAAGGAAGGAAAACTGACGGAATGACATCAACGCACATCCCAAACTATTAGAATTAGAAACTAGAAATTTTAACATGCTTCCTTTTATAGTGTGGGTAACAAGCACTATAGACAAGTTTTAGAAATTCGCCTCTACACAGAGTACAGGGGAGGTTAAGTTTGAATAAAACTCCATCAGTATCGAAGCTAAATCAA
The DNA here is from genome assembly GCA_905404135.1 of Hesperia comma. Lineage (NCBI taxonomy): Eukaryota > Metazoa > Arthropoda > Insecta > Lepidoptera > Hesperiidae > Hesperia > Hesperia comma. Next base: position 13,203,093 of record FR990022.1, on the reverse strand, counting down.
TTAAAATGATAATAGATAGTCCACCAGATAATTGTACTCACAATATAGTCATATTAATTCAAATAACGTATCTACTATATAATAAAAAATGGGTAGTGGGATTCACGCGTAGTCGCAGATTGAAATTTATGTATTAAGATCGATCACCTCCTTCCAACATCTAAAATAGTGTCATGCACGAATTCATACACATGAAACGTGACACTTGCTACGTTGCAAAATGTATTCAAGTAGATGTGTTGGGAAGGCCATATCGATGTTGAACATCTCACTCCAATTTCATTCCGGTAAAACTTTGCATCGTTAGGAAAGGCAGATCTCCCCAGAAGAGCAGAAGCAAGCGTGAGGAGCAGCAGTTTCCGTCGTTTTGAGTTCTTAAGTAGTAGTTTATGTCTAAAAGCGTGCAGGCAGATGTAGACGTTTTATGTCAAAAGTTTTTATTTAACTTGCAATGAGCTGATGCTTTGTTCAGGATTAAGTTCAGAGAACATAACTTCTCAAACGTTAACAATATACATACATGTAATTTAAAACAGACACGAAATTTCATAATTTCATTTATGGCTCGTTCTAAAATTTTGGCTGCTACGCTCAAAAACAACTCCATACAAGTAACCTACTCAGCGATAAAGAGTACAGACAATATATTACAACATTATATACGGATTTGATTAACTATATTACAACATTTAGTGCGAGGCCGCATTACGGTTTTTTTCACGCGGTTGTAAACCGCGGAACCGCGTAACCGCGCAACGCGCACACACTACGAATAAAAACCGCGACCATAGAGATAAAAAGTATATAGACATGCTCCATTCCTAAACTTCATACGAACTTTGCCAAAACATGTAGCCTTTTGACCTTACCAAAAAATTGCTTGTTATGTTACAGTTCTTGACAGTTATTGAAATTAACAATGAATGACAGTCATGGGGAATCAGATGAAAATTTTCATATCCATAATTATCATAGGCACACTTTCTTTGCATAATCTTTTATTTAGAAAACTATAAATTTTATGCATTAACTTATTTTTGTAAATTAATCAGCTATAAGTATTTGGATGCTTTAGCGACCATAATAGTAAGAGTTGTTTAATAAATACAAAACAGTGACAACTACAAACAATGACTCAACATCATAGAAGACAGTTTATGTACGTAGGTACTCTATGGTTTCTGTCTTCTCGCTGACGCGACGTCAGAAGGTTGACCCTAAAGTGCTCGCGCTATGAACATTTTGCCGTCCACGGCTGTGTGTATATATTAAACATGTAAAGGAAAGGATGTCCATCCAAAAAACAGAAGGACCAAAAAAGGTTGCAATAGACACAAAGTTACTATGCAACGAACATTGTATGTTTATGTGGCAGGCAGGACTATTATGCTCAAGTACATAATATTATATCGTAGATATTGAAAATGTTTCATTTTGTTATTAAGTTATATAATTTAATTTTTAACGTAGTTTAAGGTAAACATTATGCTGAAAGTAAAAAAGTGAAAGTAAAATAACTTATATTATATCCCACTAAGTACAAAACTATATCAGAAAGTACTTATGTAACTAATTACTTTCTGATAGTTTACGTTATAGTTTCTTCTTTTTGTAAAGTTATTTAATTATAATTAGCAAAAAAATTATGTTTGAACATGGGCGACAAAATGCTCCCCACGCCATCATTCACGTTTCATGGAAAGGCGCGACTATTCTGGGGTTAATATTGTCATTGTCATGTCTGTTTTCTGTAAGCCAAAGATATAAAAATAATAAATATGACTACCATATTTTAGGCGCACGAGAAAGGGACATAGTTGGAATGCATAAACCACATACATGAAGTCGTAGTATTTTGTAGGCAGCAGCGAATGGTGCGCGTTACTTACATTTCAATTGTTTTTAGTAATTACGTCCTCAAAAATATAGAATATGGATTTCTGTGCCTTCAAAAAGTGTTTTAATAAATGACTAAACACAAATAAGTCCAAAGGAATCATATTTCCTAAGTAAATAAGTGAGTCATCAATTATTTTCACTATTTTTAAAACAGTACTTCTGTTAAAATGGTTAATGTGACAGAATTACGGTACGCAAAAGCGAGATACCAATATGTATTTTTTTTCTTTTTCTAATATAACAACCAAATTCAACTGCGCGCCAAGTTCATGCACATAGGAATAACGCGCAAATATTTATCGGGAGTGCAGGGCCTATTTAGTATTTTTAAATCCTTGACAGAAACCGCTCGCGGTTTCCGCGTCAATTTGTGTGCTCCAATATAGGGTAGAAGACCCAGTAGTCAGTCTTTAGAGGATTTCTTAATTTGGATCGCGTGTACTATTTTGGTAACCAATGTATTAATAAATCAGTTAACAGTTATCAATAATTCTCAACGTTTTAAGTGAAAATAAGAAAAATATTTAAACCAAAAAAAAGTAATTTTTCTCCAGTCATCAACCTGCAACATCCAGAACTCGGCCGCCTTATACCCACTGCTCAGCTTCTTACACGACAATCAGTCTCAAAGTGTAAACCAACCAAGACAATATAATACTAACGATTAATTAAAAATCATCATCAACATCCATTCGCCTTTCTGCGTCTACTGCTGGACATAGGCTTCCCATAAGTTGCGCCATTCTGACAGTTTTTTAGGTCGTCATACCCTTCCTACGAGACCACTGTAGGTCCTTTGTCCAAGACATTATTATTCGACATAAAAGGCAGAAAAGGCCGACTACTGGTACAAGTACCTAGGCAAACCGCGAACAAATCTGTAAAAAATCACGGTTTTAAAATCAGTCGCGGGAGGAAACCGCATATGCGGCCGCTTGCTTATGTTCCCTTGAGTTACAAAATTAGCGGTTAACTGTCAAACCGCAAAACCGCCCGAACCGCATACACTATCAGTCGCGGGAGAGCACCGCAAGTGCGGCCGCTTGTATGGCTTTCCTTGAATCACAGAATTACGCGGTTAGAAACCGCGGCGGTTTAGCCGTAATGCGGGCTCGGCCTTACAACTATTAATTTATTAACTGGCATTGTTAACGCGCAGCATAATTTGTATGCACGGCGGAATATCCCCACGTGTCTGCACTAAACAGTGCTTTATTATTCACCATCAAAACAATCCACCGACATTCTCCGATCGTAAAGCCCACTTCCTACCACCTAGCCGGTCTGTCTGGGCCCGAACGATCCAATAAAACACGTGCCGCTAATAAATGCAAACCATCAAACCCATTTTGTGTTGGCTCAAATAAATTACATGTACATAAATGTTAACGCAGAGAAACACCTTATCCTTTATTATCATCCAGTGGGGACGTAACTGGTTAACGACTAAGCAGAGTTTGTTTTCACGTGGCCAGATTAATCATAATAACCCATGAGTAACAAGGTTCTGCTCTAGGGGATAGATGAAGTTGGTATAAATCAATGGTCCGCACGCTGAACTTTTGTAAACATCGAGAGCAAATTTTCTACGTGTGTCCAAATAGTTATATAAAGTATGTTACCTATGTTCGTACACAACAATAAGAAAACGTCAAAATACCTTTAAAATAATCCCAAAGAAACGAATTATCAGGATGTCCTGTCCATACTTACTTGGGTGGCCGAGAAAGTGAAATTGCCACAGTTGTATGCAAAATTTACTTAAGGCATATTAAATTCTCGCTATCAATCTACAATGAACCTTAATACCAAGAGTGGAAAGCTGGCATGTCCGTGGGTTGCTATTACGAGTAAAACAAATTTCATATCGAACGTGAACGGGAGTATACTTAGTCTTAAACTATCTTCATACCAAATATTATCAAAATCGGATCAGCGTCAAGATAGAATACCGTAACACCCAACATACATAGGTATTTCGATTTTTTTTTATTAATTGAAGAAGCAAACAAGCGTGCAGTACCACGCTTCCGCTGCCATCGTCTGGTCATCGTCTTTTTGCGAATTTGAAGCGGCCTAACCACACTGCTCCAGTGCAGTGGAGACACTTCCGTCGACATACTGTATCGAACTCGAAGACACGACACGAGATAAATACACCTTTGAAAGCTCCAGTGACAAAGTACTGTGGGAAAACCGCACGTGGAATTTCTATTACAGGTACTCCGGCAGGGAATGCCACCGACTGGCCGAGAATGGACACACAGGGAACGCCATTATACGGTACTATAATATTTATTGCAGGACGTGATTGACACTGATTACTGACACATTAAAGAATTATAACATCGGGAAGTCAGAATTTACAAATATTATATGCAATGATTGCTTGGCTAATTTATGTTTTATACTAACTTTTGCACAATTTAATAAATATAGACGTTTCCAGGTGTCTGGTTAGTTGTCGGTGGTTCATTAAAAAGTGTCCTTTGTAAAGCAAAAAGTTTAGAAGGATTTTCACCAGCTGAAAATCAATAGCAAAATTTAAAGAAACCACTATTAAATCTACATTATTTGTATATTCAAAAGCTATCCATGTACACTATCCATTTTGATTGGTTGCAGCGCCACATTCTGTACTGATGCGTTAATTAAATTCCATTGAACATTAAACCGGAGCTTGTCCAGTGTTGCCGCGTACAGCGCGGCGATATGTTAATTTTTGGTCGGAACATTTCTCATATTAAACAAGCAAAATTTGTACGATGATCTGGATGGTTACACAACAAACAGAGAACCAACAAACACAATAGGTATTTGAACGCCAGAATGCTCGGGCTTTGAATTTGTTATGAAGTAAGTATGTAAAGATAAAGGTACACTGTACACATGCTTTTTATTAGCACAAAAGCATGTTTTCATTGAGAAAAAAACAAAGTTAAATATTGTACAAGTTTAATCTGCTAAATGTCATGCCACTTAAAAGATCATTGAGGTTGGCCGTCAAACCGGGTCCTCTAACTGTGAGTAGCACAGTTACAGAGAGAGCTTAAATTACTGTGTAGGATGTAAGTAATAATCCATTTTATACCTTGTTCACTCATTCAGCTATCAACAGATATATAGACTACTATATAACATAAAACACCGAATCATCAAAATGTATTCCATGTTTTATACACCAGCAAAATAGGAACGTTTTTTTATAAAAAGTGACTAGGCAAAGTAATTAAATAATTAATTTGTACAAGCTTGGACTCGTTGTGTTTCGGCTACTTAATATTTAAACGCGAAATTTCATTATACGAGATAATTATCACAAAATAATTAATATTATAATGTCATTCTGAATATGTACTTCATTAAGAGAGAACACACATACTTCATTCAAATTAATTTTTATAGGTACTTAACGTATTTTTCTTTTTGAAACATTATTCAATTTCATCCTCCTGCCCATTTCCCAATTTTATTTGGGGTCGGCACAATATTTTTTTCTCTTGTATTCTTCCCTATTAACCGTCACTTCTTATTATTAAATTATAATAAATATAAATACATCACGTAGCGCTCATCTTGACTAACTTCTAATATCTATAATATGTAGGTAATAATACGAAACTTATCTTAGTTTATGCTATAACTGGGCATTGACATAGCAAAACCTCCAATCTGTATATACCTATACTTTACCTAGACCTGTATAATGTATGTATAATGAACATTGCGACCGTAACCCAAAAGCACAGATTGCCGGAGCGCTAATGGAATGACCGCAGAGAAATTCTTGGACGACATTCGGTAAAGGTATGGCGTGCGGAGGAAGCGGCAATAAACACCACTCCCATGATAACACCGACCTGACCAACCACAAACATATCACTTGTATATGTCATACGACTTTCTACAAACATAGAGATACGTAGGATAGGTACACTACAATCTGTTAAACAGGGACTTTATGTAGTTTTAGACATAAATTACAATTCTTATGATTTTAACAGGTTGTAAAATAATCAGGTAAAGTTGTATACCGTAAGACAGCACTCTCTTAGATTGAGCGTATATGACTCCTACGATTATTAAATTAATATAAATTTGTATAATATTGCATAAAGATTACTACTTAATGACAAAAAGGGAGCATATTATATTTTGTACGTAGGTTTCGTTTGTGAAATAAAACTTAGTGTGACTTGGAAACACCAAAAAGCTCAAATTCAAGTACAACTTCAAAACGAAACAAAACGACGAAGAAGCCGATGGTCCTTCAGTTGTAAATTGTGTTCTAGAGCCCTCATTTCTAGTATGAGTTTACAACCCTCTTGTTACAATATTCGAATTCTCAAAGCACCCCACTTACGGGAAAGACCCTTCAGTGACCCATAAAATAGAACGGAGTACACGGTATTTTTGTCACTATATCCTCAATTGACACTAAAGGCCACTGTCCTCCATTGTAGCACAGTTTCAAAACACAATTCGATCTGTAACTAAATATTTTTAACTCTCAAGAAAGGAGATTATTAGTTTGACTCATGGTTTGACTGTATAGGGTGTTTCAACAAGAACTTTGTTTTTCAATTGCAGCAAACACCGACAATATGATAGTTTTGACATTTGGTTTTTCGACGTATTCTTAGTTGATGCATTGACAATATTGTTACAATTAATTCAATTTCGCTCGAATTCCCATTAAAATAATCAAAATCCACTATGAAAATGACTAATTCTGATAGTTACATTTCGTTAAATTCGTGATATTTTCGGACAACATAATAGTCCTGAGACCGCTACTAAGAATCACATTCTTTTAACTCGTCAAGCACATTTTGTATCGAGCCTGTCGACCCCAATTTTGGTCTCAGAAGGACTATTATGTTGTCCGAAAATATCACGAATTTTACGAAATTTAACTCTATCACAATTCGGTTATTTTCATAGTGGATTGACGATGTTAAAGAAGTTCTTTTTTTTAATATTCTATTTTATACTATTCCCGACGCAATCGATACATTTATAAACTAGCAGACTTGGGCCCCTGTTCTCAAATGTCGAAAAACTCGAAAATATGAAAGGTGAGAGAGACTATAGTTAGCTTTTGTGATTAAGACTATTACTCTATCAGACATTTTATTCTTGCGTGTTTTACCACATACGTACCTACTGACCCGTCACAAATCAGTGTGTGTAAATATTTAACGTCTTCTTTTCTAAATAATTGTGATAAAAAATATATTTTGCGTTACTTACTGACTGACGTCTGACGTCATATTATGTGTTTTTAATTATAGTGATTAAGGATGTTATTCAAAATTGTAATTGCAAAAACTAAGTATTTTATTTCCTGGCCTGGTTCTATAACTACAGTTTATGGACTATATTATGTAAGATTCTTATTAAATCGAAAATCATAATCTTTATCAACTGATAATGAGAACATCCCTACTAGTTCTATATTTAAACATCACCATTCTGCAAAACCATGTCACACGAGCACAGATAATAAAATGATTGCAATTACGTTTTTGTTATTTTTACGTAGGTATCGCTGTTGTCGCCCACGCTCCCTGATTTCATTTGAATTACTTCCAATATTTAGTACAAGAGTCGCGGATGTTTATCTATGTACCTATACATATATATTATGATAAAGGTTTTAGGGATTATTTATTTCTAGAATGTCCGTAAAATATTCATGGCCTTTGAACCTTTAACTGAATTTAAAATAAAGTTCCATCCCTAAAGTCTTCCATCAGGGGTTGACTTTCCAAAAACAGGTGTGAGGTAAATCATTTTACACATTCGCGGGAATCCGTGAACCCACATGTGTAGGACGGACCTCCGTAATTATACAAAGTTTTTGACACATTCGAGGTATTTCTAGCTGTCAAAGCTGTGACAATTCATGCAATGCAAAAAGGTTTGCGCGCAATTGAATGGGCGCGGTAAAAACAATTCTCATGCAATTCTCGTCTGTTTTAAAATCTGCAGAATTTCGACCCCGATTTAACGACCTTTGTTAGCGATAAAAAAAGGAAGAATGATAAAAAACGAAAAACAGACAATTACCACATTTGAACCAGGCTTCTGATGACTTTTGACTGATTCCAGAAAATAATCCGGTGTCAACTTCAATGGACCTCTACGGGAGTTTTGATGTTCAGATTCAGACTTCTTACAAGTAAAAGCACAAAACAATAAACACCAAACGGGTGTGCACCATGTTTGCAAACGCATCGAATATGAATCCCAAAATCGATGCGCGGGAAACTAGTTCCATAATAAAAGCGAAAAATAATTTATTATCCTACTCAGCGTTGTTAATACCTATTCCGCTATTCAGTATGTAAACAACACTAATTCAGTCATAGTATACGTTTTAGTTACGTACCGTACATTTAGACGTTAATTACATCACTCGCGGCTGTAATCGAATTACGTACAGTCGGAACCGTCAAAGTGGCGTACAATTAACCGTAGCGAGTTGTACACAATCCAATAATATCCGACGAGATTGAAGACACCAATTGTGCGAAGGTGACTAATGCTATCTGCGGCTGGGTCGGCCGCGGCCGTCGCAATCGTTAGAATGTCACAAACTGCATAACTTAGCTATCTAATAACAATGCGGGTATCTACATAAATATGTTGTTGTTTATTTATTATTATGATACGGGTACACACGGGTATGTGTTATGTGTTCAACATTACTTATGCGAGTAGTGTATAAAAAGCACTTTTAATTTAAACTTATAATATAAGTAGATATGTATAGCTCACAAACGATCAGTCAAAGCACTGGATGGTAAACGGTGGACGTTCTCCATGGACATCATGTGTTGATATGAATTATTAACGAAGAAAAGTAAGAATGAAAGAAGGACAATACTAACTACCTATCTAAATCAAGAAAGCATGCCCACGCGCTCATTTGTTTGTCCGATAGTTTCATCGGACGGCGTAAAATCTATTAGATCTTCATTCAAATAATTGCTTTTTAAAAAAAATAAACGACTTCAACCTTGATAAAGAGATAACGAATTGAGAACCTCCTTCTTTTTTAAGTTGGTTAAAAATAAAGCGATACCCCGATAGCTAGGGGAGTGAAAACCGCCACCACTATGATCCAGTGAGCTACAAAGTTGGCTCTAGGGCACCACCTTGTCCGTTGTTTAGCACGATGCATAATGAGCAAGGACTTCGGCTCAAGTATGAATATAACGTTTATATCATACTTATTAAGCTTAACCTGTTTCAATTTAGAACGACGATATAGGATAGTTACCTAGATATATATTTATATAGCCTCACCTATGGTCTAGACTAGTTGATCCGGACTACATTTTACCCACAGGATAGATACCTAAATGTTTGTTTTCGTTCGGGTTATTAACTGATTCAAAAACCGGCCAAGTGCGAGTCGGACTCGCGCACGAAGGGTTCCGTACCATTATGTATAAAAATGCCAAAAAAATCTGGTCTATTGTAAATATTTAATTGTGTTACTGTAGCCACATGTTACCCACAACGCCATCTCTTGGACCGAAAGGTAACTAACTATCGCTGCGTCGATTGTATGGGCGCCCACTTAAATCTTTATTTTATTCTGTTTTTTAGTATTTGTTGTTGTAGCGGCAACAGAAATAGATCATCTGTGAAAATTTCAACTGTGTAACTATTACGGTTCATGAGATACAGCCTGGTGACAGACGGACGGACGGACGGACGGACAGCGAAGTCTCAGTAATAGGGTCCCGTTTTACCCTTTGGGTACGGAACCCTAAAAAGGAGAAGGTCCTCAATTCGGCTGTTTTTGTACGCTACATTCTCATTTTACTAGATGAACCGATTATGATTATTCTTTTGTCCTCAAAATCATCGTCTGACTTGAGCTTTTTCAGTTATTCCACATAAAGTGTTTTTAATTCACTTCGATTGATTGTTTGATTAATGATGTTGTTATTTTATTACTGAACTATGTTGCAGGTTGCAAAAGGGTTCTTTGTTTAAAAAAAGCTATTTATTTGTGTCAACTCTGGTGCCCTTAATACAGAGAATGTTAGTACGGGGTAAGAATGTGTTTGCGTTTATTTACCTACTACACATTCATAATAACACCAGCTTACCTCAAGCGAGCAAATATAATACGCATATTACTAAATAATATGAGCAGAAACTCGATATATTCGCGTCACGGGCAATAAATCTCTCTGCCCGCGGACTCTATAGGAAATACGACTTACACGAGGTAATTTGTCTTCCCCTAAAAAATAGATGCTATGATCGCGTTACGGCGAGGGTTTTGTATGGTGGAGAAAACTTATCATCACAACCTTTACAATACAACACAGAGAAGGTACCTACGGTCTCTGATTTATTGTACATTTATCGGTATATTAATAAACGAAGAGACAGTTCCGTACCCTATTCACGTACAGAACGCAGGAGTATGATATTTGGCAGAGTTAATATAATTTATGAAGGAGTGCAGAAAATAGAATGGTCACGTATCTACACACACTTGGATTGTCTATATCTCGGGTATGCCACACAAAATGTGGTACATTTATCAGTCACTAAATGAATCGGCCGAAATTATGACACGAGACCTCGAGAATCCAACAGGACCACTAAGGCTACAGGATCATTACATTGTTTCACCGTTGCATACATCAGGGATTAGGTCACTGAACTTAGTACGACAATTTTCCTGTTCAGTAATTTCGGAGAAAATCTGGAGTGACGCGTGACCAAGATACAGACAAAGACATACGAGAGTGATCATAAGATTCTGTTCACGACATAGGTAGAACCAGTTTATTCACAGTCCCAAAATATAAACAAAAAAAAACGATTGCAGAATATATCATCGATCAAAAAAAGTCACGAAACATTATCAACATACGATGCGACATAGAATACAAAACAATTCGTATCTTTTACAGCATACATTTTTGCGAATCTCAACATTCACGAGGTATTCCTCAGCCTTGTGTGAAATCCACCATTTCTTGAACTCTAAATTCGACTTAATTCAACTGTAGCCTGGATTGTTAAAAACTGGACGACGCGACGCTGGGAAAGGGTTCACTTTTCAACGGCCCTTCCAAACCATCTCAATGTGAAATGGACTATATAATAACATTTCTCCCTGTCATTGCTTGGTGTTTAACTAAAGCCATTGCAAGTTTAATGGCAACGTTTTAGGTTTAATGTTTTTACGACGAAACATAGATTAATCTTATCGTAGTCTGGTCTAACGAAGTTACTCAACTTCTAAGAAGGATTAAAGATACATTGCGTCCACTTTATTAATGTCTCGACTACCTTCGTTTTTAGGGTTTCGTATTTTAAAGGTAAAACCGGCCAAATGCGAGTTGGACTCGCGCACGAAGGGTTCCGTACCATTATGTATAAAACGCCAAAAAAATCTGGCCGGTTGTATGAAAGCCTCACTTAAATATTTACTTTAGTTTTTGTAGCCATATATTAGCCACAAGCAACGCCATCTCTTGGACCGACAGGTAACTAAAAGCATTGAAGGCGTCGTAGCTACATATTAGCCACAAGCAACGCCATCTCTTGGAGCGAAAGGTATCGCTGAAGCGTCGAAGCCATATTTCGACTTAAATATTTATTTTATTCAGTGTTTTAGTATTTGTTGTTGTAGCGGCAACAGAAATACATCATCTGTGAAAATTTCAACTGTGTAACTATTACGGTTCATGAGATACAGCCTGGTGACAGACGGACGGACGGACGGACGGACAGCGAAGTCTCAGCAATAGGGTCCCGTTTAACCCTTTGGGTACGGAACCCTAATAAACGGAATCTTACTAATACATCTCACATGTCTGGCCTTCTGTCTGGCTGTGTGTCTGTCCATCCGTCTGCAGTTCACGGGCTCAATCTCTTCACAGAATGTGTGATACTGCATTTGCTACAACATCAAATAATAAAAAAGTAAAAAAATTATATCCAAACGGATCCCCATACAAGTAACCTTAAAAAATGATTTTTGTTTATCTCATGAACCGTTAAAGTTATAGTTCTATTTTTTCTAGCAGTAGTAAGAAGTATAAACTTCTTATTTAAACTACAATTGATTCGTGCAGATTGTTTTAAAAACCGAGGCAGACCGGCTACCGCTAATTTAAAAATATATCTACCTACCATCTATCAAATTTACCCCCATATCTCCTTTGTAAACGTGTCAGATGAATGATATCTATACTAATATTATAAAGCTGAAGAGTTTGTTTGTTTGTTTGTTTGGTTGAACGCGCTAATCTCAGGAACTACTGGTTCGAATTGAAAATTTTTTTTTGTGTTGAATAGACCTTTTATCGAGGAAGGCTATAGGCTATATAACATCACGCTGCAACAATTAGGAGCGAGGAAATAATGGAAAATGTGGAAAAAACGGGGAAAATTATTCATTCTCGAGGGCTTTCGTTGCATGCGTTGCGAAAACGATTCAAGATACCAAAAATATATGTATGAAAGAATTATTCCTCTTGAAATTATCTAAAAAAATGTCCACGACAGTATATGTCTATCTTTTAAGATTAACACACTAGAACCGTTTTTATGGTAATCAAATTTGGTCGAACCCACTGCCATACCAAACTTGCCGCGTTTCCAAGTTTAATCTGAATTAATCTTGCTGTGATCCTTTGCTACTTTGCTATTATTTTGTCGTAAGCTTTATTTGTAAGTTTAATTTAATTTAACCTCAATTAATTTTGGTGATAGTTTATTATCTTCCCGAAATTCCTACGGGAGCGGGACCTACGCGGTTGATACTTACGGGTCCCGAAGCGAAGCGAGGGCGGTTCGCTAGTCTGTTATATGAGGTATAAAGAATCATTAATAATATTTATGACTTCTTTATACTAATACTTTTGTGTAAATTATCGAACCTATTCACCTGATAGTTGATAGTGACACAGTCACTTATAAGGTATGTGACAGATAAATTAGAAAGATAAGACAAGATAAAAGACTGTATTCATTGGTGTGTGATGTCTGCCAATCAACATTGGGCCTAGAGAAATGGCCTTTTACATACATAATTAAGGAAATCCGAGATCAACAGCGACTCTGCAATCTATTCTATAGATAATAATATATCTGTAACTGATCTCCACCAATCCGCATTGGAGCAGCGTGGTGGAGTATGCTCTAGGCCTCCTCAATAATGAGGAGAGACCCGTGCTCAGTAGTGGGCAATTAATGGATTGTAGCCATTCAGCCAACTGATCGATTTCTTTACATGGAGATTTATAAGAAAAACTATCAAAGAAAGTATTTGTTTACGCAAAAGAACTCAAAATATTTTTAATTTCACTGTTAAAATTTTCCGATTGTGGCTACTAAGGGACTTATTTCCCGAAGCGAAGCGAGGGCGGGCAATCCAAGTTGTGATTATTTACGATGACAATTTTTACCATATTACTGTGCTGCATCTAGTGTAGTGACTGACTTAGTGCTTAGTCACATTAAAGAATTTTCTTCAAAGCCGCCGAACAAAATAATACTATACAAATTAGTTTAAGTTTCTCATTCTAAGCAACTATGTATGTCTTATGAGAAACAAAGATTCTATAAACCGAATACCTCATTTTTACAGACAATACCTTGTATGAATACCTTGTAAATTACACATTTAAGACCCATTAAAGTTCGTTGAGTTGAATATAAGCCTCCTCACATAGACACTATTTCTTTTCTATTTTCGTAAAACATATATTATTTTAATAGAATTATTTGTACCCGAGTAGGTACCTAATTTCTAGTCAATAGCCATTCTTCGTAACTACATAGATTTTGCCGCCTGGGTATAATGTCATACGGCCATAAATATCAAGTAATTTACTTCGCAAATAATATAGAACTTTGAAGAAACATAAAAGTACGACATAGTCCTCCACGAATCCGCACTCTGCACTCCGTCCGTGCTCATGCCAGCAAATCGGCATGGTTACGTGGCATGTTTGTTATCCTTCCTATACCTATACCAGACCTATGGTTAAAGTTTAAGATGGGTGAGAACGGGAATGAGAGCCAACAGGAATTACCCCGCAAACTAATAAACTAAACTAAAAACTAATAGCTCGCGGACAGCTCGCAAATAGCTCGCGAACTGCACATTCGCGGCACATTCGTCAGATGTGGACGCACCCTAAGGCCGGACAAAGTGTTAAGAAAAGAAATGGCAGAAAAAATGGTAAGTAGGTTTCATAACAAAATACCTGAAAATTTACCTACTTTGATAAGTGTCCACTATAATAAAATTAAAAAATATATATAGTATCGCTTATTCACAATGTATTTTCGCGAAAGGTAATAATAGAGCATAATTTTCAAGAGGAGTTAAAATTACTGTGCGCTTCATATTCAAGAGATATCGAGTGAATGAAACTCAGCAGGCACTCGAGAACAGTGTTACAAATGCAGTAAATAACGTGAAGATATAATTGAGACGCTTCACACAAAAGACTTCCTTTGTGCCTCGCTGCAATTAGCACTCACCAGATGTTACAGTGGAAACAAATACGCTCTCGAGATACTAAGTGGGGAAAGAAAATGAAGGATAAGGTATTTAGAAAATCTTACTACTATAAAGCATTTTTACTGAAGTATTTTTCGTCCAGAAGACTTTATTCTTTTATTCTTGTCTTGTGCTTTTCTTTTAGTGATATTCTCATCAACATCAGCTTGTCATGTATACTTTGGCATTCATGTTAATACAAGTAACGACAAAATACCGTTGTAGGGATCCAAAGGAAACGTATCACCAGATTTAAAATGGGTATCCTATGCCTATGTCCCAGTCCAGGTCATGTGCCAAATTTTACTATTACCTGATAAAAATAACTGAGTAGTTTTATATCCTTTCCACTCCCCTTTTCACCCTGTTTAAGAGTGATTTCCGGAATAATAAATATCAGTTTCTCGGGTCTCATTAATCAATTCAGCAGATTAGGTAAGCGTAAAAAGCCGACAGGCTGAATTACATTTGCATCTTACACCAATAATACAAATGCGAAATTGTGTCCGTTTGTCTGTCTCTGTGACGTTTTCTCGCCTATCACTATCACTACATAGTATAAAACAAAGTCGCTATTTTTGTCTGTTTGTTTGTCTGTTTGTCTGTATGCTTAAATCTTTAAAATTACGCAACGGATTTTGATGCGGTTTTTTGTAATAGGTAGAGTGATTCAAGAGGAAGGTTTTTATGTATAATAACATCTATTAAATAATGGAGAAATACTGTTATTTTCAGGGTTTCTAATGTGGTGTCGTAAATTCTTACATTTCTTGCCGCTTACATTGCGTACGCAGGCTTAACCTTACAGGATTTATAAAAATAATGTACTAAGTATTGTACACCTTGAAAAGGTCTACAGAAAAGTCCGCGATGGTATATGTCTATCTCTTATCGATATCTCACAAAACCATTTTTTGTCATTTACTTTTTACGGCAAATAATAGCTAATTTTCGAAGCGATTTTAAGCACTACAGCATTATTCCTTATTTAATTAAATACCTTAAATAGATTGTTGATTTAACATAGATTTATATGGCCTTTTACAGCACATAATTTATTTGAATATTTTCGAAGATATTACAGATTTAAAAATGCGGGACGTAGCGCTTGCGGCGGTACTGGCCGGCCGGGGCGAGTGACATAGGCCATATATGTTTTTCTGTAGTGTATTTAGTATCAGCATTGCACCCGTGCGAAGCCGGGGCGGGTCGCTAGTTTATTTATATAGCTGACTTTTTCTTTTTTAATTGTCTACTTTTTTGCCAAAAATCAACCCCTAGCCCTAGAGGGTAGAAATACGGGAAATATTTAAGTTTTTCGAGAAGAAGCGAGGGCGTTCACTAGTTTATAATATAAGTGTGGATATTCATAAATGTCAAAGAAACATACATAATCCTCTAAACTAGAGGAACTATTACACATTGCCGTAGTAAAAATTCCGCCAAGAAGTATGTTTTAACTTTTAACACGCTTTTTCGTCGTTTAACGTCGTTTTCCAACGTAATATATCGCTGTCACGAACAAGCGAATGCAACTTTGTGCGAATGTGGTTTTGTGCAAATGTTTGAAACTACCTTAGGTATTGCACTTTAAATCTATAACTTAAGGCGTCTATCCCTGACAAGCAGTGCTAAGTAACATCAGCAGATACTTTATAAACTGCATGATGCACTCAAAATTTGTTAAAATTTGTTAAGTTTCAGTACTAAAATTTGTTAAATTTATTTTTGTGTTGGATAGTCGATTTACCGAAAAAGGCGTTTTTCATGTAATAATTTATCTCTGTAGTAGGAGATAAAATGAGTAGGACTACTAATTATAGTAAAAAAAATATATATAAAATAATTGATAAAATATAAAATAATTCATAAAACAAATTTACTTTGCAGTTGGATCACGAGGAATAGGTCGTCCTCGTGGTCCAACTATTACGTCATATTAATTTCGCAGTTGGACTACGAGGACGACCTATTCCTCGTGGTCGAAATGTGACGTCATAGTTGGACTAAATAGTTGGACCACGAGGAATCACCCACACAACATCTTAATTACTAAAACACACCGATGCCATGATAAGTCGGAAAATACATTAGGAAAATTGACCTGTACAGTCGGCCGCAAAAGTCGCTTGACAGAATCTAAAGTGCAAAACACCTGAACACCCAACGAACCATAAGTCAGTGTCGTGGCACGGACGCAAAGAATCATGGCAAGTTTCATACATTGAATTGTACAAAAAAAAATTAAAAACTCGAGAGCCTGGAATGAGTTGTAATATTTATTTCTTATTTTTATCAACACTTGTATATATATAAAATATTTTTAAACCTCGGGGTTATATAATCAAAAATGATATAATTTTCTTCACTTTCTTGCCATTATAAAAATACGCCATTTGTACGCTAACTGTCAAAGTGACATAAGAAATGATAATAATGACATGACAATCATAATCAAAATGCTCGCAGCCA
Organism: Hesperia comma; assembly: GCA_905404135.1. Lineage (NCBI taxonomy): Eukaryota > Metazoa > Arthropoda > Insecta > Lepidoptera > Hesperiidae > Hesperia > Hesperia comma. Next base: position 13,186,166 of record FR990022.1, on the reverse strand, counting down.
ATCACAATGTGACATGTGACAATGTCAATGTCCACGACACAGAGTAAGTAATTGTTCCAACAGATTACAAATCAATCGAAATCACAGATTAAACGCTGATATAACAAGACAGAATCTACTTCAAAATGTTCGTCCAGAAATGGTAAACTATGTAAATAAGAAAATGATTTTAGAATCCCCGGGTTTTAAAAATATTTTGAATGGTTCAGGATAATACTTGAAGTCTAATTAAACAATTACAAGTTATTTCAAATTCTCGAGAATTATTATTTTTTATGTACAAAATCTACCATGATTCTTTAGCTTAACTTACAGACGTTCAAAATTAGCTTAACATAACTGGTTCATAAGTTGCTAAACGCTTTCATTCCAAAAGTCGCTGAACACCATCAATGTCAAAAGTAGATTAACAAGTTACATTCAATGTTACTGCGTAAAAAAGTAAATAAAGTTTTCACATAATATCGTCCATATACTCACAGTCATCAGGTACACAGTTAAGTAGTACCTATGTAATAAATTCATCTTAAAGGAAACACTTACGCATGTAATATTTAAGCCAAATGAAGAGGCACAAGTAAGTATATTTGCGGACATCTACATCACAATCCGTAAATATCCAGAGTTCCTACTCTGTTCTTATCTCGTCTCCGAGTGAACAATTAGTGCAGCATAGTTAACTGGCAATTGAGTTGGGAAACTTCACACCACTTTGAAAACATTATGGAGAGCCCTCAGATAAGAAGTTCCACTTTCTACCCTACAGTTGCTCATCATTATCATTACGATCTAAATAATCTTATAGTCCATTGGGCATGGCGCACATGCCATTGGGTTATATGAAAATGTATCATACACATAATAAGCTGACATGACACCACCTGACGGTAAATAGTCATCCAAGACAAGAAGGGAAGAGGAATAAGAGAAAACTGACTTTTATTGCTCATGACAGTTTTGGAGATAAACAACAATATAAATGCCTTGATCCTGTCACCGACATCCTCATAAGTCACGTTATTAAAATGAAAATCACCTGTTTATACTTTTATCACATTAAACATTTATTATATTAAATTAGAAAATCATGACATTATAAATACCAACCTGTCACCACTGTCACCATCATATCACAGGCGTGGTTCCGGCAATCAAACCGTCACTTAGCCCCGCCATTTGATAAATTAACCTCTTCCCATTACCATTACCGACTTCTGTTCTGTTAATTAATTAGAGAGAATGCACCAACTCGGATGTGTCGACGGGCAGACATCGCTATTCGGAAAACTCCCCGTGTACCCGAAAGCAATTAAAAGTGTCTCGCACTGCACACGTAAAATGCTTTTACTGCGCACTTTTGTTCCACGTAATGGGATTTAATAATTATGTAAAACTACCGTCACACGTTAATAAAATGTGCGCGCGTTCACACGTGTGGTAAAATTTCTTAACGATATCCCGTTTTTTATTGGTACTAATGTTATTTTTCAACTTTGAATCCCACTTCTTATCATTACGACTCAACTCAGACCGAGGTTGTAATTTGTAACTTTAAACTTCAAGTCATTCCTTCACCTTGGTTTTACTGTGGTAAATTGTGAGGTAGTGGTAGCTCAATATAAGAACACGTAAGTAAGTATACGTTGTGCCCTGAGGAAAGTATGTACATAATTCTTAATTTTAAGACATTTATTACGCAACTTCCGTTTCAAAAAATTTCGTAGGGAATAAATAACATAAAATACTAAATTCTCTAAATATGTGTGTATCTTCAAGTATTTGAAGTTTGTTTAAATGTGTAATCGATACCTACCAAATTAACGGTATAACCGCCGCACTCAGAGTCGTTAATGGTTACTTAACTCGTTCCTTAGTATAGATTTAAAAAAGTTCACTCTCACAGTCAGTTAACGGATCGTTAGTGTCCCTTAATGATCATTAAATTTAAGTAGAGTCGAACTCTTACTTAACTATGTAATGGATGTTTTTGACATTTGCGTTTTGAGGTTACTGTGATAAATAAACCATAATTTTATCAGTGAATTAATGAAAATCAGTTGCATTGTAGCACTCATAGCCCGGCGGCTTGCGTCAATCCTAAGCGATCGGCAAAGTTAAGCAACAGCGGGCGCGGTCGGTAGTCGGATGGGTGACCGTTAGTGGCAATAATTTCTTGAGCGCTTCCGTGCTTCGGAGGGCACGTAAAGCCGTCGGTCCCGGTTGTTATCGATTGATAGCAGTCGTTAAGCTATGTCGGAGGCCTTCGGACGGCTTGAAAACTTTCGACACTGGGTTGGCCACTAACCCCTCCACCAACCCGCATTGGAGCAGCGTGGTGGAGTATGTTCTAGGCCTCCTCAGTAATGAGGAGAGACCCGTGCTCAATAGTGGGCCATTAGTGGGTTGTAGCTTAGCTTTTTTTTAGTTGCATTGTGTTTAAATATTCAAAAAAGTCTGATATGAGTGACTTTATTGAGTTTGTGGAATATGCTAGAAGGTTTAGAGAAGTGGGACAGAGGAGGTATTTACGCGATTATTCAGATAACAGATAGATTATTTTAATTCAGGTAACAAAGACCCATAACATACATATATACCTTACAGACTAACATAACAATATTAACTTAAAAACTAATTCACTTTGTCGTGAAGTGAGATGCGCTTTCGGTGGCTCCCGGTGGTCGTCGACGTCCTCGGAATTTCCTGAAGACGACCCCCTTTGGCCACAGCTCCTCCTTCAAAAACGTCGGCAGGTGTTCGGTTGGAACACGCACAACAAAGGAGTTGAAGTTCACTGCGTTGCGCGAGTCCAACTTCTCTACCAGCAACCGGTACTTGGTCATCTTCTCCAAATACTCCACGACATCGGACACTTTTGTGGTGTGATGGAGTCGAGAGACGTACACGTAAGACGCTGGAACGGCGGGACGTAGGAGATGGTTCTGTCTTGTCGGTGCTGTGCCACATTGGTTGCGACAAAGAGGCTTTTTCCTCTTCTTCTTCTCCACTTTAGTGAAGCCGTCTTTGTCCAGCTGGCCAATTTATAATGTAATATAATTTATATTGCCTTTGCCCGGTTAAACAAGAAATGAAATACAAACAAACCTTGGAATTATTATTTACTATTATGACATTGACATTTGACAATGACAACATTGACAACAAGTCTAATTGACAGTAACAGTCTGATTAACAGTAAGTGTTCCCATAGAAAAAAAGTGCAAATCATTCTATTTTTTGTTCAATTAAATAGCTATTTCTCATTGTATTTTAGTAAAAACTAACAGTAAAAGAACTGACTTTCAATCATATTCCAATTAATAATGAGTTTAATAGTTTTATACATATTTTTTCGTTGTGAAATACCAATTATTTTTAAGCGAGGCTACACCAATGCCTTATCGAATTGCAATCGATAAGGATGCACCGCCCTACGGTTACTTAAATCTATCATTAGCAAATGAACCCTTAAATATTGTTCCTGGGATGAACTGTTAATTAACAGATTTAATGGCAATTAGTTAAGTAATCATTAGGTCTAATTTAATGAACCTTTCTGAGTGCGGCAGTAAGGGGTTGAAGGTCAGGCTATTCGGTAATTCACAGAAGGCTAAATGTTGTCATGGGGCGCCATCGCCACGGGGGTGAAATGATCTTCGTAGCTTATCTATAGCCGAGTGACCCTGCCAAAGTGGAAACTCCTGTTCGATATCCAGTCGAGATAGATATTTGTGCGTCCGATAACGGATAAATTATAAGCCAATGTCTTAGATGTCCGCTTCGATCAACAACACCCATAGATTCCCAGTCAGCACTCAAAAACCGTCTACACAAATTAGTGCTCAGAGCACTTATTTTTTGCTTCATAAATCCTACTTAAATAGTATCTGAGAAGTAAGGCTGAGTTTGTTATAGAGCAATTTCGGTTGTGATAAATCGCTTTGTGTAGTTTTGCAAATACAATATTTGTCATGAATGTAAATATGAAATTGCATTAACGTATTTTTATTTTACATAACGATAACCGAAGACATTTTTGATGCAATAATTTCTATCGGACCGTGCGTCGTCTTTATTATAATACTTATGTATATCGATGGATGTCCATGAAGTAGCATCACGTATGTATGGTATGTTTCTGTACCGTAACTCAGTGACTCGTAGTGGGGATGCACATACGAGAGCACTAAATTATTTCTAGTTATTGCTGACCTTGTACGACAGTCTAATCTAAATTGGTCTTCCCTGCAGATTAGCTTGCTTTTTACTATGTAACCATGGAACATAAAATGCGAATATAAGAACACCAACACTGCGTGAAAATATACGGTTAGCATACGGACGTCAAAATAAGAATAGAAACTGCATCTGTTGGTTCTTCGCTTACATCATATGGGCGCAGTATGAAAAATTTATTCACTGTTCATTACTTTTCTGTTAACGATAGTTCTTACGTTCTTAGTATAGCGAAACAACCAAGCCATATATTTTAATTAATGTGTAGTAGAGTTTGTGAAGCTTGTAGTAGAGAAAGGCCATGTAGAGATAAAAGCCGGGCTCTACATGAGATCTGTTAACTTTTTGACAGTGCAAGCTATACGTTCTCGTTTTGGCACCATTTTACATTAAAATGTAAATGTCCAATATGAAATGTGTGGTGTGATGAAATTACTATATAGTATACTATATACTATATGTTACCCAAGTACGCGCATTCCTCGTGATGGTTTCCTTTATGGAAGCAACTGATAATTCATTTTATTTCTTGTTTTGAAAATCAGATAGGGAGAACGTATTACTGCCGTCTAGAACCGAAGACCTTAGAAATAAAAAAAACACTACGCACAATAAATCAATAACATTAAGTAGCATTTATCACATGGCTCCATTACCTAACAATAACGATAACGCAAGCCCACTTGAAAATGATCCGTGTAAATATTTACACATACAATTGAGCCATGGAAACACCTCGTCCATTATCACTGTAAAAATCTGTTCATACACGTGCCAAGAGCCAAGACACGCGGAGACGACAGTCGAGTCAGGGTCGCCGGGACTAATCGCCGGAGATGATCAAGAGAACAACGCACGAACTTGGGCACATCTGCATAACGAGGGAAATCCATGGTAACACTTTTTAGTTAATGAATAAATGAATGAATGTAAATTAAGGTAAGCTGTTTGCACATTTTATGGTTAGCTGTTTGCATATTTTCTAAGCTTTCTTCGTTTTGGGACACTTGTTTCTTATGTTTACAAATATGAAATGTTAATTCATTTTATGGAACACTTTATTAGTCGTAGCGTGATGTTATATACTCAAAAGCCTTTCTCTATAAATGGATTTATCGATCACAAAAAGATTTTTTCAATTCGAGCCAGTAATTCATGAGATTAGCCCGTTCAAAAAAACATAATGTTTCCGCTTCGGTTCCGATTGTTACAGAACTTACAGCTATATCTGTCATTAAGCCACGTCGGAAGCCTTCAGACGGCATAAAACTCCCGATAGTTAAGATAAGCTACTCTCCTCGTAATTCTGAGACATCAAAGTGGAGTACTATGCTCTAAGCCTCCTCGATAATGAGGAGAGACTCATGCTCGGTAGTGGGTCATTAATGGGTTGCGGCCAAAATGTACAACAGATTAATACAAATTATGTTATCTACAACAGTGAAACATTTTTAACCACAGAAACCGTAATCATCACTGTGGTAGATAAAATTATGAACGCTCAATTATTATTATTATAGGCATTATAGCATTACGTAATCAAGTCAAATTAACTAAAAGGTTTCGAATTGTATTTACGTTTCATATTTATTCTTAGCATATAAAATTCGGCGAAACGTAGAAACATCGAGTTTGGGATGAAAAACTTAATTATTTACGACTACCTGCCGTACACAACAAGGAAAGTAATATCGTAATTGTATCCATACCTTTAACAACCCTGTTGCCTTGTAACTGGCCTACCTATGTATGAGCATTTAATAAAAAATAGGTTTGGAGGTGTTTTGTAGACATGGGCAGAAACAAGGTAGAGGCAGCCCTTAACTGCCCAAGTCCAATTACACCCTATGGATCAGGACCTGGGTAAACCTATGTTTATAAATCCAATAGAAGACAAACATGGTTTATTTTAGGATTCTTGTTTCTGCTTGCCTATACTGCAATTTGACGCCCAGTTATATTGTTGGACGTCCGACTTAAAGAACCCGAGATATTAACAAAAGTTATATGAAATAGTTTTTGTAAACGCAAGGAATAAATAAGACGAATGGAGTAAGTAAAAATTTGAACTAAAGTTTTACATAAACATGAAACAGTAACGAAATTTTCGTTGAAGAATTTTAACATAAAAAGCGTCCACATGTAGTTAATGTATTCTCGAGAATACGTACGATCTACCTTTTATTTTATGAAGTCTATATTGTGGTTTCCTTGCTCCTCAATTTAGGACGTTAAAAGCTTAGTTCATCATGCTACTCTCGTGGGAATTTGTGGTTTGTTAATTCAGATGTTAGGTTGGCCATTATGAGTATCTTTGGGGAGGCATACGCCATCTAATTTTGGAGTGTAAGAGGCATCATTCACCCATGAATCCGAAGGTTTCCTGCTTATGGTAGCAGGGTATCTCTATCTACTATACATCAGGTCAGGCCATACAGTTCCGTTTCTACCATAGGGTGCATACCTAAGTCATCATCAGTCAGGCATCGGTTTAATAATTAAATCCTAATAAATTCTCTATACATTTCAAATTAAAATATGAATATATTTTACCTTAACATGTAGGTAGAATGGGTTGAAACAAATTTTGCTTCACAAACCCTCTTTTACATAATATTTTCCCAGTTGAAATAGCGAACAATCGTGAAGACAAACAGGTATCATATTATTGTAATACCACAAAATATGCAATTAATACAATATGTAAGGTTTTTTGTTTAACCTTGTCCTACATACCCATAAAGATATGACTCACTGTTACTATGAGACTTGTGTCGGTTTTTCCATTTGTCTGTCTACTCTTGCATTAGATGAATCACACAAGAAATAGATGCAATGCATACGCCAATTTATTTGTTCCCTGTCGCGTTCCTAGGTTCAAATCCTGAACAAATAAAATATAAATAATGTAAATATACACACTCAATAAGATTGCTTAAATCGCGTGTGGAGTGGACAAGATTAACACACCACCCTCAAACAGAGAACGAACATTATCTGCCCGGAATTCAAACCAGGAACCATTGCTTTTAAAGCAGTCACTACACATGTTAATGAGGTTTCGAGGCAATAATTGTCAAAATGGTGTAAATTTTGCAATGCGTTTCTTAAACTTACGAAAAAATAATAGCACACTTGAATAGCACGATTAGAAAATCGTAAAGTTTGTAAACCATCATTTAGCCAACATTGTAGACAACATCAAAGTCAAACTCAGCATTGAGACATGACTTGCGATATCTTATTTAAAGATGAATTACCATATTAAATGCTAGACATTACATATTCCATTGTGTAATATTTCTTACAAGTTTTCCTGTTCAGCTCAACTATTGGTTGCACTGACCTAAGCAAACGACTGGGCTGTTTGAGTAATTTACTCGTATATCGTAGTTGATGTTTCTGTACACTTATAAGGCCTGTTCAGATACAAATGTATCAGTTTCCGCTACCGCTGTGCTTAGCGAAAAATATCGCACGCGATATATTATGTGCTCGCATACCCCGCCTATTGCGAATAACAGATTTTAAAATCAGTAAATAGTGATAACTCAACAATTATCTTTGGAACTCGCTTCCACCTAACATCCGCGAATCCAAAACTATCTCGATTTTTAAGAAACGGGTCAAAGAGCACTATATTTCTCTAGTCGCATAAAATATTTATATATTATATATATTTATTATATATATATATATATATATATATTATAGGTATGTAATAATTGTATTATATATTTATATATATATAATATATATATATATATATATATATATATATATATATATATATATATATAATGATACTTTCACGGTAAATGTTGCTCCAGTGAGATGTTACAAAAATTGTTGATCCACCTATTTCGCGTGTATACTCAGCCCTCCGACTAGCAAAATGATATACTTTGATCCCTGTTTGATGTACGTGTGACGTCGGTGGATCTGCACTCACAGATTTTCAACATACTCCTCATCGTTTTGACCAATATTTGTGGATCCATTAACGGTCGAAAAAATCATACTGAGTGTGATATCTTGGATCCAGAATATATTCAATTTATATGCGACATTTACTTTGACCAAGTTGATCCGGAGCCATAGCGGCAACGTCGCGTTCTGCGAACACGTAGCGGCAACGTCGCATTCTGCATGTGACTGTCTTCACTTGTTTGGCATCTTTTAATTTATTGCAGAAAGACGTTTGCGCCGATTTTTAACCGACTTGAAAAAAGGAGGTTCTCAGTTTGGCCTGTATGTATGTATGTATATTTGTGCACGATTATCTCGCGTTTGGTTGAACCGATTTTGATGCGGTTTTCAACATTGTATTTGTCAGACTTAGGAGTTAGGACTTAGGTTTAAGGCATATTGTTTTGGCTGAACCGATATTAACCGCGTTTAACTGAACTGATTTTTACTTTTCGGCGATAAAGTTGAAAGTTATTTTACGGATGTTATGACAATAAGTATAAACATAAGACGTTGCTAATAATAATATTTTATTTTCGTGTTAAATTGATTTTCTTTGGAAATTGAGTTTAACATGAAGCTAACAGAATGTTTCTTAATTTTTACAAGCTTTTACTCAACTTGCAATGAAACTAGTGGAGTGCCATTAGCTTTTAACCTCGGAATCCAGAGACATAAATGAGTCTTCATAAAAAGTGTTGGACTGTATTTCAAAATACACAAATTGAAAAGTACCAATTAATTAACCAATCTTTTTTTATTTTTCTTTATCCCTGTTGGTAAGTTTGTGACCCCATAACTTCGTGTTGGGTAAACCGATTTTCATGATTCTTTATATCTTTGAAAGCTTATGCTTTTGGTATGGTCCCATATAAAATCTAACGAGTCGTTTCGAATTAACTTGAATAATGTGTAAGGATGCTTTGTAGTGTGTGTTTATGGTTTTTTCCTAATAACTTTTTACTGAGTGTTTAGATTTATATGATTCTCTTTCTATTTGAAAGCTGGTACTTGCATTGTAGTCTCGTATAAATTTGAGCGGCATCTGACCAGTAGGTTTTTAATTATCCTTAATAAGTTTTTTGTATGTATGTTACCTCATATCTTACTATTTAGAGTTCCAATTTTGATCATTGTTCTTTAATCGAAAGCTGGGGCTTTAGGTTAAGTTCCGCAAAAATTTGAGTTCCATCACACTAGAATTTTTTGAGTTACTCTTAATAATATGTATTTAATTTATCCTCGTTACCTCATAACTTGTCACTGGGTGTTTTGATTTTGATAATTCTTTTTTTATTCGAAAGCTAGTACTTGACGTGTAGTCACATATAATTTTCAGCGACATCTGAGGTGTAGTTTTTGAGTTGTCTATACTTCTCGATTTTGAAGTCGGTTATTTTTTATTTAATGGGTTGTGGTCGATTACATTTTATATCAATTAATCAGGTAAACGGTGTTAGTTAAACTTAAGTATAATTTTAAGAAAAATTACTTCTGGTGGTTAAAAATGCAATAAGAAGCATACCTGTTCCGCATTTGTATTAGTAAAATAAAATTTCGTACCTACTTATCAGTCAGGTCTATTTTCGCAATTTAAACTGTTTAATATGTCATCCTCATTTTAGGGCATAATATTATATCAACCGAAAACGCCAGGAATTAGGAGGATGGGCAAAAATGTATGGAAGCTGGTCTACCTTGCAATAAAATTAAGTCATAAATGTTAATAGAAGGGTTATTTTATGTACTTGCATTTATGTTGTGCTAGGTCGCATGTCTCTGATAGTATTTAGGTAGTGCCAAACATTTAACATCGTGGTAAGTATTTAAAATGAATTTTGTATAAAAATAATAAAACAATGTAGGTATCTACATAAATAAAAACAACATCGGTACTTAATCAAAATATTATTTATGTTATTCAACATCATTATCATCGCGCGTACCTACACAACCGAATTACCCACTGCAGGAGCCTTATATTGGGAGGGCATTTAATTACACCCGACCAAATCAAAGACCTGGAACCCAAAAACATACTACGGTTCGCCCAGACCGTAGGAGTAGGGGACCAGATCTAATTTAAATGGGATGGCTACAATAGATCAGAAATGGTCGCAGTGGCCTCACGGGGATACTTGTTCCCCGTGAGGCCACACAAATACACAACCCCCCCCCCCCGCGGCTTTTACCTCGCTCTTTCCCCTTCGCTCCTGCTACTGCATTGTATAGCAGTCGTCACCAAACTGTTTTTAACAGACTTCAAAAAATATTTTTATATGCTTCTTTTTTATGTTTGTTCAGTGATTTTTTCGTCGTTTATGAGCCAATTTTGATAATTCTTTTCTAGTTGGAAAGTAGATATTCCAAGTGTGGTCCTGTCATAAGGAAACCAGGATCTTATGCTATCATCCTAGAGAAATCGAGGGGAACCTTCGAAAATTGTAGGGGCAACTAGTGTGCTTGATAATGTTTTCATTAAGACCTTATATTTAAGCACTACAATTTAATAAATCCTGGACTCGATCTGATGAAGAAGAAAGGCAGTCTAGCGAATTCCTCAACGAATTACAGGAATTACCTAGACGGGTTGAATTGAGCGCCATCAGACCAGTACTTTTTGAGTTATCTCTGTTTGTCGATGTTGAAGTCAGTTATTATTTTTGCAATTATTTTAAAAAACACATTCATAGACATTTTGTTTGAAATAAAAAGTACCTACTCATGTTCGCATGGCTGTATCTCCATACGGACAAAAATTTGGGGAAACTTCGAATAGTAAAAATTTATGTACTAGGTAAGTATGTATATCTCAAATTGAAAATAATAATTATGCTACTCATTATTATTGGACTGTAGACCAAAATGCCCATTCTTCAAAATGAAACACTTTATTTTATTGAAATAAAGCATATTTTTAACATTTAGTTAAGATTTTAATTTTAGAAATAAGTATCATTTTTATGGTTGTTTCGAACATAGATTTCGAATGATACAATCCTCGTGCGATTTTCTACGCTCGGCCTTGAAGTAGCCACGTGCAGCTGCGAAGAAATAGCGACTTTACACTCAAAGCTGTAGGTAATATTTTAGTATGCGGCAAAAATAGAGTAGTCCTGCGTCGGTCGTACATTCGCCACGATCCGGATCGTTCATGACCGAATCTGAATTTGATGTTTTAAATATCTAGATTGAGCGCCGCCCTACAATGAAAACAAAAAAAAACAAGGCAACATTATCAAGCATGTGTGCGTGCAGGCGATGTTTTACCCGTTCGTTTATTTTCTATGTGTGCGTAATGTATGCGTAATGATATTATAAAAATTGTGGCTAACAGTTAGCCACAATTTTTTGACACGTTTGCGCGGATTCGATGTTCCATCTGGATATTTAAAACATCGAAGGGCGGTGGTTATGTTTCGGTCATTCGGACTCGTTCAATCACGACCGACACAGGACTGATTTAGTTCACTCAGGGTTGCAAAACCTACCGATTTTTCGGTAGATCTACCGAAAATGACTACCTTTTACCGAAATACCGATTTTGAAGTAATTTCTCCCGATTTTTAGAAAAGTGCAGTTTTTTTGTTTGATCGTAACATGCGTTAGCAGTACTGAGCATTAGGGATTTCCCCGTTTGGTCTAATTTATATATTGTGTAATGAATTGCAGTTTGAATTTTATTGCACAGTAATAAGATCGTTTTTATTTTGTAAATTACGTTTGAAGATAAACTGGAAATTGAAGACTTCATTCGTGTTTAAAATTCTATCATTACGTCACTCATCCGCAATTAATGTACCTAGAAAGAATTTTCTCCGAAATTAATTTAAAAACCTGTACTTCTATACTAATAATATAAAACGGAAGAGTTTGTTTGTTTGTTCGTTTGAACGCGCTAATCTCAGGAACTACTGTTTCGATTTAAAAAAAACTTTTTGTTTTGAATAGTTCATTTATTGAGGAAGGCTATACTTAGGCTATATAATATCAGGCTACGACCAAAAGTAACGGAGCAACAAGTGTTAATAAATCAAATAATAATATAATATGTTGCAGGATGACGTCTGCCGGGTCCACTAGTTACTTAATTTAATAAAAACCAAAACTCGCAACCGCCTCTTAATGGAGGCAATTGTAGGACTATTGCATATAAAGCATTATACTCGTATAGGTAGGTAGTGATAATTGTTATGATTTTAAAATCAATGAAAGTATGAATTTTGTTCATTCTTTCAGTGATTGATGTCCTCGGTAAAGTGGTACATATAAATACGTTTATTATTATATGAATTTCATGCAATTATTCCTATACGTAATATGTATTAAAAGATCTACCGAAATCTACCGATTTTTTCATGGCAATCCTACCGAATTTCTTATATCTCGTTTTGCAACCCTGAGTTCACTTCTTTGGCAGCTTCGTTTGCGGAAAGACGTTTGCGTTTGCGCCGATTTTTGTTTTCGTGTGAGTGAATTTGTTTTCATTTGTAATGGACCAATCAGAAGATGATGGTGAGTATTTTATTATCCATTTAGAAACTCGATATTATGTAGGTATTATATTAATGAGTAATCCGGATGTGATCCCTGACTAAATGAAGGGGGGTGGAGTAGAGACCGCTTCAGTAGAAATGCACCCCCTCATCCAAGGTCGATACGTATGGTAATAAATAGGTATTCACATTATTAAGTCAAAGCAATAAGGTGGTCTCAAATGTTATTACTTCGCCCGACCGCCATAAATGCACACCATATACCAGAAAAATTAGCACACTTCCTTAAGCTCTCTTTCTCCCGCATATTGCCAAACAATCTGAGAGAGTGAGACGTAAAGATGTGTGGTCCGACTACCACGCAGCGCGGGCGGCTTCTTTGATCTACGTAAAGTCACAAATCGGAAGTGTAGTTAGTGTAGGTATCTAGGTATCGGAAGCTTGCAGCACGCGCGATTAGCGTAGATGTAGCATACACTGACATTAGAATCATAATTACATAATATGTTATCATCGTATCGTAATTAGTGAGTTTTAGAACATAATTTGCAAGTGTTGAAAATGGCTTATCGATATTCGAACGTTGAGTATACTGAAATGGTGAAAACTTTGGCACATGGTGGTGACAATGTGGCATTAGCGTGCAGAACTTATAATGCCAGGTTTGGTATGAATGTAGACCGTGTGCCGAGGAGACAATGTGCACATACCTACTCGTACTTCGTCGTTACTTGAACTAAATATAATTGGAAGTTTAATATTTTGTACGTTTCATAGCTTAAACACGTCGACTGCGACAATCTTTATTGTATTAATTACCAACTATCTCATCATCAAAGTTGAAATAATGTATTAACCGACTTCAAAAAAGAAGGAGGTTCTCAATTCGACCGCATATATGCTTTTTTTTATGTACGTTCAGCGATTATTTCGTCGTTTATGGGCCAATTTTGATAATTATTTTTTTTGTTGTAAAGCCTAAATATGCGCAGTGGGGTCCTCTGATAAGGACACCAGGATCTGATGGTGGCATCTCAGAGAAATCGAGGGGAACTTTCGAAAATTGTATGGACTACTAGTGTGTTTGTTCATGTTATCATAAGTACCTAAGTACAATAAAGCGGTACCATTTCATAAAGATCTGGAGTCGATCTGATGAAGCCGAAAGACAGTCGAGGGAACTCCTCAACGATTTACTGCAGTTATCTAGTGTTTGGGCTTGATTAATTCGTAGTGACGGGAACTTTACATTTACATGTTGAATTGAGCGCCATCTGGCGAGTAGTTTTTGAGTTATCTCTACTTATCAATCGGTTATTTTTTTAGTAAAAAGCAATTATCTAAATATGATTAGGCTACAATGTTAGGTACAATTCGTTTTCGACTTTAGTACCTACATCAGCTGTTTTCATTCGCAAGAGAGCGGGCGGGAGTATGTGTGTGTGTGCGTGTGTGTGTGCGCGTATCAATGTTATGATAGGAACTTGTCATCAATCTAATTAAGTACAAGTAGTTTGCCTTTATAAATATGAATGCAACTCATCCATCTTCTATACTTACTTATAATAAACTGTAGAGAGGTCAATTCTGTACATAAAATATACCTATTTCCAAAATAACTATCAGGGGGTGATTAGGGATCGATACTGATGCCAAAAATGAAATCAGTAAAATTTTTGTCTGTCTGTCTGTCTGTATAACCTTTATAGAAACAAAAACTACTCGACGGATTTTAACGAAACTTTGTACAATTTAGTTTTCATACTCCTGAGCTAGTTATAGTAGGTATACTGTCATCACGCCACAATCAATAGGAGCAGAGCAGTGAAGGAAAATGTTGGGAAAACGGGAAAAGTTACTCCATTTTTTAAGCTTCTGTCTCGTGTGCAGCCTTGAGGGTGCGATTCCACTGAGGCGGAGCGGAGCGGAGCTGTGCGCGATTCACCAATCACATGGCTTGAAATCTACGTGAATGAGATGTGGATTTTAAGATTTTCAAGCCATGTGATTGGTGAATCGCGCACAGCTCCGCTCCGCTCCGCCTCAGTGGAACCGCACCCTAATGGTTAAAGCTACATAGAAATGTATGACGGAAATGTTCTCCTTAAAATTATATAAAAATATCCCACGACTGCATGTCTATCTTTTATGGTTGACTCACAATAACACGTGTTACTCCCGATAGATTAGCATTTCGAAGCTTTCTGATTATATTTGTCTACTCTTACGTTTATAACACTTACATAAGTGGGTGAAATAAAAGGGTGAAGTTTTCACGCGGGCGGCTAGCAAAAGCTAGTAAAAAATATTGCTGTTTAATAAGAACACCTATTTTAATTGGGGTGTTTAAGGGTGACCGCCATTTATACGTTTAACATAGGGAAAATTACTCTGAAGTAATAAATAATAATAATAACAGAGCACTTTACAATTACATTGTGGGCTTGAGTTTAGTGTCCGATAGCAGGAGTTCGTACCTAAAAGTAGTAGAAATTAGTAGATTCTTCCTCCGATTACAACTAAGTGCTACGAAAACTTGTTATTATTTCGCAATTACATTTCGCACGGACAATACAATACCTACAACTGATATAAATAATAGGACACAATTCGACAGCTCAAATAGCGTTTCGTGACAGTTCTAGCGAACATTAAGTAAATAAATAAATAAATAATGCTTCACACTCATAGCCCCTCACTAGGATTCCGTGGTCGTGGGTGCCAAGGACAACACACAAGACTAAGACATACATAAACCCACACAAAGAACGGAAATTTAAACTCATCATTCGAATTTCCGCCTCGCTGGGAATCGAACCCAGGATCCTTTGAATTTGTGATCCGGCGTTTTAAGCATTGCGCCACCCGGGTCGTCATATTATCGAATTATTATGGGGTAATGTAGGTAGTTCTTTATGTTTTTTTTGTTTTCTCGAAAACTGTTTGTCGCCGGGAGTCGCGAATGGTAGATTAGTACCGGCACCTACCGGCACCGCTATAGTTGGCTTCGAATCCCTGCCCTCTGCCCCCATGTGTATTAAACAATGTTGTGGACATTTAAAATATTTCTATATTTGCACAAGTAAGCTCGCAAGTGTTATCAGACGTGGGCATGAATTTCTATCAATTTATTTATAACGTCGGTGAGCAAGTAAACTACAAGCCCACAGTATTTTTATCATTCAGTCATAGTTTTTAATTTTATAATTTATAATTTTGTTATCAAAACGATGATCATTCGTCATTTATTCAGTGAGTTCATAATTATCCACACTCAACAATAAAAAGCCTGAAGAATGAATGAAAGAGAGAATATTTTTTTTACTAAATTAATGTTAGAAGACAATCTCGGTCACTAATAAATAGCTGTTTGTCGCTTCACGCCTGCGGCTCACTCTAAGGCTCCAAATACCAAAAACTTTTTCACACGTTGGCTTCGATTTGAAACACCAATTAGGTAACAGTAACACCATATAACACTCGCGGCTTTGCTCGCATAAAGCGTTGGTATTAAAATACTTATTTTATGATTTCATAATATGAATTTAAACATAAAACTTATTACTTGTTTTTTTTTGTTTGTCGTACGGATTAGTGGACAGTTCTGGTGTCAGGATTTTTCAGTCCACCTAAAGGCATCCGACAAGGCTTACCGACTGTTGTCTTACGACTAACAACAGGGACCGACTTAATACCGACCACCCTTTAAAAAAGGTGTATTCAGATTTTTTAATTACTTTTTTTCAGGCTTGCAATAAATATCAAATGGGTAAACAAGTGGATGTAGTGAAGGTAAAATTATTGGGTGATGTACAACGGAACCAAGTTTCCTCAAAGCCAGATGCATGTTTAGATGTCAGTGGATTATCGTCATTTTTAAATATATCTGGGCTAACAGAAAATATACCTATATGTATTTCAAATGCTTCTGATATAATACGAGACATTGAATCTCAAGATCATAAGCAGGTAAATTTTTAACCATTTATTTTACCCACGTATACGCACCTATTATTTAATGTCAGCTTTATTGATTTCTTATTCATCTTTATTGTTCATTTGTTTAATCGCTTCAGATTACCCAAACGGAAACCAGCTCTGAAGAAAAAGACTTTTCACCGAGTGATGAATCCGATTTTGATCCCAACTCTGCTTACATAAGTGATAATGAAATTGTAAGAATATTACTTTGATATGAATTTAAACATAAAACTTATTACTTATGAATTTAAACATAAAACTTATTACTTGTTTTTTTTTGTTTGTCGTACGGATTAGTGGACAGTTCTGGTGTCAGGATTTTTCAGTCCACCTAAAGGCATCCGACAAGGCTTACCGACTGTTGTCTTACGACTAACAACAGGGACCGACTTAATACCTACCGACCACCCTTTAAAAAAGGTGTATTCAGATTTTTTAATTACTTTTTTTCAGGCTTGCAATAAATATCAAATGGGTAAACAAGTGGATGTAGTGAAGGTAAAATTATTGGGTGATGTACAACGGAACCAAGTTTCCTCAAAGCCAGATGCATGTTTAGATGTCAGTGGATTATCGTCATTTTTAAATATATCTGGGCTAACAGAAAATATACCTATATGTATTTCAAATGCTTCTGATATAATACGAGACATTGAATCTCAAGATCATAAGCAGGTAAATTTTTAACCATTTATTTTACCCACGTATACGCACCTATTATTTAATGTCAGCTTTATTGATTTCTTATTCATCTTTATTGTTCATTTGTTTAATCGCTTCAGATTACCCAAACGGAAACCAGCTCTGAAGAAAAAGACTTTTCACCGAGTGATGAATCCGATTTTGATCCCAACTCTGCTTACATAAGTGATAATGACATTGTAAGAATATTACTTTCACCTACATACTTAAAATGATAGTTTCATAAAATTCAGTAGGTAGGATAATTCAGTAGGTAGGATAATCCGTGCGCGACCACAGTTGTATACTACTTTTTGGAACTGAGAAGCTCGCACATCTCGTCGGTGAGCTGTAGCTTTAGCAAACTCACGTGGAAGCTCGGATAATGCTATGTGGTTGCGTTTCCTGTGCGCGTGGATTTTTTGATTGGGTTTTATTTTAAATAAGAGATAATTAGCAATATATTAATAATGAGTCATTATTCCCATGAAATAAATATGAGTGGCTTTGAAAAGTTGCAATAAGTGTAAAATAATGAACCTAAATGTTTTATTAAATTGATTTCATCCATGAAATATTTTTCTGTTTAATAAATCCTATCATAAATTGTAAAAATAATTAATAAAACCGATGTTATTAATACTAAAAATATTATGTATAATTATTTAATTTCTTCAGAAGTTTTTTCTCAACGCTACCACAACGCTACATGACAAATGTCATTTTCGATTTACTTCGACAAGGTTCCTTACCTTCCTGGTTGCGCACGGATTATATTTATTTACAGCTTACCACAATGCATTTACTTTGTTGGACTGGAGCCTATGTGATAACGGCAATTTCAACAATTTTTCTAAATACCTACTGTAGAATGTCTTAAATATTTATATTTTTTATAAGAACTCTTTTATCCGTCATTTTGCTACATCTAAGTGAAACAGTATATTAATCCTTATATCCATTTCAGGGCACAGAGGATGAGTACTATGATGATCAGTTAATTAAAAAACAAATGCAACGTAATAAACGGAAGTGTGAAAAAATAATTCAGAAAGACAAGAGCCGAAACAACATACAATTTAATGAAGATGAAGTAATGGCACCGGAATTGAAAAAAGGTGATGAAGTTGTGTCAGCGGAAATACAGACAGAAAGTCCTGAAGGAGTGTCACCGGAAATACAGAAAGACAGTTGTGAACAAAGATATGATTACAAGAAAATGGGTAAGCGTAGATGGGATAGAAGAAATGCGTGTTTTTATTGTCAAGAACTTGTAACTAACTATTCAAGACACCTTTTGAGAAATCATCCTAACGAAATAGAAGTAATTAAATACAAATCTATTAACGACGTAGATCTAAAAGTAAGAAAGCAAAAGAGACAAGAAATAACGGACAAATTAAGAAACAAGGGAAACTTTTTACACAACTCAAAAGTTTGTTTTGATAGAGATGGAGAGAAAACTACGAGTATATTACCAGTTAAAAGAAACATCAAAGAGTCAAGTCCATCAGCTTTTGCGACATGCAAGACGTGTTTAGGCACATTTAAAAGGACAACTTTTTTCAGACATTTCAAGAAGTGCGGTGCCGATGCTAATAGTTATCAAACTGGGGGTTGCAGAAAAAGAATTTTATACAATAACAGTATCACTATTATACCTAAATCTGAGTCAGCGAGTGTTGAACTCAGAGATAATATTTTGCCTCATCTTCGTTTAGATGAAATTTCCCTTGTTGTGAAAAATGATCCATTGATTCTTGCATACGGCTCAAGACTACTTAAAAAGAAAAAAGAAAGGCGAAGCCGAAAAGCCATATGTTCCAAAATGAGAGACTTGGCTACTTTATTAATTGTACTCCGTAAAAAGAACAATAATATTGAAACACTAACAGATGTTTTAGACCCTGAAAAATATGAAAGCTTTATCGATGGCATCAAAACCATGTGTGGGTTCGATGAAGAAACGGGCTTCGTCAAAGTTACAAGTATTCCAGCTCGAATGCGGCCAGCTATTTTGGGATGTGTTGATATTCTATATACGCAGTCTATTATGTCAACGGAATCAACAGCTTACAAAGATGCGTATAAAAAACAGTTGGATGACTTTAAGCATCTTGTGGAAATTAACTGGGAGTGGGAAATTTCTTCAAATGCAGAAAAATCTAGAAAGCGGAAAAATATGACAAAAGAAAATATAATTCCATTAGAAGAAGACATTGCAACAGTCATGGACAAAATACATAAATTAGAGTCTAAATATGCGCAAAGATTGAAAAGAAATAGAGATGCATTAAATTACGAAAATCTGTGCACCGTAACAATATCTCACATAATTATGCTGGATAGAAAAAGAGCAGGTGACGTGGCTGAAGCTGAACTCTCATTTTATATAAATAGAAGAAATGAAGAAATACCAGAAAAGATTTTAGAAACCCTGACACCACAACAAAGAAAATCTATCGGTGAACTAGACGTATTTCAAATTCCTGGAAAAAGAACACGTTCCGTGCCAATTTTGCTTACAAAAACGATGCGAGAAAACATCGATTTGATAATAGCTTGTCGTGAAGATCTGAACATTCCGAGCTCTAATCGATATTTATTTGCGAGACCTAACACGGAAGAACCTTTTAATGGTGGGAAATGTCTGGAAAAGATCAAAAAGTATTGCAATTTGAAAAGACCTGAAATGCTGACTTCTACTGGAATGAGACATCACATAGCAACCATGTCACAGATACATTCAAAACAAAACGATCAGTACACAGAGCATCTTGCAGGGTTTTTAGGACATGATGTAACAGTTCATGCAAAGAATTACAGGTTGCCTTTGCAGGTCTTACAAAAAGCGGTTGTTGGGACACAATTGATAGAGTATGAAAATTCAATTAGATCACAAAATAAGGTGGAGACGGTTACTTCACAGTCGAAAAATATCATACCAAACCAAGAAAATGAAAGTCCGATTACGGAGTTTGAAAACACAAATACATCACAAAGAAATCGAATAATAGAAGAAAACAAAGAACCTGTAAAACAAATTGAAAACACTGAAAAGGATAATAAAGAGACTGAATGGAAATATAAAAAACTTAAATCTATAAATGTAGAAGATGCAAATGACAACAAAAAGAGTGAAGTGAATAATAACAAAAATGTTAAACCAGAGAACCAATTAAAATTAAAAAAATCATCAAAGTTTGTTAAAAAAATTCAAGTGCAAGTATCTAATCAATCCAGCTCATTCTCTGACAGTGACGAAAATATTGTAGCTAACAGAGATGATGATTTAGAGAAACCTAAAAGACTTGAAAAAACACGACCTGCCAAAGTTTCCACAATAGCTGAAAGTGAGAAAAAAAGCAAACTAAAGAAAAAGAAGTACAATGCAGATGATAGCGACGAAGAAATAAAAGGTAAACTAAAGAAAAAGAAGTATATTGCAGTTGAAAGTGACGATGAGATGAAAAGTATCTCAAAACAAAAAAGAATAAAGAAACGTCCTGAAAAAGTGTCCAGTTCAAGTGAAACTGAAAGTGAACATGAAAAAACACGTAGACAAAAACTCACACATAGAAAATGGACAGAAGAAGAAATAAAAGCAGTCAAGAAACACCTAAATTCCTTTATACAGAAGAAAGTAAACCCAGGCAAAGCAAAATGTATGCAAGTTTTAAAAAAAGAACCTGTTCTTCATAACAGAACGTGGATGCAACTTAACACTTACGTCAATAATATATATAAAAAGAAGTAGTCGACTAAATATAATTATTATAACTATCTACTTATTACGGAATTAAACTATTTAAGCAAAATGCTTTAAATCAGCACGCAGTTGTGCATTGGCATGTCAACCCACATTTATTATTTTTTAATAATTATGAGTACGAGTAATTTGTAATGTTACGTTTATTTTTTCTTAATACCTTGGTTAATAGTAGATTGTATGACAAGGGTGCAAAGTAATATTTTTTCGGCGAGGGCGTTTTTTGAATCCAGAGCGAAGTGAGGGATTATAGAGTAGAATCCCGAGCGTAGCGAGGGATTCTTTAGTAAAATCCCGAACGTAGCGAGGGATTCAAAGTACGTCGCCCAAGCCAAAAATGTACTTGCTCCCGAGTGATACACTACTTTTCATCCCCCCTATGAGAAAATAAAAGGCGCCTCAAATTCAGGAATAATACTGTCACAGTCACTAAACTAACTAAACCGACTAACCCGACTAAACCGACTAACCCGACTAACCCGACTAAACCGACTAACCCGACTAAACCGACTAAACCAACTAACTAAAGAACTCATTTTTCAAAACAAAACCATGAATTTCTAACAATCCGAACTGAATTTACTTTTCCTCCCTGTTATTTAAATAACGGGCAGGAAAAGTAATATGAAAATTCATTCCCGCCCGCTAAATAGAAAACAGCAACTTTGGGACCCCGTAAGTCCGAACCAAGTCGTCTTTTTCGAATTGGTGGGATGAAAACTGATTTTTAAGGATAATTTGTCCATTATACTAAGAAAATTTGTCTTCATGTTGAACTTATAGATAATATTTTGTTCTTTAGTATGTATATTTTTGTGTGCAATTGTTTATTATGGATACCTACCTCATTATGTCGATATAATATTGTCTTATTGGCCTATGATTAAAACGGATAATAATTAAATTAAAATTATAATAATTGAAATTAAAATAATAATTCATTAAAACAATTTCTTGTATTTTATTTGCGACGTATACCTATAATCTCAGACCAATAAACTATAGACGGGAACAAAAGAGTGAGGCCAGCATAATACACACGGCTGCACTCACACTAAACTACTTTTGTGTTCTAAATGATAAAATATAAATGAAGCTTTGTGTTCCAAAAAATAAAGTTTAAATTTGTTCTAGTTCAAATTGTCAATAGGGCATTCTATTGATGTCAATGTGTGCCTTCGGCTTAATTTTGTCGGCTTTACTCTTTTGCTAACGGCGCTCCGTCTATAGTTTATTGGTCTGAGCTTATAATAATGTTACGTGTCAGCAGTGATGGGTTCGAGAAAATCCAAAATGTACCACAAAAACTTTTATTGTAATCGTCGATACACAATTACACTACGTACACACCAAAACACTGTGCACGTACTCGTAAAAACACTCTTCGATCTTTGTATCGCCCGTAGAAATCTCTTCTCGCTGGTATCGCTTGTTCTTCCCGGTCTTGTTTCCGAAACTAGAATACCACGCTTCGTAGTGGTTGTCTCACCTCCCCTGTGGGGCCCTCGCATCGACTGCTGTTTTGAGCCGCGTTAGGTCTTCCAGTTCCTCCAGGTCCAGACCGGGTCGGGTGCTTTGTACGGGCTACGGTGGCTCCCCCTCCACAGGGGTGGGTGACGCCGCTCGCTTGGGCTTCTTCTTGGTGGTCGCCAGGCGCCATCAGCGATGACACCGCGGCCTCCTGCACGACGGCCTCTACTGGGAGCGGTGTGGTTGGCTTCTCCGAGACTACCGGTAGCTTCGCCTCCCTCCGCTGGTGCTACCTTTCTGATTCCGTTAAAAACCTAAGTGATAAGCTTATCTGTGACATCCTTGACGTCTCCTGCTCGTGATCCTGTGGGATTACTTACCTGCAATGTCCTCGCCGTATCCTGCTCGTGACCCTGTGGGATTACTTACCTGCAACGTCCTCGCCGTATCCTGCTCGTGACCCTGTGGGATTACTTACCTGCAACGTCCTCGCCGTATCCTGCTCGTGACCGTGTGGGATTACTTACCTGCAACGTCCTCGCCGTATCCTGCTCGTGATCCTGTGGGATTACTTACCTGCAACGTCCTCGCCGTATCCTGCTCGTGATCCTGTGGGATTACTTACCTGCAACGTCCTCGCTGTATCCTGCTCGTGATCCTGTGGGATTACTTACCTGCAACGTCCTCGCCGTATCCTGCTCGTGATCCTGTGGGATTACTTACCTGCAACGTCCTCGCCGTATCCTGCTCGTGATCCTGTGGGATTACTTACCTGCAACGTCCTCGCTGTATCCTGGTCGTGATTCTGTGGGATTACTTACCTGCAACGTCCTCGCTGTAACCTGGTCGTGATCCTGTGGGATTACTTACCTGCAACGTCCTCGCTGTATCCTGGTCGTGATCCTGTGGGATTACTTACCTGCAACATCACGCCGTATCCTGGTCGCGATCCTGGAAAAAAGTTATCCCATAAAAAACAATACTTGTCAAAATAACCAAGTTTTTGTACCGTAAAAATTTGTGAGATCGATGTAGTACCAAGTCAGTTGTTAATTTATTCAGTCCCTATTTAACGGATTAGATTGTTTAGTGCGATTGCAAAGTCTATCTATTTATTAAAAACGTTAAAGATTTTTTATATTAATGTGGTTACTATAAGATGGTGTTAGATTAGATAATTACGTAACAATTTAAGACAGAAGGTCTCATAAATAGGGGCTGAATAAATTAACAACCGACTTGGTACAACATACTACATGGATCTCACAGCTTTTTACGGTACTTAAACATAGTTTTTTGAAAAGTATTATTTTTTATCGGATCTCATTTCTTTTTGTATTTCATTATATATCATACCTATATACAGGTACACTGATTCACTTCAGCCCATCATGGCCCACTATTGAGCACCGGTCTCTTCTCAGAATGAGAAGGTTAAGGCCATAGTCCACCACGCTGGCCAAGTGCCGGATTGGCGGACTTCGCACACCTTAAAGTTTTGTGAACTCCGGTATGCAGGTTTCCTCACGATTTTTTCCTTCACCGTTTGTAGCAAGTGATATTTAATTTAAAAACGCACATAACTCCGAAAAGTCAAAGGTACGTGCCCTGGGAGTGGAACCCGGACCCTCCGAATAGGAGGCCCAATTCATAACCACAAGGCTATCACCGCTACTTCACACCTAAGCTTATCGTACTTCCCCTGCCGTACACTGAATAATTAACTGCAAATGTAACTTTGTAATCCGATAGATTTATATAGGATTATAAAGTTATTTCTGCAGTTGATGTATCTAGAAAAGTAGACCGAAATTCAAAAATATTTTAATTTTTCCTTGATTCATATACTATACACTAATTATATTCTAAATTTGAAGATTCTATGTCTGCTAGAAGTGCCTTAAACTTTTGATGCTCGGTCAGTCAGTGAGTGGGTGAGTGACAAAATTAAGAAACTTTGACTCGTTATCATTCTTAAAGTACTGGTTCAAATTAAATGAAATTTGAAATATACCTAGTTTTTACAATGCCTGCTTGGTTACTAAAAATTCAAGCTTCTTGTTTTATCCACAACGAAGCTATAGGTATAGAGCGTCGAGCCGCTTTTTCGCTCGACTTTCGACCCTATGACTGATGTCGTAAGGTCGAAGCGTCATGCCGCGTATTGTCAAGGCCGTATACAATTGACTTTCGACCCTATGACTGGTGCCATAAGGTCGAAGCGTCGTGGCGCGTATTGCCGACGGTCGCGTCAAGAGAACAATAGGTGCGGAACTGCGGACCTATTGTTCTCTTGACATGTTTATGGCCCTTGTTATTTATTGCTTCCCGTTTAGCGAAGTAACTATACCTTTCTACACCAGCTAGGTAGATAAGTTGTCACAATAATTTCATAAAATTTAGTATAATACTAGTTAACACATTTATAATTGAGCGTTTTCTGTTTTGCAAAAATATTTATGAGCATTTAACAAATATTCAAGTCTAATGGGGCTACAACCCATTAATGGCCCACTACTGAGCACGGGTCTCTCCTCATTATTGAGGAGGCCTAGAGCATCCTCCACCACGCTGCTCCAGTGTGGAATGGTGGAGGGGCGAGTTGCCAACCCAGTGTCGAAAGTTTTCAAGCCGCCCGAAGGCCTCCGACATGGCTTAACGACTGCTATCTATCGATAAAAACCGGGACCGGCGGCTTTACGTGCCCTCCGAAGCACGGAAGCGCTCAAGATATTTTGCCACTAGCGGTCACCCATCCAAATCTAAAGCGGATGAGTATATTAAAACAACTTAGTGTGATAGAAAGGGGCGACTTTTCGTGCGAGAAACAAATGAAACGTCCATGCTCGTGCAGTAAATTTGTGAGTTTATTTCCACAAACAATCATCGAGGTCTATAATCCGGTATCACAGAGTAAAAATACAGTCAAAAAATATAGATAAATCATCACTTTCACAAGGAGTATAAAACAATCTACAACACTTAGATAGCATCACTTTTTTATACTTTTTTATACAACTAGCGCTCCGCGGTGGTCGCGCCTTAAATTACCGCAGAAATACTTTTCGGAATAAATGTACTAATTCAGGGTGTCAACCAGTGGCCGCCTTAGGGGGTGGCGAATAGGGCAATCGCCGGGGCCTCGCGCATTAACCCAAATAAATAAAAACAAAAATAGATTGTTTTTATTAAAAACTTTTTTATTTTTACTTTGTCTTCAGCGCGTTTAAAAATACGCCGTATGCTGAGGCTCATAGGAAAAGCCGCAAACATCAATTTTAAAATTTGCAGTCATCAGTTTTAAGTTTTCTGTATTTGATAGTTTCGCCTTTCGTACATCTTTTAATGTAACATTAATTTTATTTATTTGTAATAACTTTACCATTTCTAACCATGTTCGGCAACTAGACCTAATTTTTCACATTGAGGTATTAGGTATGTACTAAAAATTTTCACAAAGGACAAAAGGCCTCGCAAAGACCTGCCCTACTGAGGCTCTGTGCCTCGCAATGGGTAAGGCCGCCACTGGTGTCAACTACCGCTAGGTATATCAAATTTCATCAATGGTCCAGCCGTTTGAGTGTGAAGACGTAACACACGCTTTCGACTTTATAATATTAGTGTGATTACCAATATTGTCACCGTATTAGTAACATGTTGATACTATTATTAGCTCCAGATAAGGAAATAAAACATTTTGATAATCATAATTTTAAATATTATTACTTATTCAAATTATAAATTATCATCAACCAAGCTTCACATAAACTTTAACATAATCCACCAGCTCATCGTACGTATTACGCAATCGCTAATAATAGGTATGTACTTACATTCTTCTTTCAAAATAATAAAAAACATATAACGTCAGACCACAGATTACAATAATGTGGTCAGACCAGGGATGCTAGTTGCCATTATCATAATAATTTACAAATTAAAACATTACTCAACATCGGTAGCGATTGCTATTTTAACATATCAGACATTTGATATAGTTAAACAAATAAGAGATAAATAATAATCTAACATAATAGTAATATGTATTGGCACGTCTTACTCACTAAATCAATAAAATATAAAAATAAGATTAACTAAATTACTAAACACAAGTTGGACCATTTACCTTCGATTTTTAATAAATATTAATCGAAAGGATTGTTGGACAATTTGTAAAATTATTTGAGTTTTAAAATATATAATAGGATTATTATTTTGTTTCAAGTACCTAATAAAGATACAAAAACATTGAAATAAATGTTGAGTTAGTTAAATGAGTTTAATATTCATTATAAGCAAAACTGAACTATTTTATTTTTATAAAGAGTACCTATCTACCTACGTTGATACTATGAATAAAATAGCATTCATTGGATGTGTATAAAACGTCGCGGCTGCCTTCAGCCAATCCGATTGTTTGCTGTGCTCTGATTGGCTCATTCAAATCGGATCAGCATTTTCCGTAACTATCGCGAGGTGGATTTGTATATGTGATCAACTTCGGTAAATGCCAGTCAGCAGTCCAGTGAGTGTAGATGTTGATCCCGTTGGAGCCACATTAGTTACCAGAAATGCATATTAGATCAACAAAAGGCGTTGGATCAACATAAATTTTTGGATCAACAAATAACTCGCCTGAAGTCGCGAATGATCAACATTTACCGTGAACGTATAACTATATATATATATATATATATATATATATATATATATATATATATATATATATGTATATATTATGTATATATTTATTTATTATAGGTATGTAATAATTGTATTAGTATGATTGCCTTAACATGTTAGTTATTATTATTTTTATTTCTGTACACGGTCTTTCTACCGTTAAATATACCACTTTCCAGTCATAGGTCTGCTGGAAGAGATTTCATAAGAAATAAGCAGTACCTTTGTACCATCCTTACTTAACCAATTTTGTTAATTTTGTATCCATGTGTACATAAATATAAAAATAAAATAAAATAAATAAATTATCCGTCATACGTCGCTCAAATTTAAACGGGACCAGATGTGAAACTACCTTTCACATACAAAACCAACTACCAAAATCGGTTCACTCAGTGAAAAGTTATGGAGTAACAGGAATTGAGAACCTCCTCCTTTTTTTTGAAGTCGGTTAAAAAGATAAACGTAAGCATCCAGTTCCGAGTCGTACCCAATTGGATTGCTTTTATTGGATGCCTTTTATTGTCTCGCGTGGACGACAATCAACAAGTCGCTAACCGCTTATTTTAGCGGTAGCGAAATTCGCTTACGTCTGTTCACAAGAAAACCGCATTCCTGCAAGGCTTTCGTTGCCCAAGGCGACAGCGGTTAGATTCACAGGTATATGTATAATATATGGAATATCAAAATTCACCTTTATAGGGCAATTTTACCCTACAAAGGTGAATTACTAACTACAACGTAACGTAAGGTCACAGATACAAATATCAACTGTCATCCTGATGTTCTGTAATTTTTTATAATATTACTAGCGAACCGCCCTCGCTTCGCTTCGGGACCCGTAAGTATCAACCGCGTAGGTCCCGCTCCCGTAGGAATTTCGGGAAGATAATAAACTATCACCAAAATTAATTGAGGTTAAATTAAATTAAACTTAGAAATAAAGCTTACGACAAAATAATAGCAAAGTAGCAAAGGATCACAGCAAGATTAATTCAGATTAAACTTGGAAACGCGGCAAGTTTGGTATGGCAGTGGGTTCGACCAAATTTGATTACCATAAAAACGGTTCTAGTGTGTTAATCTTAAAAGATAGACATATACTGTCGTGGACATTTTTTTAGATCATTTCAAGAGGAATAATTCTTTCATACATATATTTTTGGTATCTTGAATCGTTTTCGCAACGCATGCAACGAAAGCCCTCGAGAATGAATAATTTTCCCCGTTTTTTCCACATTTTCCATTATTTCTTCGCTCCTAATTGTTGCAGCGTGATGTTATATAGCCTATAGCCTTCCTCGATAAAAGGTCTATTCAACACAAAAAAAAATTTTCAATTCGAACCAGTAGTTCCTGAGATTAGCGCGTTCAACCAAACAAACAAACAAACAAACAAACTCTTCAGCTTTATAATATTAGTATAGATATACCAAAGGACTAACTTAATAAATAAATAATGCTACACACTCATAGCCCCACACTAGGATTCCCTGTATTCCTAATTCCCTGTAATAACATCCCTCAGAGCCTTTGACCCCTGGCAGCTAGGGATATAACACATGATTAAATTTTTTTATATTAAGAATAATTCAAAACAATTTTTTATTAGTATATAGCATGTGCTGTACCAGAGTCATAAACATAATATACAATTTATTTTTATGGAAATCTTATCTCATATCAAACAAAATATTGTAGAGTAATAACATAGGCTAAACAAAATATCCCCAAGATAATTGATGCTTGTCAACTAAATTGTTTAAGTAGATCCAAAGTAATTGACTGACCTAAACAGTTGGCTCCGTCATAAGTGGATGGGTTGGGTAACCGCTAGAGGACTTATTCCTCGAGTTGTGCTTTTGAGAGCATATAGAGCCATTGGTTATTGGGCAGTAAAAGTAGTAAGTCATTTTGGAGGCTTCTAGGTGGCAAAAAATTCTGACACTTGGATTGGGTACCAACCACTCCTCCAATCCACACCCAAGGAACATGGTGGATTAGAGTGAGTGTAGGTTGCCCCAGTTAAGAGATCAGTGCTAAGTGTGAAGCCAACATTTAACCTTGACTTTTAATCTTTTTTAAAACAGTAGCATTAAACAAACATTTCACAGTCTTAAAAGTATAGGTAGCTCTACTTTAAGCCTGCACACTTTGCTTTCAGAGTTTTAAAGTTCAATTTGTTGTAATAATTCATAATATGCGATATAAAAAAAATCCTTACCTTGGGAAGTTTGGCATGGACTCCGGTTCTCACATCCCTGATCGTGGACATATCCAACATTTCCACCTCCATGTTCTGGTCAGTCCAGAATAGGAAGAACCCACAAGGGTCCACCCGGAGCGTGACCGGGAGCCCAATGCCGGAGTCCTACGACAAAATGAAGGTCTTACGAACTTGCTTCATAAATTAGTTTTTAACATCATTATTATTAGAACAAAATATTCAAAAGCTTTGGGAAAGGAAAGGTTTGCAAGCGTAATTAACTTTCGGATAGTCTCTTTCAAGTTATAACAATAAGAAAGTGGAAACTTACCTCATCCCACTTAATAAACTTCTCGCCTTCCTGCAGGGCCTTAGGCACTTCGATGGGCTTCAAAGTCACTCTCGCTGTTCTTGTAGAAGTAGTCATTGTGAATAATAAACACAATCAAGCGGAAATCATAACACTATCGCAGATAGAAACCGTCATCTTCCTCCCTCAACACAAATATATCTTGGAAACTCTAGCGCTACCACACTTCACGAAGGCACGGTATACAGAAACAGTGAACCACTAAACAATTTCTAACCGACAGCAACTGAAAGTCAATTCATGATAAACGTTTCACCTAATTCTTTCGGTTAATAACAAACAACGATATTTTCCACAACTCGACACGACAGAGCTGAACTAAACTGAGTACGAACTGAACCACCAAAAATGTAGCAATGAAATGTCAAATCCAATTTGTCCAATCCAAATCCAATCCACCTCTTCGTGACGGTGTGACGGATATGCGTATGAATTTTCCTATTCGGATAACTGTACACGTAAACTATTTTTTGTGTAAATTTTTACATTTTATAAAATTATAACACACTAGAACTTGATATATTTATGCATTAATGTGATGAAAAAATAAAAAAAATATTGCTGGTCTCTGTGTTTCGTGTTATACATAGTATACATACAATAGGAACAATTTCAATGCCTTTGAAGGAAATATTGGAAAAAAAATGTTTGACACATATGTCAACCAACCGTTTGACACGTTCTTAAATTTGTGACAGCTCTGACACTTGACACTTGACACTTGACAGTGCCGACTGTAGCTTTCAACATCAGTCATCATCATCAATCAATCCAACTCCAATCAGTGTTGCCAACCGTACGATTTAAATCGTATTTGTACGACTTTTTTGCCACAAATGCTGTGTACGATCATGACCTGAAATCGTACGCCCTATATACGATCTTTTTAGTCATACATGCTTCATGTAATTTTATCGATTTTAAAGTTAAATAGCGTCATTGCAACATTTTTTTCATGAACATATCCTTAATCTGTATAATGGGTGCATTCCAATGAGCGACCAAATTCAAAACGCAACCTTTTTCTATGGAAAATTGCATGTTTTAAGCGTTTTGCATGCTAAACTGGAACACACTAAATAATAGTAAGGAATATTGCTACAGAATGTAGCCTACAGTTATAAAAGTGTCTGAACTTTTTTTACGTGTTAAAAAAGTGGTGGAAGTTGGAATTTTTTCTGCTTCTTCTTTGTGAGGATTCTGTGATGTTAATGTTGTATGAAAGAATTAATACTTCGGCGATGAGTACCAAATAAGGTAGTAACTAAATATATTATGTTCCCTTATTTTTCATGTTGTTTTTGTGATATTAATGTTAATATATTAAATAATAACACTATGCTCAACTAAATATTATCATTTTGTTGAAAAATTGTAGTGTACGATTTTTTGCCTACAATTTCGGCTAAAATACGATCTCTTTAACCCTCATGATACGATCTTCTTCAAAATATAGTTGGCAACACTGACTCCAATCCAACTCCAACCAAATCCTTGGTTGTGTATGTATATTTTGTCCACAATAAACTATTACTTTTTCATAATTATTTTGTTAAATAAGTTGTAAGTGGAAAAATTGTCTTGTGCTATTTATGATTTCAATAACAAATTTTGTGATAGATCGTATAAAAAACAGTTCATAAATTCAATAAATTGTATCCACACACTACAAGCTATTCCAGCTATTCCTTATTCGATGTTATTTAGATAATTACTTTATTTATTTAAAATCTTGTGTGTGCAACCTTATCTCTGTATTTTCACGACTGTATTATATTAACTTTACAGAAGCAGGAAGCCTATTATAGATATAGTGTACCTAATGTTAGTGTGAAAACATGAAGTGAAGTTATAATACAAATACAATACATTGGCAATACAATGGCGAATTCCGTCAACATATCTATTGAGGCTCCTATAGAAAACCAAATTCAAGAAATCACTTATGATGGCCAAGAGATATACCTGGCGTAAGTGTTGTTTTACTCTTTTTTTATCTATCTTAGGTTTCACATTCTTTACAGCTTCTTACTTAGCCAGCAGCTTATTGTCTGGTGTTACTAATGCCTACTGGATGATAGTGACTGTTACCTAGCCTGTCTTCCTTTTCTTGGCCTAAGTACGTAACATTTTTAATTGCCTGCTGATAAACTTCTGTTTGTCGGTGTGGTAAGATGTTTCTCTTACCTGATGGTAACCAATCTCTAATAAAGCACCAGGGGCGTCACCAAAATCCTAGGAAATGGTTCTTAAAAAACCCCATGCCATAACATAGAACACATTTGGAAGGATAATATTAATGGTTATTCTTGAAATGGATCATGGTAGAACTAATGGCCATTCAGAACTAAATACAAATAAAAAAAAACTAGTTTTTAGGAGAGCATTTGTTTGTAGATATAGATTTTTAGAAAACCGATGGTATTCATGGTGGTTGGAATGTAAAATAAGGTAATAAAAACATTGATATTGATTAAAAACAATGAATCAATGGTACTACATGTTTTTTTTTATTTGTATTTATTTCTGAATGGCCATTAGTTTAAAGGTTATTCATTCTTCACTGGACACCCGATATATAGAAATGAAAATGTATCAATACTTGTTTATCAGCCATTTACATGAAAATGTTTTGAGTATGTAACATACCTTTTTATTCAAAAATTCTTTTTACTCATCATACTTGCAGTACCCGGCAAGAAATAATGCACATATTTATTTATGAGTATATGATAATTATTTATGAGTGAATGCGACCGTCTTCCACCGAATTCGAAAGAAAAGTGACAAGTCAGCGGTAAGGACTGTGTAGTAAGGACAAAGCTCTACAAAGCCGAAACTAACCGATTATCTCTTTCTGAATACCAATGTACATTATTTCTTGTCGGGTACTGTAGTTCATACTGAAACTATATCTCCCTATTTTTTTCAATTATTATTTAACATTTATAGAACCTATCTTAACAAAGGTAGGCTAATCATAGGTGACCATCTCCGCTAAATGCTAAAAAGTGCAACCTATGGAGATATTAATGTGTTTCTCTGTGTGTTTTTACAGACCCTTGTCTATGTCAGAGAATTTAGCTAGATTGGCTCAAAAGATTGACTTCTCAAAGTCCGAGGATGAGTTTTGTAATATCAAGAAAGAAGGTGAAAGCAGTTCGGAGGTAAAATCTGAAGATGAGAACAAGGAACCAGGATATCAGTCTACACTCTGGCCGTGGGACTCAGTGAGGAACAAGCTGAGGAATGCTCTGACTGAAGTGTGTGTGCTAGCCGATGTACTCAGCATTGCTAAGGAGAAGAGATACATGGTTTGTTAATAATGTTACCCATGAAAATCATAGAAAACTTAATACTGGTGATAATTTTTGCCACATTAGCAAATTTTTCGATAAATATGTTTATTTAAATGTTTTTAGTTCATATTCAAATAGGTTAGTAATTCGTTAATTAAATTTGTTCATTAATTAATAGGGTAGTATAGTTTCACTTAATCATTCCTCAAGTAAAGGATATAAAACTCCTCACAATATTATACTTATAAGGTTGCAAAGTGGCCACAATAAAAAAAAATTAAATTAATATCTATAGGCAGTGTGGTTTTTGTAGTTCATTTAAGTATAAATATGTACCCATAATGAGAATAAGTACAGACTATATTATAATGAACTGGTTGTTATAATAGCATAATCTTATTTCAGGTCTTAGATCCAATACAAGCAGAACCAATAGAGAACCGCCCAATGGTTCAGGTATACGGCCGCAAGAAGGCGCTGGCGGCTGCCGGGGCGGTGCTCCTGAATGGTGTGGATCGTCTCCGAGCCAGCGAGAACATGCGGATGACCAGAAATATGCCAGACTTCCACATAGATCTGTTGAGACTCAGACAGAATTGGAGGCTCAAGAAAGTGTCCAACACTATTGTTGGAGATCTCAGTTACCGTACGGCAGGGTCCAAGTTCAGCCAGACTGGAGTGTTTGAGGTATGTTCATTTGATACATTATCTTGTCAAACTGTGGATTTCAACATTGTTGGTTTATAAAGGTTAAAAAACGATGAATTCAGTGCTTTTTGTTACGAGTTTAATTTACACTTTTGAAATTGAAATGGGCCTAAAAAGTTGACCAATGCTAAGTCATTCATGTTGCCACATTGTACCATTTCAGGGTGATGTTGCTACTTACTTACTTTATGTCTCCATGATATTTTATTCTACGATCATAAATATAATCTGTCTCGTCTAAGAATTGCACGTTAAGACCGTAAAGGTCTAAACCGGTATGTATAACGTGTGCAGGTAACCAAAGCCCCGGAGGAGCAGATCGCGGCGGCGATGTCTCTCAACGCGACGGGGCCCGCGCCGTCCGCGCTGCGCGTCACCGTGCCGCCCGAGCTGCAGGGCGTCGCCTTCATCTCTGTGCTGTGTCAGAAAGGTAAGGTCTTTTGTACATGGTGAACAAAGTTGATATTAAGTTTACTACTACATTTTTTTATGACTTTTACGGTGGAATTATGTCGTCGGACTGGGCCGAAAGGCCACCCTTGAAACATAGCCCATGACAACTGCGGCCAACCTATTTTATATAGAAAAGCACTTAATTTAGGAACTGGTATAGTTTGTCCAGTTGTTGTTAGTAAGAGTGTTTTTACTGCTGTTGCAACACTCGTCGTGAGAAGCCGAAGCTACGTCACTTCGATGCTAATTTGTCGATGACCCTGGTGATTGTCAATGTTTGCAGTATTTCTATTTAGTTGTAGCTGGCACGCTTTTTCTACCATAATATGTTCCGTGTATGGCTTCTGTTTATATGTCTGTGCCTTGAAGACTGACTGAGATGGTCTCTAAAAATATAACTGTCTATTAATAAATTCCAGAACAAGAAGAAGTAGTAACAGCAACGCTCAGCTCCTCAGCGGTAACCTGTCCGGGCACACTACCGGGCGACGGCGCGGAGCTGCACTGGCAGCAGAAGCTGGAGGCCGCGCAGAACGTGCTCTTCTGCAAGGAGCTGTTCGCGCGCCTCGCCGCCGAGGCCGTGCAGCTAGACGCGTCCATCCCGCACATGGTGGTGGGCAACCAGATCATGGCTACGGTGAGTTGGTGCGCTGGTTGGTTGGTTGGTTGTCTGAGCGTGGGTGTATGCAGCCGCCGAGGCCGTGCAGCTAGACGCGTCCATCCCGCACATGGTGGTGGGCAACCAGATCATGGCTACGGTGAGTTGGTGCGCTGGTTGGTTGGTTGGTTGTCTGAGCGGGGGTGTATGCAGCCGCCGAGGCCGTGCAGCTAGACGCGTCCATCCCGCACATGGTGGTGGGCAACCAGATCATGGCTACGGTGAGTTGGTGCGCTGGTTGGTTGGTTGGTTGTCTGAGCGTGGGTGTATGCAGCCGCCGAGGCCGTGCAGCTAGACGCGTCCATCCCGCACATGGTGGTGGGCAACCAGATCATGGCTACGGTGAGTTGGTGCGCTGGTTGGTTGGTTGGTTGTCTGAGCGTGGGTGTATGCAGCCGCCGAGGCCGTGCAGCTAGACGCGTCCATCCCGCACATGGTGGTGGGCAACCAGATCATGGCTACGGTGAGTTGGTGCGCTGGTTGGTTGGTTGTCGGAGCGTGGGTGTATGCAGCCGCCGAGGCCGTGCAGCTAGACGCGTCCATCCCGCACATGGTGGTGGGCAACCAGATCATGGCTACGGTGAGTTGGTGCGCTGGTTGGTTGGTTGGTTGGTTGTCTGAGCATGGGTGTATGCAGCCGCCGAGGCCGTGCAGCTAGACGCGTCCATCCCGCACATGGTGGTGGGCAACCAGATCATGGCTACGGTGAGTTGGTGCGCTGGTTGGTTGGTTGGTTGTCTGAGCATGGGTGTATGCAGCCGCCGAGGCCGTGCAGCTAGACGCGTCCATCCCGCACATGGTGGTGGGCAACCAGATCATGGCTACGGTGAGTTGGTGCGCTGGTTGGTTGGTTGGTTGTCTGAGCGTGGGTGTATGCAGCCGCCGAGGCCGTCCAGCTAGACGCGTCCATCCCGCACATGGTGGTGGGCAACCAGATCATGGCTACGGTGAGTTGGTGCGCTGGTTGGTTGTTTGGTTGGTTGTCTGAGCGTGGGTGTATGCAGCCGCCGAGGCCGTCCAGCTAGACGCGTCCATCCCGCACATGGTGGTGGGCAACCAGATCATGGCTACGGGGAGTTGGTGCGCTGGTTGGTTGTTTGGTTGGCTGTCTGAGCGTGGGTGTATGCAGCCGCCGAGGCCGTCCAACTAGACGCGTCCATCCCGCACATGGTAGTGGGCAACCAGATCATGGCTACGGTGAGTTGGTGCGCTGGTTGGTTGTTTGGTTGGCTGTCTGAGCGTGGGTGTATGCAGCCGCCGAGGCCGTCCAGCTAGACGCGTCCATCCCGCACATGGTAGTGGGCAACCAGATCATGGCTACGGTGAGTCAGTGCGCTGGTTCGTTGTTTGTTTGGCTTTCTGAGCGTGGGTGTATGCAGCCGCCGGGGCCGTCCAGCTAGACGCGTCCATCTCGCACATGGTGGTGGGCAACCAGATCATGGCTACGGTGAGTTGGTGCGCTGGTTGGTTGTCTGAGCGTGGGTGGGGTTGGTAGGTTCATTAGGGTGGATTAGATTAGAGGGACGGGAGCTTCTTGGATCTCGAATAAAATACCTACAGTTGTTGTGAGCTTCAATTTAGTAAATTAACCTTTTGGCAAAGGGGGAGCTCCCGCAAGGCGTAGCATCATGCGTAGGGAGTGGTTGAACTGCGACTGTTTACAGTCGAAACTTATATTATTTGCATATACGGTGTGGAAAACTTCGATAGCATGAGTCAGGCTTGCAGTGATGTCTCCGTGTCACATGTATGCGATGATACCCCATGAATTCCCTCCCTCTATAAGTACAACTTTACTTTATCTCCAAGACAATCTTTTTCGTGTAACTGTAACACAATGTTTATTATACCTATTCCTTATTTTTTGTTCAGGTGTTGCCGGGCATTCAATTATTGATACGACTTTGTCACAATAACGGACAGAACAGCGCCACCGTCAAAACTGAAGGAGTCAAGGTATTTTATTTCATTTATTTATTACACACTAACAATTACATTGAGAAAAAATAGAAATCGGTATATGAATGTTTTTCACTTTTGCTAACTCCGTTTGGGTTTTTCGTAGTAGTAGTACAACAAATAAAGTGAATTATTCATTTATATTATTACTAGTAAATCCGCCTTCGCTTCGCTTCGGGAAACCAGTCCTTTCAAAAATCTCTATAAATTTTAACAAATTATGTTATTCCGTTGTCTAAGCTATATTACTGCAAAGTTTCATGAAAATCCGTTCAGAAGTTTTTGCGTGAAAGAGCAACAAACACACACACACACACATACATCCTTACAAACTTTCACATTTATAATATTAGTATAGTAGGAAGTAGGATAGGATAGGATTATTATTTATTCCTACGTTGCCAACATTAACGGTCACCATGGCAACCGCCCAACAGAGCGAGGCGAGCGGCGGCGGCGGCAAGTCGGAGCACGACCACGTGCTGGAGCACTCGCTGCACCAGCTGCTGCGCGCGGTGCACCACGCCAACACGCACCACCCGTTCCCGCACCCCGCCACCGGCCCGCTGGGGCCCACCAAGCGCCGGTCGCTCGCCGGTATGATCGTTTGATGGCAATTATTCACCTGGCTTTACGCTGTTGACAGCGCAAGAACACGGGTAGATAAATATCTACGGTTCTCTTGTTACCTTCTATAAAATCTGCCTCGAAGATCCGATTCGGGATAAGGAATCAAACAAGAGGAAGGCTCTTGCTTGAATAAAAGCTGTGTATGTCCATAATCATACATATTTTATAGTCATGTCTTCTCATGGAAAACTTGTGCTATACAATACGACTACAGCCAGAAATGGGCAACATGTACCTAATCATGATTACAGCTTAAAATTACATCTGGACGCCCGGAAATTACCCCGCTAGCACCATTCGAGAAAGGGTAGTTAAAACGATCTTTCCGGGGACATTTCTGTACTTTCATTCCATCTCCTAGCCTCACACTAAAATTCCTGTGTCATCTCATCATTTTAATTTTGACCTCGCTAGTTCGAACATAGTCATACATATATGACGTTCAAAGGGTCCTATGTTACAGATGTAGATGTTTGTTCTGGTACCAGGTCCGATGGCAGCAGACAGGTTCGAGCTCCTGGAGATGAGCAAGGAGCAATCCCTGCTGGAGCAGATCATCCAGCAGGCGCAGCACTTCTTCATGCGCCGGCGCAGCGAGTACGTGCTCGATACCATCGCTAAGGAGGCAAGTGTACTTTTAACACTGTACAAAAAAGGGTCATTGCATAGTCAAGCTTACCGCCAGCGCGGTAGACCGACGCGGGGGCACGAGCTAAAGTCTTTTGTACAGTTTTGTAGTGAAAACAGACTCATCACCAGATATTCATCTGCGCGGATCAACCGCGCTGGCGGTAAGCTTGAATATACAACTCCCCAAAGGAGGAGGTTCTCAATTCAAATGTACTTTTTTATGCTTGTTAGTGTTACCTCTGAACTTTCGACTGATTATATTTTTAATTCAAAAATCAAAAAACCGGCCAAGTGCGAGTTGGACTCGCGCACGAAGGATTCCGTACCATTATGTATAAAACGCCAAAAAAATCTGGCCAGTTGTATGAAAGCCTCACCTATATTGTACTTTAGTTTTTTGTAGCCACGTATTAGCCACAAGCAACGCCATCTCTTGGACCGAATGGTAACTAAAAGCGTCGGAGGCGTCGTTGCAGTATGGTCACCCACTTAAATATTTATTTTATTCAGTTTTTTAGTATTTGTTGTTGTAGCGGCAACAGAAATATCATCATCTGTGAAAATTTCAACTTTGTAACTATTACGGTTCATGAGATACAGCCTGGGGACAGACGGACGGACGGACGGACGGACGGACAGCGAAGTCTCAGTAATAGGGTCCCGTTTTACACTTTGGGTACGGAACCCTAAAAACTAGTGCTTGTCGTGTAGTCTCATGAATTTGAGCGACATCTGGCGAGTAGTTTTTGTATTATCTGTACTTGTCGAAGTTGAAGTCGGTTATTGTTATGTAAAAAGTTATATTATTTATTTTGTGAACATAGGATGGTAAACAAGCTCGTCGCATTCTGTTTTACTGCCGTCTATGACATGTGACGCGTAACTCTCAAGGAATAAGACACAAACTGGAAGTAGGATAAAAGTTATTGTAATACTGTGGATGTTATTTTATGGTATAAATGGTCTTTGACCATATGGTTGTTCATTCTAAGGTTCCAAACCATTATCATAAAAAACTATTTATATTTATTACTTTTTATCTTAATTATATTATATATAGTTATCATTGAAATTATATTCTAAGTAGGTACTCTCCTCTCCATTGTGTACACCTGTACAGAATCCTTGTACCAAGTTTAATAATTTTAGAGACTTGCCTTTGTGTCGGTCGCTATTAGCAATTAATAAGTAAATGTTTTTTTCTGTAGGTCAAGGATCCCCTCATAGTGTCTCACTGGAACGCACTGAACAGTCCCACACAGTCCTGCGTCAAAATCAACATCATGGCTTACGGGTATGTATTACCTCTCAGACCCACCGCAAGTGGACAAGCAAGGCGTGAATAACACGCGAGCGGCGCGCACGTGAGAATGCAAATAACGGGGAATGGCATAAAAAATATAAAAATGAAGTGACAAGCAGAGGGGGAGGGATGCAACGATGTTACAAGCGAGGGCGAGGACTCATAATATAGCTAACGGCGGATCTGATTGTTAACATGAGTGAGATCGAAGCCCTTTTTTTGTTAAAAGCTGACATCATTCTATAATTTTCTTTGTCAGAAGGTTTTTAAATTCTGTAACAGACGTGACGTAAGCTGATGCAGCCGCCAGCTAAATTGTGCCTAAAGGAGCCGCCTGCCAACGCATCACGTAGCCTTAGCCTTAGTTAGAGCCAAAGCCAAGCCAAAGCCACCGCCCGCTATATTGATGATTCCCTCTAGCCACAGCCAGGCAGCCGTCACAGCCAGACGGTGGAGCGGAAGGTGTCAATATAAGCCAAAGCTATAACCTTAGCCTTATCTGTAGCCATTGACGATACTTTTTGCATGAACTGATGTTATTTGAAAAAAAAAGATGTGACGTTGACGAATTTGATTTGGTATTCTATTCGATGTATTGTCATGGAGCAGAAAATTATAAAATCCTAAAGTAAAAATAGTCGTATTATTTCCCTTCTTTTACATTCAGAAGTGGATAATAATGTTAAAAAACATAATACCTACGTCCTAAGACTGGAGAGAGTAAAAAGCAATGGTCGAAATCGAGAGCGATAAAAGTATTATAGAAGGGGAGACTTGGGCGTGGAATTGTAATGCTTTGGACGTGGATCAGCGCTTCTGGACATTAGGTGACTTCTGTATTGTTTTTTACTTTAATGTTTAGCCAGATAAGGTACTACGAGAACCTATAAATGAGATTTGGTAATTTATTAGACTCGGGTGCTATTAAAGAAATACATTGATCAAGTTGGGCAGAGACAGGATTTCTTTTTGGAAATGTCTCATGTTAGGTCTGGAAGGATCGATCGTGGAGAGATACTCGCGTTTGTATTTTGTTGTTACAGGTCAGGTAATGTTCAATTCCAAGTGCGTATTGCCGCTAGTAGAGAAATGTTGAGGATGGATCTCGTGGAACAGCTGAACAGATTTAAATTTTATGCCAATGACGAACTGATAAGTATACTTACTACGATATGGAAAATAGTTTTCAAGATGCAATGCCATATTTACTTGAAAAGGAAAAACTGTCAAATCTGTCAGATAAAATTTGGGAAAGCCCTCAATAAGAATCCATAATCAGTCTGACTGAAGAAAAGAGCCTTGTCAAAATGTAAAGAGAAATCAGTGAATGCTTATCAGTTTTATAAAAATGATCATTACGTGGAGGAGTATATCTCAGCATAAAAGGTGATGTATGCCATTTCATGTCGCTGTCATCATGCTGTGCCAGTACAAGTACAAGTTGTTGCTGATTTTGTTAAATTAATAACCCTTTGTGTGCGTTCCAATTGCGGGACGCAATTGTTGCAGGATGGCCGATTGTAACGGACGTGACGTAAGCTGATGCAGCCGCCAGCTAAATTGTGCCTAAAGGAGCCGCCTGCCAACGCATCACGTAGCCTTAGCCTTAGTTAGAGCCAAAGCCAAGCCAAAGCCACCGCCCGCTATATTGATGATTCCCTCTAGCCACAGCCAGGCAGCCGTCACAGCCAGACGGTGGAGCGGAAGGTGTCAATATAAGCCAAAGCTATAACCTTAGCCTTATCTGTAGCCATTGACGATACTTTTTGCATGAACTGATGTTATTTGAAAAAAAAAGATGTGACGTTGACGAATTTGATTTGGTATTCTATTCGATGTATTGTCATGGAGCAGAAAATTATAAAATCCTAAAGTAAAAATAGTCGTATTATTTCCCTTCTTTTACAATTCATAAAAATCAGAGATGCGTGGATGAGATTCCAAGTACAACAAATCAAAGACTGATATGTTGCAGGTACGACGCAGTATGTCGAACATCTTTGGTGGTGCACGTAGGAGAGAAGACTCTGAAGTGTATCTGCCGCGACGGCCGCGTGCGACACCTCTCGTACGAGCTGCAAGAGCTACGAGACCTCATCTATTGCCAGGTTAATAATTAATTGTATAAAGCTAGAAGTGTTTGTTTGTTCGGATTGAATTGATTGAATCACCCAAACACTCATTTTGTGTTGAATAGTTAATTTATTGAGGAAGGCTATAAGGTTATATAAACATAATACTTCACTACGACCAATAGGAGTGGAGTAGCAAGTTTCTCGAAGCGAAGCGATCGCGTCTACTTGTTATTATGTTGCAGAACGACGTCTGCCGGGTCATCTAATACGCTACAATTATTCCCTTTATGATACGATGAAATTAAGTTTGTGGTAAAGTAAACGGGCCACCTGATGGTAAGTGGTCATCGATGCCAATGGATAGCAGTAGTAAGCCATCGCTATTTTTTTAAATTAAGGTAGGTACTTAGTAAATTAACATGTAGCTGTACCCTTGTGCTCCCGCCCATGACAACTGTGCCAGACCTAGATTTCGACTGTAATCATTACTAGGATGGTTATTCCAATTAGCAGACGGCGGTGGACCGGTGGTACATTAATTGGCCTGAAGTCTGTCGGCAAGCGGCAAGGGTCTGACACTTGTATAAACACACACGCGTATTCACGCCAGTGTGAATGACTGTTCTTAGGCCATTCCGTGATTCAAGGAATAGAAGCAATACAGAGATATGATTTTTAAAATTTACTAGTCGACCTGCCCTCACTTCGCTTCGGAAAAATTAATGGTTCCTTAGAATATTGTACCACAGGGTAACTTCGGACCTTAATTTTGTTTCATTGCAGTAACTGCTTGTCATATTTGAGGGGGATTCCTTATTCCCCACGTTTCTGGTAAGACTTGTTAAAAATTTCCATCCATCCAAATCGGCCCAGCCGTTTTCGAGTTTTGCGATTACGAAGGATTTGCGATTAATTTTTATTACCTACTTAGATGATCGGAAGTGCACCTTGGACTCCTCTCATCGCCTCAATTATCTTATTTTGTTCTAAATGTTTCAAGGTTATCTTAAAATATCATCACACTTTTATAACGCTAAGATGTTGAATAGTAAATAATCAAACGCAAATAATCGGAAATGTTGTATGTTGTAACCCACAATACACACAATGCTCAGATCCGATAAACTTTTTGATAAAATTTTACGTTTTTTAAAGGGTTACGTTTCCGCTTTTTTGCGTCGTTATACGTAAAACTGTAACCGGTAATAACCGGAATTAGCTCGACTCAAAATTTCTGCGTCTTTATGCGCAAGTCCACAACCGGTAATAACCGGTAACTAGGTATATAACTCCATGCTCAAATCGTCGAGTGTTGAATACTGTTAATGCTTAACATCCGGCGCAGATATACCAGCACCAGATGACGGCGGTGCAGGCGGTGGGGCGCTGCATGGGCTGGCAGCTGCTGGCCAGCAGCGCGCACATGGGCTCCGGGCCCGTGGAGCCGCTCGGGAACGCCTCCTCGTGTCTGCTCGCTTCTCCCAACGGTATGGTTTAGGCTTTCAGTCTTCATACAAAAGTATGTACAGAGGCATGTATGCAGAGGCGACGTAAGCTGTATCGGCGCCCGCGTACAAAACTGATTGACATTCCTCCCCCTCGTTGGTCTTAAAGTAAACCTTTATCACACACAATTTTTCTTTTATGCCGCCCGCGTGCGTTGCACGCCTTTCACGCCCGATTGCGGCGCCGCTGAATGTATGCGTAGTAGGGATGTTACGGATGTGGAGTTTCGGATCTGGAAACGGATACGGATATAGGAATAAAATAATATCGGTTTCGGATTCGGTTACGGATATCTAATTATTTCGGATTATCCGTAAGTTTCGGATAGTTTCGGTTACGGATATTACATTTAAGTAAAATAAAAATGTAATAGCTTGATTATATTTACTATGAAGTCAGGTTATCTTTTGGTAATTAATTCGCAATTCTTCGCAAGTCAGGTTATCTTATGGTAATTAATTCGCAAAGATTCTTTCATCAGGAATTAACTACTTTTTAGATATGGTGATAACAAAAAATATTGATCACTCATTACGACTAAAATTAACAAACAAATATGCAATATTTACATGGCGCATGAGTTGTGAAACAAAAACCTGTCGTAACGTGTTTATTTTTAGACTCCGCCCTTATCCGAAATTATCCGAAACTTTTTTAGCGGATACGGTAACGGTTACGGATATATGTTTATTTCGGATATCCGATAGTTTCGGTTACGGTTACGGATATCCATAACATCCCTGATGCGTAGGTACCTCGTGCTATATTATGTGCACGTTATATACCTAGTGGGAGAACGCATACGATTTTTCTCAGTCAGATAAGGCAGCCCTACATATCTAGTAATAGGCAAATAGGTCTCCAAAATTTAATATAAAGCCGATAATCAAGCAGTCGAACGACCTACTGTGTTTGTATTTGTATTGTACAGTCACCGATGCGCTTTGCTAGAGATCCTAAGTGCCAACAGGAAAATTATATATTTGGCGTCAACTCGAGAAAAAGGGTGTGGTTGTGGCCACCAGTCAGGCATCTATAGTTTTGAGTTCCTTGATAATAGGATCTACCG
This sequence comes from Hesperia comma, assembly GCA_905404135.1. NCBI lineage: Eukaryota > Metazoa > Arthropoda > Insecta > Lepidoptera > Hesperiidae > Hesperia > Hesperia comma. The sequence goes on along the minus strand of FR990022.1, from coordinate 13,142,015 downwards.
TATTATGAAATGCAAAGGTACAGTCTTTATGACTCAAAATTTTATAATCAACTTTCTTGTAACAAAATAACTAAATTATCAACTCCCATTGTATTTAAAAATAGTTTTTTTTAACTGCGTAATAAAAGCATCCAGAACCATAGATGTGTTATGAATTGACTTGTCTCGTTATACCCTTTTGATGTAGGGCAAGAGTGTTTTTCCAGCTAAGATGGCCTTCAGTGTATTCCAACAAGCTGGGTTAATAATAATAATTGGGTTGATAAATGCAGATTGGTGGAGAAAAAATTAAATAATACGTATTATATTATGCACACATACAAAAATCACAAAATATTGTAAAACCCCCATGTTGGTCACTTCCTGTTTGATACAGTAGTTAGTAGTATTGACAATGCCAGAATTTTAATGTCCCCAATATTTATTTCAATACTTCTGCAAGCATGGCCGAAATCTACACAATTTTTTTAAGGGGTTACTTGGATGTTGCGAGACACAAAAATTCTGCAGATGAATTTTAAAAACATATTTACAAGAAATACATAGATTACATAGCATAAAAAATCTATCGAGTGTAGACATTAGTTCGTAGACATTGTTTTGTTATTGAAATAACTTTGTATTTTTAGGTGACAGGATGATAGCAATAAGATGCGAACCGTCTTTGGGTATGCAAGTATTCATTGCACAATCTCCAAGGAAGGACTTCTTCGCCAGTGAGCTGGTTCAAGACAAGAAATGGGAAAACCTTGGTGGTGCCTTCAAGGAGATCAAATTGGAGAGAATGGAAGGCAAAAATTTCTTGAACAAAATGGAACTTCTCATGGCTTGTCTCAGTAGCCCTTCATAGACAATAAGGACCATTCTTCATAAGTGTAACATTAATTACTAATCTTCTTTTTCGACACTGATCAAATAAAATGCGTAGTCGGAATAATCGTTTGTTTTTTTATTATATTTAAGGTAATTGTAGTCCAAGGGTGCTAAGGTATAATGTTAAATGTCCAAATTCATTGTTCTTAATTCTCTCGATGCGGCAAGCTGACTCGAGATAAAATTTACCCAGGAGCTGAAACAAAAACGTTAAATCTAAATTTATGTAAATGCCTACAATAAGGTTTTTAGAACACAGAAAATGGTAATTCCCAACGAATTGCAAACAATGATACACAGTCACACAAATGAAAAAAAAGACATTTAACTACTTATGCAACAAAGTCCACAATCACACAATAAATAATCTATTTAAATTCTTCACATAGTATTTAGGTATCTGCTTTTACATGTAAATTTTACTCATATATGGATGTGTAAGCAATTCTTATATGATAGGTTATTAACAAGACCAAGTGTCAAAATCCACTGAACAAGATGACTCATTTTAGGAAATTTAAAGGAGTGCATAGTCTTGTGGTGTTTAAATAATAATTCGACAAGCCAGATTATACTGGAAAGGATATTATATGTTATTGTGTCTAATACCTGAATAACAATATCATTATCATTAACACTAGAAGGTTCGTTCTTCATACTATACCTTTAAAGACCGAAGCCGTCAATTTGACGGTACTAGAGATCCAATCAGAATACTCATTAAATTATTGTGTATTTCGCTTTAAAATGAAACAAAAAACATTTAAACGTTATTTTTTATTAATATATAACAATTATGGCACTTAAACTGCGTAACATTTGTAACAAATATTTTTTTTTAAATATTTTATACATTTTCCACACACAGCTTTTTTACACATTGTGCAGTTCTATTTTTTACAATTATAATTAACCTGACATTGCCGCCTCTTATTGGTTGTAGTAGACTGTTCACCTGTCTCAAAATTAATTTGTTGTCTTTCAGTTACAACTGAAGAAGTTCTTTTTTTTCACATAATCTGCACGTAGCGTAGATCGTTCACTAGTTGAAGGATAAAAGCATGTCGAGTCGAAGTATGTATGTACTCATGAATGAATAGCCTCCAAGCAGAAATTGGTCTGTTATTATATTATCAACATATCGTTTGGTGTAAGGAGTAGGCCCAGAGGTTTCCCTAAGCATATTTTGCTGGCTGCGACGTCCTACTCCACAAGCGTTTGCAGGAATACAAGTCCACTCTGTACCGTCACTTGCTACCTGTAACATTCCGACTTCCGGCCCGAAGATGTCCTAGCTGAACGTCCACCGCGCCTTGTTCATCGACCGCTAATTGATACATGGGAAACTCCGTGTCCTCTGTGTGAATTCATAACAATATTATCCGTTGCATGGGAATCTGCTTCGGAGTCGTCAGATGAAGAAGTGACCTGCTCCAGCTGAAATTCTGCATCACGGTTTTCACTCATATTATCTGATAAATCGTCACCGCTTTCATCACCTGACACATCTTGTTGTAGGTATATCTCGATATCGCAACAGTTCTTGCTCTATTTGGGAAGTAGTGAGACTGCGACGCATTTTTATTACAAATCACAACTGCACACTGAGCGATACCAACGTCTACTAAACAGGCCAAACAGGCCAGGCAACAACGACTTACACATAATTCAAATTCAAAATAAAACAAAAGGGCCCTTATTAGCTCATAGAACACTTTGTTTATAATTCTTATCCCTGCAGTCAAATTGACGGTGAGCGGTCTTAGTAGGTATTTGTAAAGGAATCTCATATACCGCATATAAATAAATACTTTTGTATAAGGATTTAAGCTAACAGTACCAAATAAGGAAAAGTAATAAAATATGAAAAGGAACAAAACCATAGTTTGTAAAATATTTAAGAAAGAAATTGCGATACCGTCAAATTGACGGCATTGGTCTTTCTAGTGTTAAAATGTGATAAGGATTAAGTTCATGACTGATATAGATAAGAATGGGATTTAATGGGTGCCAAATCTTTGCTACATTGAAATACACACACAGTACATCCATACAATCTGATCCTAAAGTAAACCTCAGAAAACCGTAATGGATTTAATCAACATGATTATGATTCTGCCCATCACCAATTAATGGCCCATTTGTTTCTATTCTACATATCTTATGAACATTGCAAAACTATGAAACATGCTCTGACATTCACTGTTATAATGCATTATCTGAGTGGATTAGTACACAATAAGGTATACCAAAAAAACTCACCAATCTTTTAAGTATTTTAAACAGTTGTCCTAGAATTGCAATGCTTCATACATCCATAAAATAATTTACAAATAAACTTGAGATCAATAAACCTAAATTATTACTGAAACACACTGAAAGCATATTTCTACCGCAAACATTTTACTGAATCAATTAAGATGAAATGCTGAATTCAACAGTAGAGCAAATATTTTTTATCGAATTTTTAAACTGACTACCTGTTGTCTACACTCGTAAGTATATCTACACAAGTTTACTATTTTTTTTTATTTTAAACTTTTGTTGGTTGTCTCCATATTAATGTGTTGTATCATTAGACACTGACACTTGATCATGTAGACAGTAGGTACCTCTGCCCCTGCAAACTGTCTACAATCACACCAATAACAAATACTAAATAAAATCTTAAAATCCTTCCTTAACTACTTTTCAAATACTTCAGTCTGTAATTTACCACAAAAATCATGTTTTAATATTACTATTATTATAATTGATTATTATCATTATCATAACTGCCCCTATCACATAATTAGCAGAGTTGTGTTACTGTGTAATGTATATGCCCATAGCATAGGCTTGACGAGTCACCAATTTTAATGACTGTAGTTATTTCTATGAGTATGCATAGTAACATACAGTTTTTTAAGAAGCAGATTCCCGTACACTTCTTTTGAATATCAGCTTTTTTATTTTGCAAGAAATTACTACAAATAAATTGTCTTTAATTACAATGACCGGCTAACCTCACTTATTAAGCATGTGGTTATATTCCACCACCTGACCTGTGCCAAAGTCTTATCACACTTCATCTAAATAGAATTATAGGAATGGTTGTTTCCCAACTTAATATAATTTGACAATATCAGTGCTGTTACAAACTGGTCTGGTCTCTATGGGTGTAAAATAGTATTTAGATTTTTTAAGGTTATTGTTTAAACACATTGCAAATAATATGGATAATGGGCATGCCAATAATTAAATAGCACTGAACTTTAGATTTATTACATATTATGAAAACAATGACTAAGTGATAACATGTTTGCAGTAGAAATAATATAAGAATTCTAAGATTAAATATTATAAAAAGTTGTTACTTTACCTCTTATCTCCGAGGGATATCACACGAATGAACTCATCCCAGCAATCGTCCCCAGTATTAGCAGATATTATTGAACTTAACACGAGGAGGCTTCAGATTACGATTACACTAAACCTAACTTAAATCTAGAATTAAATTAAAATCGCGAGAGGGGTGATCGAGATCTGAAGTTGCCGCCGCCGCCGCCGTTTCCGGAGTAGCCGTTGCTCTGACCGTTGCGGTTGTAAGGGCGGCCGCCGCCTCCGCCGAACGAGTTGAATCTGTTGTTGCCCCCGAAGGAGCCCCCTCGGCCGCGGTAGCCGCCGCCGCCGCCGCCACCGCCGCCGCCTCGCCCGCCGCGGAAGTTCCCGCCCCGACGCGGGCCGTCCCGCTTTCTAGACAGCTCCACTTTCAATGTCGCGCCTAACATCTCGAAACCATTCATAGCGCTACACGCATCCTCAGCCTCCTGCATGTTTTCGAACTCGATAAACGCGAAGCCGGGGGGATTGAGTGCGACCCACACCGAGTTCAATTTGCCGTATTTGTCAAATTCCCGCTCTAGATCCTCCTTCTTTATGCCCTCCACTAGTCCGCCGACGTACACCCGCGTGCCTCCCGAACTCATTGTGGTATTTTATCAGATCTAAAACCAAACATGACTGGGTCACAAAACATAAATAGATAAATACAACGAAATACAAGATGTCGCCATGGCTTGACGATGCCACGCCAACCGTTCGGTAAATACATTGAATTAACCAACATTAAAATGGTTACTTACGTGTCTTGGCAGTAGATGAGTATTTGTATTTGGACTAGAATTATTTGTTTCAACACAAAATACTATTTATCTAATTATTTTGATACTCAAAACGAAAAACGGATCAATATTGTTAACGAGTGAAGGTGCTAAAGAAAGAGGAAAGAGCAAACGAATTGAACGAATGAAACTTAAATGTCGCTCGATGTAAATGACAGTCCGAAAGAGAGTGAATGAAAGAATCAAAAGTGTTGCTAGGTAGAAATACAAACAAGTGAAAATTATGATGAGGGATTGCACTTCTTATCGATAATTTTAAGTGTGTATTTTTAATTTATTTTTAAGTATTTTTTTTTTGCTTTTGAAGTTTTTTGCATGAATGAAAATTAAATTTTATTAAAAACACATAACTTCATACAATTTCATCTTTAAACTTATCTTCCAACGTCTTGCTATTTTGGGATCCACCCATCTTAAAATCCAAGCAAACAGTCTCTGTCTGTGGTACATTCAGTACTTACTTACATTGATACATTCTTCTAATCAGCACACCAGGTTTAATATATCGCCGGGTTACTCCCTAGAAAAGAGAAATATTTCACCCATACATTGTTTATTACATCTTTAAGGAATTAGACAGCGTTTTCGCTGAAAGTTCAAGACGGCCTAATTTTTTCCTAAACTATCCACAATTATCGTCATATTTCAACTAACTAACCAATTTTCACAGAACTTTTGTCATCCAAACCTTCCTCTTGAAAACCGCATGAGTATCCGATGAGTAGTTTTTGAATTTTTAGCGAATAGACAGACATACGGATACATTGTTTTATAATATATTGAGATAAAAATAATTGTAACTGGGTAAGTATATTGAATACTCTTTTATTTTTTAGAGTTATAATTTTTTAGAAAAAAAGATAAGTAAGTATATTTCGAATTTAAAAAATATGTGTAGTATTACAGGATTACTGTTATTTTTTCATCGCATGCTAAAGGCAAACTGCTAAAGACTTAAGGTAACTTTTAAATAATAATAACTCATTGTGAACTGGAGTTCTTTTATTAGGGTTTCGTACCCAAAGGGTAAAACGGAACCCTATTACTGAGACTTCGCTGTCCGTCCGTCCGTCCGTCCGTCTGTCATCAGGCTGTATCTCATGAACTGTAATAGTTACACAGTGGAAACTTTCACAGATGATGTATTTCTGTTGCCGCTACAACAACAAATACTAAAAAACAGAATAAAATAAATATTTAAATGGGCGACCACACATACTTTCGACGCCTCAGCGATAGTTTAGTTACGGTCCAAGAGATGGCGTTGTGCCTAATATGTGGTGTGGCTACAATAAAACAGTGGTCACAGTGGCCTTTGGGAAAGCGTCCATACAGACCAGATTTTTATGGCGTCTTTATACATAATGGAACCCTTTGTGCGCGAGTTCGACTGGCACTTGGCCGGTTTTTATGATTCGTGTAAGTACACACGACATATTTTTTGCAAGCCGATATTTCGACCCTATTGCACTGGGTTCACCACCATCCATGCAACTACTTAGGTCAAATTATTGGCGTACAAAATACATAATATCTTGTGTAACCGTTTTATAATAAAATGTATAAATTAAGTAAATACAATTTTTTTCGGTTGGCAATACTGAACGTGATGCCGTTTGGAATCAAGTCGCGTGTCGGAAAAAAGACAAAATAATTTCCAACAGATCAAATTGATTTCCATCACTACATAGTATAAAACAAAGTCGCTTTCTCTGTCCCTATGTCCCTTTGTGTCCAATCTTTAAAACTACGCAACGGATTTTGATGCGGTTTTTTTTAACAGATAGAGTGATTCAAGAGGAAGGTTTATATGTATAATAACATCCATTAAATAGTGGAGAAATACTGTTATTTTTGAGGTTTCTAATGTGATGTCGTTAATTATCAATTTTTTTCCGCTTACATTGCAAACGCAGGCTGAACCCTACGAGATTTATCAAAATAATGTACTAATTATTTGTACACATTGAAAAGGTCTACAGAACTAACTCCGCGATGGTATATGTCTATCTCTTAAGAATATCCCACAATAACATTTTTTTGTCATTTACTTTTTACGACGAATAATGGCTAATTTTCGAAGCGAATTTAACCAATACAGCATTAATCCTTATCCAATTAAATAGCTTAAATACATTGTTGATTTAATATAGATCTATATGGTCCTTTACAGCACAAGATTTAAATGAATATTTTCGAAGATATTACAGATTTAAAATTGCGGGACGTAGCGCTTGCGGCGGTACTGGCCGGCCGGGGCGAGTGACATAGGCCATATAATTATGTTATACCCGTGCGAACCCAGAGCGGGCCGCTATGTTTTTATATACAACGTTCACAGTTTTTCTGTAGTCTATTTAGTATCAGCATTGCACCCGTGCGAAGCCGGGGCGGGTCGCTAGTTTTTAATAATCTGTAAAGAAAATCATCATATTCTCAACACAATATGTTTTAATTACAATTGTAAATTAATAAAAAATAGAGGAAGGAATAATTTTTGTCATACCTACATATCAACCTGATGTATGGGAAACAATAATTTGGTGTTACCTGATATAAAAACGATTACCATTGTTAGTTCTGTGGAATGGAAAGTAGCGCCAACGCCAAAATCAAACCAAACGGGCAATGCATGATGTCGATTAGCAGCCGATAGTTCAATATAACCCAGCGTATATCATTTTATAATTAGATCTCTGCAGCAGATTATACTCAATTTCTTGAATCCATGCTGCCGAAATACATAATAAGATTAATAAGTTGAAATATCGAAATGACCCATACTACTGAATGATTTTAAACTGAAGTGAATGAAATTACCGTAAACAATATTCGTGGAAAACACGAAGTGAAAGGCAGAGGAAGCATGAACGAATGGTTTGGAGTTCAATAGAGGGGCGGAGGCTTTTGATTTGAAACAAATAGGTATGATGAGGTACGAGGTGGGAGGGCAGGGCAGGAGGAAACTATACGCACGCACTCAAAACCGGCCAAACGACTTTGTTCAACGGTCGCGCGGTGGCGCGCATTTGCGCTTAATTTATTCTGCCCCACCTTTGTTTAGTTATATTATTTCAATCAATTCTTTTTCGTTTAAATAAAACTGATTTCCTTTTGCTACTTCAGTTAATCAGTTTAGGGTAGTTACAAAAAATGTGTTGTGAATTGATAAAACATCGAAGGAGGAACTTACCTGTGCAATGTTTGGATAGGTGTTGAAGTTACAGAGGATCGTTAGTAAAAGTGAAATGAGTTTTTGTTGTAGATACTTGCCTCTGTAAGGTGTTTGTAACGATGGGGGTGCAAAAGCGGCATAGTCAGTTCAGCGACACGAAGTACAAGTGGAGGACGATAGTGTTATTAGTGTTAATGTTGTGTTTTGTTTGTGGTTGTGATGGGCAGTTGAGATCCAGTGTTATGGACCCGTACTTGCTGAACAAGACATCGGATTTGACAGAGTTGTCGGGTGGAGTGTTATTAGGGCGGACGGTGTGGCGAGCGGAGGGTAGTCCATATCTGCTGCGTGATGACCTGTTGATAGAGAGAGAGGCCGAGCTGATAGTGGAACCTGGCGTCACCATCAGGTTCGCGCCCATGGTCGGCATTACGGTGCGCGGGAGATTAGTAGCAGTGGTAAGCACAGTTTTATAACTTCAACGTGTCTACTAATTTTGCTAAAACTTTCTGCTTATAGTTGCATAGTTACGACTTCTGTCCTTACGCCTCCTAGTTCTTAGACTCTTCTACGTGTCTAACACTGAAATTTTTCTTCTTTTTCGCTATAAATATACTTCACACTTTACTCATCGCCTTGAATGGGTTTTATTTATGTAAGTACATCGGATATTCTCCTCAGTTTTCCTATTTGAATCTGCCTTGAATGAATACTTAGTGACACAGAAGACTCTTCGTGTTAAGGATGCTGGTGGAAAAATATAGGAAACTCAATCTACAAACAATAGATGAACAATCTGTTAGATATCAAGAAAAGGTATCGAGTTTTTTTGGTTTTATTTTATTGTAGTGTTTGAGTAGAATCGCTGAGTAGTATCCACAGATTATATCTTTCAATCTTTTACGTTATTGATTAGCCATTCACGTGTTGCTGATCCTTATCAATCAATGTGTTCAAAATTAGATTATTTCTGCTTATAGGTATTATATCGTAGAAGGTACCTACCTAATGTACTTTCTATGTACTTATTACATGGCTTCCGAATACAATAAGCTTTGTAGAAAATGTAGATATTAGACAGAGAATTATCATTAACTAGGTACCGGTGCTATTAATTTATTACCTATACTTAATACTTAAGCATAGTAGAATTTACTTTATAGTCAAACAAGAATCCAATTAGAGACAGCTCTTCGTATACTGAAGAAATTGGACAGATTTTTTTACTATAATATCCATGGATCCAAGCTTTAAAAAATTAAAATCGTAAGGTAATATCAATTTACTTTCTTCAAATAAAACTCGGAGGAATTAAATAAAATAATAAGAAAGTGTGTTAAATTGCCTGGAAATGACAAAGATTTTGCAACCTTCTTATAATTTCCGTTGTGAATCGGATGAAACCTTTGTTTTCGAGTTTTTACCCGACCAAATTGTTTCAACACCGATTGTCTTCCGTAAAACTGTAATGCTTACCCATCGATCGATAAAACACTCGTAAATTCCACAGATCCATGATAAAGGTACGTGCTAGTCCAGATAATGGTATCACTGCCTATCACTCATTCACCTGCAATATCCATTTGTTCGCCTTATATAATTATCGAATAGAAATTCACTTGTACTAATAGAAAAGCAGTCTGTTTTATTAAATAATCCAATTTCAATAGGTGGTTTCAGTGCGTATACAGACTGTTCATCTTAAGTGGGTAGGGGTATCTGCCTCTAGAAAACCCCAAAGAAACGTGAAGAGGGTCGGTGTAAGAATCTGTCCTGTGTTCTGAAGCTAGTGAAATGGAGTTCTTCTATAGATGTAAAAAGAGTATTCGTGTCCATAGGCGACCATGACCATTTACCATCAATTGGCTCGTCTGTTTTTACTGCCCTCTAGATGATATAAAAAATCTAATATTATTAGAGTAAGTACAATTATTGTACAATAAATTAATGGATAACTAAACCACACGATGAAAACATGGCAGCGGAAGGGTGGTGCTGCATGCTCGTTTGCTACCTTAATTCAAAAAAAAAAAAAAGAGTAACGTCTACGATCGTGGTTTTTCAAGAATGAAACGGATATCATTTAAGTCATTAATTATATTCTAACGTAACATCAAAGAAAAATAATGACTTCGCTGCTCTCAGCAACTCGCCAAGTGCATTAGCATTCGAATGAGTCACATCACACATAATGAGACACACGTGCCATGCAAGCAGCTGATGCGCAAAGGCGCCGACTGGATATGAGGATATGACCCCCGTGACCCTGGGGTCTGGACTCGACTTCTACCCACTCATTAAAATAGGTGAGTTGTCAATAGAACCGCGCCAAATCTCAACGATGTAGGTGGATAGATATTGTTCAGGTAATAAATATCCTTAATTTGACAAATAGGTCGACGTGGGGCTCTGTCAAAAAGGTACGGTTAGATAAAAATCCAATAGATTACTCACAGATAATTGGGTTTAGTCAGCCAAAACAGGTATAATTTACTTCATAAAATATTGTTTTATATCTGTTGTAAATCTGTATTATTTTGTAGCACTAGAAGGGAACTGCATGATAAGTACATTGTGAAGGTTGAATGCTGTATCCGTGAAAAATAATGTACACACCTAACTTGATTTATCCAGAAATAAAGACAAGTCTATTCGTGTCTTTAATTGTAGATAATGCTTAACAAAAATCACCTGAATGAACGTTGCAACAAAGAACAATCCGATTGGCGAAATCATTCCCACGTTGCAAAAATTGATTGACACAGACTAAGTGGGTGCAGTTAATATGCCCAGCTGAACAATGATCTAAAAGGTCACACACACAAGAATTTTTGATGTTTCGAGAATACTAACCACCAGTTTCTAAAACTTATTTGTCGGTTACTTTACAGTAGGAATAACATAATATTATTTTACTGTAGCTCAAATTAGACAAATGCGTTTCAATAAACAATGATATATACATACCTACATAATTTAACTGCTTACTTGAGGTAATAAACAAACGTAAAAGACATTTTTTAAGGAGTAAAATCACCTATTCCTATGAACTTTACGTATAAAAAATAGTCTTCCCAGTATTAACTGCACGTCAGAGCAACGAATGTTCTTATTTTTTATATTATCAAAAGTAAAATTCTCCGCTACATTATAAAAATAATAATATAGGGTTATATATAGCGGCCTTGAACTTCTGACTTTCACTATTATTTTGGGGAGAGCTTTTTTAAATAGATACCTGTTTTGGAAACGTATAAAAAGCCAGGGTCCGTTGGAACAAAAAATGCGTAAAACGTATGCATATGGGCAAAGGGGAGAGCGAGCCGTTTGAGACAGTCACAACACAATAATATCCCGTATTCGATATCGATGTCTTCTTTTAAAAAGTTCATGAATTTATTTATATTAAAATTTACAGCATTTTGGGGTATTTACATAATTACTTAAATATATAAGCAAAATAAAAATAATATAACAAAACAAAAATAAGTTAAATTAACTAGGGCCCTGTGGTGCAGTACCCAATACGTTAATGCTAATACGTTGAGCGAGAAAACTGCCAGCTCTTGGATCACAATTTTTGTCCTTTAATTTATTTTTTATAATTTTAAAAGTATAGTGCGCGTCAGGACCCCATGGACCAAAAATTTCAACTCTAAATGCTTTGAAAAAGTAATGAGCACCTGAAATATTGTCATATTTCGAGTGCTTGCTCTTTTCTGCCACCTCTGCCGCAGCACCGGTGCTAACTTTCATACCATGGATATGGGGCGCCAGTGTATCAACGCACGTTGCATCCCACACTAGTGGCTGTCCCTTCCTAAAAATACCGTTAGGTTCTAAGATTGAAGGAACGTTTATTGTAACAAGAGACCTTCTTCACAGAATTTCTTTCACTCAAAAACTTTTTTAATTTCCATATACCTTTAACCTAATATTAATAATCATGATGTAACATATATACCTGCATTAAGAGATAAACCTCTTATTCCCAACGAAGCAACCAGTTAACTGTTAATAATGGTTAATAGAAAAACCACGTCACTTCATCATGGTAACCAAAAACCTCGCGATTGTTTAATTAGGACTGTTCCTATCAAAATTGTGTCAAGATCTGTAAACAGAGATAACTTGGTACTACGATGCGCTGATATAACTATTGTATTATGACAGTATACGCTGTCTTCAATAAAATTATTGGGGCATTCGTTTGAGTTGTAACTTAAAGACGAGATATTTTCGTCTACTTAAAAAACTTTACTAATTAGTATTTCTTATAGGTTGGTAAGTAAATGATTCTTTTTCTCTTTTGATTATGTTTTTCGACGGAGACCAATGGGCTTAGAAACAGTTTAATCTCGACAGCGTGAAGGTTTTTATATTTTCAATAGCCACCAATCAATATTCTTGCGTCAACCGTGAAGTATTTTAGAAGTGTTTCGATTGCAGTATCAGAAAGAAGTAAAACAACGAATTTGCTGCTTTTTCTTCGTTAGAAATGTGAGATAACTTCTCTTAAAGATAGATAAAGATAAAGTTCTTTGACATTAGAATAAATCTTTATGAGACAACTAAGCTCTACGTATAACTTTTATAAGTACTTTGTACTTTTTAATTTTCAAAGTTCATGTACCTAGATAAGCTAATTTATGCAGGTATTATGCAAGTGAGCGGTGGTCGTGATGTTCTAATGGCATGGGATAATTAGATGCTATGATGTGAATGTCCGACGAGCTATTCATTATGCGACATAATGTTAGTACGCTAACGCCAGTATGGCGTCGTCGTTCTTATAAGGCCAGAGCCCGTAGAGAAACGCAAAAGTCGACTCCGTGAACATTTTTCTAATAAGTTTATGACTCATATCCACTGTATTAATTGGTTTTATAATCTTCTAATGTCAAGTAATGATGGAAATTTTTCCTTCCAATGACAAACTTACAATAAAACATATCCTCCAAATTATGAACAAACTGCAGTTTCAGCCTTTTAACAGTCGCGTCTACCCTGATCTCTGATAATGATCTATTTTTTACTTACTTATCCTTGGCAAATGATAGATACGGAGTACGGAGCTGAATACGCTTGCTATAAAAAGATGCAATGCAATGACAATGACACGGTACAAACCTATAAAGCTTTAAGGGATGGAACATGAATAAAAGAGACCATAATATTTATATTATATCACTTATCTTTTTCACTAAAATGGCTTTTGTCAGTATTACAATTATGTAGTAACGTGCACGGTGCACCTGCTTCTAGTATGTGAACTACTGTGAATGACCTGTTACTTATCTCAAGCTCCGGGCATGAACAAGAAACAGTTGCTGACATTTCGGTAACTTAACAGTTATGTTACGGCTGACTGATCCTCCTGTTCTATATAAATTGCTTTAATAGTATAGTTAACCTTGAGTACCGGCGCCTTCTGAATCATAGGCATGTTGCAAGTTGCAATGGATGACGTGTTAACAATCATTGTGCATTATCTCATTATCTTAGCTGCATTAAGTGTTTATAAGAATAACTACGGTTGTATGTAATTGGCTTCGATTGTGTTGCAGATTTTTTATTGATATACGTAGTTGGCAATAAATGTAATTAGTAATTACACATTATTTTTAAAGAGTTTATAATTCACTACTACTACTACTAGCTTGCTACTAGTTTATAATTGACTTATAAACTAATAAATTATAAGGTTTTTATATTCAACGTTTTTGTACACCAGATATGTTTTTATTCTTTAAAATAGGTTTAAAAACCACACCCTCCGTGTCATTTTGTTGCTTGTGTTTTAAAGGTGTTGCGTGAGCATCTTCATTACTTGCACGTATGTTTTTTACTCCTTCACTTGCGGTTTCAAGATTCTCTATTCAAAATTAAAAATTACTTACCTTCCATTATGCAGAACCATACCATAGCATTATTGCCTACCTATATGTAAATTGACCGTTGATAATGCGCTAGTGGTTACAAGATATAACTTAGTGAATATTTGTTACAAAGACTTGTCTTGTAACATAGTAGGCACAGCACTCGACGACATATGTAGGTAATCCAATATCTGGTTCGGATTAGGTTAATAACATCTCGGTATGCGGCAAGTATTAACGGTGATGAAGGTCGGATGACAGAAACCTCATTACAGAAAGCCACAAGAAGAGATTAAAGGTGTCCTTTGGAATGAATTGCAGTTAGCAATTACTACCGTTTTACATACATTACGGGTTTTTACTAGGAAGTTAGTACCTTAAAGATGGTATTGCATGTTTAAGGAACTTTATGTAAGATTTCTTTGCGCACCTGAGATTAAGGTACAGATTATGAGATTACAGATTCACATAATATCTTAAGAATTTAAAATGTCTTAAATATTGTTTGCTAACAATCTAAATCGAACTGTGATGTAAACACAAGTTTGAAATAAATTATTTTTAGCGGAATATGGCAAGAGACATTAAATCTAATTTTATAACCATAAACCATTTTATAGACGTCAAGTAAAACTGTAGAGTACCTAACCTCACAAAATAAGATCGCGGTCGTAGACTCGTAGTACATAGAAGAAATTCTAACTTTTAAATTGGCACAGCGTTCTATAAAACTGCTGTAAAATTTGCAAACATGTGTATAAGAGTTGATTCCAAGATTTCACAGTAACGTGATTTCTGCTACATTAAAATATAGTCACGCATCATTGGCGATGGTGACTCAATTAATGAATCATTTATCACGTACGACGAGAAAGAAAAAGAAACTACAACCGATATAAAGTCCCATGTTTTACGGAAAGAAACAGTAAGGTAAATTAAAAATATGTGTATAAATAAAATTATCTTTTGTTTCGCTATACAGTGTCTATTATCAGAAATGGGATTTTATACGGAATTGCTTCTACTCTGTGACTGTAGCAGATTTCAAAATCAACTAAAATTAGAAGTACTACCTACTCATAGAGTTATAAATAAGTAGTTTATAATAGGTAACTGTAAAAAACATTCAGACTAAATAAGCATCCGGATAAAAGTCCACGTCAATAGAACCAATCTAGCCGAATCAGCACACATACCTATGCATAACTAGACAAGGTCAAACGAAATGGTTATATAATATCGACTTGAATATCTTCGACAACTTAAGCATATTTATGAATGAACGGATCAGCTGATACACTGCATACCCTTGACATCGATGTGCTAACCGTAACGGCTTATGAACACTACATAGGTAGTCAATTAGTTTCCTATTCTCGTTTCAAATCCTTCTTGTGTCTATATCGTCTAGGGAAAAGTACCTACGGTTAATGTACCCTTTATAAATCGGCCTTTAAAATTCGGTTTGACCCAAGATCAAGAATTCAAGACCTTATGTCCCCCATGGATAAGTGACTGCGTATGCGTCCCTGTATAAATATCCATTGGTATCATCGATTAATAAATAATTAGAAAAGTTTAAATGTTCATAATTTATTTCACAAATTAAAATATGATTGATAACGCAGAGATTAAGGTGAAATTCAAAGCCTGTACTATGAATTACATAAAAGGCTAGTTGGTTACATGCAACACCATTCTAAAAGTGTATAAGTCGTTATCATTAGCAGGGCGCAGTCATCTGATAAGTAGCGATTCATAGTATAGTGTTACTTCCTTTACGACATTGTTTATAGTTTTATCATTATCAGCCCCCGTGTTTGCATCCGTTTGATAATAATTACTTACCTGTTCGGAGAAACACCTGTCGTAAGATTTCAGGTGGCTGCATTAGTAACGTTTTGTATTAGCATCGGAAGTGATCTAATTAGTCAGCTGCGAAATCTTATTTAAATTTAATAAGTCAAGTAACTTATGATGATGATAAGATTAATATTAATACCTACACCTCACTTTGTGAGAGGAGACTGAGGCTCGCAATTGAACTGGTAGTAAGTACTTACTACGAATTGCGAAATACTAGAATTTGTGAACTTTATAATATTTTGGTGTTAATTTGTCAACCAATGATTAAAAATTCATATTTTTGTATAAACAACTATAAACGCAAACACTTCAGTCACCATGATAAATGGTCGCCATCTTCCCTGTAAATTATCAAAACCTAAAGCATCTTTGCTGACCAAGAAATTAAAATGGGGCATCATTTCTGGCTTTTTGACATCATGACATTTTACCGAACCGAACCCATACGCAAACGTATCGAGTGAATTAATTGAAAATATTCCAGTTTATTAAATTAATGCGTCCAGCAGATTCGGCTGTGCGTTGTATGACAGTTATTAAGCTATTGTATAGCTTTTATCGCGGGCCTTGGGCGCGGGGACCGAATTCAAAAATTTCGTAACGAAAATTTATTACACCCTACACACAGACATAGTTACTATGTCTATGCACCCACACATCGATAAATACCAGAACTTTTAACTGAGTTAACTAACTTTTACTTTATAACGGCTAAACCGATTTGGCTAATTTTAGTCTTGAAATATTCGTGGAAGTTCAGGGAAGGTTGCAGCGATGAGAAAATATGAAAAATTGCGAGCAAAATACTAAAAATGAAAATTTTAATTTCCCATACAAATCTTACCTGTCAAACATTTGATTTTCGCCCCGTCGGTTCGGTGTTTTAAGAATAATTACATGTAGATCTGGATTAAATAAGGCGTTGGAATCGACAACATGTATTCATAATAGTCGAATTATCGCGTATTTAGATAAAACATACAAAATAATAACATGACATAAAATAATGACACTATATTAATGACTTGAGGGTGATAGAGACAGTGCCATACAGGCAAGGCACACTGTCTCTGTCACCCACACGTCATTCACGCGCCAAAAGATCGTTGTAGGACTTAAATGTCAAATGTCAATTTTCTTTTTAAAAAGAATTATTTTGTCAACTGAAATAGTTCTTATGCTTTTGTTCAGAATATTTAAATCTTCTTTGCACAAATTAATGCATTATCCGTTTCTAATAAACTTTGATGTAACTTTTGATAACTAGGCAACTAAATGAAAACTGGTACACCACTTTCTTGGCCCACTGTAAAACAGTGAATATCTGTACTCGTATAATTTGTGTACAAAGTGTTTTAAATATATGAATAAACAAAGTGCATTTATTAATGAAGAAAGTCACGAAAAAATTGTGAAAGAAAATGAGTTATTACTCTATATACATTCATTTTATTATTATTATCACAAATGCAGTATTATTTTTTGTTTTGTTAATTTATATATACCTAATGCTATGCAATAGCTTTACCGCGGTAGTCTCCGAGTGCCACACGTCTTTTTTTTAATCATTCAGTAACCGAAGCTTAACGGAAGAGTTTTACCGATGAAAGGTAGGAAACAAAATATAATTATTATATATTTTTCATACATACTTAAGTATAATAAATTGTTTCTTTACCAACACACACAAATTTAATTAAACTGCACTGGTGGAACAATCACACCATAGATCTACGGTGTTCGCCGCGTCTTCACGGTACCTGCTGCCTTGTACGCGTTGGGTACTTGTAAAAGTTGACGAACCCATTGTTAAAATACGAAAGGTCACGCACACAACTTAACTGGGTTACTGTTTGTTTTACTGTTTGTTATCATTTATATTAGGTACAATTTTATTGTGTAGCGTTCGTTTTGTAGCTAAAATTCGGCAAACACACTATCTATCATAACAAATATAAATAATTATACTTAATAACTAATAACTAGTGGGTCGACGTAAGAATCTACTGTTTAGGTTTTCATTTTCATTACGTGTAACTTCATACTTTATCAATTGAAATACATATTTCGCATAAATTGTACGTGTCCAATAGTAGATACAAATATCCACACGATATAATACAACCTGCCATATAGTTATTACGTTGAAGGCTGAACTGATCTAGATAAAATTGTTTAAAAGTAGTTCATTCGCCCGCCAAGATGACTATCGGGCTAGGCTAGAACCACGCTAGAACTATGAACTCTCGTGTGAACAGTACCGCGGCCGCCTCCAGTTACACCGTCACGCACGTATTAGATTAATATTAGCTGTCATACGTAATGGTTTAGTTTTTTATTAATTTTCAAAGTATTTTATCTTAGGAATTCATTTTAAATTACGATTGGGCGCTATTTTCAAATCAGGAAATTCCTATTTATTAAATTTTTACACATTTTCTCGTGTTCTTATTATAGGACCACCCTTGGAATATGTATCTACTTTCCAACAAAAAAAGAATTATCAAAATCGGCTCATAAACGACGACAAGATCGCTGAACAGATATAAAATAATTGCTTTTTACAAAAAAAAATAACCGACTTCAATCTTGATAAGTAGAGATAACTCAAAAACTACTCGCCAGATGGCGCTCAATTCAACATGTAAGTGTAAAGTTCTCGTCACTACAAATTAATCAAGCTCAAACACTAGATAACTGCAGTAAATCGTTGAGGAGTTCCCTCGACTGTCTTTCGGCTTCATCAGATCGACTCCAGATTTTCATGAGATGGTAGCGCTTTAATGTACTTACGATAACATGAACAAACACACTAGTTGTCCATACAATTTTCGAAAGTTCCCCTCGATTTCTCTGAGATGCCATCATCAGATCCTGGTGTCCTTATCAGGGGACCCCACTGCGCATATCTACTTTACAACAAAAAAAGAATTATCAAAATCGGCCCATAAACGACGAAATAATCGCTGAACGTACATAAAAAAAAAAGCATATATACGGTCGAATTGAGAACCTCCTTCTTTTTTGAAGTCGGTTAAAAACAGTCGAATAATTGTGAACCTCCTCCTTTTTTGGAGATGGTTAAAAACGAAGGCCTGATTTTTGAAAAGTTCATACATTTTACTAGTTTATTCGCTTCGCTTCATCCAAATTCATGCTACGGTATTACTCATGTTCCGTTGTGCCGGGCTGTTTAGGTATATTAATAGCTGCAAGTCTGTAACATTTTTAATAACTGCTACGAGTACGATTACATCCATAAATGGAACATAATATATAAAAGTCGTTATGGAAATACATAGCCCTAAGACCTAACAGAATCTCGTGATGAATAACGTTTATTGCCTCACAGACACTTGGGTATATTTTATTTTCTCATGAGGTTAATAGCATCGTAACGTAATACAAAATTAAATGGAAATATACATAATTTGACACGTCTTGTACATTAAGACGACTAATTAAGGCTCAATGGGAGTTTATATTATTCTAATAGCTTTGACCTTGTTTCCCTACTGGAATCCTTTGTTCATAAAAAATGTTTAGATAAGATTAATAAAATCTACATAAATTATAACTTTTTAATTTCTGAACTGTCGTTCCTTTAACCTTTGTAAAATCTATTTGTGAAAACGGATATCGAATCAGTTAGGACGTTTCTGAGGTAAGCGGAAACAAACGCACAAATCGACAAATGGAAGACAAAAATTCTTAAAATTAATTTTATTGGATCTATTGCTGATTAAGTATTTACTTTTATTATTATATGCTACGCTATATATATACTTAAGTATCCTCAGAAATCTTGAAGCACACAATATGTCCAATTGCCCACCCACGATTTACTCTTATGGTGATATCATCGGGATGACTATATATTATACTAATATCGTGACACTGAACTTAGTCTGTATAAATAGTAGCCAAATAGCACAGAATATCACAGACTATCATCACAGCTATAATTGTATATTCTGCAATAATTGCTAGGGAATTAATTATAAGAAGCCCACGAAAAGTTCTTTTCAGTGGTTCAGCGATTTTTTCGTCGTTTATGGGCCGATTTTGATAATTCTTTTTTTGTTGTAAAGTAAATATGCGCTGTGGGGTCCGCTGATAAGGACACCAGGGTCTGATGATGGCATCTCGGAGAAATCGAGGGGAACTTTCGAAAATTATATGGAAGACTAGTGTGTTTGTTCATGTTATCATAAGTACATTAAAGCGCTACCATTTCATGAAGGTCTGGAGTCGATCTGATGAAGCCGAAAGACATTCGAGGCAACGATTTACTGCAGTTATCTAGTGTTTGGGCTTGATTAATTTGTAGTGACGAGAACTTTACACTTACATGTTGAACTGAGCGCCATCTGGCGAGTAGTTTTTGAGTTATCTCTGCTTATCAAGGTTGAAGTCGGTTATTTTTTTTTTGTAAATTTTGTTGTTCCTTCCGTAGCAAAAATCTCCATTGAATACAAAATTACACCTGAATCGGTTGAGCGGATTCAGCGTGAAAAGCTAGCTACAGATCAATTTACTTTCACATTTTACAATGTTAGTGGATTTCAACGAGAACTAACGTCTATCAATGAGACTGCTGCAATACGGTAAGTAATAAAAAAGGTAATTCAAAGGGCTGAATGTGACTGAATCACAGATTATACAATCCGTGACCTGATTATTCTCGTTCTCGTATCGTGAAATTCCGTCTGTAATGAATATTTTTTGTAGCCAAGGCTGCGCTGCTCAAGTTCTGAGTTCAATGGCTGCATCGCGATCATAGACCGTACAGTATGGCCATATGACCGCACAGCGGCGCGTGGTGGCGCGGCGTGGTTCCGGTCGGGAGGGAACACCAGAGATAATAATCAGATGGACAAAATGTAATCAGGATTACAGATTACAGTTACATATAAACGCGCGAGCGCTTTTCGTGAAAATAGTTACCTACCTACCTAGTTACCTAGTTTGTGCGTTCTCTGCCGGCGCCGGCACATATCCGTGTCTCCAGATGAAATTGTAAAATATTATGAATACTTACATTAAAATCTGACTGTAACTTGCAGTGAATCTTCAATGTGATCTTTTTGCACTGAGCTAAAAGTCAAATTGAATATCTAAAATTCGATACTCTTCACGCTTTTGGGTTTTCAGAAGACATCGTGATAGATTTGCACGAATTCGATATTAGCGTGAACCTACAGACATTTAGGTACTACTCGTAATGTCGCAATGAGATTTAAATGTCGACGAACTTTATTCTCAATTGTTGTCAAAAATACTAAATATTTATCAAAAGTTGGGCCTGATCCAGAGTTGGCATCTCTGGAACAGGGACAGAAATTTGATTCTCGCAGCAGGTTTAACATCAACGACATACCTAATAAGTAAGTATATATCCAAAGGTTTTTTTAATAAGTAACTACTTATTTCTTGGTAAGAATGACGTACTTAGGTGCTGCTCTTAAATTAGTAATTTTTCGCTACGGCAATTATTAGGTATATTTGCATAAACCTTAAGGCCATAAAAAATTGCAAACGCCGCGGCGTTTACAATTTTTCTTCTCCCATCTAAATCAAATTGTATTCAATAATTTATGGCCTTAAGGTTTATGCAAACATAATAATTGTTCTATAAAATAAGGCGATGCTTATTTACAGAACCTCGGAGGATTTGACCGGTTTCAGCAGTTTAAGTGCTCAGTGGCAGGCCAGCTATAATCCTACTGCCTCCATCTACTCCTGCAATAGTTTTCAATTTAAATAAAAAGTTGACGGAATTGTGACGGATATTGGCAACAATAGCGAAAGACAGGACAAAGGCCATTGTGTAACGCAATGCGTTTATAATCAACATCGTGATGTTATTAAAATTAGAGACTCTGAACTCTGAAACTCTGATAATATGTTCCCAGAACAAGTTAGCAAAACAGGTGATAAATTTTACCTAACTAAGTATATTATACGTGAAAAATTAGTAGATAAATTTAATAATGTCATAACTCATAAACTGTCGTATTTTTTTCGTAGCTTCTTTTAATGTACTTACACATGTACTTAATTAAATAGATTTGTCACTTTGTGATAAGCAGCGGAAGGGTATATCTAACCATAAATCTAATTTGTGGTGTAACTATAGAGTTACAATAATGTCATCTGAGTAGATCAAAATTGCAACATGCAATATTAAGCATACATGCACATAACGTATTTGCAACTTCAATATCTTGAGATATCTGTTACCTTCTAACTCTACGGGTGGACGGATCAATTTAGTCCACGACGTCAGTCCACTCACTCATACTCATGCGATAGTCGGTCAACGGATATCCGACGCTATGATAGACTAAGTGCAGGTGCAAGGATGTTCACATTGGATGAATGTCTTCCTTTAACGTTCGACGATAGGACAGGAGAAACGAATACAATATAATTATATCAACATGTCGTGCTCAATTTGTTTAATTAATAGAACTTCTATTATAGAAGATTGACACGAATCCCGACCGGACATTCCCGCAAGGGAAGTGTATAGGGTATCTGACAGTATGAATCGATTATTGTGAATACGCTAGCAATCTTCGTGCGATTATTGGATAATTACAACTACTACCTACTAATAATTGTAGTATTTTTTAAATCTCTGATAACTTTAACTATCATTGCGGATAGGGCGCATTCCAGTAAACAACCAAAACTCTAAAAACGTTATGGTAGAACGTGTAGGTAGCATCAATAGCAATACTTATAATATAATTTATATCCGTAATTTTAATAATTTACTTTCGACTGACGTGAGTACGTTGTATTAATCAAGGTTCAATACTATTTTCCCAACTAGACTAAATATTTCGAAAAACATTTATAAGTAAGCCTATTAAATAACTATCTTCGATCAATGTCTGCATTTGTAAAGTCAATATTAATTAATACTTAGTTTAAAAGAATATATATGAGTGTCTGGTTATGACGATATGCATGGCCATGTGTAGGTGTAAGTTTTTAGAGTCGCAAGGTCGTGGCCAATGGCAATGGCCATGCTTTCTATGTCTTCTCGAATAACGTTGCTTTAAAACTGGAGATAGATGACGTAAGCAACAGATTTAGGTAGGTACAATTATTGAGAGATATATCCCGTTCAAAGCAATTAAACAGACTAATTGTGGTGTAGGAGAATGAGTAGTTGATCTAATGTCGACAATGGAAGCTCTTTTAAATTTGCAATATACCTAACTAATTAATAAGTAATGTTTGCAATAAAATTAAAAGCCTTAAAGCCCTTCTCGGACTCAGTTATGAATTGAGCCCTGCTACTTTGCTTTGTATCCGTCATTATTGTGTGGTAGTGATTTCAAAAATGCAAAATCAATATCTTGTAAAAGCCACTACCTCTCTGTAACAACAATAGGTATCAATTAACAGACCTCAGGGTACATATTTTGCATTCCGATATTTCAACTAATTTGAATAATTATTTTATGTTAGCGGAACATAAGTCCGACAATGTTGAACGGCAGGATGTACCTAGTCACTGTAATGTACATAGTATCTCAATGGTAATGTGTCGGATTGTGGTAAACAAAATATAAAATACGAATTTATTAAGGTAGACAGACTAATTTATATTATTTTGAAATGTCCACTGCCAAAAAGTTCTCCTTTCCACCGCAGCTCAGCCGTCTCCACGATTTATGCAAGTAAACGGAAATATTAGAAGAGTACCTGTATCATAATAAGAGGTGTACTGTGGTCCATTTGCAGCCGCCTCAATGGGTGCCGCCCGCGTGCGGTGTTCGCCTTGAACCCAGGCTTACTGCGGCCCTGTTAAGGATTAATATTTTACAGTTACCTGTCACAAGTGGTTAAATAAAGCACACGAAGCGAGTAGAGCACGATTATGTCCCGCAGTGAAATCCCGCAGTCCTACGATTACGAGCGAGTGGCGCGTGATCGTGAAAAAGGGTTTCGTGCTTTTGGATCGTGATTTTCTACTGCTAAGTAAGTAGGTATTATTAACAATACACTCACTTTACTTGTTGGAGTCATCGCTCCTAAACTCGTTGTCAATACTTGACCGGTGTCAACTACACTACACCTCAAAATTTTGCATTAATACTTGAATCGAACAAATTAATTATCTTTTTAAATTGGTCGTAACGCTACACATTCATAGCCCCACACTAGGATTCCCTGTGTCGTGGGTGCCATGGATAACACACAAGACAAGGACACACACCCAGACCGAGAACGGAAATTCAAACTCATCATTTAAATTCACAAAATTCAAATTCACCTCGCTGGGAATCGAACCCAAGACCTTCGTAACAGCGATCCGGTATGTTAACTAAACCATTGCGCCATTCGGGTCGTGCTCACCATGTGCTCACAGTTGTGTGCGTGTGGATTGAGTGAGCACCCTAAATAAAATTAATAATATTATGCTAGTTATTTAGTAAAAGTATAGAAACAATTCTAGACCCTAGATGCATAAGGGCGGAAGTCCATTTTGCCAACTTTACAGGAGAGACTAAAATAAAATTGAAATTTAATCGGCAGATATTTTAATAACTACAAACAAAACGTTAATTATGTCATTGCCTATATTTAGCACAAGTGAGTACTTTCTTAACTTAATTATTAAAATTATGAAACAAAGTCTCTAAATTTGTTAAAAATGAATTTTTTTTAAAAAATGATGACATCCGATTTTATGACAAAAAAAAACGTATATTATTTGTTCAACAGTATTTTTATGTGCACATACGACTTAATGCCCCCAATTTTCGTAATTAAATGAGATTTGTTTTTCCAAATACAACGTTATGCCACAATAAAAAGTAAACGTTTTATTGAAACTGAATCAGACGTAATTGTAAATGCGACGTAATTTTGTTATATTATTTTCATCAAAAAGTCGGATATCCCATAACAACAAAATTACTATTCTTTTAAAATCAATTATAATAATTAGAATAATAGTGACAGTAATTTAAATAAACGTTAAAAACATTAAAATATTAATATTTCAATTAGTCACTTGCTGGAAAGTCTGGGACATTTCCGTTATGAGGAAGATTTTTATAGTAGGCATGAAATTCCTGAGGAACCCATGTCAAAAGACTCATTAGATAATTGTATTTATGAAAAAAATCGTGTGGACAGAGGAGTGAACGCTGAACATCTTTTATCCCAGACGTTTTTTTAGGAAATGTTTAGATTCGCGAAAAAAAAATATTGAAGAAAAAAATGTATGGAGCAAAACTGAAATATGCTTTTGTCTCGAAATTTTCGAAACTGTTAGCAATGAAACCTTTTTTAAATTATTGTTTTACATTTTTTTGATAATTCCACAAAGAAATTTTTCGCATTCACTTGCAGCCTTGGCCGTAATAACTTCAATATTTTTATTCCAACTATTTGCGACTATATAATGACTCTTGTAGTTGCGTGCATATGAACTAAGTAAATCTTTTGTATGCACTTGCAGCTTAAGAGTTTATGCGCAGTTTAACTTAAATATGTGATAAAAAAACACGAAATCACTACTTTTTCGTCTATTAAGTAATTGTTCATATCAACACAGATATCACATGACAAAACAACTTAATCATTGAAAAAACTGCAGAATTCTTTACAGTAGGTAGGTTTACTTTTTTAATCAAATTTAATACATTTTTTTAAATTTTACATTAGTAATAGTACGAAAACAAGAATAATAAAAAAATATACATGTATATTGAACATACAAAATGGAAACTGGCACTTCTACAGACATCATATCAAGGAAGCTATTTGAAGATTTGGGAAACAAGCAGCAGAAAAGGCAATTGGATACATTATTCGACTTTCTGGAAGAGGAACTGGCTTTTGTTTTTGTCACAAAGCTTGGATCTAATGGCAAAAAAGTTCTTGCTCGCATCATTGAATGATCATTATGAAGAAACTTAAAAGGTTGAAGATGTAGAATTATTTTTATTTAAGAATGAAAAGAAGGAGATTATTCAGGAAGATACTTGATCTTCCTACTTACTACTTCATTGGATCTATCAAAGTGGAAGTACATCCTACCTAAGTTGAAGCTTCCGTCTTACTACAAGTTGTTAGCAGCTAAGAAAAGGTTATCCAGGTGCCAGAGGTATTGTAATATCAGAAAATGGAGTGAAGGTGAAACTACAAGTACTTTTATATGTCACAACTCGAAGGATTTTGCAAGTCGTTGGAGATGATGAAAATATTTCCAGTGGTAACCTGAAGCTGACAAGCAAATGGGTATTCGATAAGTCTTCAGCACAGAGAAACTATAATTAAAGATGTGAAATGGCAGACTTCGACGATTCCTCTGTGAGCCTCGTTCTTCTGAAGCTAGAGGCTGGAAATGTTGTTATTTGGAATCATCCAAAGCGATCTTCATCTTCAAAATTCAAAATTTTATTGCAGACCTATAAAATTTCAGTTTGTGAAGGAAACTACTGACTTTGTTAAGCAAGAAATACGAAATTTACCTATTTCAAGTTGCGGAAACTTGGAAGTTACTCATAAACTGAGTCACAGATACTCCATCTGCAGCTACAGATAAATAATCTCCCTCAAATGTTTTGAAGACCTATGCGATTGTCAACACTCCATACGTGGATTTGAGTGGAGTGCACGAAATGAAAACAAGAACCTGAAGAAGTTTCGAAAGAACATGGTGCAGTCTGTCAATATCGATGGATTCCATGGATACTACAGGGAGACCGCTGTGCTCTTTTTATATCACTCCCCCTGGTAAAACGTGCCTTTCATCGTACACAAAACACAAAATGCCCATCGAAATTTTGTCAGAAGAAGCAGCAGAAGCAAGAAATAAGGACTTCCGAAATATCAGAGAGCGGCACACGAGGAAAACAGGAAGATTGCAAAATAATGAAGACATTATGCACAATTTTTTGATATCTTCAGATCCCTATATATCTCATCTGAAACCCAAATATACCAATGTGAATTCATCAAGTATTTTTCCAGAAGCTTTACAGTTATTAGTTACAGAATAAGTACTAGAAGTTGAAGAAGTAGAAATGGAAATTGATGACGAAGCTCCACGAAATGTGATTATGTTGTTCTGTCGATTTTAACATAGTATTATTACTAAAAAATAAAATTTCAGTGCACGTTGAACTCATGTTTTCGTCAAGCCATCACCAATGATAATGCCCGATGTCGCTAACTTTTGCGCGCAAAATTTTAAATAGTTCACATACATAACGATTTATTTTCACATCGGCCCACCGTTACATTTACAAAGTTATTGAAATAAAAGGCATAAAATCGTATCTCTGTATCTGTTCTGATATTATTCAAAGGGATCTTAGATGCATTATGTCGGAAGTTTAATTAAGAAGAATATTTTATATAACTGTTTGGGCCATAAAGGCGTAACTCCTGTTACGTAGTTCTGGCGCGAATAAAAGTTTGGGGCATAAGGGCCAAATTTACAATCCATCAAATGAAACATGGAGCAATGTATACGCAGAGAGACGGAAGTGAAAAAAAACCTTTTGCTTCCAAAGATTTTTGAAAAGCTGTTAGAACCGACATTATGCACTAAATTATCTCAGGCCAGGAAAGGGATAGAAATACCATTGTTAGTTGTATAGAAAGAGGAAGAAGAGCTTTTCTTTGTGGAACAATAAAAACTTTTTGCCAGATCTACACATCCGCCCTTATGCATCTGGGGTCTAGAATTGTAAAAGCAATCTCACAATTTGTAAAAAGATAAAACGCGAGATATATCAGTTAATGTATGCTCACTCAGTTCTCACCTAAGACCACTCTGATCTATGAATCCGTGAAGGATACATTTAAAATTTGTGTACTAGCTTTTTGTAAAACCTTTGTAAAATTGTCGTTTTTAGATACCAATCGCCTACTGCCGTATAAAAAAAGTTACAAATGCTTTCTTATGCTCACTCAATCCACACACTTTGAAAAGACCCGATTTCCTATAAACCAACTTGAATTAAATTTTGTCATATGTCTCGATTTATTTAAAGGTATTTATATGAATTTGTAAAATACAAAACGAACCATAAAGCTTGCACGTTTTTAAATAATTTATTATTTTAAGTGCTCACTCAATCCACACAATTCTGAAAAGTAATAAGCACTTATATCTTTGAATTGATAGGTAGTTATAAAGATATAAATTGTTCAAGTTTTAGTAAAAATTATTACAAAAAGTGTGCCATTTCGAATTCTTGTTTTTTAGTTTAGTTTAAAAGATATTAATTTGTTAATGTTTCAATGAGAATCTACCACACTGTAGGGTTGTCACGAAGAACTTTTTTCAAATTAAGTTTATTTTTTGAAAGACACCTATAATATTCACGAGTACGTGCTCAGCAGTGGGGGAAATATTTCAGTAGGTTCAAGAATACACCAATTTGATTGAAGTCATTTATTCTTTAATAAAACGATATAACTTTGGAGGTAACGACTTAGTAATACAACGAAATTAAGTACATTGAAATTTGGAACTTCTCAAAACGCTACAGGTGTCTTTTGTAATTTATCTAAAGCGTTTGATTGTGTACAGCTTCAAACCCTATTATTAATTAAGCTTAATCACTACGGCATCAAGAATACTTCGCTTAACTTGATCGCGTCTTGCTTAAAGGGCAGGATTAATGTGTTAGTGTTAACGATGTCAAATCGATGGGATCAAAATGTGTTCTGGGTGTTCCTCAAGGCTCAATTCAAGATCCCTTTCTTGTTTCTTGTATATACTTGAAAATGATTTGCCATATTGCTTTAAAAACCACGCGGACATATGTAGTAGGTACTGTTTGCTGATGGCACATCACTTATATTAAAAACAAACAGAAATAAAAAAATAAAACAAACTTTGATCACGTGCTCTGTCGCGCTTAGCTCATTGGCTTCCTACAAATAAATTACTTTTAAGTACTAAAAAAACTAATTTATGATATTATTATTACTACTAATACACTATTATTAATACTAATTTATGATTTAGATATTTATGAAAATGAAAACTTAATTTGAAAAAAATTTCTTCGTGACAACCCTACAGTGTGGTAGATTTTCATTGAAACATTAACAAATTAATATCTTTTAAACTAAACTAAAAAACAAGAATTCGAAATGGCACACTTTTTGTAATAATTTTTACTAAAACTTGATCAATTTATATCTTTATAACTACCTATAAATTCAAAGATATAAGTGCTTATTACTTTTCAGAATTGTGTGGATTGAGTGAGCACTTAAAATAATAAATTATATAAAAACGTGCTACCTTTATGGTTCGTTTTGTGTTTTACAAATTCATATAAATACCTTTAAATAAATCGAGACATATGACAAAATTTAATTCAAGTTGGTTTATAGGAAATCGGGTCTTTTCAAAGTGTGTGGATTGAGTGAGCATAAGAAAGCATTTGTAACTTTTTTTATACGGCAGTAGGCGATTGGAATCTAAAAACGACAACTTTACAAAGGTTTTACAAAAAGCTAGTACACAAATTTTAAATGTATCCTTCACGGATTCATAGATCAGAGTGGTCTTAGGTGAGAACTGAGTGAGCATACATTAACTGATATATCTCGCGTTTTATCTTTTTACAAATTGTGAGATTGCTTTTACAATTGTTTCTATACTTTTACTGAATAACTAGCATAATATTATTAATTTTATTTAGGGTGCTCACTCAATCCACACGCACACCTCACAGTTTAGCTTGCAATGGGGGCTTTACATTATACAATTTGCAGAGCGCTAACTCAGTGCACTAACTAGTGTCACAAATTAGATAATACAGATGTTAAGCTTCATACAAAGTACCCAAAACCAACGCACACATAGACACGGTTCACATACACCAAAAATCGGAACATATCGGACCACTCGGACCGCGATTGTTATTTCCAACAATGTGACATTAATAATACACAAATAAGATACTTTTTCTAAGAAATGGAGATATTATAATTATTATCTTAGTGGTTGTTTTTATTCGACGTTAAATTGCGCATTATAATTTTTTTCACATCCAGTTGCTACAGAAATGCTAATGGGGGCTTTACATTATACAATTTGCAGAGCGCTAACTGAGCTAGCGTGCTAAAATCGCATTGTGTAAAGGCAGTTAGACAGTAACTCGAGCAGCGTAATGTATGAAAACACTAGTTAGTGCACTGAGTTAGCGCTCTGCAAATTGTTTAATGTAAAGGCCGCTTTAGACTTTACTTGCTTGTAATTCAATGGTTCATTACTAAATACAAGTCAATGTAGGACGTAGGAAGTTCTTTGTATGTTTAAAGTGTATATTTATCCTTCGATTTCTAATAAATATTAAATGAAAGGATTGTTGGACAATTTGTAAAATTATTTGAGTCTTAATTTATATAACAGGATTATTGTTTCAAGTAGGTACCTAATAAAGATACAGAAACATTATAGAATCCGAATAAATTGAAATAAATGTTAAGTTAGTTAAATGAGTTAATATTCATTATACGCAAAACTGAACAATTTCTCTTCATTGAGTTAAGCATCTAGTTTATCTACTTCAATAAGATTAGTAGTGAAATCCTCGGAAGCGCGATTCATCCGACCGCCTTAGCCAACGGAACGGCAAGGAATTTCTCTAACTCTAATCTACCGACCAGTCATTTGTCGTCGTCCAACGTGAATGATCGTCAGATCGTCACCCTAGTATTAATAACTAGCGAACCGCCCTCGCTTCGCTTCGGGACCCGTAAGTATCAACCGCGTAGGTCCCGCTCCCGTAGGAATTTCGGGAAGATAATAAACTATCACCAAAATTAATTGAGGTTAAATTAAATTAAACTTACAAATAAAGCTTACGACAAAACAATATCAAAGTAGCAAAGGATCACAGCAAGATTAATTCAGATTAAACTTGGAAACGCGGCAAGTTTGGTATGGCAGTGGGTTCGACCAAATTTGATTACCATAAAAACGGTTCTAGTGTGTTAATCTTAAAAGATAGACATATACTGTCGTGGACATTTTTTTAGATCATTTCAAGAGGAATAATTCTTTCATACATATATTTTTGGTATCTTGAATCGTTTTCGCAACGCATGCAACGAAAGCCCTCGAGAATGAATAATTTTCCCCGTTTTTTCCACATTTTCCATTATTTCTTCGCTCCTAATTGTTGCAGCGTGATGTTATATAGCCTATAGCCTTCCTCGATAAAAGGTCTATTCAACACAAAAAAAAAAAATTCAATTCGAACCAGTAGTTCCTGAGATTAGCGCGTTCAACCAAACAAACAAACAAACTCTTCAGCTTTATAATATTAGTATACAGGGTGTCCCGTAAGTAGTGGACCAAGGGGATGTGGGTGATAGGGAGGGTCCCGGTCTACGTCAAACACAAAATTTTATTGGCCTAGGCCTCATAGTTTTGAAGTTATGAAATTTTTAAGGATTTTTTATAAAACTTGGCAACTTGAATACTAATAGTATTGGAAATATTAGTTTTTTTTTTACAATTTTAAGATTGTTTTATTTAATACAGATAGAAAAACATATTTGCTGGTTATTTTAAAAGTTTTCCAGTTCAAACCATTAGTAGGATAAGAATTAATCATGTCTTAATTTCTTAATTTTGGCAAAATTTTAATTACACAAAATGCAACATGATCTTTGATACATCGTGGTGTAAAAAAAATGTATGGACACCTGGTGAAACTTTATTTTAAAAACATCTGTAGGCGATACCGAGTTTAAAAACGTATAACAATAATACAGCTAATTAAGTAATAGTTATAAAAAAATACAACGTTAATGACTTTACCCAAATTCCCAGAAATGTTTACGAACAATGCAACTTTCTGAGAACCATGTGGCTGTTTCATTCCTGGTCGGGTCGCTAGTTTTTTTACTCTTAGCCGCTATTGATTGACGTCTTTCGCTCCCTCTCCTGTTTTTACTTCAATACTCTCGCAGGACTCTCAGAGTTTTACTCATAGTTCGGCTCTTCACACGTGTTTTTATTTCATTTCTTTTACTAAGTAAAAGACGTTTTTGAAACCTTGCTTGTGCTTGTGAGTTGGACATTGATCGTTTTATTTACATTTTTTAAGACATAATCTTAATAGTTTATTGGTAGGTTGCAACACGATGGTGCACCCGCCCACTACTCACGGGGAGTGATTAATTTTTATGAAACTTATCCAAATCGATGGATTGGACGTGGAGGTACAATTGCATGGCCTCCACGATCACCTGATCTCAATCCAATAGATTATTTTTTATGGGGCTATTTTAAGGAGGCGGTCTATGAGAATACTATCAACAATGAAAGAGAACTGAGAGAAAAATTAAACGGCGTGGTCGAAATAGTTAAAAATAATGTGCTAGATTTAAGAAAATTAAAAAGAAATTTTATAAGATGATGTAGATTATGCATAAGAGCTAGGGGAAGACATTTTGAGCATTTGATGTAAGTAAATGGATTTGTTTTTCATAAATGTATTTTTATTTATGATAATTTTGGTCGATATTAACCAACATATATATACCTTTTTGGAATTGATAAAAGCTGTACTTGTTTTTAAAATAAAGTTCCACCAGGTGTCCATACATTTTTTTACACCACGATGTATCAAAGATCATGTTGCATTTTGTGTAATTAAAATTTTGCCAAAATTAAGAAATTAAGACATGATTAATTCTTATCCTACTAATGATTTGAACTGGAAAACTTTTAAAATAACCAGCAAATATGTTTTACTATCTGTATTAAATAAAACAATCTTAAAATTGTAAAAAAAAACTAATATTTCCAATACTATTAGTATTCAAGGTGCCAAGTTTTATAAAAAATCTTTAAAAATTTCATAACTTCAAAACTATAAGGCCTAGGCCAATAAAATTTTGTGTTTGACATAGACCGAGACCCCCCCTATCACCCACATCCCTTTGGTCCACTACTTACGGGACACCCTGTAGATTGTAGGCATCCGACAAAGCTTAACGTATCCGACAAAAAATTAGCGTGGCTCCGAAGTCCTAACTGCCCCATGTAATTTTGATACTACTTGAGTAATCTATATCTATACTTATAATAAATCTGTAGAGAGGTCAATTCTGTACATTAAATATATTTCCAAAATAGCTATCAGGGGGTGATTAGGGATCGATACTGATGCCAAAAATGCAATCAGTAAAATTTTTGTCTGTCTGTCTGTCTGTCTGTCTGTCTGTCTGTCTGTCTGTCTGTCTGTCTGTCTGTCTGATGTATAACCGTTATAGAAACAAAAACTACTCGACGGATTTTAACGAAACTTGGTACAATTATTTTTCATACTCCCGCGCTGGTTATAGTATACTTTTCATCACGCTACAATCAATAGGAGCAGAGCAGTGAAGGGAAATGTTGGGGAAACGGGAGAAGTTGCTCCATTTTTTAAGCTTCCGTCGCGTGTGCAACCTTAATGGTTAAAGCTACACAGAAATCATGTATGACGGAAATGTTCTCCTTAAAATTATATAAAAAATATTCCACGACAGCATATGTCTATCTTTTATGGTTGACTCACAATAACACGTGTAACTCCCGATAGCTTAGCAGTTCGAAGCTTTCTGATTAAGTATACCTATATTTTATCTACTCTTACGTTTATGACACTTAAGTGGGTGAAATAAAGGGGTGAAGTTTAAACGAAATTCACGCGGGCGAAGCCGCTGGCAAAAGCTAGTAATGTATAAAGTAATGCTTATCAACGTTTGCCTACACAAAAAGGTTACCGATGCCATTAAATTCGATCCCCTTGTCCACGGTTACTTTAAATTCCTCGACACGTATATTGACGTCACATTTATTCGTTTGCGCCGGAAGTCGACACAATAAATAATATTCTTAAACGCAAAGGAATCTGCTGCCTTAACCTAAGTTTAAAATAGGATTGATATATATAACTTTGCATAATATTAAAAAGTTACAAATCAATCATTCCAGTATTACAGACTTTACACATTAATATTATATATTAGTATTATAAAAAAAGACGTGTGGCACTCGGAGACTGCCGCGGTAAAGCTATTGCATATCATATTGAACGTAAATTTTAAATACAAAAACACACAACGGTCCCACTGAGACCGAACGAGAATGTGAATACGGTTCTCTTTTCTCGCCCGAGAAACCCTTTGAAGCGGGCAAAAATACCGACACCGATCCGAGCACAGGCGAGCCCGAGAACGAGACTGCGAGAAACCGATCACATTCACGCTTCTCGGGTGTTCTCGGGGGTTCTCGGCGTAAGTTTGTAGCCGCTATTAAGAATACGTACATCATAACGATAATGCATTAATTTGTGCAAAGAAGATTTAAATATTCTGAACAAAAGCATAAGAACTATTTCAGTTGACAAAATAATTCTTTTTAAAAAGAAAATTGACATTTGACATTTAAGTCCTACAACGATCTTTTGGCGCGTGAATGACGTGTGGGTGACAGAGACAGTGCCTTACAGTTTGCCTTGCCTGTATGGCACTGTCTCTATCACCCTCAAGTCATTAATATAGTGTCATTATTTTATGTCATGTTATTATTTTGTATGTTTTAAATCTAAATACGCGATAATTCGACTATTATGAATACATGTTGTCGATTCCAACGCCTTATTTAATCCAGATCTACATGTAATTATTCTTAAAACACCGAACCGACGGGGCGAAAATCAAATGTTTGACAGGTAAGATTTGTATGGGAAACTAAAATTTTCATTTTTAGTATTTTGCTCGCAATTTTTCATATTTTCTCATCGCTGCAACCTTCCCTGAACTTTCACGAATATTTCAAGACTAAAATTAGCCAAATCGGTTTAGCCGTTATAAAGTAAAAGTTAGTTAACTCAGTTAAAAGTTCTGGTATTTATCGATGTGTGGGTGCATAGACATAGTAACTATGTCTGTGTGTAGGGTGTAATAAATTTTCGTTACGAAATTTTTGCATTCGGTCCCCGCGCCCAAGGCCCGCGATAAAAGCTATGCAATAGCTTAAAAATATCTATTCGATCTAAGATCTTTCTGTACATTGAACGGTCATATATTATATAGATACTAAGTAGCGGACCGCTTTGTTAGAATTTTGTTAGTTGTCTGTACATTTGTGTACGCTGATGACAAAATGGCCTAATTTGAATATAATTCATTAAATTAAGGTAAGCTTTAGTCAATAAATGCCGGTTAAAAACACTTCTAATAGTTTTCGAGTATGGAATGGGTCAGGCCCACTGCGAGCGGGCGTGCAAGACGTGTACCGCACGCGGGCGGCACACAGGGGCGTTAAAGGGACCACTGAGGGGCATTCGATGGCGACGTAGGCATTCGATGACAACGACGCATGTCTATGTAATAAGTAACAATAAAAAATGCAATTGTTTACCTATTTCGTGTAAGATTTATTTTTATGTTAATGTTAGTTTGATGTTTAATTTGTGTTCTTTTATAATAGAAAATCGTATTTTGAGTTTCTGACGCCATTATACTTATAAGAATACGATGTTATTTTAATTTTTAAGTTAATGACGTGTGTCGCATTGTTTTGTTAGAAAAGAAATTTATTAGGTCTTTCTAAAAATAAAATGAGGCATAAAATTGTTTGCTCGTTTTGATCATAACAAATTCTCACAATAATACTTACCTACTGAAAGCAAAAATGCAGCTAAGTAATTGTTATCAACAATCAATGCTTAATAATCAAAAACATAATTATTATAACTATTATTAAGTATGAACGTATAAGCTTGATGCGCCGAGGATATGAAATAGCCCTTCCCACTAAAACAACTTTATTACGTATGCTCACAGTTCAATGTAGCGTGTCAGCAAAATTTACCTATGACATTTTAAATTCTCGTCTTCAATCTAAAATGAACCTTAATCACAGAAGTGTAAAGACAACATTTGTGTGGTTTGCCATTAATACCTACGTATTTCATATCGAACGCGAACGGAATTACAGTACATGCCCGTGGCTTGGCCCGTGAGTCTGAAAACTGCAAAGCACCGTTAAAATAATCTCAACTGTTCTTTCCTTATAATACTTATAGGTAAAACTTTCCCATGGCCGTTCTAAATACAAAATTTTATGGTTTTATCTTGGACGGTGACGGATTTCCATACAAACTCATCCCAAGTTCAACCCCTTTTTAGCGGCAAAAGACAGTCAAATCTTTAGGGATCATTTACGTGATGCCAGTTTCTTGTCTGTTGCACACAAGAAAATCGAAGGATAGTTTATTGCTTGTATCATCTTCTTGATCTTCTTGACGACTTGCGTTTCAAGTTTTGCCTTGGTGTAAACAGCACATATGTATCTACCCTTAGGGCTCATTTACATGATACCAGCGTTCTTAATTGCATTCAAATTATTGCCATTTGAGTGCGGCGTGTGAAGGTGTTTTTAATGAATCGTACCTGGTCTTCAGAGGCGAGAAATATTGAGACAACAAAACTTGCATGCATTAATCGCACAGTTCACAGTTCAATAATTGCCATTCAAGAGTTCCATATAGTAAACCCAACTTAAGATTGAACGAAAGAGGCGCTGTCGGACGCATTTGACATTCATTTGACCAATCATTGCACACTAGTAACTGACAGATGAATGACCACAACGTACTTATGAATGACTTTTCGTTAGTTCCAATTTTTGCCATTTCAGAGATAAGTTGGGCGCACTGTACAATTATTGAATGGCAATTATTGAACTTTCTTAATTGCACTCAATTATTTTTCCTTCATGTGCAATAAAATGACATCATGTAAATGAGCCAATAAGGTGATTAAAAGTTGATTACATGTGTCAATACTCGAAACACTGATATTATTAAACATCTCATTTGTTTGCCTTCAAACGTGGCTAAGTAAGTTTATCTTTTTCCTATTCCTGAGCGCGATTTGTTTCACGGTAGAATGAGCAGTTGCAGTGAAGGTACCGTCTTAGTGTGCGTGTGGATTGAGTGAGCACCCTAAATAAAATTAATAATATTATGCTAGTTATTTAGTAAAAGTATAGAAACAATTGTAAAAGCAATCTCACAATTTGTAAAAAGATAAAACGCGAGATATATCAGTTAATGTATGCTCACTCAGTTCTCACCTAAGACCACTCTCATCTATGAATCCGTTAAGGATACATTTAAAATTTGTGTACTAGCTTTTTGTAAAACCTTTGTAAAGTTGTCGTTTTTAGATACCAATCGCCTACTGCCGTATAAAAAAAGTTACAAATGCTTTCTTATGCTCACTCAATCCACACACTTTGAAAAGACCCGATTTCCTATAAACCAACTTGAATTAAATTTTGTCATATATCTCGATTTATTTAAAGGTATTTATATGAATTTGTAAAACACAAAACGAACCATAAAGCTTGCACGTTTTTAAATAATTTATTATTTTAAGTGCTCACTCAATCCACACAATTCTGAAAAGTAATAAGCACTTATATCTTTGAATTTATAGGTAATTATAAAGATATAAATTGTTCAAGTTTTAGTAAAAATTATTACAAAAAGTGTGCCATTTCGAATTCTTGTTTTTTAGTTTAGTTTAAAAGATATTAATTTGTTAAAGTTTCAATGAGAATCTACCACACTGTAGGGTTGTCACGAAGAACAGTTTTCACCACGTTTAATCCTTACTACAACGACCGCCCCCTGACCCCAGTCTACGAGAAGTTTTGTTTTGAAAAGGTCTTTTAACGATTATTCGATTCACACGATTCATTTGATACCCATATTGCCAAGATAAGAAAAGATCCAATCCAATTAAATATACTATTCACCTCGTATAGATATTTATGAAAATGAAAACTTAATTTGAAAAAAATTTCTTCGTGACAACCCTACAGTGTGGTAGATTTTCATTGAAACATTAACAAATTAATATCTTTAAACTAAACTAAAAAACAAGAATTCGAAATGGCACACTTTTTGTAATAATTTTTACTAAAACTTGATCAATTTATATCTTTATAACTACCTATAAATTCAAAGATATATGTGCTTATTACTTTTCAGAATTGTGTGGATTGAGTGAGCACTTAAAATAATAAATTATATAAAAACGTGCTACCTTTATGGTTCGTTTTGTGTTTTGCAAATTCATATAAATACCTTTAAATAAATTGAGACATATGACAAAATTTAATTCAAGTTGTTTTATAGGAAATCGGGTATTTTCAAAGTGTGTGGATTGAGTGAGCATAAGAAAGCATTTGTAACTTTTTTTTATACGGCAGTAGGCGATTGGTGTCTAAAAACGACAACTTAACAAAGGTTTTACAATAAGCTAGTACACAAATCTTAAATGTATCCTTCACGGATTCATAGATCAGGGTGGTCTTAGGTGAGAACTGAGTGAGCATACATTAACTGATATATCTCGCGTTTTATCTTTTTACAAATTGTGAGATTGCTTTTACAATTGTTTCTATACTTTTACTAAATAACTAGCATAATGATATTAATTTTATTTAGGGTGCTCACTCAATCCACACGCACACACCGTCTTAAACAAACTGCAGAACGTCTTATCTCGTATTAAATCACTTAAAGAATTGTTACTCTGAAGATCAAAATCAATCATAAAAATAAGCTTTTATATCAACGCGAATACTTTGAATGGGTTGAATTTTGAAATTCGGCAATGTATAGGTAACACTAACAATCACAAATAATTTACACTTTCATTTTACGTCGAACGCTGAAATCTATTTCGTAATGCAACGCTTTTACGCCAGAACTGGAACGTCTACATGCTTCTGATACAACGACCTCGATGAGTCATGGACCGCTTTCCAACGTCACGTCCTTGCTTCGTCCTCGGATCGGGGACCTAATGAGTTTTTTTCTGTTTTACTGGACCGAGCCTCGCGCGCGGCCAGGCGAATCGTCAATGTAACGGACTATACGACCTGCCTCAAAAAACTCCGGCGACAAATTCTTGAGAGCATCGCGTCAAGAATGCGTAATTAAATCTTGATGGGTTGTATTGTACCTCCTCATTCTCCTCCATAGTTAAGACCTTATTAAGATAACCGGCAGAACAGCATACGGGCCACCTGACATTGACTGGTGATGGCCTACCACCCTCTTTATAATAAGTCGTCGTTTGTACCTAGTAATTCTTCAATACCATAAAATGTGGGAGTCCAGAATCCAGATGTCAATGCTACGGCTACATCTGCGTCTTAACGCGTTAATTAATGCACTAATTTGGTGTATTAAGAAGAAAATAGACTTGCCAAAAATTAACAATCATCATTTCTTATTTTCATGTATTAGTAATTTATGTTATATTAATTGTTACACTATAAACCTGTTACTTAGGCTTTTTTAACTTAAATTCCTATTACATGAAGAGTTAATTGACATATTCAACAAGTCTATTTCTTCTCAAGTCACCAAATTAGTGCATTAATTAACGCGCTAAGAAGCAGATGGAGCCAAGGCACATGGTGCTAATCTCTTGTCTGTTGATGAGCCGCAGCTGAGGGGATGACGTTAAATAACACTCTTTTAGTTTGTAAAATGACGTTGAAGTACAGTGTAAAAGTTACTTATGGCTAGAGATGTCAAGTAATTCGGGTCCCTTGCTCCTTTGAAGCAGGCTATGCAAGCTGATGCAATACCGAACTGTTGTCCATGCGGGCGATGAGCACTTGTTATGTAATGGCTTATTTATTATTCTTTTCAGATAATATTATTAGTCCTTGAGATAATTAAATAAAGAACAGCCGTTGGACGCTATAAGACCGCAAAAAACGTTGCGAATTGTTGAACTCTCACAACTGACTTCAAAGTAATAACATGATTCGTAATGCACGTTTCCGTAATTTCATGGAGCAGCATGTAGAAGAATCTTTAGTTTGTTGTTGATTGCAATTGCAATATATATTTTTATTAACTAAGTATGACTCACTACACTAGACTCCTCCGTCCGCGTTTGGTTCACACCTAATTAGTTAATTACCTAATGAGAAGAAAGAATAATTAATTAATCAAATATGTAGGCTTAAGTCGGGCCATGGACTTCATGGACTTCATGGACACAACACAACACATTTGACAAGTGTAATCCGTTCGCTACAACTTTCTTACTCATACATTACTAAAATTGACGATTAACAAATTAAGCAATAAGAACATAATATATTTTAATAACATATTATGTCTTGGCCAAAAAAAAAAAACGAAAAACGGACCCGTGAAACGAAATAAATATTGGCCTATCGAGTTTCTCGTAGGTTCCTATTTGATTTGATACACTTTGATTTGTTACACTTTTTTAGAGGGGACCATCTCAGTCCTCAGGGATAGCAACGCATCTGTGACCGAATTAGAACGAGACTCATTGAGTCTAGTTCTGGGTCGGTCACAGTTGTTATGGGCGGCAGCGGAAGGTGCAGTGCTGCATGCTCGTTTGCTATCTTAATTCCATAAAAAAAAATATGATTTTAAGAATCATTATCGTATAGGTAGTCTGCCGACACGATATTATGGTTTCTTAAAGTAAATCTCTGTCGTGATGCAGGTAATACCGTCATTAGGCTGGTGGTAATGCACTCGTAACAATTTTGGTATTCTTTTACTTTCACTTAAAAGTTCCCATGTCCGTAATATTCAACAGCGTGTAAATGTCGTCACGCATCATTATTTATGGTGGTTGCATGTAGCTATAAATTTTAGGTATGGGATTAATGGGAATAAATATGGGATAGGTTTTTTTCTTACGTTCACAATGTAAATACTTATCAAATAAAAGATCGCGAAAATACCATTCTAAAAATTATACTTTTCATCCCACCTATTCGAAAAAGACGACTTGGTTCGCCTTTAAGTGCGCCCAAAGTTGGTGTTTTCTTTATGAAACTTTTAGCGGGCGGGAATGAGTTTTCCGTCCTCTTTATTTAAATAAGTGCGCGGAAATAGTAGATTGTATAACAAGGGAGCAAAGTAAAATTTTTACGGCGAGGGTGCTTTTTTGAATCCAGAGCGAAAAGATCTTTTTCGCGCACTTTTTGAATTATGTGCGCCGCAATTATCTTTTCTTTTGAGTTCAGTTCGGATTGTTAGTAATTCATGGTTTTATTTTGAAAAATGAGTTGTTTAAGTGACTGTGAAAGTATAATTCCTGAACTTGAGGCGCCTTTTATTTTCTCATAGGGGGGGATGAAAAGTAGAATGTATTTACTCGGGAACAAATATTTTTGTCTCGAGCGACTTACTTTGAATCCCTCGCTACGTTCAGGATTCTACTAAATATTACTTTGCTCCCTTGTTATACAATCTACTATTTAAGTACAGTCATAGAACGTTTATTGCGGTTATTTTTCTCAATCTGTTTATTTTTATTTTTTAATAATAAATTATATCTTCTTGTAGGATTATTTAATAAAAGATTTAGAAGTATCTTTTCCAAAAATGTGTGAAGAACCCATACGGCACAATGTTAACGGAAGCATTTTAACAAAATTCCATCCATCACGCGTTGGTTACGGAACTATAAAAATGGAGGGTCATTAATAACTACTTATCGGTTACCTTTCCTTGCAACTCAACCGTAAAATGTGCCATGTGGGGTATAATTTAGCAATAGTGGCGGTCGGCAGCGGTTCATGACGAAATGAGTGGATTAAATAGCCAGGAAGCCGT
Source organism: Hesperia comma (assembly GCA_905404135.1). NCBI lineage: Eukaryota > Metazoa > Arthropoda > Insecta > Lepidoptera > Hesperiidae > Hesperia > Hesperia comma. The sequence goes on along the minus strand of FR990022.1, from coordinate 13,100,356 downwards.
ATCGATGTAAAGTGCAAGGGCGCATCGGCATGTAGATACATTAATATATAGGTATATGCATGTGTTCAGAACGTCACTGGACCGTAATCGCAATTACCACTGACGCAGTATTGAATGGGACATGCAATGGTGGCCAATGTAAGGTCACTCATTTCAATAACATGTCACCCTTAATGAATGAAGAGACTATCAAGTATGAATGTTATTATGTAGTTACCTATTACTAAATTCGGTAAATTAATGTTTATGTTATAATGAAACTGTAACTATTGCAAATAACGAAAACAACAATTATCTTGAAAATTAAATATTTTCGCTCGTGTATTCGCTAAACTGTACCTTATCACAACTTTACTTTTAGCACAACATATTTTTGATTTTTATAATACCTATGTGTAAATAAAAAACCGGCCAAGTGCGAGTCGGACTCGCGCACGAAGGGTTCCGTACCATTATGTATAAAAACGCCAAAAAAATCTGGTCTGTTGTATAAAAGCCTCACTTAAATATTTGTTTTATTGTATTGCCACATATTACGCACAACGCCATCTCTTGGACTGAAAGGTAACTAAACTTACGTCGAATGTATGGGCATCCACTTAAATATTTATTTTATTCTGTTTTTTAGTATTTGTTGTTGTAGCGGCAACAGAAATACATCATCTGTGAAAATTTCAACTGTGTAACTATTACGGTTCATGAGATACAGCCTGGTGACAGACGGACGGACGGACGGACGGACAGCGAAGTCTCAGTAATAGGGTCCCGTTTTACCCTTTGGGTACGGAACCCTAAAAAGTGACCGGTTAGGCAGCGCTGTCAGTCGATCATTCGATGTTTTTTACTCATTGTAATTGTAGCGTTTAATTTTCCCCGTATTTTCTACAGGTAGGTATTTTGATGTTGTTTGTGTTTTGGCGGGCGAAGCCGCGATCAAAGCCTGTTTTGATAAAAGTCATATCATATCATGCTTAAAGAAGCTAAGTATCATACCTACTTAAATGTTATAATTCAGACCACCTTGAAGCGGTGTTGCAAATATTTCGATCGAGAATTCATTTACGTAGAATAGGCTCGATACATAATGCTAATTTTCGTGCCCTATACAATTAAGTAATTTTAATCAGATTGTCGAGAAGATTTTTATGCGAAAGTTAAATGATAATCAACAATATAATCACAGAACCTGCATTTCGCATAAATGCCATAATAATATGATAATTATGAATATTTATCTTATAACCTACTTACCTAATTGTCATCGAATAAGGAAGGTACAAAGGTACTGCTGCTGCTGCTATGAAATCTTTTCTAGCAAACCTGAGGTTGAAAAGCGGTAAAGCTAAATGGTAGAAAGGGTAGGTAGATACACAATACGCACCTATGATATCAAAATACGTCCGGCTAAGCAATGTTTGTTTTGGTAAAAAAGGAACTATTGTGATTTTTAACCTGATTGTGATTATTTTGCAATGTCTTGTTGTATGCAACATCCTGTTTCCACTTTCCGTTAATTGAAGTCTGCCATACCCGCAGTTAACAATACTCGGATGCTTTTGACACCGTGTAATGTGTAGCAATAGCAATGTATTGTTCGAGCGGAATTGGAAAGTTTATTTTTAACCGACTTCAAAAAAAGGAGGTTCTCAATTCGACTATCCTTACTAATATTATAAATGTGAAAGTGTGTTTGTTTATTTGTTTGTTTGTTTGTGACTCTTTCACGTCGCAACATGGCTATTATATGGTATGGTTTATGTGTGTGGGGATAGTTAGGAGGGTGGAGAGTGACGTAGGCTACTTTTTACTGCGGAAAAACATCTCATTCCCATGGGAAGATCGATGTTTTGTTAGTTGCTAGATATTTATTTCCGGAGTTGTTAATAGATGGCGTTAGTAAAATTCATTTGCAAGTTTTGAATCACGCTATCAAATACTACATGTAATTTACTTAAGTCATAGGCAAATGTTACAGACTACTTTTTAGCAGAGATTCCTACGGGAGTGGCTCCTACGCGGCTGTTACCTACGGGTACCGAAGCGAAGCGCGGGCGGTTCTCTAGTATAACTATATTTTTTTTCTTTTTTTTATGTGGGTTACCTCATTACTTTTTACGGTATATACAGATTGATGATTTATTTTACATAGTGATGTCGTCCTCTCATGTTAAAATTGACAATGGTCTCATTTTATTGCTTTTCTCAGTTGAAGTCAGCTTTTTCGTTGTTAATGTTAAATTGAATGTGAAGGAAATGCTTTTTGTATTCGAACAGTTAATGCTATTTGTATCCGAACAGATAAGAGGCGAATTGGTATATTTGATTCCTTAAAAATGGTAACCTAATAAAGTCGTCCACCAAATTACCTTGGGCCTTATTATGAACTCTTAATTCCAGACAGTTCACGTTCACAGCGTGTGGGTGACAGAGACAGCGCCTTATTACCTGTAATGTGAACTATGAACGTAAACTGCCTGGAATTAAGAGTTCATAATAAGGGGACTTGTCAGCTAAGTTAACCTATTGGAGTTCCTAAGCCAAATAAAAATTCAAACAGCATAAACTATTAACTACTCGGCCTGAGAGGGTTTCTAGTTCAGTCTAACATCTACGATTGAAACAACTATTCTGATTGTGATCACTTGTGCTATTAATTTACCACTTCATTACGATATTACGAAATCTCAACCATAATACGTATTTGTTCCAGGGACAACACGAGAGAAGCATAACGTTTACGAGCACGGAAGAGCCTGAAAATGTTGATAAGCCGTTTCCTGACATTCGGCTTGTAGATGGGCCCTCAATCCTAGCGGGGAGGGTACAGTTGCTGCACAGAGGACAATGGAGATCTGTTTGCACCAATTCCAGAAAGTAAGTACAACATGTGCTTACAAGTCCTTGTTTACCTACAAAAAGTAATTATTGGATTTTATCTACATAAGCTTGACTACGTCACTTGTATCTGCTTCTTTCTATTTAAAGTTGCCATCCATCTTATCTACCTATAGAATATTCTAAATCAGTACATGTACTGACATTATCCCGTTATAATGAAATATTTCCCGTTTATTTCCAGTTGGACCATCAACGATATGGAAACAGCGTGTCGACAATTAGGCTTCATGGGCGGAACGTTTTACAATTGGATGGACCGCCAACCAGGGAGACGAGCTCGCCTCTTATTCGAGGAACCCAAGTGTAAAGGCACGGAATACGACCTGTTTCAGTGTGACTGGAATTCACGGCAACTTGGCTCCGGTGTTTGCGACTTCCACCCAGATCTCGGAATCCAGTGTCTACCACATCACGACGACAACGAACTACGAAGCTCTGGTCGTCATTGGCGAGGAATACGCTTTGAGAACGCAATATTTGAACGCATACTTACAGCTGGTAACACGCTATATGTTCCAACATCCATGTCCAGGATTGAACATGTGGTCATAAGAAACGCTGGTCTTGGAAGGGATAATAACGCCACAAGTGCACTAGACATAACAGGAGTTCCTCCGGTGATGGAAAACATAGAAATTTCCAATTCCGCTTTCAATGCTATAAATATTACGTCGCCAAACGCTCCCATAGTTATTAACAATTGCTCTATACAAAACAATAGAGGCTACGGAGTGTACGTGAATTCTACGTTTGGAATGACGAAGATAGAAAACTGTCTCATTCACGATAATGGAGGTGATGGGGTTAAATACGTCGTTCACGAAATGAATCTAGATGAAAGATTCGATCGCAGTGAAATTTTTGATTTGTGTACTCTTGCGTCAACACCTAGTCAAACTTTTCCAATTCAAATGTCTATAGAGCAGTCAAGATATTCTAACACGGAAAGGGACTGCAACCAAAATTTCTACACCAGAACTGACCACGTATTGACACTAAGTTTTATAAAGATGCTCACTAATCGTAATAATACCGGCGAAATTTTTGTTTATGATGGATTAACAACAAGTGACAAATTACTGCTATCATTTAATATAAGAAATCACACGCGACCGCAAAGTGTTACCTCAACGAGAAACCGAATGCATGTAAGATTTCGCGCTGATGCAAGAACTGATATTATTGGATTTTTGAGGTTAACGTCTGGTGCCAGTAAAACATACGACTTGAATGTCACAGATACGATTATCTCTGATAACAACGGACGGGGTGTTGTTATTGAAAATTTGAGATCACAAATTCATGTACATCGGACATCGATATCAAACAATAACCACGTAGCTGGACTCCAAGTAGTGAGTGGGGCTGGAGATATCAACGTCACGGAAAGTAGAATTTCTTTTAATCAAGGTGATGGTTTAAATATTACTGTCACGGGTGGAAATAGAAATATATCAAAAAGTATAATAAGTTCAAATCAAGGATATGGTATAGCTATATGGATTAATAATACCCAAGAGACTGAATACATTCCTGTTAATCAAACTACTGTTGTTGAATATTCAGAGATATTTAAAAACCTTGAAGTTGGTATTTTACATGGAAATTATTGTGGTGACAGTTGGGTAAACGTGACTGGAAATTGGTTTAACTCAAGCATGGAGAGTACTGTAGACATATCTACATGTTGGAGATTCAATGATCCTGTAAGATTGCTTAATCTTCAAATAGGACATAACAGATTTTATCAAAATAGAAGGGTCCCTGTAAAAATTCAGCCAGCATTAAATGTTATTGGTAGAATAGAACATAATTATTTCGAACATGGAGATTATGGAGCTATTGTTATTATGAATCGTATAGAAGGAAAATATTTAGAACAGTTTGAAATACTTCCAGCCCGATTCATAATACAACATAATTATTTCTATGGGAACAAGGGACCATTTGTAGTAAACATAGGTTTATCACCATACAGTAATCACCATTACATATTATTTACTCGAAATTTTTTAAGAGATAATAAAATAAGAGAACCTTTTGAACCACTAGAAGGTGTGAATTTACGTTTAACTCCACGAAGTAGAGTTGCAGCCACGATAGTATTATCTTCTAGTAATATAGATGTGTTTAGGAATATTATTAACAATCCCGAAGCTCAATACGAAATAGGCTCTCATGTTGAAGATCAAAGTAAAATATTAAATTGTACATTCAATTGGCTCGGTTTTGGAGAGGAAGAAAAAGTTTATAATCGATTATTTCATAGAAAGGATCGGTATAATCTAGCAAAAATATTATATATGCCTTATTTATTACACAGTAGTAACCCAGGTGCTACTCAAATTAATTATAACTCACTATTTGTGCCTCAATTCAATGTACCGGGAACATTTGTCGTTGGCGGTGAAGTAGAAGGTATAGAAATATTAAGGCAAGGGGAGTATGATGTTGATAAAGATATAAACATTCGTCCTGGTGGCAAACTTGTAATACAATCAGGAGTAACCTTAAAATTTCCACCATCCATAGGTATGATGATAGCTGGGAAATTGGATGCAAGAGGTAAAAGACCGAATGATATAACATTCACTCTTAAAGAAGAAATAACAATGAATAATGATAGCATATACGAAACGGACACAGAAATTGAACCCACAACTCCAGGATATATCGAACCAATTGTACCTATAAGACTACTAGGAGGTAGAACTCCTCATGAAGGCCGGCTTCAAGTACGACTAGATGGAAGTTGGGGGACGGTATGTAATTACAGGTGGAACATTATTAATGCCGCGCTAGTTTGTAATCAACTAGGACTAGCGTTAAATCCGTTCGATTGGTTCCTAGAACCCAATGAGATACCAGGCGCTGGAACAACAGAAAATATTATCTTGTCCAATGTTGAATGCACTGAATTTGACAATGATATAACAAAATGTAAAGCTGAAACTGTCGATAGCTTTGAAAATTCTTGCACACATGAAAACGACGTTGGTATCAGGTGCTACGAAACAAGTTGGGCTGGAGTTCGATTTAGTGTCATCGCTGAACGAGCAGACTTACAGTATGTTTCTATTGAAAAAGCAGGGCTCCTCGACTATTCATCCAACTCTTTTAAGCCTGCTCTGCAAATAGACTTTGCACGTCATAGTTTAGAAAGTGTAAAAATAGTAAATAACTATCACGATGGCTTAGGCATTTTGTACTCGGATTTGTACAGCTCTGATGCTATTAATACGGTTCGAAATTCAGAATTTAGCAACAATCGAGGAAGTGGGCTGAGTTTTAAGCAATTGGGGCTCAAAGTGTACAGTTCTTCAATAGAAAATAATAACTTTGCGGGCATATTTCACAATCCACATTTGACAGGTTTGCAACAGAGAGAATTAGCGGGATGGTTTAATTTAGATCCTGGGTTTAATATGGATGAATCTAGTTACAGACCTATTATGGTCCCTGAATATGAAACCGACATAACTCTTGTAAACGGTGAAACAAGACATTTAGTATTCACTAAGCATTTTGGTGAAAGCATAGAGAAAACGTATTCTATTAGATGTAACCCTGGATTCGTTCTTGGACTACAACTTCTTAATCCGATACATAACTTCTCAACGGAAAGCATCTGCATATTTGATTCTCAAAATATAAATGAAGCGAGTATTGAATGGTGTCTCGACCGGGATCTGTCTACTTTTCCAACAACTAGTAATAGTTTTGGAGTTGTCTTAAAATATGAAAGCGGTACTGCAGCTTTGGGAGGCGTTGTTCTTGTAATCAGCAGCATTACTGCACCTATTCAAAATATTAGGAACAGAATAGTAAGAGGTCCAGTTCCAACCTTACAAGTTGTTAATAGCAGAATCAAAGGAAATACTAGAGGTGTAATGGCCTTGTTTTATAATCGGTATCTCAACGAACTTGGTGACCATTTCTTAAGAAAAGCAAATGAGACTATAAAAATTATAAGCAGTGAAATCGCTCATAACCAAGAAGAAGCAATTTACGTAAACACACCGTTTTGGGATATACATGACAGCAACATCACTGAAATCACCATAATGGTTAACAGCAGTTTAATTACTGACAATGGAAAAGGTATTGGCCATTTTGCAAGAGATCTGAGAAGTTCCAACAATTTATATCATTATGTACTTCAAGACAATACAATAGAGAGAAATAAATACGGTGGATTTGATATAAGTTTGCCATACGTATGGCAATATAATGAAAATTTCACACATTCTGTGTATATGCATAACAATACATGGCGCAATAATCAAAATTTTGGATTTGTTATAGATGGGCATTTTGCAGAGGTGAATGTATCGAAAAATGTTTTTACAGATAATGTATGTAAAACTGGATTAGTTTCTATTCGTGGGATGGAAAAGAAAATGAAGATTGATGGAAATTTAATTGAAAGAAATAATGGTCTGTATATGGTACAATTCTTCATGGACAGTCAGAGCGAAATAATGGGGTTTGTTTATGCCGTTTTTGTGTATAATCAAATAAAGAATAATCAATATTCTTCTCAAATTAACAGAGGATTTATTATAAAAAGTATTGATCCCACTTATGTCATCGGTTTCAAAGGAATACAAAAAGTAAAAGTAAGTCGGAATCTTTTTGGAAATAATGCACTGCAATATACATTAGTAGGTGGAATTAGAACTGCAAAAATAAATAATCTTCTTGATGTCACTGAAAATTGGTGGGGCAGTGCTGATGAAAAGGAAATTAGAAAAGAAATATTTGATTTTGACGATTGGAACAATCACGCTGTAGCGACATATTTACCATATTTGTTAGAAGATAGTTTTGATTCAAGTGTGTCTGTTACATTTAGTCCAGAGAGAACAGTAGATATAAATGAATTGGGAGGTCGTCTTACTTCAGACTTAATATTAGAACCTCGAATTGCACCTTACGTTGTTAAATCTGATATAACCGTTATGCCTGATGTAACACTGACGATTAATCCAGGAGTTATTTTAGAATTTGCCCCTAACGTCGGAATATTAGTTATGGGAATACTTCAGGCTATTGGACACAGTCAGTTGCCTATTTTTATGAGACCCATTACCTCAGCGGGCAATGTTGAAATAAATCGGATTGAAAAAAGAGACACTAGCTTATATTCATCCAATGATAATAAACATAAGCGTCAGTTGGAAACATTAATTGTAAAAAATACTATACGGTTATGTACCGGAAGAAACTGCACTGTCAACGACAACGATATTGAAAGACAAAATGAAGGTTTCTTAGAATATTATAATAGAACAACTCTACAATGGGTGCCGATGTGTGACAATCGATTTACGGAAAGAAACGCTCAAGTGGTTTGCAGGGAATTAGGTTTCGATCCAATAAATGTGTTCTTTGCTCATGATCGTCGAATAGAATATCACAGCAACTCATTGTCGCGAATTTGGTCATGGCCGGAACCGTTGCAATGCGTTGGAATCGAGGACCATTATGAAGATTGCCCGATTAGGCTGAATGGACAACTTTATGGCCACAGGCATGAGTGTAAATGGGATTCTAAATTTATTTTTATTCATTGTGGATCTAGAAATTTAGATGAAAAATTAGACTACTGGGGCGGAATACGTTTTGCCAATCCCGAATTCGAATATTCATTATATGAGCATAGAATTCATGATCATCATACTCATGAGACTATGAAAAAGGCTGAAAGTTCGCTGCGACACGTTAACATAATGGGTGCGGGTATTCTACATAATGAAAAATCACCGGCCGTCCAGACTATTACTAGAAATCCCAATATTCTGAACGTTAATATAAGTAATTGCGCTCACCATGGCATCAACTTGGTCTCGCCTACCGACACCATGAGCGTTATGTTTAATTCTGTTGAAGACATTCTCGGAGAAGGAGTAAGTGCCATATCGCTGACAGGTGAAGGGAGAGATTCTGAGGAATCCAGCTTTACTCCTCTGAAGGACCTTAATCTTCCTTACCACCTGTTCTCGCTAATTGATATCTGTGATAGTACGAAAGTAATAACGATTGAGGAAAGAGTGCTTCTCTACTACAAATATGATAACAATCCAGTTAATTGTGTCAAGATTTTTAAAAGCATGTTCAGAGTGAAACCTTTTGGGTTCAGGCTTCTACAATTTAATTTATTCAATCACACTTCGAGTTACGGTAAAAGAGATTCTCTGACTTTGTATGATGGTGACATTTACAACATTACTGCGCCGCAGATTGGTTATTTGGAGAATGGGTCTCCAGATGAGAAGAAACTTTTTAAGACTGAAGGTGCTAGCTTGAGTGTCAAGCTGTTTGCAAATGGTGCTTCTGCAGTCCATGGATTCATTGCTGAGGTCATCACATTACCTATTTCGGCCATTGGATTTAGTGAGTATACCTAAACATTGACTTTTAATCATCTTTCGTCCAACCATTTGGTTAGATCTGTTTTGGACGAACAGGTTGTTTCATATTAGCTTGATTTCGTTAATTTATTCTGAGATTTCATAATGTTTCCCTCAAACGTTGTGTCTCAAATGTTGTTTAAAAGACCTAATAAGGTCTAAACTATTCTGGCATAAACTTCAAATATTTTTATGGAATCAAACCTAACCTACAGTTTAAGTCAGAAGATAAATCTGTATATTTTTTAGATCGTGATGTGCAGCACAATATATCCAGCAGTATATTCACAAATAATCGCGACGGTGCCATAGTTTACCAATCTGTGGGTGAAGTGAATCCCTTGGTCGCCATTACCAGGAATGAAATAGTTGACAATTGCATGAAACTGTATGGGAATTTCACAACGTGCCCAGCGTCTGTCCAAGTTGACGTGCAAAACACTCAGACTCTTGTGTTTAGGGTAAGTTGAGAGTGTTATTTACAGAAATTATTTGTCTTCACTCAAAAATGCTGGACGATAATGTTATATCTCGTACCTACACTACATAAATATCGGAGGTGACCAAAATTGTGAGCTTCCTGTATTATGTCGTGGACAACACATGACAAGTGGGAACGGTTTGTTTGGATAACAACATTGTAATACATATATTATGATATTACCGAACGAATATTATTCCGGCACTGCAATATCGCAGTCTTCCTTTCCTGTATGTATGAACTGGTTTGAAACATCAGCATGAAAAACCACTTGGGTAGTCGCGATTAGTCTTAAGTCATGTTTTTTTTTAATTTCCAGAACAACCTAGTACGTAATAATGTGGGTGGGCTGCTAGTGCGAGCTGACTCGAGAGGATCTGCGACCTCGCTGCGTGGTTGGATCCATAACAACCTGTTTTTCGCTAACCACAATTTGCCATGTCTACAAGTCGAAGGTGAGTTATAATATAGAATTATAGACTATTTAGTAACTTTTTAAGTTTATTTATACTGATTATAATTGCGTCCAACCAAAAATGTGTGAGTAACCCATTAGGGATGTTTTTTTTATCTGTGTCTCCGTGCATTTCGGTCTATTGGTAACTGTTGGCGTTAAACTAAGTTTTATTGAGATTAAATGGCCTTTGAGTTCAATTTATCTAAAATGAGTTAATGGGTCTTTTACCTAGCACTGCTTTAAAATTTCAATATCGATTTCCAGGGCGCCAATCATCCCCTTATCAGGAGGTGACAATCTACCGCAACTACTTCACTCGGAACTTCGCACCCTTCAAGGACGTTATAGTACTCCGTCAGGTGGTCTCGAACTTCACTCACAACTACGTCCACGATAACAGAGGCCAGAGGATCCTAGAGGTGTCAGGCTTTGACAGAGTGAGGCTTCCCATCTACCAAACCACGACGCATAATGGGTTCTATCGGTGAGTAATAACTTTAAAAAGCCTTTGTTTTTCAAATACTAAGTTAGATTTTTACCTCATGTTGGATTTTATTTTTGTTTTTTCGCAACCCTTGATATAAACTACAAGTACAACCTCCCTACTAATTTACATGCAGTAGGTATACCGTCCTCTTTATTATTTATTGCGTAATTCAGATTGTGATTAAAAGCCCCCAGAGAAGTTTAAAGGCCTCTAGTTTAGGAGTAACTGCATTACCTGACACTGCTTATCCCCTCGGAATAGTTAAATAAGGAATTGTAAGGCATTCTTATTAAACTATTCCATGATTGCTTGCACGTTGTGTTACGTCATAACATGGTATGTTACTAGGAACTACGCGTTAGACCGTGAGGGTCGCGCCACCGTTGTAGCTGGCACGGCAGGACAGCACTACGTCGACAATATCTTCTTTAATCCTGACAACGACTACGAGATGATAACCGTCAACCGATCCATGTATGTATTGCAGCATTTTTTACTTATGTCCCAATGGGTACGTGGCTTCAACCCATTAATGGACCTCTACTGAGCACGAGAGCATACTCTGCCTTGCTGCTCCAATGCGCATTGGTGGAGGGGTCGAACCAAGTTTCGGAAGTTTTCATGCCGCCCGAAGGCCTCCGACATGGCTTAACTGCTTTCCGAAGCACGGAAGCGCTAAAGAAATTTTGCCACTAGCTGTCACTAGCGGTACTTGCAATTTTTGCGTTTTGGCCTTATGGCGTTACATCCGAAATACGTGAAACCGAATGAGCGGAGCTCAAAAACAGAGATGGAATGATTTTATATAAAGGCAAATAGTGAGATAGCAATGGTTTATTTTAGCTTTAATATTGTTGACGTAAGTGCCAATTGCATTTTAATTTTTTCTTTGAAAACTGTTTCGGTTTTTGTGTTTTTCATTCTTATGAAAACTTAGGTTTGATTATTTACTATGTTTCAAAAATATTTTCATCAACTAATTATTAAAACTTTTGTAGTAAACTTGAAAACCAAAACTATTTGGACCTACTTAATTTTAATTTTTTTTTCTATCGAGGAAACTTCTCATTTTACTGGTTTTGCTCTTATGAGATTGTTTATTATATAGTGAAGATACATAATATCTAAATATCGGAGATATAGACAGTAAGCTTTAAAAATAATCTTAGATTTAAAAGTACCATATTTCGGATGTAGCCCCTAATCGACATCTGTGCAGCCACTCGTAGCTTTGTTCATAATACCAGCCGAGTTAAAATGAACTTACTGGTACCTACGCTGCTACACATTAATTGACGTTTGATAATGACAATTTATGTGTTTCAGGGGTTAATGTGTTTAATTGATTTTATGTACTTACATAATAAGTGGACTGAAATAAAAGTAAATATATTCGTAGTTTTAAATATAGACATTACTTAAGTATGTATATTTTAAATATTTAGGAAATTTATTTATGTATAATATTATAATGCATGTGGTGATTGTGGTTACAAAATATTAACTTTATTATAAAAATGCTTGTGGTTGGCGGGTTAGAATATGGATGATACCTACACTGATACTCAATTAGGATTATCTAATGTGTAGGTACTTAAAAGAAAAATTAAACAATAATTTTTAACCCGTACTGTTCAGAGGATCTAATTAGGACCAACAACTAATTATGCGCTAATTACAATTGACAAATATTTATTTTATCTGAAGTTATTAGAGCTTTGCTTTGGTGAGGCATTCGTAGTGAAGAGTCCAAAGTATTTACTTCTCTTTTGTTTTGTGAGCTTAACGTAAGTAAGGACAGAACTAGTTTAATATTGGGTGATATGTTCCATGTACCTATTTACTTGTGTTGAGATATCGATGTGTAAAATCTAATTAACTCCCAGATTATAATACTTATATATGTATGTAGTACCTAACTTATTATAAATTTAATTTGTGCATGTTTTTGTTGCATGGCTACCCGCGGACCATAGATTTATCGATTATAATCCGAATTACGCGAGGTGAGTTTATATTTTTATTTTACATTTCATTATAAGTTCATGTACATTATCTTACATCATATCATTACCTATTTACATCATTGGCCATTACTTTATTGGATTTTTCACAAGCTTTTATTCGTTTACATGCATGCTTACATCTATTTAGGTAGGTATATTTATTTTTCTCCGCATTCTAACTGTCTCATTCGCTTGAAAATTCATTAGGTACTCATTAGGTACCCCATCATGATCGACATGAAACGCCAATATCTAACCGCTATTAATGACCAATCAAAACTGAGAACTTTTGCGTGCGATGAAATTCAAAAACCTATTCCTGTGCCATCTATTCTAAAAAATCATGTAACGTCATATTGCACCTCGTTTTTCATTTCTTAACATAATCACTACTACCCCACTTCTGGACTCTGATGTTCTCTCACAACATGACCACAATCCACGATGCTGACTAATAAATGGAGATACATAAGTGGAGATTGGCAGACTTCATACATTTATACTATAATTTAAATGAAATTTTAATACGTTTAATTCTATTATAATTTAAACCTGCGATATGTGGTCAAGTGGTAACTGTATAGTAGGAAGGGGTTATAAAATGTGGCGGCTACTGTATCGTGCTTCTAAAAGTAGCGGTGGCGATAAACACTGTGTCTGGACAAAATAATGTTGTGTGTAATCAATAATGCTAAAGCGGCCCACTAAAGAATACTAATTACATGTTACAAACATTCCTGATAACCTGATAACCTATAAACACATCACCAGCGCTCTAGACCTGTGGCGCACGCGCATCGACGCGAAGCACAACTACTGGGGCTACAACGAGTCACTAGCGGTCGCTGGACGCATCCGAGATCAAGCCGACAGTCCGTTACTACTCGAGGTGGACTACCGGCCGTTCTACATGAGCAATACGTCGGTGCTCGCTGGGGGCAAGTGCCCGCCCGGTTGGGACAGCGTTGCTGGCACCTGCTATATGTACGTCGGTGCGCCTATGACGTATGATGAGGCGCGGTTGTTCTGTTTGGTGAGTTGTTTTAATTAGTTGGTAGTTTGGCAAAAAGATCTCCTATTAGGTGAGGCGACATGCCTGAAGAAAGTCGAACTCCGACTGTTCGCTGTTGAAACTTGTATAGTTAGTACATGCGAGGGTTGTTCGATAACGTGTTTCAAGCGTCGCCGTATCAAAACGTCCTAAAAGTTTATTTATTGACCTTTTAGCAAAAAGGCCTATTATCAAAACGACCCATTGAGCAAAATGACATATTAGTGAAACGAGCTTGTTCTGATTCTGATGTCAAATAAATACAAACTATAGGGATAACTCAGAAAGTCTCATTAAATTTCGCACTAGGTACCTACATACCTAAAATTCTTAAAAAATACGGATAAAAATTAACGATTTTGAATTTTATTTCACAGTCCGACAACGCATCGATGCCGTACGTGAGCGGTAACTACGCGGCGCTGTACGACTTCATCCACGGCCAGAACCAGTGGTTCCAGTACGGCGACCGCGTGTGGGTGAACCACATCGACTACGTCAAACAGTGCACCTCCTTCAGCTTCTCTAGCATCGAGATCACTGATTGTAATCAGAAGAACGCCTTCATTTGCGAAATCGGTAAGTCTTTAACATGCTGTGTATATTGACAACCATATACATACTACTACTAATTTGTGGGACAAATAGTAAGTACCTAAATGTTTTCTCCCGGTTAATAATGTGTTATTTTTCTTTTTTTTGCGCATAATTTCCATGCTACCTGCAACACAGTAATCTTAGGGAATCATAGTGCGGATTACGATATTATTAAGTAAAAAATATATTATGTCGCTCACCAGAGTACGAAAAGCGGCGTAGGTAGCCAAATTCAGCCAATTCTTTTCTCCGGAATAATTATCTATCGCATGTATAATTACCTACAATAATTTGTTGCTTTATTATCGGCCATTCATTGATTCATTGGACCGCAACATCCACTTACAGGTGTTTCGTTTATTTACTGAGTTACTTTACCTTCTTGTATTTGTTAAAATGAACGAATTTTAACTCATTTTAATTAACGTCAATTTCCCTCCCAGATCCGAAAATAACGATCGACCCGCTGTCCTGGCAGACGGACACACTCGCCGTGGCGTTCATAGGGGTACTCGCCGCCGCTGTGCTCCTGGTCGGCGCCGCCGTGTGTTGCTGGTACTCCAAGTCTAAACACAGGTGTGCTATCTGTAGTGTTTGTATCTGTTTAATAGCGGCTTCACATTAGTGCCGTGAATTCGCGCCGTGAAAATACGGACTCCGATCGGAGAACAAACGTGACGCGCGTGAACCCCGCGAAAAGCCTCCATATTCTCGTTTACGCCTGTTCACGCAGCTTCACGGCACTAATATGGAGCGGCCGTAATAAATATATACATTGTCTCATGTACACCAGCAGAGGGCGTGACTGTCAATCTGTCAGTCTTGCTCTTGTCACGAACAAGGCACAGGCAGGAGGTGCGCCTTGACTCGTAGCTGGGTGGGTGTAGCAGTGAGCCAGTGAACAGAGATTCTGGTGTCCCTAGGTAGTGATAAATATCACAAGTAAAGTGTGATAATAACAAGAACCACCGGTCACTACACTATCGATCATTGTTATTTTATTATGCACCACCAATTTGTCAAACATTATTCATATAAAATTTAAATTGAGAAGGATGTTAAATTATAAAACATTTTTATACACGGTGCACATTGTTAAAAAGAAAAAACTTAAAAAAAAATACTATAGGTATATTTTTTAACATTTCTCTCATTAGGAATTATAAACAATTTAAAGTTTCTTCCAATTTTCTCACTTTAATGCTTGTCCTCCAATATCGATTTATATAATAAGTAGATAAGTATGTTTTAAATTACTTTGCAGGCACCTTCAACGTTTGGAGCGGCGAAACTCGATACGACAATCACTGCATTCCGTACGATCCATCGGCAGTATCAACGGAGGCTTTCCGGATACTGCATACAGGAGAAAATTAGCACAAATGGTACATATCTATTTGTTATTATCAAGCTGAAAAGTTTGTTTGTACGGGTGAATTTCAGGCACTTTGGGTCAAAAGAAAAATTATTTGTGTGTTTTAACATCAGCAACTGCACTTAAATTAATTTCATTTATTTTTTCCAGAGTACTAGGTCCACGGAGACGCTTACTAAAGGTTCAGATTACCGAAAAATGCTGGCATCCACTACGTCCATGGAATCAATGGAGAAGAGTCAGTTCAACTCTTCTTTGGATGACACGCAGAGCTTCGACATATACGAGGCTCACAATCCTAATAACGTTATACAGTTAAAACACAGCACATTCAATAAAAAACCTGCTTCACCCGAATATTCCGTACCGCAAAATACTACGCGACCTCAGAACTTGGCTTTTAGAAATGAGGGGTACAGAGACAATTCCGGCCCGACCAGTGGGGCGCCGTCGATGAACACGGAGACGGAAGAATTGCCCATACTACATCATCCTGGAGGCATTCGGTCCCCCCAAGACGATGACACCATATCACCGCCAAGTGAATCCCAGTACTTTAACTCGGATACGTTACCACTGCGAGGGGATAAGTTTGATGATCCAGTTGCTATGAAGCGGGAGTTGGAGAGAGAAGGGAAGATCTACGGGCCTTACGGAACCCCCAACTTTGGGGGTCCGCAACCCAAACTATCGTTCCTGATGGAGCTGAGATCGAGGATACCTGATCAGCCGCAAACTGGAACGATGCCTACATCTACCTTCGGACAACGGCATGATACTCCAGGTAACAAATTAATAGAATTAACGATTCACATTAGGAAAGTAGAAAGTTAGGAAAGTATGGGCCGTGAAATAAATTGATAGTTCTTGTTTTAGAACAAGACTCAATTCAGATACTAGGAAAGTTAGTCCAGTTAGCAGATGGTGTGGTGTTACAATGCTAGTTGTTTAATGAGTGTGAGAACTTGTGTAGGGACCATTATTCATTATAGTTGTTGTTATCCTAAATGATCGAATTAGTTATTGTCAGTAAGTTAATAGATCTATTTTTAATTCCGTCAAAGATGCGTTGCTGCCCTTGAGGACTGAAATGCAAATATTTATAGTGAACTATTACTTCAGCGCGGCCAAGATTACTTAGATGCATTTCTTGTAACTAACTTTTTTGATATCTTTCCTACAGATCCGCAGTACTACGAAGACCCTCTACCAGAGCCGTTACAGCCCCAAGAGTACAGTTACGATTCACCAGAGACAATCCCTAGCTACGATTCGAGTCCAAACGACTCCTCTCGAGGGTACGATGATTCATACCCGCTGCCCGACCTCCACGGAAGATCCAAGTCTGAAGCTCTTCTAGAAACGAACTTCGACTTCAACGACACAGAACTCAGTCATGCTCCATTGCCAGAACTAAATAGGTCCCACAGTCAGCCTTTAGAAACTGCCATGTGATGTGATTGAGTTAGAAAAAACGTAAAATATACTTACAACAAAAATTAATTGATGGATGGTTCATAGTTTCTCCCTCCTGCATCGGGTAACATACAATACACGTTCAACGGGAATATAATGCTATGTGCATATTAGGATATATAATACGAACATAATTATATGATTAATGTATTATTGACGTGAACGACCAAATGTTTCGGTTTGGACTAGTTTTGGCAAGACCGAAAGTTCGGTTTCGGTTGAAAACCCTGTTTCGGTCGGACACTACCTAATTAAAATGACATGACACTATTAGCAAGTTGCGATTGACTGGTACAGTTGAGATTGAGACTTATAAAAGTATAGCGTAGTATAAGCCATCTTTGGTAGATAAAGCCAATTATATTCTTTTTAATACGTATTTTATAATTCCATTGTTTCTTTTTTTTGCATCGTGCTTTGTCATTGTATAGAAATTGTTCTAATTCGTGTTTTCCTATTACCTTCCTGAGTGGCCTTAACAATGTTGATATAGTAAATAATTACATACGCTTTTTACAATTTTATGGTTGGTTATATTATGATGGTGAAGTAAGTATAAGTTGAGAGGGAACACAAAGTTAACAATAATTATTACAGTTAGTAATAATATTTACCATAATATATTAAGGGATAAGAAATCGCAAAGAAAAGACTGAATCATGTCTTATGTATAACTTTATGGCATTTAAGTATTTGTATTGTATCTGTTGCTTTTCAATATTTCATTCCTTCAAAATGTTTTCAGTAGATTGGAGAATAACTTTTCGATTTTTAAAATATTATGTTTTATGCATTAAAACTTATCATAATTAATAGTACACGATCTCACGTAAAATAAAGGGAATATAATTATTGAAAATGTGCACAGTAGCGTAAAAAATCCTACATATTATTATTATTAAGTGTAATGTAGGTAATGACTTCTTAAAATTGAAGAAAAATAAGTACCATTTATATTTTAGTTTGTAACGTAAGAAGAAGAGTTAAATAAGCAAAAATCTATTAAAAAAATAACAATTCACAATTTTAAAAACACATCATGGCATACAACGATGCAGGTGTGAAGATGAAAGTAATATATGAGGTAAATATACCGCTGAAACTTTCAGGTACCTTTATTTTGTTAAGGTTGCGTATTTTTGTTTATTTTTTAATGTAATTGTCCGTCCGTTATAATGATAATAGAAAGGAAATTGTAAAATATTGATTTAGGTAGTATTTTAGTATACATATTTGTAGTTGATAAGTGCTTAGGAAATTTTTATTGCGTAAT
The DNA here is from genome assembly GCA_905404135.1 of Hesperia comma. Taxonomy (NCBI): domain Eukaryota; kingdom Metazoa; phylum Arthropoda; class Insecta; order Lepidoptera; family Hesperiidae; genus Hesperia; species Hesperia comma. The sequence goes on along the minus strand of FR990022.1, from coordinate 13,081,842 downwards.
CATTAGGAACATAGTGACTTTCTTATACTTTTATTTACAACAAATTACTAACTTTAATATTATAAATAATTAGAACTGTTTAGTTCAATACTTATTTTTTTCTACTATTTACCAGTTTCATATTTTACAATGTATTGATTTTTTTAATATCTTTTTCAGATTCCTTTTTTACTTCTCCGTTTTGTATCTACTTTTTTATGCGTATTTTAATTTATTTTTAAAAATAACACAATAATCATGCTTTAATGTAAATTGTACAAAAACTCAAGACAGGATAAAAGATAAAATATTTAAGGAATAATACACGTTGTTTTATTTATCAGTTTATTACACAGTTGAAAATAATATGAAGACGAATATTACAAAGATTAGGATCTTATGGAATTTTAATTGTAATCAAAGTAATTGACCACCGCTTAGTAATTAGCCACCTTAGCCACTTGAAATCTCAATGCTTCTTATAGAATTGCAAGATAGTTACTGATTTATTAGACTGACTGCTAGGGACTTGAGCTACCTTGAGAAGTACAGAACAAAATGTCATACATATGGTATACTAAATTTTCTTAGTAAAAACCATGGTAAATGGGAATTTTGTTCGGACCGGTGGGTGACCCACCAGCGTTCAGTAATGAAACCAGCCAGAGTTTGTAAACGACCATGAATACTACCCAATGAAATGAGTCGCATTGCTCAAAAGCATGGGAGAGTTGTTTCATTAGGAAAGGAAGATTTGCTTTTAATGCGTAATGTAAAATGTTGGTAATTATATAACGTTGTTTGTTTTTCAATGAGAAGTAAAATACTTTTTATTTAACAGATTTTCAAACGGTTTCAAAAAAAGGAGGTTCTCAAAATTATTCGTCTGTATGTTTTCTTTTTCTTATTATGTGTGTTACCACATAACTTCGTACTGGGTGAACCGATTTCAATAATTCTTTCGAAATTTTTCGAATAATTTTAATTAAAACATTTGAATTAAAAATCAATAATTATGAAAAATATACATTTGCGTAGAAGCGCATAACTTTTTCCCCCATGCATTTGGATCAAAATAAAAACATTGCGTGAAATGCTAATCCTAAACCTTTAAAAAAAACCCAATTTCATTACTGAATGCGACTAGGTCAAAAACGCCCAATGACCTTTCAGTTTCCCACGGGAGACACTTAACAGAATGATGTCTATTGCTATCTATAGATTACAATCGGAAATGACAGCTATTTGTGCCCTCCGAAGCACGTTAGTGCTCAAGAAATTATGAAACTAGCAGTCACCCTGGTCAACCATCCAATTACCGACCGCGTCTGCTGTTGCCTGTTGCATAACATTGTCGATTCACTTCGGATGAACGGATCACACACGAATTAGCTTAGGATCGAGGCAGGCCTCCTGGTTATGAGAGCGTCCTTGTATATAATAGCCATTAGATTACTTTATTCGGTAATTATCATACATAATTTCCGAAAATTTCTGAAGTTTGTGCCTCGTGTGGATTTCAAGCCATGTGATTGGTGAATCGCGCACAGCTGCTCCGCTCCGCTCCGCCTCAGTGGAACCGCACCCTAACCTCTTTGCTCTTTGCCTCCGAAATGCGCGACTACTGCAGTTTTAATATTCTGTGGTGAAATCTGTCACACCGACATCGATCATCGATGACAATAAAATTGTCATCTCTTTTTAGCGATGGGCGATTGTTACAAAAAAAACTATCGACTGAATCGAAAATTGTGCGACTGTGCATTCGATTGTCGATTTAGTAGTTCCCCGCCATGCTTATTCGAATAACAATCGACCTAACTACTAATTTTATTACTAATTGTACGCACGCTAAGTTCGTGCGATCATCGGTGAATTATCAATAACAAATTACAATTTGGCGCGCATTTAGCAACTTGTCGCGATAAAACTTAGTAGAACTGCTTGTGCGGTAGAAAAATAAGAAACTTTACTGACGTAGAAACTGCTAGCTTGTTTACTTCGCATACCTACTTTCATAGTATAATGTCTTATGACATTTTACTTTGTTGTAAAGCAAGCGATACAACATAACAAATCTTTGTATTACAGGAAAGTGCTAATTAGAGCTATTTATAAATTAAGGTGTCGGGAATTTAAACAATTAAGCATATTTACAGAAGCCTCACAGTACAATTATAGTTTTTGCTTGAAATAATATAAATGCGTATAAAAAACAGCGACTGTTATAAGTAATTGCTTAATAAGAAGGATGCATAATTTGGCTATGTGTATATACCGGCTTTGTAAGGTGGAAGAATAAAAAAAATTACGTGCATAAGTGTATCAGTGATACCAATTTGAATACTTGGCTAATAAATAGTCATCTAAATAACCTAATTTATATAGCGCGAATCGCAATATGCAACGCACCGTCGCCCGCCGCACCATTTTTTGTAATTACTTTTTAAGTAGTAGTAGTACGCAATGCAACTACGCAGGAGTATAGCAATTATTCGATAAATTTAGTAGTACCGCACGCGCACGCTGCGCCGCGCCGATCGCCTCGATTACTCGATAAATTTAGTAATACCGCACACAAAAGTACTCTGTGTACCGAAAGCGCACGCTGCGCCGCGCCGATCGCCTCGCCGTCGCCGCCGCAGCCCGCAACCACTTTTAGTTGTTAACAACAATCGAATAACGTCGATTATTATCGACTTTTATCGACTAACCTGAACAATCGACTAATTCGATTCTTTTTAGTAGTAATCGCCCATCGTTAATTCCGTTAAACCTGCTGGTAAATTCCGGCAAAAATCCGTCAAATTTTTTGTGTTCGTCAAAAAAATCCGTTAAATTAAAAATACCGTTTATAAATGCGAAAGTTTGTAAGGATGTATTAGTATATGTGTTTGTTACACTTTCATGCAAAAACTGTTGAACAGATTTTCATGAAACTGCAGTAATATAGCTTAGACCTCGGAATAACGTAATAAGTTAAAATTTAAAGAGATTTTTTTATCATTTGGTCATAATACAATGATAACTGTAAAGTCGAAACCAGTCGAAACAAAAACCACCTTCTGAGAGCTATCTTCTACTAAGTGGCTGGCTCCCATAAGCGAAACGAAGGCGGGTTTACTAGTCAATATATAAAAAAAAGTTTTTAAGAAACGATCCCAATCGTCATCCTCATCAGACACAGAAAACATAAAAATAACTTTATAACAAAAAATCACAATCACCATCATCGCTTCCAGTAGGTACCTACTACCTACTTACCTACCTACTCGCTATGGGAGCAGCTGTTATGTTTAGCATTGATCCTAGCATAACAATAAGACGTAAATCAAAAGAGAAACATATCTTGCCATTTCTTTTTATATTTAAAATTGCGTTGATCATTTTTTCATTCATTTTATTTCTCAGTTTTGATTTTACTCCATTTAATAAACTAAAAACTCTTTCTATCTCCGCGTTTGAATAAGGTAGCAATAACATTATAAAAGCAAAATCAAAATATAAGTGTTGGAATGGATTAATGTTTGTTGCACCTTCAGATTTCTGGCCTCTGACCAAAATTCTACAGTTCGTTTTATAGAACTAAATTCTCGACTATTTTTTTCAACTATTTTTCCCGTCAAAATAGTAGATTGTATGACAAGGGTGCAAAGTAATATTTTTTCGGCGAGGGCGTTTTTTGAATCCAGAGCGAAGTGAGGGATTCTAGAGTAGAATCCCGAGCGTAGCGAGGGATTCTTTAGTAGAATCCCGAACGTAGCGAGGGATTCAAAGTACGTCGCCCGAGCCAAAAATATACTTGCACCCGAGTGATACACTCTACTTTTCATCACCCACTATGAGAAAATAATATATATATATAATAGAAAATAATACGTAAAAATGCACGAAAACTTAATTTTAATTTGAAAACGAAATCTTAATTTGATTTTTTTTTATTATTCAGCTATTTAAAACACTATGGCTATATTTTACTATAATAGTCCACTCCACCATATACATAGTTACTTACTTTTACGGCAAGAAAGATTTCGTCGGGTGCCTCATTAAGAAAAGTCTCCACATTTTTGACTGTGAACACTTTGGATTTTTTAGGTTTAAATCCATCAGACATCCTCTTCAGATATGCTATTAATTTCGAATATGTGTCCAGTTTTATATCGTTATTAGAACTGACTGTTGATTTAAGCATTGAGTAGATACTCCAAAGGGTGGAAGGTTTTTTAGTTTTGGCTAAGTTCTGGAAGTACGCCAAAAACACAGTTTCTGAAAAATTCTTGGCGCCTCTTGCATTTCTCCATTCCAAAAAATTATCATAGGCTTTCAAATATTTTTCCCGGGATTTCGCAGGTAATAAACTATTCATCACATTACTCGCTTCAGTTTTTATACTATCAGGAGGATACTTTCACTATCGTTGGAAGAACTCATTTTTTCAAAACAAAACAAAATTTCTAACAATACGTAAAAATGCACGAAAACGCGGGAAATAGTTCGAGCGATCTTAATTTGATTTCTTTTTTTATTATTCAGCTGGCGGGGCCCTCGCGTCGAACCAGACATTCTTTATTCAAACAATATTTGTGTTCGATTTCTTTAGCGCAAAATACTAAAATGTTCTAAATTCAAAATAGGACGGAAAAGATCTAGCCGGCAGGAAAAGTTGTATGAAAATTCATTCCGGCCCGCTGAATAGAAAACAGCAACTTTGGAACCCCTTATGTCCGAACCAAGGCGTCTTTTTCGAATAGGGGTGATGAAAAATATATTTTCTCCCGTTAATTCCTGATACTAATCCGTTAAATCTAATGGGAAATCCGTTAAGTTGGCAACACTGTTTACTGCTATAGTGTAGAGATTTATGTACCATAGAGATCTCTATGGTTGATAAAATGTACACTCAGCCAAAGACAAGTAAAGCAGGCATAGACTAGAGGTAATCATTGCCACATAGTTGCCACAGACATGTTAAACTGAAGATCGTTGCGAAACTCGCGACTCTGTTATTAAAACTATCTATCGGTCCAATAGCTTTCATATAGGTTTTTCCTTTCGCATGAAAGTAATTATTTTACGAAACCAGCATATCTTTACATATAGATACTAAATAGAAAGAGATCAAGTCGAAATTATATTATTGAATTATTCCACAAATAAACTTAAAGGCATGAACTTATTATACAAGTTTAGTATAACATAATGTCCATGCTTATACATTATACATAACAGAATAGCTCACTTTATTTGTCGCGTCTATTGATCGATGCATGTAAAAATTTTCATCTATGGCAAAAATTATCTATGGTTAGAATTAGATTCTCCGACAGGAGTATAGTGTTCTGTGATTAGATTATAAGTCACACATGTAGCGATGGGCGATTGTTACAAAAAAAACTATCGACTGAATCGAAAATTGTTCGACTGTGCATTCGATTGTCGATTTAGTAGTTCCCCGCCATGCTTATTCGAATAACAATCGACCTAACTACTAATTTTATTACTAATTGTACGCACGCTAAGTTCGTGCGATCGGTGAAATAACAAATTACAATTTGGCGCGCATTTAGCAACTTGTCGCGATATAACTTAGTAGAACTGCTTGTGCGGTATAAAAATAAGAAACTTTACTGACGTAGAAACTGCTAGCTTGTTTACTTCGCATACCTACTTCCATAGTATAATATCTTATGGCATTTTACTTTGTTGTAAAGCAAGCGATACATAACAAATCTTTGTATTACAGGAAAGTGCAAATTAGAGCTATCTAAAAATTAAGGTGTGGGGAATTTAAACAATTAGGCATAAAGCCTCACAGATTATAGTTTTTGCTTGAAATATTATAAATGCGTATAAAAAACAGCGACTGTTATAATTGCTTAATAAGAAGGATGCCAAAGATGTATTAAATATCTAGATGGAACATCGAATCCGCGAAAACGTGTCAAAAAGTTGTGGCCAACAGTTGGCCACAACTTTTATATCATTACGCACAGATTACGCACACATAGACAATAAATGAACGCGAAAAACATCGCCTACACGCACACATGCTTGATAATGTTGCCTTGTTTTTTTGCTTTCATTGTAGGGCGACGCTCAATCTAGATATTTAAAACATCATTGAAGGATGCATAATTTGGCTACGTGTATATACCGGCTTTGTAAGGTGGAAGAATAAAAAAAATTACGTGCATAAGTGTATCAGTGATACCAATATGAATACTTGGCTACTAAATAGTCATCTAAATAACCTAATTTATATAGTGCGAATCGCAATATGCAACGCACCCCCGCCCGCCGCACCATCTTTTGTAATTACTTTTTAAGTAGTAGTAGTACCTACGCAACGCAACTACGCACGAGTATAGCAATTATTCGATAAATTTAGTAGTACCGCACGCGTACGCTGCGCCGCGCCGATCGCCTCGATTATTCGATAAATTTAGTAGTCCCGCACACAAAATCGCGCCGCGCCGTTCGCCTCACCGCCGCAGCTCGCAACTTTTAGTTGTTAACAACAATCGAATAACGTCGATTGTTATCGACTTTTATCGACTAACCTGAACAATCGACTAATTCGATTCTTTTAAGTAGTAATCGCCCATCGTTATCTCTTTTGCCATGTCTGTCATGTTCATACGCTCGCAGGCTCGCAGCTGTTCTAGTCTCTTTGTTACTTTGTTTTATAATATTGCATTGTAAATGTAATTTTAATTCTGGCATTCGTGCCTGAGACTTTCAGTAGGAGTAATAGTTCTGTGCTTTCAGTGCGAGTCAGTGTAGTTTTGAGTTTGATTCGCACGGTGGTTCTATGTTTAATGATCGCGAGATAAATCGTAGGGCCTTCCGCCTTTTGTAAAAGACCTGACTAGCGGTGTTGTTACGGTGACAAAAATGGATACAACGGGGTCGATAAATACGGAATGCGTCGAAACTATTGAAAATGAAGAAGAAGTGATTGATGATTCTGAGGAACGGGAACTGGTGACCGATTCCTGTTCCACGAAGGTGCTGGACTCTGCAGAGGAGCCCCGGGACAGATACTGGATTGTTTACATGCTATTTTATTTGTTCGGCATCACTTCGCTCGTACCATGGAATTTCTTTATCACAGCTAATGATGTAAGTCTCTATTGTTTATTTGAAAAGACATTTGGTTTACAAATTACCACAAAGGAGATCCGCCAAAGTGGTACCAGAATGTACAGTAATAAATTTTATATGAGTTTATTAGTCATCTTATTTGCTTTATTATGATACGTAAATAAGAGTTGTAGCACATCGGAAAGTATTTTTTATTTTATTTTACAATTTACTTTCCTTAAATCTTCGCTGTAATAGTTTGCGTGAAAAGGAACGTGCCCGACATGAAATGAGGATCTTTTGGCACATGACTGATGTGAGGGTGACAGAGACAGCGCCTTATAGGGAAGGTATTATATTCCTATCTCTATGAGGTAAACTGTGAGGCGCTGTCTCTGTCACCCTCACGTCAGTCATGTGCCAAAAGATCGTTGAAGGACTATAATGCAAAAAAATGGATATATCGATATTTTAAAAATATCAATATCAGAGTTTGATATAATTATATCGAAAAAATATCGATATTTTGACATGTGGATATTTTTTCGATTTTATTTAATCGCGTTTGTTATACAGATGTAAAAGTATAGATTCTAAAACGCCGTTACCTCTAATAATGTATGAGCGAGAGAGGAGAGGAACCGGACTGAACGTGTCCTACAGATAAGGCAATAATAAATGTGTGATCTTAGGGTAGTGTAGTAGGATAGTAGGGTAGTAGGTTTCGATGGTCAGATCAGACAAATTCAGACAACAGAATCGGTCAACTATCGAATCGGACGTGTATTGTGTATGTACAAAATGTATGGCACGAGTGCCTTCCGATTGTCTGATCAGACTATCGGAACCGACTATCGGAGAGAAAAATCGGACGTCTTTATTGTAGCCCTTATAGTATGGATAAAACTGAAGTTTTACAGTATAGAAGCAGTGTTTTATGTCGAGAGTACATAACAATACAAACATGTCGGTACACGCTTAGTACCTGTCATAATATATTGTTTTATAGAATAATTCTCTGTTTCAATCCACGGCTGATCAACATGTCATAGCCGGACACCACCTATTAGAAAACTTATTAAAAAAATATCAAGTGTCTTTTTCTACATTTCAATATCGAACTAAAATGAAAACAACGTAAGCTCTCTTCTGTCAGTTTCTTGACCTGGTGGCTTGACCTGCGGTGTTGCCAGGTCAAAAAATCTTTAAACTAGTATATCTTATAAACCCCGTGTGCTAGCGAAATGAAATAAATATCATCTTAGAACTTATAAATTAGATAAAAATCTGACAAAGTTTTGTTATTGTACAATTTGGTACCAATTCCCATAGTAAAGTGGCGGGTCTCCTTTGCTTTAGAATTCCCAGAAAGAATAGGTGAGGTTCTGTCAATATTTTTCTATAGCAAGATGTTTGATGTTTATAAAGTTAAAATATGAGTAATGTTTATAGTACATGTTTACTACAGGTGTACAAAAATAATAACAAATACATAAAATACCTACAAACATAGTATTAGAATGGCTTTAAAAAAACTACCATGTGACAATAAAAATATTTCTCAAGGGCAGTAAGTTAAAAGTACAGCATTAATAATTAACTATGTAGGGCTTAGGCTTTAGTCCATTAATGACCCACTGCTGAGTACAAGTCTCTCCTCATTGAGGAGGCCTAGAGCATACTCCACCATGCTGCTCTAGTGTTGTTTTATAAATCATTATTTATTATGTCTATTATTCCTAATAAAATATTTTTTATTGTAATATTTGAAATCAGGAGTATCACCTTATGACTTAATAAGTAGAGTGTAATAGTATATATATTATATTTTGTCACTATTTATATAAATAAATAAATTATGTTATTTTACAAAATAATCATTCAATAATACTTTAATTTGTTATGGCAAAAAGTAACCTAGCTAACTGCAGGTTTAACATGCCTATCATATAACATATTGTTAACATAATTACTAAATTATATTTACACACTGACATGAATGATTCACTGATATGCTAAATAACTCCGTACACCAGTTATTGACATTATGTAAATCTATGAGTCAGTTTAAGAACAAATGCCTATTTGTCTCATATATTTTACTTAAACGTGGCTTGTGTATTATGTTTTACGACAGAAATTAAAAAAAGATGCATTTAATTAGTTCAGTTGACTACTAACCTCAAGGCCTTTATATTTATGGGGAGAGAGTAGAGAGACCCTTGCATTCTGGCCATCAGTGAGTCTAAGATAAGAAGTACTTACACTGCATTCACATTCAAAATGGGAACCTTTGTAATTGCACATCACACAAATGTCAGCTTTCTGCTCTTGTGATTGAGGTTGCAGATTCGCAGCGAGAATTTAACAGGAGGGATGAGCCTAGAGTTCACTCAAGTAATGATCACTACCTGTCATGGTACATAGTACTGTTTCTACCACATAATAATGGTTTTAACAGCAATAGACAGCCCCGTTCAAATGTTCTAGAGCTGCTTACACTTTTTACCATCACAGCCTTCAAGAATTAGAACAAGACTTAATAACAAACACTAACAGAACTATCACTAATGGTCCCTGCTCCTTAGACTGCCCCCATACACTCGCAAACTTATTAACAAACTAGTAAATCCGCCCTCGCTTCGCTTCGGGAAACCAGTCCCTTCAAAAATCTCTATAAATTTTAACAAATTATGTTATTCCGATGTCTAAGCTATAGTATAACTGCAAAGTTTCATGAAAATCCGTTCAGTAGTTTTTGCGTGAAAGAGCAACAAACACACACACACATACATCCTTACAAACTTTCGCATTTATAATATTAGTAGGAAGTAGGATAGGATATCGTAACACCATCTACAAGTTGGACTTACCATCCTAGACCCCATTAGGGTCTTGTTCTGTGATGGTCACAGTTGTCATGGATGGCAGTGGAAGAGAAATGCTCATTTGCTACTTTAATTCCATAAAATACTGCCATACATATTTTTTTTACAAGCAAATTTGAACTGTGAGCACACATTTGTTTTTACACACATTTCTATTTGTTTTATTCTTGTTGGCTCAGGTATAAGTGACAAATTCACCCATCAACCTTAGACTCAAGTTAATAAAAAAAACACTGATAATGTTATTATGATGCCATTTGTTGAAAATACAGGTTTAGGGTACACTAAATAAAGGACACATAAAGGGCATACTAAACACGCAAAGGGTTAAGTTTGTCTACCTCTTCATATTTGTTTATTTGAATAGAATAAATTAAAATATCAATCTTGAAACCTTTGAGCAATTTAAGTTGTATTCGAAAAATAAATCCAATTTATTGATTAAGAAGCTGATTTATTAAATACCTAACTATAGCATTGGTTACAATATCTCTACATAATAAACAAAGCTATAGTAACAATTATGCTCAAGAATTAGGTACTTAAACCACCCTTCGTAGGTATGCGAAAAAACACATACTATGAAAAACTAAAACTCACTGCGATTCTATTCCAGTTCTCAGCAAGAATAAAAAGATGTCACCGCAACACATATTAATAAAATAATTGTTGTTTCAGTACTGGATGTATAAGTTTCGCGATGTGACGCCCAACAACATGACGATGGTAGTCCGGAAGACGCAGTTCCAGGCGGAGTTCACGTCGTACCTGAACGTCGCTACTGCCATACCCAACTTGATATTTCTCATCTTGAACTCCATCTATGGACACTTGTAAGTAGCTGTAATTAGAGATTCTACACCTTTACATTAAAATAACATTAATATCTCCTTCAATTTCGGCAAGTAATAAAATAAGAACATAATCAACATAGTCGAAGTCAGTTAAATTCGCAAGGATTAATCAAAAAGTACTTGTTAAAGATGATGATTGAGATGTCCCTCAAATTTAAATAAAAATAAAAAGAATTATCAAAATCGGTTCACCCAGAAAAAGGTTGTTATGTAACCTAGATACGACATAAATCAATCTCCTCAAAAGTCAACCAAAGCAAAGAAACACAAAGTTACTTGAAGTGTTGCAATCACATGCATACTCAGTTTCTATGAGGTATTTTATTACTTGTCGACATTGAAATAATTTTTATTTTTAAGAATATAACTTACACTATGATTTAACCTGTAGGTTATGGGTTCAGTTCAGCTTCACTCTGTCTAGTTCATGACTTTGATCATGAATGAGAACTTGTTATTTCACCTTGCTCCGACGTCGCATCTCAATTGAGGTCGCGGTCACATAATTATAATAGAAAATATTATCTATTATACTTTATCTCGCCTCGAAAAAAAATTATTAAATCATATTTAAAATATTAGAAATTGTCCATATTGTATTGTAATAAATTTTATTTAAGATCATGAAATAAACATATTTTTGATGCTAAATATAATTATTATAACTACCTACTAAATATTTGACATCACGTTGTGGGGTATCCATCTTTGTGTAAGTCTTATACACATGTACACACATTTACCTACCTGTTGATTGTAACCTATGTAAATATGTGAGACAGTGACGCTTGCGCAGCGACACGTCACGGTCGCTTGCGCCAATAAATCAGTGGATGTGAATCGTCGTTTTAATAACCATCCCTCGTCACTCACCCTACATCGTATGGTATATAGGCATATATACACCTACATTCATATACCGTACACTGGTGACCCCAGACTGAAGATCTTACTGGACGAAGAATACGCGTTTCGTTTTATAAGAAGACTTTATGATGAATCCGCAACCGTTAATACCGCAAGTGCCGCCGGCAAAACCCGAACCTACTTCTATTAAATCGGAAGATAATGAAATTGCCGTAATTTCCGTGACCTCCCGCATCCCAGACTTCTGGACAGACCAACCGCGCGTGTGGTTTGTCAGGGCTGAGTCCGTTCTCGCTTCCCAAAAGCTCAATGACGAATCTAAATTTAACGTCATCATCTCCAAGCTCGGGAAAGACGTCATACAACAGGTGACGGACGTACTGCTGAATCCACCTGACACCAACAAGTATGGGATTCTCAAGGCCAAACTGCTTGCAATTTATGAAGAATCCGAGAATCGGCAGATCCAAAAACTCATTGGCGAGATGGAGTTAGGGGATCAGAAACCTTCCCACCTTTTGCGTCGCATGCGCGACTTGGCGCGTGAGAAGATTCCAGACGACACCCTACGGATCCTGTGGCAGAGCCATTTGCCTCAAGCAGTTCGAGCAGTGCTTGCAGTCACAGAAGTCAAGGACATGGACAATCTGGCTACGATAGCCGATAAAGTAATGGAGAACACACAGCAGCCACAACTAGCAGAACTCCGGAGCAGTGGCGACCCAGGGCAGTCCAGCAGCAATCCTGTACTGGCTGAAATAGCCAAGCTGAGTGCCAGGATTGAGAAGATGGAGAGATTTAGAAGCAGGCCGCCGTGGCGGAGCAATTCACGCTACCGCCAGCGCTCCAGCTCTCGCAGTAAGACCAGGTCCCATGCTTCCTCCAAGCCGGATTGGGTATGTTTTTACCATTATCGCTTTAAGGAACGTGCTCATAGGTGCATTCAGCCCTGTGCCTGGAAATCCGGTAACAAGGAAAACTAGGCACGGTGCAGGTAGCAGCGGCGGATATCTGCACGATAACTCCATCACACCGCCTTTGTGTTAGTGATTTAAATAGTGGCTACCGATTTTTAATTGATACTGGCGCAAACGTTTCCGTAATACCAGTTCCTAAAAAGTGTTTCTTTCATAAGTGTTCCGATTACAAACTATATGCTGCCAACGGCACCGAAATTAAAACATACGGTACAAAATCATTGACTCTCAATTTAAAATTACGTCGTTCTTACCAATGGAATTTTATTATAGCTAATGTAAAGCAACCTATTATAGGTGCTGATTTTCTTACTCATTACGGACTGTTAGTAGACTTAAAAGCTAGAAAATTAATAGACCAGTTAACTAACCTAAATACTGTAGCAACTATTATTAATTACACTAACTATTCTATTAATACTATAGATAAAAATAATCCGTATTGCGACATCCTTAGTAAATATCCCGATATCAGTAAACCTGTTACTTTTAAGAACATTCCTTGTCATTCTGTTTACCATTATATTGAAACAAAAGGTCCGCCTGTGCATGCTAAAGCGAGACCCTTGCCGCCTGATAGATATAGTAAAGTCAAAGAGGAATTCCGCGTCATGCAGGAGATGGGAATATGCAGGCCATCCAACAGCGCTTGGGCCAGTCCTCTTCATGTAGTGCCCACGAAAAACGGTACTTTACGTCCTTGTGGTGACTACCGAAAATTAAATTCGATAACGAAGCCTGACCGTTATCCCATTCCGCGTTTGCATGACTTTACTTATCTATTAGCTGGCAAAACTATTTTTTCCAGATGTGATGTTAATCGTGCATACCATGTTATACCTACGAATTCGCAGGACATCGAGAAGACGGCGATAATAACGCCCTTTGGCTTATTTGAGTTCCCGCGTATGACGTTTGGGTTACGTAATGCAGCCCAAACGTTCCAGCGCTTCATGGACCATACGGTTCTCAAAGGTTTAGATAATGTTTTTTGTTACATCGACGACGTTATTATCGCTAGCGACTCGGTGGACTCTCATAGAATGCATTTAGAACAACTTTTTAAACGTTTTAACGACTACGGATTAACAATAAATGTATCAAAATGCTGTTTTGGTAAAGAAAAAATCGAATTTTTAGGATTTGAAGTTTCCAGTTCAGGCATATGCCCACTGAACGATAAAGTCGAAGCAATTTTAAATTTCCCCTTTTCCTCCACAATTTTAAATTTCCCTAAGCCTAAGACAGTTGAGCAATTAAGAAGATTCTTAGGAATGTTAAATTTTTATAGACCTCACATTCCTAAAGCCGTAAACTATCAATCTATTTTAAATAATTATTTACATTATTCAAAGAGAAAAGATAAGTCTATCATTCAGTGGACACCTGAAGCTGACGAAGCATTCGAGCGATGTAAAATGAGCCTGAGAAACGCTGTTACTCTGTCACACCCGTTGCCTGATGCACCACTCGCACTCATGGCTGACGCATCAAATACCGCGGTAGGTGCAGTGTTGCAACAACGCGTAAATAACACATGGTTACCTCTTGGTTATTACTCTAAAGCTATGTCCGAAACTGAGCAAAAATATTCCGCTTATGACCGAGAACTCTTAGCTGTATATTTGGCAGTCAAATATTTTCAAAATTTAATTGAAGGACGACAACTGACGATCTTTACCGATCATAAACCATTAACGTACGCGTTTTCCAAAAGTAACAACAGTAAAGAGTCACCACGACGTATTCGCCAACTTGGTTTAATTAGTGAGTTTACTACCGTTATTAAGCACATAAGCGGTAGCGATAACATAGTGGCCGATGCCTTATCGCGAGTCGAGACAGTCTCTTGTTCCGACCCTATAGATTACCACGAATTAGCATTAGCTCAGGAGAACGATGATTATTTATCGCAGTTACCTACTGATAGCAATATTGTAGTTAAAAAAATAGTGGTACCACAGTGTAGTGGGAAACCTATTTTTTGTGACATTTCTACCAATAGGGTGAGACCATATTTACCTAAGCAATTTAGGCGTAAAATATTTGATTCTATTCATAATTTGAGTCACCCTGGCATCCGTGCTACTAGAAAACTTGTGCAGGATAGATACTTTTGGCCAAACATGAATAGAGATGTTGGGATTTGGGCTAAGACTTGTATAGGTTGTCAACGTGCTAAAGTAATTCGACACACTAACGCTAAACTTGAAGATTTTCCGATGTGTGATAGATTTGACCACGTCCACATCGACATCGTAGGTCCTCTACCTATTACATCTGAGGGGTACAGATACTGCCTTACCATGATCGACAGGCGTACGCGCTGGCCCGAGGCGTTTCCGATAAAGGATATTACGGCGGAAACGGTAGCCAAGCTCGTTTATGACGGATGGATAACACGTTTTGGTTGTCCCTTGAAACTTACCAGCGATCAAGGCAGACAGTTCGAGAGCGATCTGTTCTCGAGGCTTATGAAGTTGCTAGGTGTTAATAAGATCCGAACAACTCCATACCACCCCCAGAGCAATGGTGCCGTAGAAAGGTGGCACAGATCATTGAAGGTAGCGTTAACAGCACGCCTATCAATGTCGTCATCATCATGGATAGACGAATTGTCTACAGTATTATACGGCCTGAGAGCAGCCGCGCGTAGTGATAGCGGTGTAAGCGCAGCCGAGATGACGTACGCCAGAACTTTACGTTTACCAGCAGATTTTTACCAGCCGCAACCTAGTGTGACTACTGACGATTTTACGTATGTTCAAAAATTACGAAACATCTTGAATAATCTCCGACCAATTCCTTCGTCTCATTCAAGTAAATCTATATTCGTACATCCTGATTTAAAAATATGCGATTTTGTTTTCGTGCGAAACGAGGTACATAGACCTTTGCAACCTACTTACGACGGACCATTCCGTGTGTTAAAGCGAGGAACAAAAGTCTATGAAATTCAACTTCCTAATCGAAAAGTTAAAATTTCAATTGATAGGCTTAAGCCAGCCTATGTGATGAGAGAAGAAAGCGTTGATCAAAATATCGATAATAATATGGATCTTCATAAGAGCGATTTAAAAACGCTTCCGCTTGTCAATAAGACCACGCGTTCAGGGCGCATTGTACGTCGCCCGGTACGCTTCGATTTAGCAGTCTAAGCATTGTTATATTAATTCCAATGTAATATGCAATTATATTGTTTTTGTCTATTTACTGCAACCTTGATATTTTTGTCAAATATGTATTGCGATGTTGACACATGGGTATTGCGCAAATTGTAACATAACATAATGAACTAGTATATTTAAAGTAAACAACTTAATTTTTGCGATTAGTATTTTGTACTACGTGCAAGTCAAGTCACAAGTTTAGTAAAACGTTTTTAATAACTCATCATGGGTTCACGCCAAACTAAAGTACAACAAAACGAAAACGTCGCCGTAGCCTCGGTGGTTTCTTCAGGCCACGCCAGTGACGTTGAGAACAAAATCAACATGCATGGTTATATGATAATGACCCTTATCATATTGGTGTTCGTCGGTTTGGCGCTGGCAACAAAATACTTTTGCCATCAGAGATTTCGAACGTGGCTACGCAGGCAGGTGCAGAAGGCTATCCCTTCGCCCGCATGCCCAGTGACGCAGGCACCCCAGCAAAGCTACGTGTAACCTGTGGCTCGTGACGTAATAACGTAGTGATGTGACGTATTGTGATTGTGACGTGTAACGTGTAATATTTACTTCTTCATTAGCAATTTTCAATTTTATCAATGTTTTAAAATTATGTAAGTACGCATAATTACGTTATCAATATGCGGAATTACCCCAGTGTCAAATATGCAATAAATTTATTATTGTCATTGTGTAACAATTTTATTAATTATTCCCTTTATTTTGATTATTTTTATAACGATGTCAAAAGTTTACATTTTTTATACCCTTTTTTTTATTCTTGTATACATTTTCCTTTTTTTTCAAAAAAGGGGGGGAATATTGTGGGGTATCCATCTTTGTGTAAGTCTTATACACATGTACACACATTTACCTACCTGTTGATTATAACCTATGTAAATATGTGAGACAGTGACGCTTGCGCAGCGACACGTCACGGTCGCTTGCGCCAATAAATCAGTGGATGTGAATCGTCGTTTTAATAACCATCCCTCGTCACTCACCCTACATCGTATGGTATATAGGCATATATACACCTACATCACCTACATTCATATACCGTACAACGTTGATAACAATGTGATGTAGATAGATAAGTTATACTACCTACAATGAGACAGACTCCCCGCTATGACCTTGTTTTTTTTTTTTTTTTTTTTTTTTTTTTTTTTTATCGAGGGGGAAACCTTCAAAAGGTACCCGGTGTCGTGGGAGCGACACAGGGTTATGTGGGATTTTTACCCACTAAAACCCCCCCGGTGGCCTACCTCAGCGCTTGTGGAGAACTCCGGGATCTCCAAAGGAACACAACCGGAGTCCTCCGAGCGCGGCGCCCTTGGGGCTCTGCCCGCGAGAGACTAAATGCCCCATCGCTTGCCATCTCCATACGACGGTATGCGGCCACACATACCGTCATCCTTCCCGGGGTTGGTGATGGACGGTTCGAGCTCCCACTCTAGCCGCCCCCAACCCCGAAAACCCCTTTTAGTCGCCTCTTACGACAGGCAGGGGATACCGAAGCTCGTATTCTGGTCCCGAGCCACAGGGACACCGGTGGCGCTATGTGCGCCCACCGCGGCGCCATACGCGGCGCCTCCGTCTCCGAGCCGGGTCTGCGCGTTCCCTGGCCCGTTCGGCTTCCTCCTTTTCGGTCATAACACGGTCGCAGAAAGCGACCATGCTGTCCCAGGCTTCGCCAGAACGGACCATCGCTGCGACGACGGCGTTCAGGGAGAGGTCCGGCCCCACTTTTTGCACCAGGATCCGCCGCTCGGTCTGCCACGCTGGACAGTGCTCGAGCGTGTGCTGCGCGGAATCCTGGGCATCACCACAATGGTGACACTGCGCTGTCGCTTCCCTGCCTATTCGGTTCAGGTACTCACCGAAGCAGCCATGTCCGGTGAGCACCTGGGTCAACCTGTAGGTAACGCGTCTCCTCCTCGTCAGCCATGCACCGAAGCTGGGCAGCACGGCACTGACAACACGTTGGCGTATGCCCCGCGGCTCCTGCAGTCGCTCGCGCCAGCGACGCAGGGCACGCAGTCTGGCGTCTCTCCGGGTCATTTTGACCGTCTCATGGGTAAAGGGTTCAGTCCCCTGGCGGAGAATGCGGATCTTAAAGAAGACCTCGGCATTCATATCCGCCAGGATGTCCAGAGGCGGAAACCGCGCTAGGACTGTGGCCGCCTCGTACGAAATCGTCCGGTATCCTCGTGCCACTCTGATTGCGATCGTACGCTGCGCAGCGTTCAATTTCGCCGCGCGGCGTCGACAGCCCGACAATCTGTGCGCCCATACGGGTGAACCGTAGAGCGCGACAGAGTGCACGACACCCGCGTAGAGGCGACGGACTTCCTCCCTCGGTCCCCCGAGATTTGGCAGCAGTTTGTGCAAAGCACCCGCTACCTTATGAATCCGGGGGACGAGACGGTCAAAATGCTCGTTGAAGTTCCAACGGCTGTCCAGTACCAGCCCGAGGTACTTCAAGTGCTTGCCCACTTCCACAACAGCGTCACCTACACGCACCGACAGGCAGGGAGGTTCCACATTAGACCGAAGGCCGTGAAACCATATCGCCTCGGTCTTGTTCGGCGCTACGCAAAGACCGATGCCGCGTATCTTCGCGACAACGCATGCCACACCGAATTCGGCCAGACGCACCGTTCTCTCGAAGGACTCACCTTCTGCCAGGACAAGAGTGTCGTCGGCGTAACAAACTATGCTGACGCCGACAGGCAGTTCCGTCCGGAGTACGACATCGTACGCGAGATTCCACAAGAGTGGTCCTAAGACTGACCCCTGTGGAACCCCGCATACTACGTGTCTCTCCTGAACACTCCCGTAACGGCCCGGATATCTGACGCTCCGGTCCGACAGATAGGCCGCCACCACGCTCCGCAAATAGAGAGGCACCTGATGATGGGCTAGGGCCTCTCTTATCGCATTCCAGGGCAGAGAGTTGAACGCGTTGACGATGTCAAGGCTGACAGCCAAAACTACTCTGCCACTGGATACGGCCTGCTCTGCGATTGTTCGGACGCGGAGGACAGCGTCGACTGTCGAACGCTCCTTTCGGAAGCCATACTGGCAGTCCGACAGATCCGGGCCATTGCGCGCCAGATGTTCACTGATACGAGCGGCAACTATCCTCTCGAACAGTTTGCCAGACTCGTTCAGCAAACATATCGGCCTATAGGCTGAAGGTGAGTCCGTTGGTCGTCCCGGCTTGTGTAGCAGCACAACCTTTGCCTGCCGCCAATCCGACGGGAAGTGGCCGGCGCGGAGGCAGCTTGTAAATAGCCGACGCAACCGTTCCCCGAGAACGGTCAGCGTCAGCACCCAGGCCCGACCTGGGATTCCGTCTGGGCCTGGTGCGGTGTTTCGGGCAGTTAACCGCCTCACCGCCTGCTCCAACTCCGCCTCAGTGACGGCCAGCTCTTCCGACCATGCCACCGAGTCCGGCCTCGGCGAGGCAACGGGGTCGTCCGGAGTGTAAGGGAACAGGTTTCCCATGACATTCGAGACAAAGTCGGGACTGAGGGTTTCCGTTAACGGTGGAACCCGGGGGCGCAACTTGTCCAGCACCATCTTATAAGGGCGTCCCCACGGGTCCCTGTCCAGACTCTCCAGCAGTCCCGACCAGCTCCTGGACTTGCTCTCCGCGATAGCGGTCTGGAGCTTGGTCGTCGCGTCACGGTACTCCCTGTACCTTTCCTCCAACACTTCGGCATTGGTGGACCGACGTCTGCGGGCACGGGTGTAATTCCGTCTTGATCGCAGGCAAATTCGGCGCAGCTCAGCTATGTGGTCGGACCACCAGTAAGCCGCTGCCCTCCTGCCGAACCGGATCTGTGGCATTGAAGCATCACAGATTGCTGTCATGTCGGCTCGGAGTCGGACAGCCCCGTCGTCCAGGCTCGATGGCGTTTCTCCGGAGGCAGTCTCAGTCCAGTCCACGACGTGTGCAGCGGCAAGGAACATGTCCTTGTTCAGGCGACTCAGTGCCCAGCGTCGTGGAGCGCCTTCGGCTCGGCTGGTCTGAACCGGGAGCCGGAGGACTACGTTGAACGTGATGTGACGGTGGTCAGACAGCGTCACCAGCTCTTCCGCCACCTTCCATCCCGATACGAGGCGCTCGGCGGAGGGAGTCGCCCATGAAAGGTCCACGATTGACTCCCCCTGCCAGCGCACGCACGTGCTGACGCAGCCCCGGTTCAGCAGGCGCAGGTCCAGTTGCGCCGCCCAGTCGAGAACTGCCTTTCCTCTGGCATTGTCGTTGGTGCTCCCCCATGCCCTAGAGTGGGCGTTAAAGTCCCCGAGGACGAACACCGGACGGGGCGAGCAACCACGAATGCAGTCTCCCACCCGGTCCAGGAACGCCTCGTAATCCGCCAGATAGCAATTTGGGGAGATGTAGCATCCCAACACTGCCAGAGGACCCCAATCCACGGCAACGAATCCCTGTCCCGATTGTCTTTTGGTGCAGGGAGGATCCTTTTCGGTGCCAGCCCAGTATATTGCGACCGAACCGCAGTTATCCCCGAACCAGCGCGGATGGTCCGGGATCCTGTACGGTTCGGCCACTACTGCTAAGGAGATTGAACATTCTGTGATGCACTGCAGGAACAAGTCCTGTGCTCTCCTACAGTGGTTCAGATTCCCCTGTAACAGTTTCAATGGAGGAGTATTTGTCATACTTCCTCCATTGTTTCCTCGGACGGGCGATGGGCCGATGCGCCAGCTGTCGCTTGCGCAAGCCCATCTGCCCGTACTGAGCTGGCAGCCGCTGCCCTTCTGCCGTCCTTGCGCCTCCTAGGCGGTGTGCAGCGCGGTCCACCCAGGCGGTGGTCGGCTTTGCGGCCTGCTTCTGCGCACAGAGCGCAATTGGGCGTCTCTGCCACGCATTGGTTGGCCTTATGACCGGCATGACCGCAGACGTAGCAGAGAGCACTCCTGTCGATTGCGCTCGTGCACTGGTGCCTCGCGTGACCCTTCTCCAGGCATCGAAAGCACTGGAGCTGCCTAGCGGCAAGTATTTGCACCCTGGCCGACACCCAGCCCACGAGGAGCCGCTTCGTGACCGCCAACTTGCGAACGGCCGTCAATGGGCAGCGCACCCAGGCCGTTCCCAAAGTTGACGGTGTCCGCCGTATCTCGCCGACTTTTATGTCGGCGGCCAGGCATCCACAGGCCGCGGCAATGGCGCTGGCGACTTCATCTTGGGTGACGGAATCGTCCAGATCCATTACCCTGACCTCCCCTTGTTTGGTGGGTCGCGCCACTTTGACTCCCAGTTCTGCGACGACCTCCTGCATCCTACCCGCGAGGACATCGGCTTTTTCGGCACAGTTTTCGCCGCCAATCTCGAGAAGAAGGCCTCCGTTGATAGCCTTCTTCTGCCGAATCTCCCCGATGCCCAGGTCGGGTAGGCTGATGCGGTCCTTTGCAGTTTTCATAACCTGCGCGTAAGTCACTTCCGACCCTTCAGGCACCGTTATGGTAACTGCTGCCGTCTTGGGCACTTTGGGAAGCCGCTTCTTCTCGGCAGGCTTTTTGGCCTTCCTAGTGTCCCATTCCGGACCCGATGCTTGAGGAGCGTTGGCCGCAGGGGGTCGTTGGGAACTCCTTTTCCCTCTTCCTCGACTCAGTGACTGTTTGCGAGTCACTGCCGTTTGGGCGGAAGGTCGCTTCTTCGCCCTTCGCCCAACGACTGTCGTCCAAACCGGCTCTACTCTCTCTGCCTGCGTAGCGAGGGTCCACTCAACTGGAGGCCGCTCCGGTGCTGTGGTCAGAGGCCGCTCTGGTGCTGAGGCTGGTTGCTGCCCTGGGACTGTGGCCGTTGTTTTCCGCGTCGCTGTGGCGAGCGTGGCTTTTTTCCCTAAGGAAGGCCTGATGGTCCTATCAGGGAAAATTTCATCTCTGAAGGACGCCAGCTTGCTGTCGATCATGGAGCCAATCTTAGCCAAGAGGGCGTCCTCCTCATTCCCTACTCTCGCTTCCGGTCGTTTGGGGGAAGGTCGGGGGTTTGCAGGCGCACTGGAGGTGCTCTTTCGGCGCAACTCGTTGAGTTCCGCCGTAAGCTCCTCCATTTTTGCATTCATGCTGGCCAGTTCCGTGCGCAGTGCCGCATTCTCCTTCTCCAAGTGTGCAGTGGCCACCCGCTGCATCACTTCTGTTGTTGCCGCCTGTATGTTTCGCACCGCCAAGCGGATCTCGCGGGCGATATTCCCTTTTATGTTACGGGATCGGTCAGTAACTTTCTCGATTACCCCAAGGTTCTCGACTATTCGAGAACCCAAGTCGCCGGTGGGCTGTTCCCTCATCTCCCTGCCTAAATCTTCGGCACTCGGGAGGGTGGCTTTTGCTCTCGGTTTAGGCGCTGGGGCCGCAAAGTCCAGAGAGACGTCTATAGCGCTCTGCGGTGGCACATTGGACTTCTTTTTGGGCCGCTCCGTCTCGCTTCCGCTCGCCGGTATCGGCCGTTTGCGGCTACCAACTGAGGTCGCGGTCGAAAATCCCGAAAGTCCCGACATCAGGGAGCAATCTGATAGGTCGTCTCCATCGGACGTGGCGCCATGAGGTGGCGGCGGAGTTAGAGCTATTGCTCGACTCCTGGTTAGCCGTGTTTTTCTCACAGTCGCTTGGACAGCGGGCGACTTCTCCTTGTCCGTTCTCGTGTCAACTTTGTCCGTCATCATAGGCATATTATCGGTGTCCGTTTGGCGTTCGCGTGGGTCGTGTTTACGGAGGTCAGCAGATTGCCGACCTACGAGGCAATTAGTGCCCCCTCCAGATACGGTGGGGCTGCCTCCTACCGAGGTAGGAGGGAGGGGTTCTCCGCTTTGCGCGGTACCCTCCTGGAGTATTTGTTTCCTAACTACCTTGTCCATTGTGCCGTCTTTTTTACAGGGTATGCTCCCTGGGTTGCCCACAATACACATCTCCAAGTTGGGCACCGAAACTTGAAGATGGTTCCTCCCCGGAATCCCTCGCTACGAGGGAGCTGGAGAGGATTTCTACAACACTCCCCGGGTCAGCCGATACGGCTGAGCTGAGGAGTGAGGGCCACACTGGCGTCACTGCGTCCTCGGAGTCCCCTGATGCAGGAGAGCGGAGGACGCAATGGGGTCTCTCGGAAGTCTCTTGGCTTCACCGTGCACTGGCTTGTGCACGGCTACTAAGCCCCGCCACCACGACAAGGTGGACTCCCCCGGCGGGGTCCCCGCTATGACCTAGTTATTCCAATCTAAAATTGTTTATCATAATGCAAATATATGCTGATTGTAAGGTTTTTACAACAACCATTTATGATAATAAATATCTATAATAAAATAAAATAAGTTTAAAATCTAAGGAAAGAGTGCTGGTCGATGGTAACATTAATTTTGCAGTATGTAAATGTAACTGTTGTTTTCTAAAATTGTTTGATACGGAAAAACGTGGTATTGTGCGGGTTTTGTATCGCATTGTAGGAGCATTCCACAAAGGACTCGACAGCACCCTTTTTTAATTTTCTACAGAAAAAGAAACGTTTTTTTAACGTTTTGATCACTCAGCGAAAAGCACCTTGTGGCATAAACAGCTAGTCCAAATTATGCAATAAATATTCCAGGGTTTCAGTGAAAAGCCGGCTCCAGGGCTCGCTGATCGTCGTGACGCTGGCGTTCCTCGTGACTACTTCCCTGGTGCAAGTGGACACCGATGGCTGGCAGAACACCTTTTTCATCATCACCCTTGTCTCCATCGTTATTATGACCGGTATGTGTGGGTATTTATTACGCAGTAGGTAATAAGTGTCTTTAGCATTTAAATATCATTCGCTTTAACGGTGGAAAACATCGTCAGGAAACCTGTATGCTGGAGAGTTCTTAAAACTCAAAGGCAAAGGAAGCAACCAATCTGCATTTGGCCAGTGTGGTGGGCTATGACCTAAACCTTCTAATTTAAAGAGAGGCTCAGGCTTAATAGTTGCCCACAATGAGTTGAGATTAATTAAGATGGATACGCATAAATTTTTATTAAAGTATCAATTATTCGAATGTAAAGTTAATGGAAATGAAACTGTTCGCGAATGATTCATTCACGAATTCAATTAATTAATATCGTTCAAAAATAATCATGCAGTTTCCTGTTAGGACCTGTTATTTGAAAGTCAATAAATATTCATTTATTCGTCATTCCATTCCATTGATGTTTCACCTGCTTACTCATGGCCAACCTATCCAAATAGTTTGATTGATCCAAATACATTGAACCCTGATGTGCCTTAACATCGCAGACTTGCGTCCCACAAAATAATTTATTTTTTAATAAATTTATTTTATTGCACCGAAGCAATTAATATTTAAATTCTTGCGTCTTTGTGTTTTGAGACGTCTGATCTTTACTAAAGTATCTATACATAGAACATAGAATAATACAGACATTTTTCTACAAAACGATCGCTTTTCATAATAGGTAAATATTTATTAAATTTGTATATAATCTAATACAGTACAAACGACTTGATAGCCCGTTGAACTGTACGCCTTGTGTTAGTCTTATCTAATTATTTATTATGCAGTATTATCTGATTCATAACTAATAGCTGCAATTGGCAAAGGGACGTTCAAAACAAGTTGGATCACGGCTCGCTACGACGTCATTTTAATGATCGTATCTGTGGGATGGAAGTGATAAGGTTTATCGCGATCGTCAAAAGCATTTTATTGGACTTGATAATCTTTATTATTATTTTTTTAATTATTAATGATGATAAATATTTTTATGAAAACGATGCTTATGGTAATAACCATGAAATAGTGCTGTTGGGTAATAATAATTTAGAGCATGGTTATAAATTTTGGTGTATTCAGTACTAAAATGCTATAAGTACATCCTATAGGAAGACAAATCTGGGAGCGATCCCTTTCGTTTTTGTAGGCTGGGTTAATAGTTAATAGGCATTAGGTAGCTAGACCTACTTAACTACAATCGTCCTAAGTCTATGATGTTAAGTTTACAATTATAATATATTTGCACTCCAATCTTGTTAGTCAATCCAGTATTAATTTATTTCAAATGAGAATTATTATAACACGCCATCGGATCTTACTACGCCGATACAAACGCAATTAAGCTAGTCTAGTTTTATCCATAAATATACTATCGCGAGGACAAAGATAGATAAAATACGACCATGATTCATCTTTAACTTACCTGCTATTAAAATTTGACGACCCATGTATCGCAATGCTTAGGTATCATGCCGGACTGCCGTTCAGATGCCAAGATAGACAAAAAATTGTACCAATGATGAGTTTAAATTGTCGTTCTCAGTGTGGTTCTGCAAATGTATAGCGTTATTTATAATACGAATGTTAATAAAAATGTTGAACACGTTTATTTTCAGCTGCCAGTGCAGTTTTCATCGGTAGTCTAGTGGGGATTGCGAGTCGGTTCTCCCAGGAGTACATGGCAGCGGTCGTCAGCGGGCAATCCCTCGGCGGGATCATCGCAGCGATCGCTCAGATCATATCCCTCGCCTTCAAGATATCCCCACTGCACAGCGCTTTGATATATTTCTGCATCGCCGATTTTATGGTGATTGCTTCGCTTGCGTCGTATATTCTCTTGTACAAGATAGACTTCTTTACGTACCATATTCTGAGGGGATGTGGTGGGATAGCGGCGAATAGACATAGAGAAGTGTCGTTGGTGGGGATATTGAAGAAGATATGGGTGTACGCGTTCAGTATCTTCGCAGTTTTCGCTATCAGTATGGCAGTGTACCCTGCTGTCACTGTGCTCGTGGAGTCGCATCCTATCACCAGTGGAACGGATTGGAATAGTAAGTTTATTAATTTTTGTTAACTACTAGTCGACCAACTAGTTCTTCAATTAACATTAAAGTCCATCTTCCAATCCATAACAGCAACCCATGACCATTTAATGCAACTGTATTTTTTCATTACTGTTAACTGCGTGTACAGATTTTAATGATTCTTTTTATATTCAAAAGCATTTGTCGTGTGGTCTCATTAGAATTTTAACGACTTTCTGACGAGTAGTTTTTGAGTTATCCCTAACCGTGCGCATTTAATTGACTTTATTATTATAATTGACTTAATTGTTATTATTTTATTTTTGTATGGAAGTCGCGTTTTTCTTTGTTGAAATTGTCTATTTCTTAACACATGAATGTAACATTTTCAGATATATTCTTCGTGCCTGTGGTCAATTATCTCATATTCAATTGCGGGGACTACGCTGGTCGACTGGTCGCTGGCTTTCTTCTACGTGTAAGTCATTTTAGACCTTCCAAGATTAACGTTGAGGGTGCGGTTCCACTGAGGCGGAGCGGAGCGGAGCTTGCGCGATTCACCAATCGCATGGCTTGAAATCCACACGAGCCACAATAAGCGAGGATTTCAAGCCATGTGATTGGTGAATCGCGCACAGCTCCGCTCCGCTCCGCCTCAGTGGAACCGCACCCTGAATCTTGAGTTATAACAGACTGCTTTAGCAGGAATACGGACAACAGACAACTAAAAATTTCAAAATTTGTAGATCCTTTATCAAATGCTTTGAAAAAGCACTGGCGTCCAAATTACTTCTTTTATCGATCGCCAGACATATTATATATGTATAATAGTATACTACCAACGCTATATTCCGTTCGCGTTCGAAATGGAATTAATTTTAATGGCAACTCACACAAACGCTAACTTTGCGTGTCTGTGTTTATGGTTAATTGTAGATTGACGGTGAGAGTTCAAAATGCCTTATGTAAGTTTTACGTACACACTAAAATCGATTTTAGCACTCGGTGCTTATTCACATAGAACATGCGGGCGCGGTTGCGGGTGCGGGCGCGGTTAACGTGGCGAGCTCGTGTTCACATTGGCCGCCAGGCCTTTCCGCGAGAGTTCAGTTGCTTCGCTACTGAATAGCGCGCTTCGCCGCTAGTTCGATGTGAACACACACAAACCATTCACGGGTTTAATATTGCCGCGAGCGCGCCGCGCGCGTCATCGCTAGCTTGTTCGCTACTTAGACCGCACGTGCGTTTCCTATGTGAACACTTGGATATTACGCCATATGTTAATATGTTTGATATTTCGTGACCGCGCCCGCTAGTCAATGTGAATGAGCACATAGGTAAAGTCACATGTCGCTTATTAAGCATATTGTAAATCTTAAATCGAATGATTATTGTCCATTCCAGCCAGTAAACCAATGGATAATAGCGGGCGCCAGCGTATTACGCATAGTGGGCGTGCCCATGCTGATGCTGTGCAACGCGCAGCCGCGCGCGCACCTGCCCGTGCTCTTTCAGTGGGACTACGAGTACATCGCCATCATGATCGTGTTCGCCTTCACCAACGGCTACCTGACCAACCTCGTCATGATACACTCTACCAGGTGAGTGTTGTGGGGTGGGGGCTAGGAGAGAATTTGTGTAAGATTTTTCTGTAAAATGTTATTGGTTGTGGCTTGTCGCAAGGGCGTGCATAGTGGTCAATTAATGAGCCAGCTGACGGGTAGGTTTCTCAGATATTATGTAGCAGTGACTTGTGGTTATTTTTAACAAAACACGTGCTGATTGCAAAGCCTTATTTCTTATTGTATGTAAACACTTGTTGGTTAATAATAACCTATGTTATAATACTTATAATGCATAGTATTTGCGGATTAAAAGATAATAAGAATGGCGGCAGATAAGTATCAGAGTTAAAATGCAACAGCCGCCGCAGTAATGGAGATAATTATTTACTGTATAATTTATTTGCGTTTTTATCTTTTGCATTAAAGGAGATGTTTCAAAATGTATGGAGCCCCGGCCACGACTTTGTACACCATACTCAAAAATGGAGAAACACAATTAAAACAGTTTTCAATCATCCAATTCCTTTAAATTACTTTAGTTTGGTGGTACAACACAAAAATGTACACGTAAAATTGCAACACAAAAACTAAAATCCATCATGGCGGTAAGCTGTCATCACATGCCACGTTGGTTGATTTGATTGAAGTTTGACATATGTACCTACATTTCTGTCATGTTGATGTGACAGTAGACAGTTCGTGATCTATGATCAATGACAAATTGGCAAGACGCCATGTTGAAACGTGATAAAAGTGAATGATAAATACAATTTTTGTACCAGAAAAGTATGCATTTAAGCAGTTTATCTTTATTTTTCTCGAATTCCATGGATTTTTCTCGATTTTTCGAGGTACTGTACCTATTGTGGGCCGGATTTGAAACATCTCCTTTTATTCAGAAATTGACGCTCTTAGTTTGTTACTGTCATGCAAATCAGTTGTTTTATGTATTTATCGCTACCGCAAACATTATAATCGCAACAGATGTTCTACTTAGATTTACATACATAGTTACATTGTGTAGTCGCTAACATTCACTTTATCATACACGTGCGATGTTTACAACACGGTGGGTTATCGTTAGGGCTAATTAGTTCTGTTATCTGCATGTATCTCCGATGAAATGTGTGGTAAATCTTATACTATCCTTATGTGGTTTGATAATGTTTTTAACAAACTTAAAAAAGTGGAGTTTTTTTGTAAGGATGTAATCTCGTAAGTTTTTACCAGGTGAACCGATTTTGATAGTTCTTTATATCAGTTGATACTAATTGTGGCATGGTCCTGAAATGTGGCATGCATTTTCTTTGGGGAGTGTAGGGGAGCACTAAGAAAGGATTTTTGGTAATTTCCCCCTAACGTTAATACAATTAAGATATTCGTAACGTTAATGCTATTTGAAGCGTAGGTAAGCGATATATACCTATAATCTTTTTTATAATTTCAGGGTCGTGGAACTCCACGAGCGAGAGAAAGCGTCATCAGTGATCGCGACGATGCTCAGCGTTGGGCTGACTGTGGGCGCCGCAGTGGGCATGCTATTAGTCCGCTTGCTATAAGCTAAGTCCTATTTGTTATCAACCTTGACGTAAATATCGAAGTACATTTTTGTAACGATCGAGAAATTATGTCATATACATTGTCGACTTTATATAATTGACAAAAATTGACGTATTTTATATATAATAGGGACAAGTAAGTCTTACCTGACATGAGATCATTTTATCTTCATCAATGGATATGATTTGATTATTAGTAAGGGTAAATTATATCGTTATTTATAGTGTCATGCTGGGCAGTTCGATGTTGTATGTTGTATGTAGGTCAGTTGATAAGTTGAATGTCGCTTGATTTAACAGGCTAGTGTTGTAATCTTTTATATTACTGACAATGCATTTGTGTTTTATTTAATTTAACCAAAAATCGATTGTTTAAATCAATGAATTAAAACTAAGGACACAAAATTAGTTTTCTTTCGTATTAATTCATCATCATCATACTGAAGAAGTGAGTGTTGGAAAAAAAATTATATTTTTTACGTCAACAAAACAGTAAATGATTTATTATAAACATTTACGTCGTAGGTTTAACCAGCAACTTGCCAGTGTTGCAACAATTTTGTTGCTTTTTAATTCATTTCTAAGTGTTGATTTAACAATCATGACATGTAAAGTGATATAGATTAGTGTGCGCTTAGCAATTATAAGATATTCAGTAGCTTTATATTGATTATATTGTTGTTAAGTTGTAAAGTAATCTTAAGGTGATTATGATTATGTCATTAATTAATTATAATTAACAAAAGAAGTCTATAACATTCAAATCATTGCATGAAGTTGAAATCATGAAGTGAATTATCATAATTATATTAATCATTGATTCAAATCTAGACATCTATTGTCAATATACTAATAAATGTGATCCTATTGTGTTACCAAACTTTTTATTACCAAAAAAATCTTGCCAATCAGCACTTAGGTTTCTGTTTTGTTTATAAAATAAAATGATGAGTGAAATTTCAACCGAAAAGGTATTTACCAGGATTGTATATAACGTGTTATTGCATTTCTTTTCAATTGTATCTTCTCTTTAGTAGTGTTATAGTGAAGAATAAGGAAAAAAGTAAAAAATAGTGACCTTCAGTTTTTCAATTATATTAGGATTGATGTTGTTTGCTAGAAGCAAACTTCATTTTCAACACACTTGCTCGTAAAGTTGCTATTTTTTCTTTAGTCTTACGCCCGGAATGCGGTTTATTACACAGTAGTGCGTTTTACTTTTCATTGCCGCACTAGTGTTTTTCTTATTCCACTTTTTTTTTAATATCCGTAAAGAGGTTGTTACCAAAAGATTTATTATTTTGTAAATAAATAAACTTGTTGTACTTAGTCAAAATCTGATAAGATAAGATTATACTTCATCTAATTATCTATTAAAGCATTTAAAAAATACAATATTTTAAATCATTAATTACCGTAAATTCCTATTAGAAATACATAATTATTTAGTTTAATATATTGTGGCTGAATAGCGGTGCTCTTTGCCTCTGGACTTAACCTGCGCGCCTGCGCGCGCATAGTTATTCAACCAAAGATACGGCGCGCGAAAAAATAAAATAAACCTCGGCGCCATTTTGTGCAAACATTTGTTCGTTTATAATTTGCTGATTTGTGACTGAAAAATGTCGATACCTAATTGTTTTTTTCCTCGCAAGTGTGTTGAAAAACGTCGTATGATACGCGTGCGCTTTGTTCACTACAGTCTTGGCTCTATTACAGCCCTCGCCTAGCGGCTCGGGCTGTGCAATACCGCCTCGACTGTAATGACCAACTTCGCGCACTTATATCATAATGTACTATAATTGTATTACTTAATTTGAATTAACCTCATTTGTAATGTATTGAATTGAAATGCAGTTAGCAAAGTTTTTATTTGTACGAATCTCCAATATTCGGTTAATATTAATGATTTCATTACTAACTCACTTTAATTCATGTCAGGCATATTTTAAGTGGTGATTTAAATAAATGTTAAGTGATAAGTTATAATTTAATTAGTTATTTACCTCTCTCATTAACATAAATGTGATAATTATATTTCTTAATTAATTTTTAAATTGTATTGCCATTGCAAATTAATCACTTATTACTCATGTTTATTACTTGTAGATATCACATGCTATAATGTATTATCGACATTTTTTATTATTACGAAGAATCGTTTAGTGATCAGCAAATCATTTATTACGTTAATGCAATAGTTAACAGCTCAATTGTGTAAAACATAATGTATAACTTAACCTATGTTTCTGATTAAATATTACGTCAAAGTTGTTGTAAATAATAATAATATCAGTAAGTATTTTATCTAAACAATGTACTATTCCGAATTTGAAGTTATCACCAAAGATGTTACAAATAGTTTTAACATGTGCATCCCTATGAACCTATATAATATAGGTTACTATATAGTTCACAAAGGTTATCAACGATCAAAAAAGATCAACTTATTATTCGTCTGAATTATTTGATTTAAATAGCACGCCTTTTTTAATACGAAGAATAGTGCGGTAAATAGCATGTCATGTTTATTTTCTTATAAAAAACAAATGCAAAGAAAATAAACATTGTTTTATAATGAGGGATGAAATCAGCAGTATTTTATTAGGGTCACTATTTGATTTACTTTTTCGATATTTACTGTTGAAGTAGAGCTTAATTTTGTCAGCAGATAAAAGAGTCTGAGACAGAGATGTCAATTAGAATTTAATAAAAAAGCTTACACAGACATAAAAATTACTGGTTTATTCCTATTATGTATGGTATAGGTATGATATATGATGCTTTGGGGTGATTCTGACTATGCATGGTGTTTCATTTCATTTTTATAAACACTTCTAGATCAGAATTGCTCCTTATGCATATCATTTGGTATTTATAACATTAGATCTCAGGTAGGTGCTTAGTTTTTATATTTTTAGCTAATTTTATAGTTAAATGTGTGAATTTCATACGGCCTTTGATATTTTGTTCACTTTCAAGTTCTGTGAAAACGGAAGTGTATCTATTATTTAAAAAATATCAGTTATTTTTTATCTTATAGCTAGACAGATGTGTTTATTTTAGTTATAAGTATTTGCATTGACATTCCATAATACAAAAAGTCTTGTCTTATCCATATCATAAGATATTGCATAGTTTAAAAATGCACAAACAAAGGACTATTACTACATCGTATGCAGATTTTTTAAATTTTGCAGACTTAAGTTTTTTATTATTATGATTATTTCATATTATCTACATTTTCTTATATTTTGTTTAACATTCGTAATATACTCAATGTTAATAAATTCAAAATTTGGTTTGTTACCCATATTTCAGTTACGTATGCAAAATATGCTGCTGCAGTGCGCTGTAAAATATGCTCTGCCATTTCTTTTCACATTCCATAATTCAGTTAGTTAGTTGCTACTCGAAAATGTTCAAAAATACTTATTTATGTACATTAAATAATTTAAATTGTAATGGATTTTATTGTTCGAGCTACAGTCTGTTTTTTTTTCGCTACGGACTAAATTGACATAAGCTGTGTTGCTACTTTTTTGCAAATCAATAATAGTGATGTGCCACGACCGTAACCTCACAAATTAGATAATACAGATGTTAAGCTTCATACAAAGTGCCCAAAAACAACTCACACATAGACACCGTTCACATAAACCAAAAATCGGAACATATCGGACCACTTGGACCGCGGTTGTTATTTCCAGCAATATGACATTTATAATACAGAAATAAGATAATTTTCCTAAAAAATGGATAAGAAATGGAATTATTATTATTATTATTGAAGTGATTTTTTTTTTATTCGACATGAAAAATTATTTTCTTAGTGTTAATTTATGTAATAGGATTTTTATTTTGTTTCCAGTACCTAATATAGATACAAAAATATTATATAATACAAAAAATATGAAATAAACGGATCATATGAGATCTCAAAAATAAATATCATTATGATATTATTACATGTTACCGGAACTGCCGCAGAAACGCGCTGGGTTTAGTTGCAAATATTGAGTTTACATTCACTATACGCAAAACGAAACAATTTTATTTCTATTATGAGTACCTATGTCTTCAAGTACCTCCTCTCCACAAGTACGTGCAATCACACGATTGCACGTACTTGTGATTATCATTTCGTATAAAAAATATATTATTACAGATAACCTGAATTACCTGCTTTATTGAATTTTTCATCTAAGGACTCCCGTAATCTTAATTTACAATGAGAGCATTATTATTGTAAATTAATTGTATAATTAGGTAATATGACTAACGCTTACTAAATTACATTACATTTTAATGATTCTAAACGTACACTTTTATTTTAATTTTCCCGTTTAATCCATACCAATAACTTTAAGTAACAAATCCAATCCACGACCTTTGCGGAGTCGTTAACCCTAAGGCTAACGCACACATGCATAACCAAAATCGAGGTACATACATGAGCTTAACTTCTGTACTATCCATATTTTGTGGTAACCTTACGTAATTTACAATCTAGTATCGTTTTTCAGTAATAATCAGAAAAATGTGTCTAAAATTTTAACAATGTGGCGAGAACCGTAATGTATTGTTATTGTTGTTAAATGTACATATGTTATTACGTATTCTTCAATTATAAATAAATAATTGTCGTATTTTCTTAGTGAAATTAGTTGTAAAATCAATAAATATATTTTTTTATCTGTGATGCTCCATATTCACCACTACTTTAAGATTCGTCTATTGTCAAATAATAATAAAATTATTTGGTAAGAGTAAAAAGTTACGATTCATGAAACCGGTATCGTAGTACAACACTATATCTAAAAAGCTGGTAACATTATTTCGAAATTTGACATTTGCATGTGTCAATTTAGTCCGTAGCGACAAAAAACGGACTATAGTTACAATAATTATGGCCATATCAACTAAGAGCAAAAACCTTACAAGCTACACGGATTAATTTCAGTAAGTATTTAAAGGACGAATTGCAATAATAATAAGAGCCTAGTATTATTTTAGGCCCTTTTTCATCTTTACATGTGAAACAACATTAAGATATTTTATGACATGTTATTATTTTTGTTTCCGGCTTTTTTCAAAATTGGTTTACTCAACAATTAAAAAAAAATAGAAATACAATAGGTATATACCTATGTTTAGTCTATGGCTAAAAATTTTCTAACCCAATCCGTAATGAGACATGGGTCCTTATTGATTATTTGTAGCGACTATGAACTTGGTAGCAATGTAGTATTTATGTTTGTGTATTGTTAGTGTATTTTTTATGTTCTGTGGATAATTTTAGTAAGATACCTATTCTGTACTGTGTGTAACTCATGTGAAATGTACATTATTAAGAACGTGTAAAATTTGTTAAGTGTTTGTTTCGTAAAATAATGATTCCATCTTATTATATTGAATAATACAATACCATGTAGTACAAAAGATATTGGCTTAGAAATAATCTTATCTGCCGTTTTTTAAATTTTATGTGCTGACTTAGGCTAAGAGCGCCATCTAGTAGCAAACATATTCAACTTGTAATAAAAGCAATTAATGATGAAATTGAACATTATGCGATCTAGAATTTGAATAGCCAAACTCCGAAGGGGTAGATCTTATTTCACGTATGGGATTACTATTATTTCTACTATATGGCGCTGTGCACTTATGTATCAACATAATGGAAAATAATTTTGTGATTATTGAAAAAATAATAATTTATAATACATTATTCTTTGTCTTTTTGTTTCCTAATAACTATTTATTTATTTATTTATTTATTAACACTTTATTGTTTGTACACCAAAGAAAAGACAATACACATACAAAAGCACAAGAAGGTAACACAAACAATGGGCGGCCTTATCGCTTTAAAGCGATTTCTTCCAGGCAACCCAATACAAGATAAGGACAGCACTAGAAGTAAATAGGTACAGGCGTACATGATGTGCATAAATAGCGGAGTATAATCAATTTACAACACACACACACATTGATGGCATAGCAAAGTCAAAAGTTCAAACAACAAATCAAGGAAAGGAAGGCAGAAGAAGGAAATAAGTTAGGAAAGAAGATAGTAATTCTTAAGTGAATTTTTAAAAGAAGCCAGGTTTTCAGCTTTTCTTACAGCTTGTGGTAGCGCATTCCATAGACGAATAGCAGTCAGAGTGAAGGATTTGTGAACTATCATTCTCTTGTATTTCTAAAGCAACCTACAGTTTATGTTTCGGATATTCCATATTTTTCAAGGTTAACATCAAGGGTCACTCTATTTTTTTTTAATATAAGTTTTACGATAGTGAAACAAACAGAGGGGGGGGGGGTTATAATTTTTGTAGTTTAGATAATTATTGATATTTCTTGGTAAATGATGCGCTTTCACACCGAAAACTGTTCTATAACGGTAGTTTTATAACGAAATAGTAAATAAAACACTCGTATGATCAGTCAGTCCCTTTAATAAATAATTGTGTCATGTAAACCCATCAGAGCTCACTTGCGAGTCACTAGGAAAACTATCATCATACATCTAACATTAAACCTTACTTCTTGCCAAAACTAATTTATATGTAAACATCCAGGCACCATTTCCATTCCACGACTACTTTTATACTATTTTTTAAAACTACACAACATTTTGTGATTTAACATGACAACTGTAATGTAATGATTGCAGAAAAATAAAAACGGCTTGATTAAAAAATGGATTTGGATTCGTACAATTTCTGTAAATGTTCATTATTATCTTTAACCCTTACCATATTGAATAACCATCCATACAAATTAAGTAATAGATTTTTGGATAGGATATTCATATAACTCCAACGTTCCATAATGGTGAATATTCACACGTTCGTTCATTATGTCTTTATATTTTGGAGTAGGAAAAAAAACAAATTAAATTATGATGTAAAATAAAACTTTGTACTATTTCATTTTGGTTACATAACATAATATTACGAAAAAAGTATAAAAGCGTCGTGATCACATTAAAGTATGAGCATTATAATTATAACTACAATAGGCAATATAATAACAATTAGCCTTATATGAACATTACTGATTTTAATGTGACGGCCGTCACGAGGCACTGAACTCACTGAAGGACAATTTACAGATTATTTACTATAAATCATTAAAAAATTACACAATTTAAAAGTATGTAATTCATCATCATTTAAAGTTTTCTAGTTTTTTTCAAGTAATTCATGCAAAATCATAACATCCAAACTATCATGTTTTTAACGCACACCACAGGGCAAGATTTTCATGATAAAAGGTAGGTACGAACATATATTATAATAATCTTTACTTTTGTATCAGATTAGTATACAATTTGAAGTGGAATATTACAATACAACAATATTATAGGTATTTTTTAGGTTAGGTTAGGATATGTTTCCCATAAAAGACAATCATCACTTACGCAAGGAAAAATAAAATTTAAACCGCATTATACAACCCTGTTATTATCATCATGATCGTTAAGGTTCATCGGTAGGAGTTTTAGTAAAGTGTGAACCATCCAAACCCTGTTTGACATACACCATACACCACAAGTCTTCAAAAAAAGGACTTTCACGTGACTCTTTACAAATAATTTAACTCATTTTGTGCATCTTCAAATGTTTGCTTTATTATCATGGGATTTAATGTTAAAAAAACAATTTTAAAAAGTCTAAAAGTCCATAAATAATTTTAAAAGTCCATAAAATAACAATTATTTATCGTTCACAGCTTTATATATCGTGGGTTCACTAACTTCTAAAATGATCATTCAACATAAAAATATATTAACTGTAAGTCGTAGAAACAAAAGTTTCATCTCTACTTTCTGGATTTTTTAAGTTACTTATAACTTTTTTAGCGCTCTATGCTAAAAAAGTTTCATTTCATTACTCTGCGCTCCATAAGCTTTAATGTACGAGACTATAATCTGGCCGCGCTAACTATGCGTTCCTGAAGTCTGTCATTCGACTGGGCGATGTAACTTTGAACTGGCGTACAATTAATTGACAGTTTTTTAATATCTTTTAATTGCCTTATTAACGAGTGATAACATTAAAATCAAACATTAAATCGAATAATTATGCCAACTTACAATAATTGTATTAATCTTGGGCTAAAATTATTACAATTACTTAAATAACAAATATAAAAACAATACCTTTTAAAAGAAAACCACGTCAAACGGCGCTCGTTCAAGGTTATATCCATGTCATATCAACTTTTTGATTTTGTAGTGATGTGACATAATAACAAGGCAATAATTGTAATCGAATATTTTTGTAATCTTAATACAATGTCGGTAAAATATAAAATAAAACGTTATAATTTTATAATATATTATATAATTTACTATGTATTCAATAAAGTTAATAATATTATTATAATAAAGGTACGCCCAAACATAGCTTAGGAAAATTTGTGTTATAATATCACTCAGGTGAATCAAATGAAAATAAAATAAATAAATAAAACATTTTAATTTTTTTCTCTTGAATACATTTAGAAATTATGATTAAATTCAATTAATTGATTCCTTAAAATTTTATTTACTTAACGAATATTATTATTGAATATATTAAAACATAATTCCTATAAAAATAAAAACATAATATATAAATTGAAGAAATATTATGCATAATGAATGCATGTTGTTATTGTTATTTGTTACAACGCATAATGTTATTTATTGTACATCACTAGTCATGACGAATTTACATGTGTCAGGAACGCATAGTTAGCGCGGCCAGATTATACATACAAAACGGCCTCATCAATGTCGCAATCATAATTAGACTAAAGAAAATCAAAGCATGTTTTTAATTTTTTTCTTTCAGATTTTTAAATTTATATTAAAGAAATCACCCATTTCCCATTAAAATGACTACACGAGATGATTGAGTAATTCTTACTGTCGGAATGTTCCGAGCAATATGTATAAATTTTAATTAAACGCTGACTGAAGAAGCTTTGCAA
This sequence comes from Hesperia comma, assembly GCA_905404135.1. Classification (NCBI taxonomy): domain Eukaryota; kingdom Metazoa; phylum Arthropoda; class Insecta; order Lepidoptera; family Hesperiidae; genus Hesperia; species Hesperia comma. The sequence goes on along the minus strand of FR990022.1, from coordinate 13,044,113 downwards.
AACTTTTAGTTCATTTCCTTAGTACTGCGTTTATCTTTCACCGAAATATCTCCACCGTCTGTACTACATACTAAATTTTTACAAGCATTTATTACAACATTTTAAAGAGAGATAGATATAATATCTATAGATATTAAAAATATGCATGAGATGGATATTACATAATTAGAAATAAAATAAATAAAATCTTTATACTAGAGTAGGTACTTATCTCACATTCGATTTATCTATTAGTTATACACTGACACATGTATATTTAAGAGATCTATCGTATATAATGCCGTGCATTCATTAAACATATAATTATTTATATTGCAGAGCCATTGCAGTAAATATTTGACACACTCCCTTTAAAAAAAAACACAACTCAAAATAATATGTACTTATACATATTCACCAAATTTCATAATTATTATAAACATGAAAAACTGTATAATATAGGTACAATTAATAATGTTCAATCACCACGAAATATTTTTATAAACAAAACAACCCACCTAGCTTATCAATAAAGATTGAATTTGAAAAGAACTTAAAATTAGTTTAAGCCCTGTTACATAAAAAGTAAAAAAAGTTGAAAAATTTACACTCGCAAATTAGATTTATAAGTACAAACAAAATATTATCAAATTCAAACTTTATTGACAGGGCCTATACAAAACATTTTTGTGTATGCAACCTCGGTGTGCACATAATTATAATACAGTAAGTAGTCTATACATAAATATAAGGCACTGCGCAAACATATCCACTATTGTTGCTCCGACTTGGAAACTAAACCGTTGCTATTAATAGGTTGCTTCTATTTACAGCCTGTACACGTGAAAAACGCGACTCAAATACACGTCATTAGCATTCATAAAGCGTAGAAAGAATAAAAGGTTAATTCACTTTAATATTGAGGTCGTGCAATTAAGCCTGTATTACGAAATCAGACAAAAACTTTTATACTTATTATTCATTTTTATAAATTGCACTTTACATAATCTTTACAAAAACTTTGAATAAAAAAGATCTATCTACGGTACAACAAACAATTAAAATAGTTCAGATGCATCAAGAAAGTAGGACACTAAAGTAAAACACAATTGTGTACGCACAAATTATATGCGTAAACAATAATGCTAACAAACCGTAGTTACTGCGTACTTGCAACATAAAATACGAATGATATAAAGATTTGGAAGCATCGTCTGCTGTGACACAGCTCTGAGTGAGGTTTTAAATTTACCTGATATATTTCAAAAGGACTACATTCAAGCAGCGTTCGGGTTTCAAGCAACAAGTCGTCCGACGACGTGGAAGCAACTAAATGTGTCCGAGTTTGTAAATGACATAACAGTATAAAATTGCTAGTGTTCTATGATTTGCGCAGTGCCCTAACATGCACGAAGCACTGGACCAACGAGTTCATATATTTTAATACACTGAATTGAATGACTATTTGAAAGTCGATTTTAGTTTTATGTATTTATCAAAAGTGTGTTTTTATTATTTAGTGTAATAAGTTGAATGTATCTCTCGTTAATTCAAAACAACATAATAAAATCACTATTAGATTATGTAAACTGTAATATCAAAATAATTTTACCGCCTAAAACATCACACAATAATGCGTTAATCTGTTTCAACAGAAGAAACATTTTGTCAACAGAAGAAAACCGTGCAAACTGCAAACTCAACCAATCTACACGTACCTACCTAAGTATTGCAACAGTATGGCATAGCTATAGCTCTTCTTTTACTAAGAAGCTAAGGCGATACAAAAATACAAATTTTGCGTAACAAACATGAACACGTTGCCATGACAACGGTACGCCACTTAAAGCATTGTGCTTGTGATATGTAGACAATCTATCATAGAACAGCATTGGTCTGGCGCTATGCATAGTTCACTACAACAACTGTATTATCGTCTTCGTTACCTTCCCTTATCGCCGGACGTGACGTCAGCGCTGTGACGTACGAACCGGAACATCCCGTTGGATATCGCGACTACGGGCGAGAATAGCCTTAGCGGGTATTCGCTGGAAAATAAAAAATGGTTATTATCATTGAGGAGGCCTAGAAAATAGCTTACTACGCTGCGCCCATGCGGATTGTTTGAGGGGTTAGTGGCCAACCCAAGTAAGTATCGGAAGTATGACATTTGTGTAAATGACTGCTAAGACGGCAATAAACATAAATGGGCAGCTGTTTAAAATCTGCTGTACATAAAACATAAAATTCAATCATTTTCTCAAAAAATAAACTGTAATTTTTTTGATAAGTTCAAGAAAGAGAAAAGAAATTATGATGGAAGTTAGCTCTCCGGGCTAAAGTTCTAGTACTTATAGGTACACAATATGCACAAATTCATACCTTCCTATTACTGGCGTTGCCTCGTTGCCGCTCAGTATAAACACTGGGAAGAATATGGAGAACACACAACCACTGAAAAGAAGAGATGTTCAATGTTATTTATATTTTAATTTATTCATAGAGTAAAGTTCATTCAATAATGGATGGTGATAATGTTATTATAAATATCAATTTGATTAGATAACACAGATGAGTAGGTGCTATAATGTCGTTCCTATAACCAACGATCTCAAAATGGTTAAAATGAAGTGTTGAATAAAAATTTTCTCAACTAAGCAATCTAATAAAATCATGATCAACCTATAACTGTTAACTATCCTACTGTTTGGCTTAGATTCCATCTTATAGTTTCAGGTACATACAACAAACCATAGTCCACCACAACGGTGGGATCGTTGTCAAGCACTAACTTATTTTAAGTAAAAAAAAAAAACACAATCAAAAAAACAACAAACTATAATAAATCGATTATCGATCACAAAATAGTCGCACTCAACTCAAGCCGAATTACACATGACACCCACCTGATAATATAAGACTGGGGTATCTGCGTGAGCACAGCAAGCGGCAAACCAAAGCCGAGGAAGTACGGCCAGTTGGTCTCGATGAACGTGAGCCGCTTGTGCAGCTCCCAGCCCATGTTGAACCACTTGTACTCGAACGAGTACAGCGAGTACAGGAGACACATGTGCACCAGACACAACAGCTCGCCGATGTATGTTATCGGCAACATACTGACTAGCATACTCTGAAAACAAACAACATTTATTATTTAAGGGGGATTATGGCCAATACGACCTTTGACTGTACGCCATTCCCAATTCAATAGATTCTAGTTATAGCTTCCCAATTCTACAGATACCGCAATTACACATATGCCCATTCTCAATTCAACATTGGGAATCTGTAGGAATGGGTATCTGTAGAATGAGGATAATGTAGAAGTGGGTATCTGTAATTCTGTTGGTCATTATCCTTTACGGGTACTCACGGTCTACATATCAGTTTTCGCTGTTTCACTTAACCGTTATCACGAATAAATCACGATACATGCGACATAGGCGAAATATACAAAAGGACTAGCATAATCTAACAAAATTTCGTACATCAGAAATTGTTATAGTTATCTATGTATTTAATCTAGATGGCGCTGATATTGTTCTTGAAGTGCCTAAAGTTGACAGGTAAGGATTGCCTTATACGTATAAGTTGAATTAGTGGCATACAAAATAAACAATTCAAGGAAGTACCCGTAAAATAATAAGGGTAATAATTTAACAATCATGTCAAGGATTAAGAAAACCACGAATTTGCATGTTTATAAGTAGTTAAGATAGTTACTACCGTTAAGTTACTGTTGTTGGGGGAACTACAAAAACATCCTAAATGCCCTGATTACCCTTGCTGGTAAAATATTACATTTATTTATCAGGTTGTCAAATAATTGTTTTGGCCTTTATGGCCCCATGAAGGTCCTCCATACATTTTTTTCTGAAATATCTCATAAATACAGACAAAAATGTGATAAACCAGTAACATTTTTGTTACAGATAATGAACGTCCATGGGGCCCTAGACCTCCGATCAATATAATAGTAATATAGTCGTAAAAAATATTTAGTTTTATTTTAGAATTTTAATATACACAGGTAAGACCATTCGGTAAACAAACAAAGAGTTTGATATGTCTAGTAATAATATGATAATGAAAACGATACGTGTAACACTATTTCCATATTAGTAGGTATAATATGATTCAGTTAAAACAATGGACTTTGATACTCAGACTACAATTTATCTACACCAGTTACATCAAATCTGACGTAATTAAATTTAATAGATAGTCGTGAAGAACATTTTATGCTAGGCATATTATGTAATCACACAACCGCATTTGCGATTCACAATTACTTTTTCCAAAATTTACTTTAACATCGACCAGTTGAAATAACTCAAAACCATCTTCACAGAGAAAAATTAAAATCGATTTTTATGGGATCTCAAGCGTTAATAAATCCATACTAATATTATAAATGCGAAAGTCTGTCTGACTGTCTGTCTGTCTGTCTGTGACGTTTTCACGGCTAAACCACTGGTGCGATTTGGATGAAATTCGGAATGAAAATAGTTGAAGACCCTGAGTCACATATAGGCTACTTTTTTTTTCAAAAATCAACCCCTAAAGGCTTGAAATAGGGGATGAAAGTTTGTATGAAAAATCTAAACCGCCTGACCGATTTCGATGAATTTTCCCAGGAAGATAGTTGATGACGTACTTTCTTCCCCACTTCCCCGGTTCGCGATATAAACGAATTCCACGCGGGCGAAGCCGCGGGCAAAAGCTAGTACTGTATATATCAGCCAGCTCATTCATTACATACATCTGCTATTTTTCTACTTTTTGTATTTTAAACTTCATTATTGATCATACAACACAAATACTCAGCTTTATTATTAAGAGCATAGACTATACTGGCTTAATGAGCTTAGCTTAGGCATTGGAATTTAATGCACAACTAGTTAAAACTTCCCACCTACTTAAGGTTATAATTAAGTGTTCTACATTAGAGCTGATAAGTAACATTACTAGATTGTTATGAGGCATTGGATTATTTATATTGAAGGTTACGAAATATCTTAGAAATGAGTCCAGCTGTTTGTTTGCATTTTCGGGCTTATCTTCTTTCCTTGTATTCTACTACATAACAAATTAAAGTTTGTTATTGTTCACTCATCAAGACCATGTGTATGACTAACTTTATAACTATTTTTGCACAGAATTCATCATGAGTTTATGACCACACCACTATTACTTTACTCCCTTGAGTACAAGTAATGAGTAATAAGTATAGCTGTGTTATTGTATTAATGACACATGAGTGAAGAGTATAAAATATATAAATACCTGTACTAAAAATAAAGCTTGCACCAACAAACTGAAGAGTGAGTCCGCTATGATCTTGCTCACACTTGACATGAACTGGGGCCGCCCTCGCCTGTGTCGATACGCGGAATCGGCTATATCCTGATATAAGAAATAGTTTGCTTTCATTTTAATGAAGGTTTTACATTCAATAGCATACAGACCTAAACATTGAACGTTTAAATTGTGAGGTATTTATTTAGATTTTTAATTAAAATTACTAAGACAAAGTTCTGACAAACTGATGATAATCAAACGCCCGAACACATTTACATAAATAACAGCTAAGACTCATCTCACTTATGTCAGCTTTCAAATAAAAAACACAACATTTACTTCAGCCTGTTCATTCAGGAGCTGCAATTTTACACATGTATATTGATTAAATACTCACTTGAAACCACAAGCTATTAACAAGCTTGCTAAGCAGGAACAACGGCAGCACCCATATCATGCGGAAGGTCATAGACAGGAAGGGCTGCATCCACCCCCACACATTGTGGGCCACCCCTGGGTTGTGGCCAAATATCACTATCACTAAGTACTTGACTCCTGGTAGCAGAACATATTCGAATACCAGGATACTTAGCAGGAATATAAACCCGTTTAGAATACATGATTGTAATACCCTAGTAAGTACTTTTGATTCCCTGAAACAAGAATTTAATTGTTAATATATTTTGTTAATGACATAAAGGATCACTCTTTCAATTTGTGTTTCTTTTCTATATACTTAGTTTTGAATCCCTGATTAATATGCAAAATAATTATACTACAAAATAAACAATACAAAATCAAATTCTGAGACATTACAATGATTTTATTGCTATGATATGTGTTTTGTTCTTGATTCTAAAATAATTTTAAATAGACAATCTTATAAGACAAAGCAATGAAATTTCCAGAGGAATTTAAATTTGTAATAATGTGTTTAAGAGAGTAGTGTAGTAATAAAAACATGCCACCTTAAGACCTTGATATGGCAGTTTTGCAGATGAGGAAAAGTGTTGTATTACTATCCCCAAATACAATAATGCCAGACATATTTAGTTTTATCAAATTTTTTAATCCTAATTTTGTTGATATTAAAATTTCTAAAATCGGAAAATCAACTGCTAAGAACATAAGAAAAAAGAAAGAGGATATAGTAGTTTGCTCCCAATAACAAATAACAATAATACAACCCTTAACCACTGCAAATTTTTGAACACAGATAAAAATGATTCTTGTCCCAAAATTCTAAAATTAGCAACATAAAGCTTAGAGCTCCAAAATAACAAAAACCTACATGTATGTGGCAAGCTTTGATTGTGGTTGCGATATTACAAATTTCCCATCTTTTTTTCCATCCCAAATCCTCGGTTGAGCTGACATAATTGTAAACCTTACAAACTAACAAAATTGAAGGAGCTAGATTCTACCAACTTGTATATTTATTAATTTGAATTTCATTTAATTATTTATTATATAATTTTTACAAATTTTTTTGAAATCATGCAGTTTTATTGTAAGATTTGATATATAATATATTGTGTATCATTGATATTTTAAAAAATGTACCCATATCTCACACAATAATTAATTTTATTAGGTTTACTTATGATTATATATTATATAATATGTTAAGACCAAATATTCCCAATTGTAAAACAAGATTGTTTGGTTTTGATTATCTGCATGCAGTTAAATGATGTGGCAGCTGGTTTAAACTGTATTAAACAGATGCTTAATAAAAAACATTAAAACTATTATTAAAATCAGTAATCTACTTTGTTAACGATTAATTGAAAAAAATATCGATGTTGGCGCCAATGATTCCTGGACTAGACAAAACGTTTAAACGTTAAAGATAAAGCAACTTACTGTGTGACTTTAGTAAACTTTTGCTGCTTTTGTTTTGATTTCTCGGAGTCCGTCTGTGGGGAACGGCTCAAGGCGCGTTCATTTATTTCCTTATCTAAATACAAAAGCACTGTGACTCCACGTAAACTATCAATGAATCCCTTGATAAGCGATACAGAAAAATTCTGGAACAAAAACATTGTATGGTAATCATATAACGAGGAACAAAGGGTCTTGACATTATGTTTGAATTACTTACCGTAACGCTTTCCATATTGTATTTCTCCTGTTGAATTTCTATTGCTTCATTATTTTATGATAAAGTGAGAATATGAGTTTCACATTATTGTCCAATTCAATTTTGTTTGATTTGACGTAATAAAATTTTGCAATTCAACAACACATCAACACATCGATTCAACAGCAAGTGTCACTTTAACAGTTTAACTGCAAATGCAAATCTACTTCTACTGGCTGTCATCTGTCATTGCAAAAATTTTTTGACAATTGTCAGAATCCAGTCGAGGTTGCCATCATTGAATATTCATATTACCCACATAGTTATAAAAAAATAAGCAAATAAAACATAATATAATTTTCACCACTACAAAGACGTATGTAAGCTATAGTTTCATCTCTTTCTCTCCCATGACACGTACAAAGTTTACCTCGTTTTATTTTATCGTTGCAATACTCACGCACACATAGACAAGCTCACTTTTAGCATAGTACAATGAGAATAGTATTTAGCTACGCCCGCTCAGCGAGTTAACTGCCTACTCTTGCAATGATGCATAGGGTTGTCACTTTTATTTTTAGTTAAATATTGTTTGCGTATTATGACAGCACTAGGATTTTAATAAAATAATTTATTGAAATATTGTACCAATTCTTAAACGAATAGGTCCAGCGAAAAGTAACAACGTCCGTTAATAATATCCAAACAAATATAATAATAAATAATTAAATATATTGGGAAAGTTTCAAATATAATACTTGTAACAGTTTAAACACTACAATTAAAGAACTTTTTTTTTGTACGGTGTCCCCATACAAAAAAAAGTACTTTTAATTATTTTCTATTTATTATCAGTTTTTTTTACGCTTACGATTACCAAGCAGGATTTCAAATTTCATCTTTCTAGGTCATCTGAAAGTGAGTTAGAATTTTTGTCTACATTATTATGTCAGTCAGTCTGTCAGTGTTATTAACAAAATATCCAACATAACACCCCTGATAATATGTAGTTATTATTATAAATAACTACGTATGTAAAGAAATTAAACTATAACTATAACCGCCGCTATAACTTACCAAATAAAATGAAAATCAAATATTAAACACTAGCTTTTGCCCGCGGCTTCGCCCGCGTGGAATTCGTTTATATCGCGAACCGCGGAAGTGGGGAAGAAGGTGCGTCATCAACTATCTTCCTGGGAATATTCATCGAAATCGGTCAGGCGGTTTAGAATTTTTAATACAAACTTTCATCCCCTATTTCAAGCCTTTAGGGGTTGATTTTTGAAAAAAAAAGTAGCCTATATGTGACTCTGGGTCTTCAACTATTTTCATTCCGAATTTCATCCAAATCGCACAGGTGGTTTAGACGTGAAAACGTCACAGATAGACAGACAGACAGACTTTCGCATTTATAATATTAGTATGGATTAATCACTCAATCCAACAATATTAGTAAGTGATGAAATTAATAAATGTTAATATACCTAAGTACCTACTCCATTTCAACAACACACCGCGCGTTGTTGCCGCTCTTATCAAACGTAAATGACCGCGCTGAATACTTCACAATTTAAGCTTATATACCTTTCTTTTCAAATACTGAGTAAGTGATATTTTAGTAGTATTGCTATATACCAGAGATGCCCATACTTTATGCTGTGAAGATCGACTTGAGAAAAAGTTAAGAGTTTAAGATCGACAGCTTTATTTTTATGTAATTTTTTAACCGACTTCAAAAAAGAAGGAGGTTCTCAATTCGACCGTATAATATATGCTTTTTTTATGTTTGTTCAGCGATTTTTTCGTCGTTTATAGGTCAATTTTGATAATTCTTTTTTTGTTGTAAAGTAGATATGCGCAGTGTGGTCTTTTGATAAGGAGCACCAGGATCTGATGATGGCATCTCAGAAAAATCGAGGGCAATTTTCGAAAATTGTAGGGACGACTAGTGTGATTGTTAATGTTTTCATAAGTACATGAAAGCGCTACAATTTCATGAAGGTCTGGAGTCGATCTAATGAACCCGAAAGACAGTCGAGGGAACTCCTCAACGAATTACTGCAGTTATCTAGTGTTTGGGCTTGATTAATTTGTAGTGACGAGAACTTTACACCTACATGTTCATGACCCACGTCTATGTAAACTTTATAACTTATGCGATGGATCAGTTGGCTTAGACATCAATCATTCATCACTACATTCATTTCGAACTAATATAGCGTTGTGTTACGAATAATATAATTAGACTAAATACACTTCAACAATTAATTGTATAAAAAGTCAATGCATGTGGTGTTTGCCTTAACAGGTTATGTACTTAGTACTTAGTTAGTAATTAGATTTAAGCAAACTTGTATGTTTATAGTATAATAACCATTGGCAGACCTTAATAAATAAATAAATAAAATAAATACATGTTGAATTAAGCGCCATCTGGCGAGTAGTTTTTGAGTTATCTCTGCTTATCAAGGTTGAAGTCGGTTATTTTTTTGTAAAAAGCAATAATTATTTATTATCTACCTATTAGTAATAATAACACGTATTTATATTTATACGTATTTATATTTATATTATATGTTGTAATGCTCATAAATAAAATAAACATGATGCTCATAATTTATAAATTTTCGAAAATAAAATCTTGTAGGTACTTGCTTAACCTCTAAGATCGACCTTCAAACTACTCGCGATCGACCGGTCGACGGTCGATCGCGATCGACCGTTTGGGCACCACTGCTATATACCTATCTAAACAACTTGTATGACAAGTAGTTTAATTTATTATCGTGTAACAAACACATAAAATACATTTTGTTTATAGATAAATAGGTACCTACTTACAACGTAGTAAACACACCCATACGTAGTAGGTAAACGAACGGAATATCTGTGAACTCAAATGCCTAAATTCAGAAACCTTGGGTAGTCTATTAGCATACATAGGTAGGTAAATAATTATAATTTAATAACAAAAATGTTTAGGTTGGTACTAACGTTTCTCGTTCAATGGGTACTTGAAAAATTGATAATTCCTGGTTTGAATTATTGTTCAGGCATCCCACGACATAACAATACTTTTTAGCTTTCATTGAAGACATTTTAAGTGGCCAGTGAGAAAAATCCGAGCGAGCGAGCAATGTGGCACGTATTTGAATGCGCGCGATTACGCGTGTGTCGCAGCCCGTACTGAGGCCACGGTAAGCCCCGGTATTCTGTTTGAATGTGTGCGTGAAACGTGCGTGCGTACACGGCGCCCGCTACTCACGCATACATTCAAACCGGCGGCCGTAGATTTGTATGAAGCTCTCCTACTGTTTATACTGTGCTTTTAGTATGAGGACCATACATTTGTAGAGCACGAATGTTTTGTATGGTGATTGTCACTGTGTTTTTCACTTATATTTAGGGTCTGTTATAAGTCTGCGATATAACTCATTATATACCTGTCGTGGCCACATCGTAGATTTGCTCACATCATGAAATGATCGGCCATATAATGAAATGGTCAACTCAGTTTGGCCAGATCGTAAAATCGTCTACGTTTCACGATTTGGTCATCAACGTTTGGCCGAATCGTAAAAACGCGGAATATAGTGCATAGTTTCGAACCATGACGTCTCCAGCGCTGCGGAGGCGCTTTTTTTTTAGAGGCGACCATCTGTCCTCAGGGGTAGCAACGCATCTGTGACCGAATTGGAACAAGACTCACGCTAATCATTACTAACTGGACAATACTAATATTAACTAACAGGACTAACCTATCCCTAACAGTCCCTGTCCTCACACTTATTAACAAACTAACCAACTAACATTCTAACATCATCTACTAATTGGACTAACCACCCTAGTCCCTAAATTGGGTCTTGTTCTAAGTCGGTCACAATTGCCATGGGCGGCAGCGGAAGGGTGGTGCTGCACTGCCGAAGGCGACCAGCAAGCCGAAGCTGCTCCAGCTCGCCCGGGTATCTGCGTTACAGCGGGCGGGGGCTGCCCTCCCACCACGCCTCCAGGTTCTAAAAAACACTAGGGGTAGGGCATACAAGACTACGTGGAGTAGGGGTAGGCTAATTCGGTTCTGTAACCAATTCGACCTACCTTCCTTGAAGAATTTGACTGAGTAGTAATGGAAATGAGTATTCATTGTTTTATATCCAAAATCAACTCAATTTTTATGTTTCCGTTCAATGTTACTCGTTTTTAACATTTGACGTTCAAACAAGAACCTATTTTATAGACTTTACCGTATGCATGGTCGTTAGTCTGCAGATTAGCTAGGAAGTCTGCAGATTAACTAGTTAATGTAGGAACTCAATTATACTTTTTCTACTTTAACTGACTCAGCCAGATAATCTGCAGAATACCTCGTTAATCTGCACTCTATCTGATTTACGCAAATTAACGGTAACATATACATATTTAAGGAAAAATCACAGGCATCATTGTATACAGTTAGTCAGAAATTGGAATTATGGATTTAAATTTATTTTCTCGGTCAGGTGTGACCTTATCTTTGCGTATCGTACCTTATCTTATGTATGTTGTCCATTGAACTCAAGATTTAGGAAACTTAGTAAAGTATGAGTGTTTGACGTTTTGTATTTGCTTACAATATTTTATAATACGTTTATCGTAAATTAACAATCCATAATATTATTATTATGATTATTAAAACATTCTAAGTGATTTACAACAATTTTATTTAGTTTTATTATATTACTCATAGTGAAATCTTTATTAAAAAATTATATTCATGTAAGCATTTTTCGAACTCTCATTTTAAAAAAATTCATTCATTTAAAAAAAAAAAATGAGAGTTCGGGTGGGGAGTGAGCTCACAGATGACTTTGCGGTAATTACCGGCCTAAAACAAGGAGACGCCCTATCACCCATGCTTTTCAACTTAGTACTGGAGCATATCCTGAAAAAAGTGATTGCACTGGGCTCAGGAGTAGACCTAAACGGAAAACATAAAGTGATAGGGTACGCTGATGACTTGGCCCTTATAGGGAAAACCCGCGAAGAAGTTGCTGAAGCCGCTAGAGTTCTTGGGAATGAAGCAGCCAAAGTGGGACTCAGGATAAGCGAAGATAAAACCGAATATCTTCCTATGAAAAGGTTTAAAAACACTCGTGCTCGAGGTCAGGACCTAACCGTGGGAGATGCCACTTACAAGGAAGTACGCAAATTTAAATACCTGGGCTGTACGGTCACTGATGGCAACACCCGAGAGGAGGAGATTGACATCCGAGTCCAAAATGCGCTACGTTGCAGTGCCGCCTTGCATAAAGTCTTAGTGTCTAGGCTCTTAAGCAGGAGAACTAAGCTACGCATTTACAATACAGTGATTAGACCTATCCTAATGTATGGGTGCGAAGCCTGGACACTAACGGTAAAGGAAGAGGAGAAGCTGCTAGTAGCAGAGAGGAAGGTCTTCCGGAAAATCCTGGGTCCCACGAAAACGGAGGATGGCAGCTGGAGGGTCCGCAAAAACGCTGAAATAGAAGACCTAGTGGCCCAGCCAAACATCATAGGCGAAATCAAAGCTCAACGCCTTCGGTGGCTTGGTCACGTGGAGCGCATGGGAGAAGATAGAGCGGTAAAGAGAGCGTATTTATGTCAACCGAACGGCCGGCGACCTGTCGGCCGCCCCAAATATCGCTGGAAGGATAGAGTGGAGGCAGACATGCGCGAGATCCGTGCCGACAACTGGCAAGAAGCCGCACAGGACCGCGGGAAATGGAGAGCTCTCGTGTCGGAGGCCAAGACCCACTTTGGGTCCCTGCGCCAACGGAGTAAGTAAGTAAGTAAGTAAGTAAGTAAGCATTTTTCGAACAGACTCGTGACTTTTCACTGAAGTAAATAATTTAACGGAGACCAGAAATCCGGAACTAGAAATGTTAAAACATAGTTACTTATAAATATTATTTTCACTCATTGAATACACCTGATGCCCCCGACTTTGTTCAGAAGTGCCTTATAACTGGTATTTTTTTAATAATGGTATTACTATTACAGATATAAAATATTGCATTCTCTCTGTGTATAGTTGCCTATTGTCTATGCTTCAGTTGTCTATGTTGGGCAGTCGTACCTATAGTAAACCCAACTTAAGACTGAAACGAAAGAGGCGCTGTCGGACGCATTTGACATTCATTTGACCAATCATTGCACACTAGTAACTGACAGATGAATGAACACAACGTACTTATGAATGACTTTTCGTTAGTTCCAATTTTTGCCATTTCAGAGATAAGTTGGGCGGACTGTATAGTAGGATTAGTAGGTAGGTAGGGAGTAGGGAGGGTAGGGCCTGGTGTCTGTGTTCCGTGGGTAGGGCCATTTTAACCATAGAGATATTACACTAGAGTGGGTGAGCCATACGGCTGCCCATACATTGCAATCGCCCCCGGTTAGAAAGAGAAACAACGATAACGGTAATTACCTATCTCTCTCCGATCCCGATGAGCCAGAAAGAGAAAGGTGATTACTAAAGATTTCGTCTCTTTTTATCCGAGGTACGCTCTGAAGCCTGGCTTCTGCCCTCTAGTGTAATATCTCTATGATTTTAACTATGGTTGGACATCATAGATAAACGACATAGGTAGGTAACTGACAACATTCTGACAACCAGAGTTGCCCAACTATCGATAGTTGCGCTATCGATAGTTGACCTTGAAAACAAGTAACAATATCGATAGTACTATCGATATTACAGATAGTATCGATAATATTAATATCACAAACTAACTAATACTATTGACGGGATGCAATAGTATCGATACTATCGATAATATTACTTGATAATACTATCAATAATATCGGTAGTATCGATAGTATCGACTATTTTTATATAATACTATCGATATCATAGATACTATCGATACTATCGATAGTATTACTCTTAAACGTATATCGGTCTTCGATAGTATCGATACAATCGATAGTATTGATACTATTGAAGCTAATACTTTCGATACTATCGATACTATTTTTGTATAACAAACTATTGCCGGACATCATACTATCAATAGTATCGATAGTATCGAAACTATCGATACTATCGATAGACTATCGATACTATTTAAATGACGTCAACTATCGATAGTCTATCGATATTCTATCGATAGGCAACTCTACTGACAACACAAGTGGCAGTCAGACATTGACATTGACACTATTGACATTTGACAGTAGATGAGAGAGAAATGTATTGTTGTGTTGCTGTTGCTGATTGAGGATATTAAAATTGTACAGTTTTTGTTTTGATTGTTAGGAAGTTGTTATGAAAAGTTATCGGATTTTTTAATAGCAATATTCGAGTCAGTGTTAAGCAAACATGGAGAATAAGTTTCTTCTCAACAACATCAGGTAATAACTAACGCAATGTAATTTATATAACGCAATAGCAGATTAGAATCTCGTTGACCTCTTTCCCAGCTTTTCTTTGCCTTCGTTTTTATCTGCATCAACAGGCACATATATTATTACTGATAGGGTGACATTACGATACGCAGGATCCAGAGAAACAAAAACAATATGCTTCTTAATATTAATATTTACGTTGTAAGTTGTGAATCAATAAATAACAACCATTTAGAAAGTAACTTGCACTACTCTTAAATGAAAGTACTGGCCTCAATGGCTGACACACAAGCCAGTTTTCATGTGAAGAGTATTGGATGGAAATAAAATATATTATGATATAACCAATGTACTTTTAAGCTATTTCAGTGTAAACAACATGATGGGCTGATTAACTCAGCAAGTTCATACTAAAAAATTTACCCTCTGGTAACTAAACTTCCAATTTGAGTTGTGTAATGGAAAAGGAAGTGGGAATGTTAAAGCAGAAGAGTACTGCTGCATGCTTGTTTAGTATTTTTACAACTAACTGTAACTTTTTACAGTGGTAATAGAATAATGCTTAAGAATTAAGCCTCCTATTCAGAGGGTACAATCCCAGGCATGCACCTCTGACTTTTTAGAGTAATGTGCGTTTTAAGCATATAAATGCCACATGTTCACAAAACTCAACTGTGTTAAGTCTGTCAATCCGCACATGGCTTTAACCATTACATTATTATGATAAGGGGCCTGTGCATAGTAGTGAGCCATGATGGGTTGTGATGATAATTAAAAGAAAATCTTAGATTGGATCAGCATTGTCAACCGTACAATCATTAATTCATAGCTGGCACAATGTACAATAGTACACTACTATAGTACAACAGTACATGGCCTATAGTATAGTACTATAGTAAATGACCATACATCAAACCTTTTATTTGGAACAGTTTTTTTCTTAAAAAGCAGGTGTACTGTTTTTCACCCCCCCTCCCTCATAGCAGATCACACCACAAGATCACATTTGTATGGTAATGCCTTCTTCTTCGGGTAGTGAACACTGGATTAATTTATTTGCCTAAATTGAATTCTCAAAGGTTGTTTGGGAATAGCTGGCAGCTACTAGTGCTCTTATTTAATTTTATTGGGTCAGTTGTAAAAATCCAGAAAATTATTTCAGTTTTATTTGAAAGCTTTTTTTATTATATGCCATGTTTTTTTAATGTCTAATTGTTTCAGAATGGTAACTGTTTGGCCGTTGAGTATGGTTTTGTTAGACCAACATTGTAATTTTTCATCATTATTAATGGCATATAAAGGTTGACTGAGAACTATTATTTTTCATAAAAAATAAACATTAAATAAAAACATATAGCATAGGAGTTCTATGGAGATAAACAAAAAAATCGAGCATAATCAAATTTACTCACGACGTCACGACAGACTAGATATTTGATATAATTATTTATTTATTAGTAATTTGGCAGCTTTAAGGAATCCTATACATCAAAACACTAGACAGATATAGTAAGCATTAAAATCAAACCATTATTTTTATTAGGAATACGAGACTCGAGTCAGTTGGACTTGCATAAATAGAATCGAGTTAGTGTGTACGAATCGATTCTTCCTGACTCGAATATCGGAATCGAGTCCGGCGTACTCGAATCAAAATAAATTAGTATTCGAGTAGGCGAGTTCTAAAGCAGGAATGGAGTCTGACTCGAGTCAAACCGTATACTCGGCACATCGCTATTTGTTACTATCTCAACTACTCGAGTATGTAAATTTTTTATGTGTAAGAGCATTAGGATTCGTTTATAACTTTATACAAACTGATTGAAGTTTGGAAAGTATTTGTTAGTCTAGGACCACAGCATACAAGAAGTGATGATTGTATGCATGCTTTTACATCTATTACAGAAACAAAATATATTACTACATACTTCTAAATTGTTAGATACTTCTAAAACATACTCTGTTTAAGACCTGGATGATAAAAATAAATTTAATTTAAAGAGATACAGTCATGTAAATATTTTTGTTAATAAAATTTTGTCGTAATATAGTAAATATGTAATCTACCATTTTTATTTCATACTAGTAAATCCGCCCTCGCTTCGCTTCGGGAAACCAGTCCCTTCAAAAATCTCTATAAATTTTAACAAATTATGTTATTCCGATGTCTAAGCTATATTACTGCAAAGTTTCATGAAAATCCGTTTAGTAGTTTTTGCGTGAAAGAGCAACAAACACACACACACACACTCACTCACAGACATCCTTACAAACTTTCGCATTTATAATATTAGTAGGAAGTAGGATAGTAGGAAGTAGGATAGTAGGATTTTAATTAAATACACTGACTTAATTGGGGAGACTTATATTTATACCTACTCATCTTGCTTTACTCATCATGCTTGAGTCGCTGATCATATGAAATTCTCACTCCTTGCCAAAACAAAACTAATTGCCTGTGTTCACAGTTCAATTCAGCTTGTAAGCAAAATTTACTAAGGGCATTTTTAGATCCCGCTCAATCTTAAATGTACCTTAATCGCATAGTCTGAAAGCTTGCATTTGATTGCCATGCAATTATTACTAATTCCAGATCGAAAAAGAACAGAGTTATAAGTGGTTGTTGACATAGTATATTATGCATCAATCCTGCCAAGTTTTTTTAATTATACTTATCTCTGCTTAACTGCTTATGCACTGCACAAATAGCTAACTACCTGCATGGTCAACTAACTTCTCCCCTTCAGTGTTATAAGTTACAAAAATCACTTAAGTAACTACGCCGCAACTTAACCATCTCATTTATGTCAGTAACATAATAAAAATAAGTAGTAGACACGTAAATAATGTTCAAGTACAGTATCTGCGGTAGGTATTTAGCAAATGAACTGTTTGCGCCGGTGCAAAGTTCAAAACTTGTCCCTTGACGTAAACGCGAACAAGGGGGAAGGGGGGGGGGCATGTCAAGCGTTGTCACCTACCCAAGTAGGTACTCGTTGCACTCATCAAGCCAGAAGTTAGTAATCAGTCCGTCCAGCTGCTGTAGTCAGTCAGTCAGTCTGTGCGCGAACGTGCTAATGAACGCACGTGCCGCTCCGTTTACTATCCACTCCTTTGTGACGTCGGGGAATGAGAGTTTAAGTTCGCGAGTCCATTGTGTTTGTTCAAAATGAATACGGACAAAGTTATGTGCCTTGCCGGGCCCGTGGATACTAAACCGATCATCTCCGACAGGACGGGGAGTCTGAAAGTCACCATCACTCCAGCACAGCACAAGACCCTCACGCACCTTCCGAAGAGACCGCCGGTGGACCTGGCTTTCAGTGACCTCACGTACAGGGTGCAAGAAGGAAGAAAAAGCAGTGAGTAACCATTTGCCAATTTTGCTTGTTTAGCGCCGTATGAACTATGATCATGTTTCACAATTCGAGTTATGTTCCGTTTAGCAGTAAATATTAACAGTACAGCTGTCGAACGTAAAATTATGCGAATATATTCTTTATCCATCGGTAATCTGACACTATTTTTAATGTAATATTCCTTGTGATGATTCAACAAAAGCATTTATTTTCCGTACATTTCATATCAACTTTATCGCTGTGTCGCGGACCGAATGTTTTTACAAACTCGTAGTAGGTACAAAGAGTGACCTGAGTGACGTAAAGTTTCTTTATTCGTTGTTTAATCCCTTACATTATTTTTGTAGCGTACCTATGCGGAATTACGGATCACGGTTCATCCTCATTGCATTTTAATTCCATTAGGTTTTCAAACTTTTTCACTTTTCACTGGACTTTGAGCTAGTTTGTAATTAGACGTGTTTTCTGACATTGTTGTTTTTAAAATAGGAGATAGTTCATTCAGCGGAGAAAGCAATACAATACAGTAGAGCAAATTGGAGTGGAGATTCTTATTTCCGTGCTTATCTTTAGACTATCGGATCCGACTATCGGAGAGAAAAATCTAACGTCTATTTGGTCCCTAATCTTACAGCAAATATAATTTATGAATTAGAATAATATTTTGTTAAAAGTTCTATATTATTAGTTTCCGTTGTATACTTAATCAGTTCCTCGTTCTCGGTTTATTTAATTTAAGATAGGTACGTTTGTTTTGGCCTTATGGAATCGATTGACTTAATTGAGAGACTTGTTTGAAGTTATTGCCTTGGAATATTTCATGATAACGGATAGTTAATAAGGCAGTTTTGGACTTGAGGATTTTAGCTTATCTGATTATATTTTAGATAGCGAAAAATAATTATTTAAGCTGCAATGAAAATTTATACGTACTTAAAATAAAACTGAAAAAGGGTACAGCAAAAAGAAACTGTAATGTAAAACGAATCTAAAAAAAGTTTGTCTGTTTGTTTACACGCTCATTTCCAGAATGACTGAACTACTTCTATAAGAAATCATTTATCTTAGCAAGGGTTGTTCAGTTTGAAAAACATTTTCTGCTGTGAGAATACAATTTGAAGATCCGAAACACCTCATGTGTAACTCCTGCTTTGGCATGATTGGAAGTTCACGTGAACGAAGTCACGGGCACCAGCTAGTCGTGATGTTTGTATAATACTATAATATAATGTGTTTATAGCACAAAACAAGAATTTCGAGTTGTAGAGGAAACCGGGCATCACGTTGATAATAAAGTTCCCTCGTAACCATGACAAAAACTACGAATACACAAGCAAATGATGACCAGTAGATGTCTTAATGGTTACCTACCATGACGTACAGCGTATAGTTCTGGCTTCGATTCTCAGCCAGGCGAAAATTACATAATAATCATGACTTTAAATTCCTAAAGTAGGTAAGTAAGTAGGTTTTGAGTGTTGTCCATTACACGCGCGATACAAGGAATTTGAGTGTGGAACTGAGTCCTCACACTTTGTTATTTTAAAATCAGTTTTAAAATATACTTACTTAAATCTTTACAAGGAAAATAATCTTGAGAGGCACACACAAGGGTGGAAAACTGGCATTTTTGTGGGTTGCCATTAAAACGAATGATGTCAATGATGAGTTAATAGGTACCATCCGACTGGATGGCTTTAAGTTTGTTGCAAACACTTCAATTTTTTTGAGTACCTATTAACTCATCACTGACACCCATGACTCGAGAACAAATATTTATTTGCCACTAAGATGTCATCATGGGCAGGAATCGAACCCGAGTCCGCTCGTTTTGCAGGCAGAAATAGACAAAAGATTACAGTAGGTAATTATTTGTCTTTTTGCTATTATCTCTACAATTTAAATTTTGCTATTATCTCTACAATTTAAATTGGAGCAATTATGTTTATTGAAATCAAGATGGCTGCAATAAAATAAATGGCTCGGAAAACACGACGAACAATGAAGGAGGATGTGGATAGTCAATTACAGCTATTTATATTGTATTAGGTATTCCTACTACGAAGGTTGGCATATTAATTTTTATTGTGTCTTAGTTTATTTTAGTACTTACCTTACATTAGTAGGTAGGTAGGTATTACCGCGCTTTCTCACTTGTGCGTAGGTCATTCAATTATCCGCCCGAATTTATTATCCGGTTAATACGGATAGTCAAGTTTTTTTCTAAAAAAATCAACCATAGTATGTATTATTTTTACTTTGTTTGTTACCTATAGTGTAACGAATCATAAACCTTTACATTAATTTAGACTTCCTCTCAAAATTATCGAAAATTTGAAGTTATTGTGAAGTGAAGTGAGACACACTTCAACTTCCGGAAATCGAGTTTTCATCAGATATCCACGTTTTGGAATCCTAGGAAACTATTCTGACTAGGTATCCCCGCGATAATCTACATGACTGTGTGTGTAACGTATGTAAACGTATGTAAACGTCTCTTAATTTTTTAAATCGCGGTTGATGGAATTTGAAAGACTTCCAGTGAACTTAGATTTTCTGCAAATTCGACTGAATCGAACATGAAAATAGAAAAATTGTTAAAATGATGTTTATATATGTCAAATAACTTCCAAAATACTGTAACGTTTAGTTCCATAATCTCTCAAATCCGCAGTGCTTAAAAATCGATTGATCTTTTTCTAAGAAATATTTTGAAAAATGTTTTTAAACATTACTGCGAGACTTCGTGTCATATTTTTTTTCCGGGTTGATGCATGAGTTTGCAAAGTGCCGAATATAAGTGCGAAGCAGAAAACCTTTAATTTCGCCGTCACATCCAAATATCTTGGTGCAAAATTCTGTGACTAATCAACCGCGTGTCTATCGCCACAGGTATTGTGTGGATGCTAGAAAATAGAAATAATGTATGTACCTCCACTAATATCTCATCACGATACCTCTGAGAGATTCGGTTTATTGAGAAAGAGATTTTTAATGGAATCAAGGGTAGCAAACAAGCAAACAGCACCACCCTCACGCTGTCACCCATGACAATTGTGTCCGAACAAAGACTAAATTTAGGGACTACAGTTACAAATGATGTTAGAATATTAGTCGGCTAGTTTGTTTATAAGTGTGAGGACTTGAACAGGGACTGTTAGAGGTTCTTAAATCCTTACAGTGTCTAGACGTGAAAAAAAGCTAGTGGTCTTGATGGTATCCTAATGAATGTTCTAAAAGTGTAAACTTAACACGTCTATTCCGCGTTAGTTTCACAACTGGATTATTATCAAAATCCTGGAAGCTTGTTAGCGCGTCGCATGTCTTTAAATAAGGAAGCTTTAACTATCTTAGTAATTATTGGCTAATTTCAATTACCTCGCTACTCTGTAAGATTATGGAGATTATATTTAGTTTGTGTCTTATTGCATGCCAAAAACAAATTACCTTCATAAGGACAATAGGCATAGGCTTACTTAGCCTTTACGGAAGCTCCCGCTTTGTTAATTCCCTGGGCCTTATCCGAACGGCAAAAGACTTCTTGAGCAAACTTTCCTCCACATTGTCGTTTCTTGAAGACTCTGGCCGCCACTCTATTTCTACTACACATCGATGTTCATGCTCTTACCGAACATCGGAATATGCAGAGGACAGCATAGTAGAGACATACTGCCGAGTGCTCCGGACTATATGGATGAAAGACAACCTGAACGAGAGCTCCATATTTCGGATAGTGTTTCAATGGGAAGATACTGAATCTTTTGAATCGTGTCAGATTCAAAGCCATAAAAACACAGGTTATCAGTTTACCGCCAAGAGGAGCTCGTTCGTCTTGGCTTTATACTTTTAAAATGTAACCATATAATGCTTTGACCGCCTTTAGTTGCTGGTAGTTAAAGTTTCCTCGAACCTCAACAATGGGCGGTTCTGATGAACTGTCGTTTTTGGAAGGGGACAACACCAGAGGAGTCGCCATTGCTTCCCAGGCGTAGGCTAAAATAAAAAGGTGGCTTTGAAATTTGATAAAACAATTTTTTGGATCATAATACTATGAAAAATTTGGTAGAAGTTGCAGAGGCAACCTCCAAATAACCAACTAAAGATTTAAAGTACCTATTGTTTTTTCGTAATATAAGCATACAAAATGTCTTTGAATGGTTTAAATATGATTTAAAATTACTATCCGTTTTATCCGAATTATCCGGATAATAAGTCTTCTATTATCCGGATAGTAAATTTCGGCGGATATCCGGATAAATCCTACTTATGCGCAAACTTTCGTACATTGCACAAATTATCACACAAAAACTGCGAAGGTGTTACCTTTATTTGTGGGTTCATGTATTTGGGCAAATGTAACTGAGAGCCATTAAGGTGGGTTACCGCGCTCTTTGTATATTGCACGACTTTTGACAGCTATTAATACTACAAACTTGTCAAAAACTTCGCATAATCACGCGTCCGTCCGCGTCCTACACTTGTTGATTCGCGTATTCGCGCGAATGTAAATAAAAATATACGCCCTTAGATATAGGCAATTGGTGAGGCAGGTAGGGTAGGCACGAAAAGGTAGAGGTAGGTATAAAATATATAAGTAACATTTCACTTTTGCAGATCATAGGAAGTAATTTTTTTATTTAACTATTGACCCGTTCGAATTTCGACCGTCATAAACCTATTCAGTGAAATTCTTCATAAATATGTATGTCAGTGTCACTCATCGTACTTATTTTGAACGCCATCTACGTGATTTCAATCTAATGGTAGTGTGTTTAAAAGTTAGTATTTTCAAAATACAAACTGACCGACAGTCGTTGTCCTGCAACATTTGTATCTCAGTTCTCAATGTCTAAGAGGCGTATTAAAATTCAAAAACATTTGTCACTTTTGAAGTCAGAGCGATGCAACTGCGAAAACCTTATCAAATTTCATTCAGTAGTTTCTGCGATATGTTTGGACAAACATACAGGCAGATAAAAATTCTCAAAATGATATTTTTGGCTTCTATTGGCCCTATGACTATGAAGACCCTGTTTTAATATTTTTCTTTAATATCCTCTATGTATATTAAGTGGGTATATACCTATAGATAGAAAGGATGATTTGATTCAGATGAAAACAATATTGTTTTATCGTTCTCTTGCATTCCGTCCCAAAATTATTATTAATATGTATTGCTATGGTTCACGTTGAATCTGGATTATCCGAACGTAGACTTCAGAGACGACTTGGCACGCATGTTTTCCTCATGTTGATTCACTTCAATTGTAAATGCTACGAATTTGTAAACACCATAATTATGTCTATGTACACATAATATAAGAATCCATAATCTTGAAAGAATTCTTTAAAAAATTCTCTTGTTCCCTTAGCAAAGGATTGGACCAAACATTCTTTGAAACGAAATATAATCCTTACTAATATTATAAATTTGAAAGTGTGTTTGTTTGTTTGTTTGTGACTCTTTCACGTCGCAACATGGCTATTATATCGTATGGTTTATATGTGTGCAATTAGTTAGGAGCGTGGAGAGTGACGTAGGCTACTTTTTACCGCGGAAAAACATCTCATTCCCATGGGAAGATCGATTTTTGTTAGTTGCTAGATATTTAGTTCCGGAGTTGTTAATAGATGGCGTTAGTAAAATTCATTTGCAAGTTCTCACGCTATCAAATACTACTACATGTAATTTACTACATGTAATTTACTTAAGTCATAAGCAAACGTTTTAAGCTACTTTTTAGCTGAGATTCCTACGGGAGCTGGACCTACGCGGCTGTTATCTACGGGTCCCAAAGCGAAGCGCGGGCGGTTCTCTAGTAGATTTATAACTGTGATTAGCTATCTCAGTGATTTAATTGAGGGGCAGCCTACATGATTTAATATGCAGTGACGTAATGATTCGGAAAAATACTTGTTATACACGTTAGTTTGGTAACTTCTGCTGCGGCTACTCGCTTACTAGAATCGGTTTCTAAACATAACACCATGTTATGTATAATCTGTTTTACCAGTATGTACTTTAACATATCTTTTGATGTTAGATTTTGCTGCTAATAACATCTGCCTAATCAAACAATATCAAAAATCTGTTGGCACTTTGGTTGGAACCTGGATTCAGAGAATTCAGAACTGGTCGAAGTCGTCTCATTTGGGTTAGGTTAGATCTATGTCCAGCAATAGACTACAAAATGTTGTCAGATAGATGAAATAAAACCAGAGTTCCAAAATTAGAGTCAAAAATGTCAAAACCTTCGTTTTCTACAAGAAACAGAAATTTTGAAATCTGGCTTCACTTATGAGCACGGGTAGTTAACCCGTATAGGCCTTAAGCATGTAATTGAGCAAGCCTCACTTGGCTGGTATTTTGTTTATTAAATAAATAAGTTAGTAATAATAAGCATGAAATATTTCGTCTCATTGCTTGGATAGTATTTCTACAATAGTTCACAAAGTACTCTTGATGTCAGGGTCGATTTATTTGGCTGCTTCGAGTGCCTACTTATTTAATTAATTTCTTATCGGTTACGCGTTACGTTTCATAAAACTTTGTCATCGCCTTGTTTTTAAGATCAGTGGTGAGTGGTGACTTGTGATTTGTGCGATAGGGTTGCCTATTAGATTAAAAAACATAGTTCGCTCTACTCTAAAGCCTCACATTCACTTTCGCGCGAATACGCGAAACCACAAGCGTAGGATTGATCTTTGCAACGAATTATGCGAAGTTTTTGTCACATTCGTGGTATAAGTAGATGAAAAAGCTGTGACAATCTGTGCAATGTACAAAAGAGGTTCGCGGGCATGTGAATGACCGTTGTAAACCCTCTAGGGTAAACCCGCTTTAGCATCGCTTCGGGAAACTTATTCCTTACCCTTCTTCACTATAAACTTACATATCAATTGATTAAAACAACAGCAGACATTTAGTTATTAGTAATGCTTATTCCATAGCGTAGATATAGTGAAAACCGCACCCAAATCAGCTAAGCCGTTTTAGTGATTAGCGGCCACAAAGGCACATAACTCAGAACATCAAACTAATTATACTTAACTGTTTTCTAAGATTAGCGTTTGTGTTCACTACAAACAGACCATATTTTTAGCTGCCATTGTTTTGGGTTCAACTTTGATGAAAAAGGCCCTCGAAAATTATTTTTCACATTATACGTATCTTTTACGTACGTACAGCGATCAGTAAAATTTTTATGCATAGATAAAAACTTAACAACCCTACGGTTTTTAACCGTAAGTGGATATGGTTGCGTGATACTGTTTTTATGTTAGAGTACTACTTAGGTCATTAGTGTTGTTAGATTCAGTCAAATCACTGTGCTAGTTACCAATTACGTTGCGTGTAAGCTAAGCCTGTTATCCTTCCTGTAGTGCGAGAGGATGTATGAAACATCCGCCTCGCCAATCTTGCCATGGCTTGTATGAAGTTACCTATAACTTAGAGAATACATTGAAGCGCTACTAATTCAGTATTAGATCTTCTTTATTCTTAATCTACTTCATTAAATGTGAAGAATTCGTAATTCACATCACTAATGGCGTGATTGTCTAATGGGCCCTCGATAGCGCGTTTACAAATTCATTTATGCTGGTATCTTTGCTTTTTTTCTTGTCTTCGCTCAGTGACAGTTGTCGTAATAAGCCATTGAGGTGACTACTCGTTAATTAGAAATCTAATTAATCTTAATTAATCGCCAAGAACCAGGTACCTACCCCCACATCGTTAGTTTAGTTAGGGAATATCAAAGATTACCTAGGTGATGATGTTTCTACTGTCAGATTTTGTAGAATGATTTTTGGTTGTGAGTTGTGATATTTTTATAATATATCTACCTAGTTCATATTTTCTAAATAAAACCTTTCTCTTCTCTGTTGAATATGATACATGATTACATAATACTAAAATATTAATGACATGTTAACATTCACAATATGTAGGTATTATAAATACGAAAGTAACTATTTCTTTGTCCGATTGTTTGCTATCTTTTGATGCTTAATCTGCAGAACCAATGTGTATGTAATTGGGTATGGAGATAATTATTGTAGACCCCGGAAAGGATATGGGTTCGTTTACTGGCTGACTGACATAGTGATCTATCAACGCACAGCTCAAACCACTGGACGGATCGGGCTGAACTTTGGCATGCAGGTAGATGTTATGACGTAGGCATCCGCTAAGAAAGGATTTTTCAATATTCATCCCCTACGGGAGTGAAATAGGGGGGTGAAGTTAAACGAATTCCACACGTTCGAAGCCGCGGGCGGAGGCTAGTTTAAGCATAAGATCTCCTCGCGTAGCTAGCTATAAAAAATCTCAGATTTCAACAATCAAGACATCAGAAGTGTTCTTGGTAGTTCATTAAATCTGGGCATATCCTGCTGCTATATATAAAGTTGTGCATGAAACTGGATACTAATGGATGGATCATGAACACAAGTTACAATGCCACCATTGTAAGAATACAACTATTGTATTGCTCGTTGCATTTCCAATACATATTATGTAAAGTAGATAATTTATATTCACAAAATTGAAATTGTTGTATAAATAAGTGTCATCCATATTTCATAAAGGTTTAACAGGTAAAATTTGCTGAATATATAAATGATTATGGGTATGTGTATGATAAGGTTTTCGCTGCTTTAGAAGGAAAATGTTTTGTTTTTTGTTGATGGTTGGTTTGACGTTATCGTATGGCATACAAAATAATGTCGTAAGGCAGCTTCGAAACGGAGTTACCTTAATGATGACATCACTATTGCCACTTTGCGCTGTAGTTTTAAGGATTTCTACGACAAAACTTATGAGGAAAAACGTTAATAAGGTTAACAGACGTATGACGTATTAGGGAGCCGACTAGCGAGACTAGTGAGGAGAAATATTTTATAGTTTAGCTCATATCTGCAGCTTTTCAAATAGTCTAACCGCCGCACTCAGAGTCGTTAATGGTTACTTAACTCGTTCCTTAGTATAGATTTAAAAAAGTTCACTCTCACAGTCAGTTAACGGATCGTTAGTGTCCCTTAATGATCATTAAATTTAAGTAGAGTCGAACTCTTACTTAACTATGTAATGGATGATTTTGACATTTGCGTTTTGAGGTTACTGTGATAAATAAACCATAATTTTATCAGTGAATTAATGAAAATCAGTTGCATTGTAGCACTCATAGCCCGGCGGCTTGCGTCAATCCTAAGCGATCGGCAAAGTTAAGCAACAGCGGGCGCGGTCGGTAGTCGGATGGGTGACCGTTAGTGGCAATAATTTCTTGAGCGCTTCCGTGCTTCGGAGGGCACGTAAAGCCGTCGGTCCCGGTTGTTATCGATTGATAGCAGTCGTTAAGCTATGTCGGAGGCCTTCGGGCGGCTTGAAAACTTTCGACACTGGGTTGGCCACTAACCCCTCCACCAACCCGCATTGGAGCAGCGTGGTGGAGTATGCTCTAAGCCTCCTCAGTAATGAGGAGAGACCCGTGCTCAATAGTGGGCCATTAGTGGGTTGTAGCTTAGCTTTTTTTTAGTTGCATTGTGTTTAAATATTCAAAAAAGTCTGATATGAGTGACTTTATTGAGTTTGTGGAATATGCTAGAAGGTTTAGAGAAGTGGGACAGAGGAGGTATTTACGCGATTATTCAGATAACAGATAGATTATTTTAATTCAGGTAACAAAGACCCATAACATATATACCTTACAGACTAACATACATATAACAATATTAACTTAAAAACTAATTAACATTGTCGCGAAGTGAGATGCGCTTTCGGTGGCTCCCGGTGGTCGTCGACGTCCACGGAACTTCCTGAAGACGACCCCCTTTGGCCACAGCTCCTCCTTCAAAAACGTCCGCAGGTGTTCGGTTGGAACACGCACAACAAAGGAGTTGAAGTTCACTGCGTTGCGCGAGTCCAACTTCTCTACCAGCAACCGGTACTTGGTCATCTTCTCCAAATACTC
This sequence comes from Hesperia comma, assembly GCA_905404135.1. Taxonomy (NCBI): domain Eukaryota; kingdom Metazoa; phylum Arthropoda; class Insecta; order Lepidoptera; family Hesperiidae; genus Hesperia; species Hesperia comma. The sequence goes on along the minus strand of FR990022.1, from coordinate 13,016,055 downwards.
CACGACATCGGACACTTTCGTGGTGTGATGGAGTCGAGAGACGTACACGTAAGACGCTGGAACGGCGGGACGTAGGAGATGGTTCTGTCTTGTCGGTGCTGTGCCACATTGGTTGCGAGTGACAAAGAGGCTTTTTCCTCTTCTTCTTCTCCACTTTAGTGAAGCCGTCTTTGTCCAGCTGGCCAATTTATAATGTAATATAATTTATATTGCCTTTGCCCGGTTAAACAAGAAATGAAATACAAACAAACCTTGGAATTATTATTTACTATTATGACATTGACAATTTACAATGACAACATTGACAACAAGTCTAATTGACAACAGTAAGTGTTCCCATAGAAAAAAAGTGCAAATCATTCTATTTTTTGTTCAATTAAATAGCTATTTCTCATTGTATTTTAGTAAAAACTAACAGTAAAAGAACTGACTTTCAATCATATTCCAATTAATAATGAGTTTAATAGTTTTATACATATTTTTTCGTTGTGAAATACCAATTATTTTTAAGCGTGGCTACACCAATGCCTTATCGAATTGCAATCGATACGGATGCACCGCCCTACGGTTACTTAAATCTATCATTAGCAAATGAACCCTTAAATATTGTTCCTGGGATGAACTGTTAATTAACAGATTTAATGGCAATTAGTTAAGTAATCATTAGGTCTAATTTAATGAACCTTTCTGAGTGCGGCAGTAAGATCCGAATCTAAATCGACATTAACCGGGTTGATAAGAGAATCAAACTTATTTTATAATAAATTTCGTATATTAGAAAATATATTAAAAATGGGTTGACAACAAAAATCCTGGACAGAATATTTTTAATTATTTTTTAAAAAATGATTTTTCATAAAATGTTGCATGATGAAGATAATAATAAAATTTTATACTGGACTTAAAGTATAGAACATATAGAATGTGCAGACGTAGGGTAGACTATTATATACCTGGACGAACTACTGGGTAGACAGGTATAAACAGGTATGTCAATACTAGTTACTTTCACTCGCTTTGATAATAGAAAATAATTTATATCAGCATAAGCGCTGTTTTATTCTGAACACGATGATATAGGGTAGACTGCAAAAAATTCGGTCCTAATAGGGGTATACGAATTTTAAAGATTTCAATTTCAACGCGTCCAGAAATGAGTGACAGACTGACAGAGAGATCCGAGGTAAGTATACCGTGTGATAATAAAGGACCGAACATTGCTGTTGGGTCTGTAAGGATCGTGAATATAAGAAAGTGCGCATGCTCGGTATGTATGTAAACTATATGGAGAGTAGAGGTACCCCTTCTACCCTCCATATTGTAAACAGTGCATGTTATTTTGGAGCAACTGACATATGAATTCAGTATGCGTTATTTCGGAGCAACTGAAAATATGTTGCAAACAAATTCATTAATTAAATACATAATAATCTAATATTTTTGATAGGTGGTTTGCAAATAGTTGGAATCTATAAAACAAATAAATAAATAAATAACGCTACACACTCATAGCTCATAGCCCCACACTAGGATTCCCTGTGTCGTGGGTGTCATGAACAACACAAGACAAGGATACCGCTATCTGTTTTGCCATATTCATAATGACTTCACGTATTTCACGTTAATATAAGTAGTTATTACTCACAATAACCGTAATTAATACACAGGAAATGAAATTTAACCTTTGTCTATAAAAATGCCGATATAAGGTTATTTCTTTGATGTTTTAAATATCTAGATTGAGCGTCGCCCTACAATGAAAACAAAAAACAAGGCAACAATATCAAGCATGTGTGCGTGCAGGCGATGTTTTAAACGTTCGTCTATTGTCTATGTGTGCGTATTGTGTGCGTAATGATATAAAAATTGTGGCTAACAGTTAGCCACTTTTTTGACATGTTTGCGCGGATTCGGTGTTTCATCTAGACTCTAGACATTTAAAACATCAAAGGGTTATTTATACCGTCGCACGAATAAGTTCGGTAGTCGTAAATCAAATTTTTTTGCTGCTTATTACTTTTATTATTATAAGTTTATTCAGCATGACATCGGCACAATTCTCATGTCTTTCTTTTTCTCATTTGCTCATTAAAGTCATTACAGTATTATCTATGCCTAATTATCTTATTTAAATATTCCGACATCGATTTTGGTTACTTCACCATTGCAACCAATTCATTTGAAGTCTTCTTGAATTTAATAAATATTTTCTCTTGCCAGATGTGAAGATGATATTGAAATCAGTCTCGGGGAGACTGCGGTCTGGCGAGCTGACGGCCATAATGGGGCCGTCCGGTGCCGGAAAATCGACTCTGCTGAACATTTTAACAGGATATAAGTAAGTGGGCCCAGTACTTGCCTTGAAACACTCCCAGTAAGTTATTTGCTTGATACGAAGATTTTACTCCGTAGGTCAAATAAGGCTGCAAGGTTTCTTTCGTAATTAATAACTTACCGCCCTTGCATGACATTTCGACTTTGAGGACAGGAAATAAAAGTAGGTACTTAATTATCATTTATTTAATGAAATAAAAGGTTAAGTAAAGTATAAAAGGACTTTCAAGCAATTATAGATACCTATTACCTACATTATAGTTCGAATCTGACGTTTATTAAATGTAAAATTTACCGGAAAGGATGTAAAATTGTTGTAATACTTTGATACTCTTTAAAATGTTGTTACATTACTGATAATATAATTTTATAAATTACTATGGTATGGCCCTAGGCGGATAACACAATAATCTTCACTTTATTTTTATCGTGGACACGTAAGGGATTTACGATTTATGATGGTTGGTATAGTACCTAAGTAGTTAGCATTGCACTGTCACCGTGCGTCAAGGTGGAATGGTCCCGAACGTCCACGTTTTTAATAACAATAGTTTTCGCTGGCGTCGCTATTGTCTTTTGTTTCTACTTTCTCTTCATTTGACAAAAATTGAGACGCAAGACATACTTCACAGTAAAGTCAACATTTCACTTACTGTTACTGTACGTACGCATAGATGTCCTAAATGTTGTCATTCATTCAACTGTGGACCAGTTATGCGGTCGAAAGTAGACCGCAGCTCATTTTATTAAAGTGTGACAGTAATTTATGTTTTACATGTTTATTTTTAATTAATTAATATTTTATGACATAATATCTATATATAGGTAAAAGCGAAAGGTCACTCATCACGAAATATCGAAAACGGCTTGATTTATAAACATGAAATTTGGCAAGGAAATAGTTTATAGTAGACGTTAGCTAAAAACGGATTTTGGCATTTTCCATTTCTACGGAGGTAAAAAAGGGATGAAAATTTGTTTGTTAATCAATTAAAAGTAGATACCTGTAAGTATAAGGTACATATAAATTTTATATTCCTTAACTTCTCATCAGGAATATTTACATTTTCGCTATCGCCTTTTATTTAAATGCATTATAACCCTCATCTGCTAAATGCAAATGGAAATAATAGCCGATCCACTTTTGGAACCCGGATGTTATTTTATTTGAATAATAGATTCGTACGCTGTGGACAAGGTTTCAAAGATAAGGATGAAATTTTATCACAATTAGATAAAACTGATAATGTAAGCAATTAAGCTCTCCATGAGTCCTGTATGTCGTATGTATGTTATGACGAAACGATTTATTCGTGTCGGTAATCAGTGTATTTACTATAGAAAGTACATTTCTAACGTTTTCCCGTAGAACTTTGTTTATATAATTGCTTTATCTTCGTCAATAAAATAATCAAATTATTTAATGTGTTATGGTAGCCATTGACGATGCGTCAATTTGGAGTGCCTCCGAATGAAAGACTTCCATTTGGAAGTGCCTCCATACATTTAGAAGCATTCCAAATGGACGTATCGTCAACGGCTTTCAAAATTTCAAAGATTTCCTTTGGAGGTAATTCCATATAGATGTCTTCCATTTGGAAGCATTTGTTGGTATCAAGCATCAAATCTTTGAAGTTACCAACTGTATAATTATCGTTTAATGCCTTCGTCTCGTCTCGAAAGATTTCTACGTACTGTAACGCCTTTTTTTTTGTAATTAGGTGTAGCCTCTAGGTGCCCTAAGTAATTAAAAAAAAATTAAGTAAACACCGACCTGATAACCTCATATGTTGGGTCGCAATTTCCGATAACACTGCTGCAACGCTATTGTTAATTGGTTTACCCATCTCTTTGCATTCTTTTTGGCATAGTAGAATTTCACTTGCACCATTTTATCTTGTTTATATACAAGTTTTCACATATTTTTAACCTCAAAATTTGATAAACAAACTGGTGTAATTGTCAAATCAATCTGATGTAATTGGCAAGTCAATATCTGTCAAATGACTCTGTTCAGTGACGCTGAGTGGCGCTAGTGTCGGGATTGATTGTCGATGGCTTGGCTACTCATTCACTTGAAAAAGTATTATTACAGAATAATTGTAGAAATTTCTGTCCTAACTAATTACCTTGTAGGCGTTCTTATTTTAATTAGTTTTCATTTTTTAGGAGGTCTAAGGATTTAAACCTTTTAGTGGATTAATTGAGGTTCCTCTAGGTCTATGTGAGGGTCTATGGAACTAGGTTTTAATTTTCGGACGAATGACCTTGATCTTGACAGCTGGCTCTGTGTATAGCGAGATTAAGAAATTCGGATGTTTATTTGGAAGAAAGTGGAAATGTTTTGGTCAAGAAAGCTGGACTTGACTGATTCCTGCTGTCTGTGTACAGTGACCATCGAGTGCGTTTTTAGTGTTATTAATCTGTACCACATTGAAGCAAGGAATGAATGGGTGAATATGTACTGGGAGTGGGGTCTTGGTTCAGCGACTGGTTTTGAACGTGAGGAGCGTGGCTTCGTTCTTTCCATTTTCGAGCGGCGAGCGAAGCGGACCTCAGAGCTGGGAGAAGCCTGGGACCTACCTAAGTGCGCTGGGTGCCGAGTCTGGGAAGTCAGGAATACTCTGCGGGCAACGCCGCGGGCTTTGGCTGCGAATTTCGGAGCTGTACGTGCAAATTACGTGCGAATTGCGCGTCCAGTTGGCCGCTGCAAGCGGGCTGTCGGGGTCGACCACGTAAGTAGTTGATGTCTTGTTTCGTGGCAATTTTACCCATCGGTATTTAGTGAATTCGAGGTTATGTAGTATATCGTTCCTTGCAGTTGGGATTGGCTGAACGAAATAGAAAACCGGCAGACGGGACCTCGCTCCTCGTGCCGACCACGTGCTTTCGTGCCTCCAGTAGGGTATGTTTCCATGCCTTCACTTCTTTCATAACCTCTCGTTTTATTATCACTCTCTCTTACTGTAGATTTTAAATATCACATGGGGAAATTATTGAAAACGTAGTATTTCACGTATAACCTAAGCCGTTGAACTGTTAGGTCCCCCGGCTTTGTACTTTTAACCTTTTGTTAGACAGCGAAAGAGTATTAATTAATTTATTCATTCCTTGCATTGTCAAATTAACCTTAAATTATCGAAATTGAACTCAGACCTAGTAAATTCACTCCGCTCCGGGATTTATTGTAAGATTCCTTTTCTTTTTTTTTTACTAAGGGAGGTGATGATTCACTTCTTTAGTATATAGTTATTATTATATGTTAATAATTGCCCTCCGGACAGATAGCGTTGCCGTCCGCTAATAATATCTAGTTATTCCATAATGTGTAACTTCTAACTTAACTATATACTATTGTCTTTAATACATTATACCTAACGGCTACTAGGTATTGGAATATAAATGAACTTAACTATATACTATTGTCTTTAATACATTATACCTAACGGCTACTAGGTATTGGAATATAAATGAACTTAACTATATACTATTGTCTTTAATACATTATACCTAACGGCTACTAGGTATTGGAACGTAAATGAACTTAACTATATACTATTGTCTTTAATACATTATACCTAACGGCTGCTAGGTATTGGAATATACATAAATGTTTAAGTTTTGCTGTTTGTGTTCTTAAATGCATAATCTTTTAAATAATTATTATCATGAACCATGAACTCCTTATTGCTATATACAAGTGTAAGCGGTGTCTGCCTAATTAGGTATTATCATTTTTAACTATAAGGTGTAACTTAGACAGGATATCCCTATTCAGCTGTGCATTAATTATTTGTAAACACTTGAGGTGACACATGTTGTTTTGTGTACGCTTCAGGAGGCGGTTCTGTGCGGGCTGTGCACCCCCTGGTGGCTGGTGGACAGATTGGACACGGGGTTAAGCTGGCTCCTGCGGCGGCTTTGGCTGAGCCGACTTTTATTTTTAATTTTATTTAATATAAATTCTTTATTTTTGGGTGTTGGTTAAAAAGCCGAGGGCCAGTAACCGAGTGCCAAGCGCAGCCTAGAGCTACTATCCTATACCTACTGTCTTATACCTATACCTATACCTACTCTCTTATACCTATACCTATACCTACTATCTTATACTTATACCTATACCTATACCTATACCTACTATCTTATACCTATACCTATACCTACTCTCTTATACCTATACCTATACCTACTATCTTATACCTAAACCTATACCTACTATCTTATACCTAAACCTATACCTACTATCTTATACCTAAACCTATTAGTTTCTAATAATAATACCGCACATATTGTTAAAGTCACAAGCGAGCCAATAGTCCAATCTATATCTTACCCGGGTGTACTGTAGTCCCCAAAGAAACTAAATCTTATTATTAACTTAAACATTAATCTAAGTATTAACCTAACTTTTTGTCAACCTTAATCTAAGTCTTGGTCTTTAATCTCGTCTGGAATTTTCATCTTTATCTAATACAACGTGTAACCACTATATTACACTATAGCAAAATAAACATTTTGAATAAGGCCTTATATTTTTTCTTTATTGTTACACCCAACTCGATAGGGACTTAAATTTTTTTAATTGCAATGGCGACCTTGACCGGACGCTAAGTAGAACCTGAAAATATAATATTACAATGGCGACCGTGACAGGACGTCAAGTAGTAGCTTAAATTTTAATATTACAATGGCGACCGTGACAGGACATTTATTGGCTTCGCGGGTGTAACCTCCGTTACTGGTCTGTTGCTCACTAGCGGATTGTTGACTTTACAATTATTGTGCTTCTCCCTTTTGCTGTGCTCGGTTGCTGCCCTACGGTGTTTATTTTTTTTTAAGCTGCCATCTGAGTCTGATACTCTGGCACTTGGTGTTTAATCTTAAGTCTAAATTTATTAAGTACTATTAAGTATCATTAAGTAAGTTGCCCGGATACGATTACTGCTGATTGTTATACCTAACTGTAAAACATTATGGAAGAACGTCCTATCCGTTTTCATTTGTTAAAGAAAGACGAACTACAATACGAGGTAGCTATCCGCGATGGGGTCCCAGAGGGTACTGTAGAGCGTTTGCGAACCCAAATAAAGTCTTTAGCTAAAGAAATTCCGACTGATCAAGTAAGTTTCTTTGAGGGTGATGTAAGGCCGGAGCTTAAAACTATCGCGTCGAAGCTTACCGAACTGGAGGAAATCTGTAACTCTAAAAATTTCCTTTTAAAGAAATTATACCGTATCGAGGCGCTGGGGAACCACTTGTTCCATAGGTTGAGTAGGGTAGAGCCTGAGGAGGAAGAGGATAAGGCTTGGAAAGAGGATCTTGATAATCGCCTACTGACTGTCTTACAGCAATTGGATAGGATTATGCACACCTTCACAAGTAGTGTTGATTTTAAACCCAAGGTCGCTGACGTCGCAGAGGAGTTTGTCCACTCTGGAGGACAGATGGCGATGGCGCAGCCGGTCGTGACGTGTGATCGCTCTGCTACAGTACAATCATTAAATATTAAGTTTAACGGTAAGGGCTGTGTTCAGTCGTTTTTGGAACGGGTGGAAGAAATTTGCGCTTCACGAAATATCTCCCTTGAGAAGTTGTATAAGTCGGCTGTAGAACTTTTTGTAGATGAGGCTCTATACTGGTATCGTAGTGTTAAGTCGGAGGTGTCCAATTGGGATCAATTAAGAGCTTTGTTGTTGGAGGAGTACTTACCCTACGACTACGAGCACCGTTTACTCAAGGAAATTCGTTCTAGGACGCAGGGTCCGGATGAATCGATAACAGTGTACTTAAGCATAATGCAAAACTATTTCTCCCGACTTAAGAAGCCCCTGGACGACGCTGAAAAATTAAACATAATATTATACAATATTAGGCCGTTCTACTCTACACAGCTGGCGCTTTGCGAAGTGAGGACGTGGTCCGACTTAAAGTCGCGTTGCAGGTTGTTAGAAGCTGCGAAGCAGAGGGCGGAAAATTTCACCGAACCTCCTAGGAGTACGGCGAACGTAGTGGTCCCCGAGCTGGCCTATAAAGGAAAGGCGACTCGTCCGCGTTGTGATGCTGTCAATAGGGTAGAGAAGGTGGACAAGTTTTGTGTTCGTTGCCGGGTCAAGGACCATACACTCCTAGAGTGCAAGGCCCCTAAGGTGAAAGTTTGCTTCCGCTGTGGTGAGAAGGGCGTAACTGCGGCGGACTGTCCTAAATGTGTCGAGCCTAAACCCACACCTACACCTGTATCTTCTGTTCGGGTACAGCAGAGTAACTCTGTTACTCGTACCTCTTCCACAGAGTGGCGTGAGTGGTGTAACCACGTCCACTCTATCTTCAATTCTAAACCTTTAGTGAAGCCTGAAGTCTGTGTCACCAGTAAGGAGTGTGAGGATGGTCGTCCTTACCTTAACGTTGAGATTTGTGGTTTAAATAGTTGCGGTCTTCTGGACTCGTTCGGAGATTTCGATTATAGGAGGCGCTGCTATAGACAAGTATTCTGAATTTTGTGAGGTCCAAAAGTCAGACTCTGTTTGTTCGGTGGTTACTGCCAACGGATCTACTTCCCCTGTCAAAGGATTTATTTTCTTACCTGTGATAGTAAATGATAGGTTACGGGTTATTCAATTTTATCTTGTTCCTGATATGGAAACAAGATTAATTTTCGGGATAAATTTCTGGAAAGCTTTCCAGATTGCGCCAGACATATTGCGTCTGACGTCGCGGTCGATGGAAGAGGTTAGTAGGAAACCTCAAGGAGCGGTAGCTCCACGTAAAGGAAGCACTGTCTGTTCTGACGCTCTCTACATAGAGCGCCAGAGCATAAATAGTACGGTGCGTGAACGTCGCTCGTTATTGAACGACGTCGATGTTTTTACAAGTAAGACGCGAGTTCCTAAAGAACGGAGGTCGCATAGGGTTCCTAAGGGAGTTGTTATTCCTTCGGATAGTCCTTTAGTTAGTAAGAATGTTTGTCGCAGGCCCACACAGTGTGCTAGCGTCAGGTCAGCTGGTTCACTGATTACGCCTCGACGAACTACTAGTGGTAGGAAAAATATTTTTTCAGGCGAGCTGCTGCGGCCGTCTGAAAAACAAAGGATGTCTTATTGTTTAGGTACTGGCTGGAGGAAGAGAACTTCTTCAGCGAGTTCTGCTTTTCATAATTTTATGTCTTGTAGTGATGCTAGGCGCTGGGGGCCAGCGTGAATTTTACTCTCTTTTGTCGCAAAATTCTGGCGAGTAGGGGGGTACTGTAACGCCTTTTTTTTTGTAATTAGGTGTAGCCTCTAGGTGCCCTAAGTAATTAAAAAAAAATTAAGTAAACACCGACCTGATAACCTCATATGTTGGGTCGCAATTTCCGATAACACTGCTGCAACGCTATTGTTAATTGGTTTACCCATCTCTTTGCATTCTTTTTGGCATAGTAGAATTTCACTTGCACCATTTTATCTTGTTTATATACAAGTTTTCACATATTTTTAACCTCAAAATTTGATAAACAAACTGGTGTAATTGTCAAATCAATCTGATGTAATTGGCAAGTCAATATCTGTCAAATGACTCTGTTCAGTGACGCTGAGTGGCGCTAGTGTCGGGATTGATTGTCGATGGCTTGGCTACTCATTCACTTGAAAAAGTATTATTACAGAATAATTGTAGAAATTTCTGTCCTAACTAATTACCTTGTAGGCGTTCTTATTTTAATTAGTTTTCATTTTTTAGGAGGTCTAAGGATTTAAACCTTTTAGTGGATTAATTGAGGTTCCTCTAGGTCTATGTGAGGGTCTATGGAACTAGGTTTTAATTTTCGGACGAATGACCTTGATCTTGACAGCTGGCTCTGTGTATAGCGAGATTAAGAAATTCGGATGTTTATTTGGAAGAAAGTGGAAATGTTTTGGTCAAGAAAGCTGGACTTGACTGATTCCTGCTGTCTGTGTACAGTGACCATCGAGTGCGTTTTTAGTGTTATTAATCTGTACCACATTGAAGCAAGGAATGAATGGGTGAATATGTACTGGGAGTGGGGTCTTGGTTCAGCGACTGGTTTTGAACGTGAGGAGCGTGGCTTCGTTCTTTCCATTTTCGAGCGGCGAGCGAAGCGGACCTCAGAGCTGGGAGAAGCCTGGGACCTACCTAAGTGCGCTGGGTGCCGAGTCTGGGAAGTCAGGAATACTCTGCGGGCAACGCCGCGGGCTTTGGCTGCGAATTTCGGAGCTGTACGTGCAAATTACGTGCGAATTGCGCGTCCAGTTGGCCGCTGCAAGCGGGCTGTCGGGGTCGACCACGTAAGTAGTTGATGTCTTGTTTCGTGGCAATTTTACCCATCGGTATTTAGTGAATTCGAGGTTATGTAGTATATCGTTCCTTGCAGTTGGGATTGGCTGAACGAAATAGAAAACCGGCAGACGGGACCTCGCTCCTCGTGCCGACCACGTGCTTTCGTGCCTCCAGTAGGGTATGTTTCCATGCCTTCACTTCTTTCATAACCTCTCGTTTTATTATCACTCTCTCTTACTGTAGATTTTAAATATCACATGGGGAAATTATTGAAAACGTAGTATTTCACGTATAACCTAAGCCGTTGAACTGTTAGGTCCCCCGGCTTTGTACTTTTAACCTTTTGTTAGACAGCGAAAGAGTATTAATTAATTTATTCATCCTTTTCATTGTCAAATTAACCTTAAATTATCGAAATTGAACTCAGACCTAGTAAATTCACTCCGCTCCGGGATTTATTGTAAGATTCCTTTTCTTTTTTTTTTACTAAGGGAGGTGATGATTCACTTCTTTAGTATATAGTTATTATTATATGTTAATAATTGCCCTCCGGACAGATAGCGTTGCCGTCCGCTAATAATATCTAGTTATTCCATAATGTGTAACTTCTAACTTAACTATATACTATTGTCTTTAATACATTATACCTAACGGCTACTAGGTATTGGAATATAAATGAACTTAACTATATACTATTGTCTTTAATACATTATACCTAACGGCTACTAGGTATTGGAATATAAATGAACTTAACTATATACTATTGTCTTTAATACATTATACCTAACGGCTACTAGGTATTGGAACGTAAATGAACTTAACTATATACTATTGTCTTTAATACATTATACCTAACGGCTGCTAGGTATTGGAATATACATAAATGTTTAAGTTTTGCTGTTTGTGTTCTTAAATGCATAATCTTTTAAATAATTATTATCATGAACCATGAACTCCTTATTGCTATATACAAGTGTAAGCGGTGTCTGCCTAATTAGGTATTATCATTTTTAACTATAAGGTGTAACTTAGACAGGATATCCCTATTCAGCTGTGCATTAATTATTTGTAAACACTTGAGGTGACACATGTTGTTTTGTGTACGCTTCAGGAGGCGGTTCTGTGCGGGCTGTGCACCCCCTGGTGGCTGGTGGACAGATTGGACACGGGGTTAAGCTGGCTCCTGCGGCGGCTTTGGCTGAGCCGACTTTTATTTTTAATTTTATTTAATATAAATTCTTTATTTTTGGGTGTTGGTTAAAAAGCCGAGGGCCAGTAACCGAGTGCCAAGCGCAGCCTAGAGCTACTATCCTATACCTACTGTCTTATACCTATACCTATACCTACTCTCTTATACCTATACCTATACCTACTATCTTATACTTATACCTATACCTATACCTATACCTACTATCTTATACCTATACCTATACCTACTCTCTTATACCTATACCTATACCTACTATCTTATACCTAAACCTATACCTACTATCTTATACCTAAACCTATACCTACTATCTTATACCTAAACCTATTAGTTTCTAATAATAATACCGCACATATTGTTAAAGTCACAAGCGAGCCAATAGTCCAATCTATATCTTACCCGGGTGTACTGTAGTCCCCAAAGAAACTAAATCTTATTATTAACTTAAACATTAATCTAAGTATTAACCTAACTTTTTGTCAACCTTAATCTAAGTCTTGGTCTTTAATCTCGTCTGGAATTTTCATCTTTATCTAATACAACGTGTAACCACTATATTACACTATAGCAAAATAAACATTTTGAATAAGGCCTTATATTTTTTCTTTATTGTTACACCCAACTCGATAGGGACTTAAATTTTTTTAATTGCAATGGCGACCTTGACCGGACGCTAAGTAGAACCTGAAAATATAATATTACAATGGCGACCGTGACAGGACGTCAAGTAGTAGCTTAAATTTTAATATTACAGTACCATACGTCAAGTGCATTACGAAATCTAGTGGACTATGCTAAATATGTCGGTTTTGCTTTGCGTCACACGAAAACGCAAACATTTCGTGTTGCAGCACCGTTGGTAGTTTTCAAAGAATATTTATTAAAACGATATTTACGAATATAAACAGCCAAAGACATTATAATTATTAAAATAGTAGCTGACCCGGCAGACGTCATGCAACATGTTATGTTATTAAATGGACGCTCTGTCGCTCTCAGTAAATGGACTATTGAACACAAAAAGATTTTTTCAATTCGAGCCAGTAGTTCCTGATCTTAGCGCGTTCAAAAAAACAAACTTACGCCGTATAATATTATAATATTTATGTGTATAATATTTGTACCACAAGCATAAACCTGACTTATAATAAAAGTAATGAGGGTTGTATTACTTCAAGCGTAATACAAAGGATTGAAATACTTGTTATTTTAATCCACTATAAAATTTGCGTCATCATAATTATTTATTCTGTTAAGTGTTTTGTTGCCTTCAATGTTTTTTGATGACCAAACACTGACCAGTAATTTGTTTTAATATTACGTCTTGTGTTTCATACATCTTTCTAACGTGTGTAATATCGGAAATACAAAATTTTATCTTTATCATATCGTATATGCGAGCAGCACCGGGTGGTACATTTGGAGTCACTTTTGACCCCTTCATAACTCAAAAACTATTTGACATTAACGTGTTGAATTAGGTGTACTGAATTTCGACATTATCGCCACATCCTCGTCTTTGTGTGATTGCTTTAAGTTTTTCTTATAGCTGCCAAAGTATTGAATATATTAAACAAGTCGGTGTTTGGTAAATAAAGATTTTTCCGTTTGTTTGTGTTATACATACACACTACCGGCGACCTTCACCGTATTACTACTACTATACTATTGTGCCACCATCATTAAATTCCTTATTTATTTCACTTTCCTTAATTCTGTTTTACTGAAAACGTTATGTTAAGTTTCATCATAAAATGTCTCATCACACATGTACACAATTATCGATCCTTAGAATTGTCTACTATCAGTTTTAATGCGTGTCTTTTTCTGGTGTTAATTTTAATTACACCAATAAAATTACAAGTCAATTTTAAAAATCAGCACGTTAGGTTCATACAAAGACTTCTTTTTGCAAATCACTTGGTCTGACGCTTGATTGTGTTCATTTATCTCCCGGGGTGACCTTAGTTCATTGACACGCATGAAACTTTAATACATGCTTTTGTTATTATTATTGTTGTACTTTTGAACTATTTCTTTATTTATAAATAGTATTGACCTACTTAGCAATTTATTCCTTGCGTGGTTTCTGTCGAGTAGTAGTAGTTTTTAAATTCTGTTTATTTAAAAGGAAAATTATCACGAAGTATCAACATTGTTAATTTAATTATTGAAGTATGTATTCTTAAGTGACGTATCGTGATTAATACAAATCATGGCATTTTAATTTGTTGCACTACCTGAGGCATTCAAATTAAAAATGCGGACATCGTAGTCTGATTATGTACTTGTATATAGATAGATAGAGATGCATGTTATTCTGTAGTGCTATCAATTGCCTCTTTTGGCCCAACATCAACCCCTTGGAGCCCTTGGACTTAACCATATTTACGATTTTCCAGATCCTATTTAAGTTAAATAATTTAACCCATCGTTTGACGACAGCACAACAAGTATTATTTTTCCACTTGGTCAACTTGCAAACGGCTATTTTTTATACTACACTCATATTAATTATTCTTTATTTTTTATAATTGTCTTTAAGTTGGTTATTGAACCTTTGAATTTTTTTATCTCTTTAGCCCTTTTTCTTATTGTTGCTGTCATTTTCTTCCACCATTTTGTTGGATAAGCCCAATTTTCGAATGTCGTCTCTCTATACAAGTTTTGTGAACTTGTGTACTAAGTGTTATGTTTTGAATTCTGTTCTTCAAATAAGATTTTTATTACCTGACCTAACAATTGATTTTGATATTCTTCGACCTTGCTTGCTACTTTCCTCCGCACATGTAAGTGTTGTAAATTCTGCGTCGGAAAGCATACGCAGCTTCACGACCTTTTGCGTATTGGGCTCGGCGTGAGTCGTGCATTGTTGCAAAACGACTCGGGAACATTCCTTTACTATGTTTTCTATAATCACGTTATCAAACATGTGTTTACAATTTTCGTAACGGTTAACTATTACCTGCACGGTTCGTGAATGAACTATCGAACCGGATCCTTGTTATCGTATCTGTGCGCTAATCGAAGTGGGTCACGCGGCCAATTTGTGGAGTGCAGTGCGTCTAATTAGAGCGAGCTGATGAGTAATTTAACTGTTTAGTAAGAAAATTGCTGTAGGTATATCGCAATTTTATTGTCTGTAAACGAAGGTTGAAGATAAAACACAGTGAATTGGTAGGAATAATGATAAACATGACCCAAGCAAAAATTAAAAAAATATTATTATAAACAAAAAACCCGACTGCTTACAAAAGAACTCATAAGAAAGTGGTGACAAACGTAGTACTTGTGATAAATATTTTTTTACCCGTAGGTAACAGTATTTTTTGTCCCCGCCTGCAGCACCATGAAGTATTTTATGTTGATATTCCATTGTGACACTTGTTTTTTTCTTTTGAGTTCTTTTGTAAGCAGTCGGGTTTTTTATTTTTATAATAGGTAATATTTTTATTTCAGACTTTTTAGTGTTTTCGCCGAAAATTTCTACTTTTTGGGATGGTTTTTGACAATTTGTGTTAAAACGTGTGCTTAAACATTATATGATATATATATTTTTGAAAAGGTCTTTTCACGATCTTTCATTTGATACCCAATATTGCTTAGATAAGAAAAAACTCAAGATTATCCTTTCTTTTTCTTCCACTTTCGGGCGCAATTTTGATAATTCATATAGCCTACTAGCTGTCCCGGCGAACTTCATTCCGCCAAACATTCAATGACGGAGCAAATTTACAATAAAATTAATACAAATAGATAAATGTTACTTCTATTGAGTTTTGCGTAAAAAACAAAAACATTATAAATACCTTGAAAGTTGGATTAAATCCTGGTTCTTCAATAATGTCTGACCCATATGAAGTGATTTGGAAACAACCATTGCATTTTTGGGTGTTGGCTAGAAAATGTCGTGATTCGAGTGGTTCGGTACTTTATTACATAGTACTAGAGAACCGCCCGCGCTTCGCTTCGGGACCCGTAGGTAACAGCCGCGAAGGTCCCGCTCCCGTAGGAATTTAGGCTAAAAAGTAGCCTACTACTCGCTCTCTTCACTCCACCCTGTCTGAGGTGTGTAGAGCCCTCGGGACAGTTAGTTCCCCTTTGGGGGTGTCTCTCGCGGCCCGTTAAAACGGACCGGTTCTTGGGCTGGGCCCTAAGGCCCTTGGTATCCATCTGTGGTTAAGCAATAGGTCAAGTCCGGTGAGTGGTGGCCTTTTTACAGGCCACAGAGTCTTAAACGGGATGGGGTTCATCTTCGCGCCGCCCAGGCGATCGAGGCCCTACCGGGTGAATCCCGCTGGTGGGAAGCCCAGCAGGAGCCGATCAGCGCCGGGCGACGACTTACAAAGCCCCAGTATCAGTCAGTGCTAGGCCCGTCCCGCGCAACCAGCAAGTCGCGCGGGAAGGCCCAGCGGTCCGGTGGAAGGGTGTGGAGCGGCGCCAGGTCCTGCAGATGCGGGAACCGCGACGCGTCGACACGCCCGAACATGTTGCGTGCCAATCTCTCGATGAAGTCGTCCAGGCTCTCGACTCGAAGGTCCCTCTGGTCCGCTGGCACTATCCTGTTGGCTGAGCAACTTGCGGACATCAGTCAACAGGATAGTGCCAGCGGGCGGGCGGTACACTGAATACAGCCGGAGCGGGGAGTTCTCGAGGCAGAGCTAAAGTAGCCTATTACATTTACCTATGACTTAAGTAAATTACATGTAGTATTTGATAGCGTAATTCAGAACTTGCAAATGATTTTATTACCGCCATCTATTAACAACTCCGAAAATAAATATCTAGCAACTAACAAAACATGGATCTTCCCATGAGAATGGGATGTTTTTCCGCGGTAAAAAGTAGCCTACGTCACTCTCCACCCTCCTAACTATCCCCACACACATAAACCTTACCATATAATAGCTTTGTTGCGACGTGAAAGCGTCACAAACAAACAAACAAACAAACAAACACACTTTCACATTTATAATATTAGTAAGGATCTCAATGGTGGTACGCCGCGAAGCAGTGAATGCAATGGTTCAGGTTGTGGTGTCAATAATGGTAGGTAACTTCACTTTGCCAATCGAGCCGTTCCACAGGCCGCCTCACTTTGCTCTTGGGACTGGTCACTTGGTCACAGCATTTTTAGTTAGTAAAATAATATATCAATGCAAAAAGACTTGTTCTATTAGTACACACAAATCAATGTTTTTCGTTTTGTTATTTTCAAACAAAACAAACCATAGTTGACATGACGTGCGTTGTCAGTTGTGTTTCGCTAAAGTAAACAATCTTGGTTGCCATGACAATTTTGTAAATAGTGTTGGTTGCCATGCCGACGCTGTCACTGTACGTCAAAAATGTCGTGGATTTAATTTTAAATATGCAAAATTAAATGTATATTTTTCAATATTTCTGAGAGATTTTATTAATATTTTTTTCCGTAAGAACCTTCTCCTAATAATAACATATACAACAAAAAAGAATTAGTGAAATCGGTCCAGCCATTCACGCGTGATGCCGTGACCAAGGAAAATGGGTTTCATTTTTATATATGACGAGTGACGACTTCCCCGTTCCACTTTGACACCTTCACAATAATATGACACAGACTTCTTGGGTTGTCATTTATTCTCTTAAACTACACGTTTACCAGCACGATTCGTTACTCATAATGGCTTTGAATGATTTCATATCATTTATCATCGAAATATTTCTCGCCAATGTTTCGTAAACTTAGGTTATGTTTCCATGAACCGGCAAACTGTCATTCATGACTTATTATCATCTAGTTCTTCAGGATTCTTTATCTCACTTCTGATGACGAGTCAGAAGGTCGAGCTGGTTGTTCTTTACCATGATTTCGTACTATTTTACTCTGTGTAATGTGTAACTTCCTTCCAAGTAGGTACTCTTGTCAAACTATGCAATGTGGGCTTCTTTCGTCAGGACGTCAACTCAGGATATCAAATGAAACACAGGGTTGAGCCATCACGTAACCAACTTCTTTATTCAATGATCTCTTGGCTCAATATGAATACTCGGTTTGGGTTTGTTTTCGTATTGACTGTATTTACTTTGCGATATTACGATATTGATTTATCGATCGAATCCACTCGCACTCGCGGTCATACATTATTAATCCACAACTTTCGAGATTCACGGCATTACAATTAAGAAGGAATCTTTACAATAACAAGATACCGGCGCGATATCAATTCCTTTCCATTATTTTTCCTCTAATGACAGCTCCCCCGCGCCACAGAGTACTTATCGATCCGCTATCGATCCGCGCATACCACAGACTAAATAGCATCATGGATTTACTATCTCCGACATATACATACATATATAGATGACACTAACACAGTTCTGACGAATTCAACGATACCTCATATGTCGAAATCCGTTCAACCGTTTGGGCTGTGGGGCCCGACAAATAAATGGACATACATACAAACATACATACATACATATACACTCGAAAAACATAACCCTCCTTCTGACGCAGTCGGGTAAAAAGAAAATAAATTAGTTCCTCTCACCGCCGATTGTGGCGCTGTTCTCCTCCCTTTTATAGGTACAGTCCTACAAGCACAGACATAGTAACCCTACAAGCATCTTTTGGCGCGTGCGTGACAGAGACAGCGCCTTACAGGTAAGGTAAATTGTAAGGTGCTGTCTCTGTCACCCAACGCGCCAAAAGATGCTTGTAGAACTATACGGTTAGATGTCTTGCTTTTGTTGTAGGTAGTTTAATGGCGGATTTTCAGTGAATTTCGAAAGCGCATCGAAAACAATGTTATGCTTGGAATGGCTTTGATTAAGGAAGAATGCATTATTCAAAATGGTTCAGAAAAGTAAATAAAAAAAACCATAATTATTTTAAGTTTCCGAATGAACTACCGGTAATGGAATTTAGTATTAAAACTCATCTAAACTAATTGTCTCTTGTACTTTGGATAAATTACAGTCCATTAACAATCACGTTTGTTCGACCTGCTGTGGTTTTCCTTGTCTTTAATGAGACGGACCTTGCGTTGGTTAAATTGCGAGGTAGAATGCACTGACGACAAGGTTGCTTTTTTAACCCCCTTTTTGCCTAGAAACATTTTTGTGGAGAGGGTATGTAACAGTGACCTTTCTCTTGTAACCCTCCCTTTTTGCTTATAATCCTTCTCGAAACAGTTACGATGTGTTTGGGTAAAGATAACTCACTCTTTATCGATCTACTTACAATGCGTCAACGTAGCGCTATCGTAGCTTATCAATCATCAAGGGAGTATTTGATTGTAGTAATAGTATCGTCTCTTGCATACAATATTATGAGTTCACATGAGTTCTGCATGAAATTAACTGTTTCTAAACTTAAGTATTTCTCGTATTATACCGGTATGTACTTAATTTAACCTGAAATAAAATAACTTAATAAGCGTTATGAAGTCGTTATGTGTTGTATTAGATAAACTGTCTGTTTAGAGGTTATTATTTTGAATTATAGGCAATGTCATACATTGTATTGTGTGTGTTTTTTCTGTCATTCACATTAACGTGCTTGAGGCAATTGGCATAACATAACGCGCATGACGTCATGATTATTTATCTAATGAGAAAATGTTGCTACTACCTTTGTAGCCAACCTTCAATGACTACAGTCATATGAATTTGAAGTTGATTTCGGATGGTTTGGAGTCATACAATTAGGGGTGTATTAGCTGTCAGATACCAGCGAACCATCTTGAACATACAGTTTTGTACTTAACAGATTAGTTTGGAGTCGAGGATGAATTGACTTCGACCCCGAAAAATAACTTCTTAATAAAATATTTGTGTAAGATAATAATTAATATATTATTTTATTCTGCATAGTCTTCTCAAGTGTGTTGCACGCTTCGATAATTTAATGATCTTCTGCGTGGCATCTTTATAACTCTCAATTTTGAATTCTATTAGTATTCATATAAGATCTAGTCGAGTTTGTCTTAACACTATTTTAATTAGGTACCCTATTAATACGGCTACGTGGTTGCTTCGTGTGGTATCTGCCATTTCTGTCTTAACATGTTTCCTCAATAGGCTATTTTAAATACTTACTCATGTCTGTTTTATTCCTTTTGTGTTTCTTTTTCTTAAATATTATTCTGTATTTCTTAACCAAGGGGTTATACAGTTTACTAGTGACGATGATATTATACGAGTACGGTAAAAAGATGAATGTTAGTGTTCCATGATGGGTACTCATGTGTTGTCTTGTGGGGTATCCAAGGCCTAGTGTGGGGAGTCCTAGTGTGGGGTTCAGGTTCTATACGAAGTTCGCGGTAGATGTGAAATTCGTTTTAATGTCAACATACCCAAATGTCAGATTTCGCTTCAGTGATTAAGGTTTATTGTAGATTGGCGGCGAGAATTTAAAATGCCGTAAGTAAATTTTGCTTACAAGCTAAATTAAATTGTGAGCCCAGTTAATACTTACATTTGTATTTTGCGGGGCAAGGCATTTCCATATTGTTGGCGACTCAAACTCTATTAAAGTATTAAATACTTTCTTCTCTTAGCCAACAAACAAACAGATGTGCTACCTGATGACAAGTGGTAACCGTTGCGTTGAATTGTTTTTGAAAGAAGGATTTGCCGTGAAACAAAGCGTTGGCTTTCAATTTCTCTGATATAACAGATCAAGTTCTCTACTCTTTGCTGCCTCTTTATGGCCGTATGGCCAAACATAAGCTTTACATTGAGTCACCAAAGAAAATTATTTTTGGTTACTGTCTTATTTCATAAAACACTAGCGACCCGCCCCGGCTTCGCACGGATGCAATAACTATTTAATGGATGTTATCACTACATAGTATAAAACAAAGTCGCTTTCTCCTTCCCTTTGTGTCCTTAAATCTTTAAAAGTACGCAACGGATTTTGATGCGGTTTTTTTAATAGATAGAGTGATTCAAGAGGAAGGTTTATATGTATAATAACATCCATTAAATAGTTATTGCACCCGTGCGAAGCCGGGGCGGGTCGCTAGTTATACTTACATATAAACCTTCCTCTTGAATCACTCTATCTATTAAAAAAAACCTTATCAAAATCCATTGCGTAGTTTTAAAGATTTAAGGACACAAAGGGACAGAGAAAGCGACTTTGTTTTATACTATGTAGTGATAATGGCAACACAGAATATCATGCAATGCACGGATATTTATCGGTTTGATATTTTTACTAGATAATTATGGTACTTACATAGATTCAAGAACATAATATAGTAACACACACGCGAAGGCATACACACCCAGGCACACACATCACATGCATACGAGCACGCAATATTTTTTTGATTTGTTTCATGAAATTATACAGCGGTGCCCTTGAACCCAACTGTACGACTGTACGTATTATATATTTTTCCTTACTAAAATTGTGGCCCATAATTAGGCAATTTGGTATAAATCCAGCTGGTGAGGATTTAAATTTTACGAGTAGGTATAAAACAGGCTTATTTTTTATCTGACTGTTCTCAAAACTGAGCAGGTATGTATAATATGTTGGCGCGGTATTTACAACATTCTACATTCTATACATACATTAAAAGAAACTGATCGGTGTTTGGTTTGTATATGGAAGATATTTGTGAAAATTATTAATTGCGGGTTTTATTACATTTAACTGGACTTAACTATCCTAGTTCCGATCTGATTTTTGTTCTGGGTCGGTCACAGATGTCTGGTACGGCAGTGGAACATGGACATATAATTTTACTAGAGAACCGCCCGCGCTTCGCTTCGGGACCCGTAGGTAACAGTCGCGAAGGTCCCGCTCCCGTAGGAATCTCGGCTAAATAGTAGCCTATTATATGATATATTGGAACATCAGATATCACATTTGCCTATGACATAAGTAAATTTTACATGTAGTATTTGATAGCGTGATTCAGAACTTGCAAATGAATTTTACTAACGCCATCTATTAACAACACCCGGAACTAAATATCTAGCAACTAACAAAACATCGATCTTCCCATGGGAATGAGATGTTTTTCCGCGGTAAAAAGTAGCCTACGTCACTCTCCACCCTCTTAACTATCCCCACACACATAAACCATTGAAAGAGTCACAAACAAACAAACAAAGACACTTTCACATTTATAATATTAGTATGGATTAAACATAAACTCATATAGGTACTTTGGCAAATTTTCTTTCAGACGTGATGTTCGGATGTGCTTTCAAATGATCTTGGTTTGTGCCGTTTAAATATGACATTTCGATATGGTTACGAATAAAAAAATATTTATTGTAAAATGGGTTTTTGCTAGTGTGCGTAGGTGCGTACTAAGGTAGAGTCCACATCGTTCTTCGTGTTAGGTTAGGTTGGAAACTATGTACCTACATAATAGGTTTGAAGGGACGTTTCTCGTTATAGTTTTTGTTCATAAAAAATGACAACATTATGCTGTAATATTATTTGATTGGAAGTTAATTGCTAACTGCAACACTTAAGTAGGTGTACGCTTTACTTTGTTACAGACGTTACAGTTAATGATCAAGTGTCACGAGATCTTTTACCCTTTGGATTCCAGCGAAGTGAACGTACTATGGCATTCTTGACATGAATTCATGTCGTTGGAGTTTAATGAATAACCACTTTGCTACTTTAATACTAGTGAAGTTTTACACGGACATGTTTCAATAATTTTATGTATTGGTTTTAATTTTTCAGTGTAAGGTAGCTTGCCGTTCCTCGTCGTCAACTAAATAATGAACTTGGCTGTACTTAATCCTTTTAAAAATGTTAGCTGTGGCGGTCATTTACATTGTAATTTTTTCCTTATGATATGGCCTTCCCAGGGGCTGAAGTCCGTAATATAATCATTATTGAGTTAAAGGAAGATATGAACTTGCATGATTTGAACACATTTTTTAACTCTTGTGTGTCTGACACTATTCTTCTTTAAATACCTAACTCACACAAGAAGTGTGCAGTAATTAATATTGAAAAACGTATCTATAACCGAAAATACCAAAGCCCGTTAATAGCTTGCTACCAGAGAAATAAATTGAAGAAAACAAAAATTTTGATGAAAAGAGAAATTTGTATTCAACTTCTTTACTTTATTTAGCTCATTTGTACACTGTTCTGTAATGTGAGTATTTCCCGACGCATTTTAATTTCCCGATGTGTTAATGCAATGTGTACTGCACATGTGTAATGCACTTTAACTATTTAAACATTGTAAATTGTAACTCCTGTTGAACCTACTTATAATATATAGGCACCCGTCAAGGCATGCTACTCACGTCGGACGGTCGCAACCTCAACCTTTATTCTACAATGACAATCCATGAACTTCACTTGGTTCCTGACTTCCATTTTAGTGATCAAAAGTCGCTTCATTTGAAGGCGAAGGACATGCACGTTAACTATTTAAACTGTTGCCATTTTATTACGTTGAAACAATAATTAAATCTGAGGAAGTGAATTATTGTAGTTTTTCTCAACGTTAATATAGCATTTTGTTGGTCTTATTACAGAACACAACGTCCTTGCAGAAATGGTACGGGTTGTTGTAAATTAAACTAGTTTTTTATTCATGTTAATAATTTTTTTTTAGAATACAAGTTTATATTGCTTGTTATTTTACATGTTGAAGAGATCCGGAAATATGGCAAGAAGTAAGTAGGTATTCTAAGAGCAACCCGCCTTTTCTATGTACCTAACTATCTTTTTAGGATAAATAATATGATAGGCATCTTGTATAATCCTCTGTTTTTAATCATGTAGAAAAACAGATTAATTTAATTGGTCTTATACGAGTATATAACTAAAGATAAATATAGAATTTATACATAATAATATAGATATGTTACGTAGGTGCACACAACATTAATGTAACTTGTAACTATGGATTGGAATGAGCATTACGAAACGTTTATTCGTATTATTATTATTTAATCGTTAGCTACCACCGCGTACACCACGAGGAATCCACGTGAATGTTACGTCACTACGCGGCGCCTAGACTCCGTTTCTGTAATGAATAAGTTCTTAGAGCGTGTGTGTTTATAAAGATAAAAAAACTTAATAAGGATGCTTTTATCTTACCCACATTCACATTGGATGGCTTGGCTACTTGAATTTTCCTATGATCTAGACACGCGGGAGCGTATCAAGCCAAGTTATTATAGTGAACTTTATAAGTAAAATATCGGTAATAAGTAGGTATGTCCGTCCTATTATTAAAATATGGTTTGAGAAATATTCTGACCTTCATTAGATTACCAAAGATTTGTTCAATTGAAAAATTGCTACAGCCAAACTACGCGTGGGTAAGATTTGTGCCTAATTGCCAATTTATTTTTGATGAGCAAAATAATTTTTATCCACGCGCTCTCTGAGGTATACCTATGGGTATATCTCTTTAACCAGGGATGGGTTACATTACAGATTACAGGTAATAATTTCATTACGTACGTTTCTTTGAAATCTAAATCATGATTATGGATAGTGATTACATTGGAGCCCCGGAAATGTCCCCGCCAAAGCATTCCATCTTTTCTCGAAAGGCGCTCGTAAGGTTTTTTTTTCGGAATCACCAAGTACGTCCTACACAATTGAATCCTTAAATCATGATTACATTTTGTTCTCTGTTTATAACCCAGCATGAAGTAAATCCTATATCCGTAGGACGTCTTAAATCTTTGCGTACCTACATCTTACATGACGGTACAGCGGTACACTAAGGCCGCTCACACACATTCGCGCGAATACAAGAACCCTGAATAGTAGGACGGACGTTGTTGTGTTTTCTGCGACTATTCGTCCAATGTACAAACGTTCGCGCGCATGTGAGTGACCGTTGTAACAGGGATCGTTGATACCTGTGTTAGAAATACCCTTATGTATTGAAGAGGTACTCCACACCGTCTCGATTCCGGTTTTTGGTACATTGCACCACTTCTGCAGCGTTAATATAATGTAACCGGTCTTATATTAAGCAAGCGCATAATATGACACGTAAGGTCAAGATCATACAATAGGTACTTAACAAGTGTGGATTTCATTTAACTTAACACTTAAAATTATTAAATTCCTTATGTTGCAAATAATATTAATGCTTCTAATTAGTGTTATAAAGCTAACTATAGATGTTCTTGCATGTTGGTGGCATGCTGGTTGGTGGTAATGGCCAGGAAATTAAAAAGCAGACTAATGTTTTTTTAAGGAATTAAGGTACCAAACGAGCAGACAGCACCACACCTAAGACAAAACACAAACAGGGACAAGGGTTGTTAGTTCAGTTAGTAGACAGCTTTAGAACATTAGTTGGTAAGACTGTTAGTGATAGTTAGCCCTGTGGTTAGTTACAGTCCATTTAGTTGTAAGCTTGTAAGTAAGAGTCTCATCTTAATGGGGTTACAGAAGTGTGTCTATCCTTGAGGACCAATATGGTCGCCTCTAGAAAAGTGTAACTGGTTCCACTCCTTTCTAACCGAAACATGTTAGAAATGGATATCTATGAAAGGAATACTGTCTACTTTTTCGAGTAGACACTATGGCATTTACTCCACGAATTCAAACTTAAGCCTTTGTCCCCAGGACTTCAGGTATGGAGGGTAGCATCACAGTTAATGGCATGGAGCGCAACCTCTCCAGCTTCCGGAAGCTGTCCTGCTACATCATGCAAGACAACCAGTTGCACGGCAACCTCACTGTGGAAGAGGCCATGGTGGTGGCTACGTCTTTGAAGCTGCCCAGCGCCACCACCAGGGCTGATAAGGAAGAAGTGGTGAGTTTATTATTGTAAATTGTAAGTGATTCGGTCGCAGTGTATGTGTTTTTTTGCAATAGTTAAATAGTGCAGATATGAAATTAAGATAAAAAAGGTATAGGTATGGAGCACACCACGATTTCGTTGCCATTCATGACAACTGTGACTGACTTAGACTAAGACTAATAGGGGCTGGGATGGTTAGTCCATCTAGTAGACGCGTAGACGGTGTAAAAATATTAGTAGGTTAATTCGTTAGTAGTTATTGGCACTGAGGTAGGGACTGATGTTATTTTTATTATTTGTAGTTTCTGAATGGTTAATTGAGATTTGATTATGTTTCTTTTCTAGATTCACGAGATTCTTGAAACCCTGGGTCTGTCGGAGCACCATAAAACAATGACATCAAACTTATCAGGTGGTCAGAAGAAGCGGCTCTCGATAGCCCTTGAGCTGGTGAACAACCCTCCCATCATGTTTTTCGACGAGCCCACATCGGGTCTGGACAGTTCCTCTTGTTTCCAATGTATCTCGCTGCTGAAGACCTTGGCCAGGGGTGGTAGGACCATCATCTGCACCATACACCAGCCGTCTGCCAGGCTATTTGAAATGTTCGACCATCTGTACACGTTGGCCGATGGTCAGTGCGTGTACCAGGGCAGCACAGGAAGATTAGGTATGTTTTATATGTCAAAGAGTATTAGATACTTTGCACAAATTACAAGTCGGAATATAGATTTAAGTTGTTGGTTTATTTGAGGCGAATAAAAGAATCTGTATTTTTTATCCTAATATTATGAAGCTGAAGAGTTTGTTTGTTTGAACGCGATAATCTCAGAAACTATTGGTTCGATTTGAAAAAAATTTGCGCTGAAAATTAAGTCCTTTTATCGAAGACTACGTTAGGCTATAAAATATCATCCAACATTAATAGCGGGGCATTAAAGAGAAAAATGTTGCAAAAATTGGAAAAAGTTTATTGTAAACGTAACGAACAAATTTTCTGATGCGAAGCGAGGGCGTCGACTAGTAATAAAAAAAACTTTACTTATTCAAACAGCTTTGATTATATACACGTCTAGATTCCGCAATTCAAACAAAATGTCACTCAAAAAACGTCCTCAGTTTTCCGACATGTGTGAGTACCGCTCGTGTACTTATTGTAAGTGCACTGTCAAGGTGTGCGTGTGTAAGGGATGCCTGCTTCAAATTGTTCACATACCTATTTTTTCCCTATGATCTTTGCAAATTAAGGTTGAACAGAATAGGTTAAAAAGTTATTGTTTTGTATTAGTCTTAGGTATATTTATTTTATTTTATGTAAATTAACAAAATTCTACAAAAAGTAGAAAAAATAATAAAGTAACTGGTATTAAAAAATTAAAAAACATGACAGGAATTGAAATTATTGTTTATTTATATTTTATGGTGTAGCGCAGCTCAGGACATCAGGAACTCAAGGGCTTGTCGAAGAATACCAAAGGAAAAATATTAGGGTAATATTAGGGTAAATATTATAAGTAATAATAATTATAATATTATTCTAAGGTTTAATTATTACCCCTTAGAATTACCCCTTAGTTTACAGTTTTAGTTAAATAATGTATGTACTCAAAATGACAGAAAATAATAAAAAGTAAATGGGAAAAAGGAAATAATAAGTAAATAGATTTCAACATTCATCTCTTTGTGTTTGTTTTTGGAACACTTTTATTGCTAGGCCACGATGTCTGATCTCTAAATATGGTGACATCTTATTTGCAAATATTTTTCTATAATAAGTTTTAACAGGCTTTTTTGATGAAGTTGACAATAATCACCAATATTTTTAAAATAAGTAGGTATGATCGACAAACTGTCAATGACATTCTTATATTGTTCATCTAGTAGCCGACGCCGACCAAAACATTCGAGTCTGGAATGTCGGGATAATGCTGCCTAAGGGCGCATTCAAGTAGAGAGACTGTCAGCCAGCTCCTGCTTATACAAGCTTGCTTTATGTGGAGGTTATCTCGACGGACCAGTACCGATAAGCGCTGGCAGATCAGCGTCGGTAACCAGCGTTCTACATGAATGCGCCCTAAGACGGAATGCATAATAAAGTCAATTTTTTGATGAAATAAATACTGTCGTGTTTAAATAAACATAACTTAATATATTAATATAAATAAACTTTACCTAATTAGTATTAACATACACTGACGTTTAGATAGATTGGAAATGCGAAAGAGCAAAACATATGATACGCGTATGGCAGAGCGAGATAGATAGACGAAACCAATTTTTAGACGGCATAGCGGGCTTAGCGGGCACTTGTCAAAAATTGTTCCTCAATTTTCTCAAAATACTTAATTTAGTTTTTACATTTCTGTGTGGAATAATGTCTTTTGTAGTCTTAATTAGTGATGGTTACTTGTGCGGTACCTGGATGTGACTCCTCTAGATATAAAAACCACCAGGAAGGCGTGGCGCTCGGCGGTGACATTGACTGCGGGCGATTCATTTTTGGTTTCGTCCAAGTGATACAATTGCCGATCTTTAGTTATATAATAAATCTATGGTATTAACTTATTAGGTTAACTTTATTTACAGGATTTTATAATTTAATACTTATTTGTAATTTATCTCCCGTAAATTCGGCGAATCCCCTAGTAATAAACAGGCAACACTCGCTAATCAGAATATAACGAAATAAAAAATCATGTTTTCTTTAAACTTTGTGATTTATTTAAAAAGCTTACTTATGAAGAGTAATCTTTTTGTTATTACAAGGTTTTTCCACATAATTGCGAAACAATTTCATTGCACAAACCGGCATAATTTATGTTTTTTCGGGAGCACTTTGTCGCTAAGCAACACAAATGACACTGACCTACGTATCAAGCAAGTCTAACAAATTTGTTGGACTTTATAGGAGCCGTTCGGTAGAGCCGATTGCGGAATCTAGACCGTGTATATAATCAAAGTCAAACAGACAGGTAATAATGATATCTGCATTGATAATATCCAAGCAATAGACATGCCAACGTTAAATTGCGATGTAAATTACAATAAACATTGCCCTCGGAATTTCAGTGCGACATCCGTTTTTTGTTTGTATTTCGGGGAATTGCAATAAACTTATCAAAGGAAGGAATCTCTTTATAAATGTTTTAACAGCGATATAAGTATTTATCAATGCTATCGGCCAACGAACCGTAAATTTTACTTCATATTATACAGTATTTTATTTGCACTTGTATATCATTTAGTCACTCTATATTAGATATCACTTAATTTATATGACAATTTGGTGTTTGGGTCTTTCCTTAAATGAATTATAAGGTTTGCCTACACCGGCTAAATATTTAATTGACAGGAAAGTAGATATGCGCGCGCCAAAAGTCATGTTCTCAAATTCCCGTGATTAGTCATTATTATTATAGTCCCTGTATAGTCCTGATTATTCAGTCTTTCAGTGATGTCATTGAAACGGATCAAAGAGTGCTATTTTTCTATAACGTAATGCATCTACATAAAAGTTTTAAAATACGAGCAATTCTTTATATTATATAGTGGACCCGGCAGGCATCGTCCTGCAACATAATATACATGTATTATTAAGTAGATGCCGTCGCTTTGCTTTCGGAGACTTATTGATCCGCTCCTTTTGGTCGTGTTTGGTGATGTTATATAGCCTATAGCTATGGCCTTCCTTAATAAATGGACTATTCAAATAGGACCAGTAGTTCCTGAGATTACGCATTCAAACGAACAAACAAACAAACAAACAAACTCTTCCGCTTTATATTATTATAGTATAGAAGTATAGAATAGATAAATAGATTTGGAAGGAAATGTGAATCATTTCCTTATATGTAAAGTCAGATGCCTTTGGCAATAAACTTTAAGTATTCAGGATTTGAAATGAACATTGAATAACTATACAATTAAGACACATATAATATATACGTATATTTGTCATGTATGATGAGCATCGATCATAAGAAACTTGCATTGAATCAGGCAACAATATATTTATTCAGCACATTCACAATGTATTGATGCGTTTAGTATAATTATTCATTACATGTAGTAATGACTGGCTGCGCGCCATATTTTACATCTCGATTATATTTTAAGGATGTGGTCGAATGAGTCAATAGCTCATAAATTACAATTGATGTTCTTTCTTTCAAGCTTTTTGAATTCCCAAAGTTTGTATGTATGTTGTCATCTTATCTTGCAAACTCAATTAGAACTTTTTCTTCTGATTCTATGGACTTGATATTTCACATAATTATTGCTTTAGTTCTAGTAACAATACAATTTTATCATAAGCATGGTGGTACACTACTGTGATTAGTACTAAGTACTAATTATATCTATAAGTTTAGTGTAGACAAAAATTCCGTTATCGTGATAAAAGATGTTTTTAGTTTTTCAAAACGATTTATTTATTATCAATTGTTATTAGTTGGTCTTGTCATTGAAAAAAGACAACGTAAAACCCATTGTTTTCAATTATCGTGACATAAAGAAGCATAAACCACGATAGTTTATTACTCTTGCACTTTAGACTTGGACTCAGATGACATAATGTAATAATTGGATTATATATAAGCTACATATGATAATATGTAATGTATATGAATAAGATTATTAGTAATAAGACCTAATACGAGTACTACGATCCTTACGGAGTTACTATACTAGTATCCTTAGTATTGAAGTTGCCTTGGACAACAAACAATATAAATACTTACATTCCCTACATTCAGCATTCAAATTCCCGCTTTGATAGAAATACATACATAGGTCCCTGTTTTGTTAAGACAACTCAAGGTTTTCTTCGATAATTAAAAACTATTATGAAGAGTGACATAGAGTACATTCTATCCAGAGAACTTTAACTGCAAATCGGAGAGTAAAAGGTATACATAATATGAAACTAAATAAAATGGAGGACCTGTGTGGTGCAATGGTTACCATGCCGGATGGCCGTTTAAAGGGTCCTGGGCTAGATTCCCAGCCAGGCGGAAGTTTGAATGATGAGTTTAAATTTCCTCTCTTTGTTTTTGTGTGTGTCCTTGTTTTGTGTGTGGTTCAACACCCACGACACGGGTAATCTTAGTGTGGGTTTACGGATGTTATTTATTTATTTAATTTCTGTATGCAGTGGAATGGCTTGGCAACCTCGATCTTCAGTGCCCATCGTACCACAACCCAGCCTCGTTCATCATTGAGGTATCGTGCGGGGAGTACGGCGACAACACTGGCAAGCTGGTGCGGGCTATAGATAATGGGAAACACGACATCAGGTGAGCAATCCATTTTGGACTTTATTGTGGACGCGTAGAGCTTATAATCAAAAAAGGTTAATCGCCAACTTGTGCTCAAAAGAGAGTAAGCATACAAAATACTTTAAGACAATATTGAACTTTATTATCAGGATGGCTAGGGTTAAATTATCGAAATAGTTAAGTATTATAATGCTGGCTTTCAACATAATTTGAGTACAAACCATTTCCAGAAACGTATTATTGCTACATTAGACTAATAACGTTAGCCGATAGTTAACAGGAAACATGCGAACTGCACGCAAATTAAACCTTACGGCTCGAACTTAAGGTATAAATTCATTAGAAATGTAACATCACTTAAATCCTATTGATATGTAGAATTTTATCAGCAGTAATGAAATGACGACGCTGTGATTTCACTATTATGTTAAGTCAATTGTAGGTCAATAAATGACTATTTAATTGGAAGTAGAATTGTTTACAAAAATGTGTATACTTATATTCCGTTTGAATTCGATCTGAAATTCGTTATTATTGCATGGAACACAAATGCCAGCGTTCCGACAACGCGATTAAGGTACATTTAAAATTGACGGCGTTATCTAAAATGTCCTTAGCAAATTTTTCTGACAAGCTAAATTAAACTGTGAGCACAGGTAAATAAATTTGGTTTTGGCATTGAGTGGCAATTCCATATGCTCGGCGACTTAACTAGGTATATGTAGAACATTCTGAATCTTTATTTAAGTTTATAGCTCCATAGTTTTGCTGGGTACATACCAAATAACTAGATAAGCTAATGTCGGATATCCAAACACTGTGCACTGAAGCTTCGAAACGCATAAAATGATTACCTACGTAGTACGAAATGAAAACGCAACAAATGCCACTATATTAATATTTCAATATGTAATACTTGCTTGAAAAAATAAAATGATTTTGCAGTTTGAAACTAGTCTGACATTGCTACATCCTTTCAGAGTATCTAGCTAAGAATAATATTTTACATGTATGTACATAATTATCTGAGCAATAAATGTCTTGTGTATTCAGTATTAGTATTCAATTTCCTCTCTGAAGTGTATAGACAACTCACCAAGACACTACATGCATTGCATCATTGAAGACAGTTAATTATGTTGAATGAAATCGATCATGAAATTGTTGCATGTGTAATCGGATTGCGATATCAGAAGCTAGAGGTTAGCTGGATAAAAAGTATTATCGGCGGTGATAAGGATTACCACTCGTTAAGCGTTACTAATTGATAGTGTAATAAATACAAAATTCGTTTTAAACGTGTGAAGGCGGATAGCAATTGTAAGACGATCCCTGCTCAGTGTTAGGTGTCAAACACACAAAGCCGCTATCTATGAGTGCCTGCGTGCAATATTTATTTATAACTTTTTGCGATCCTCCCCCCTTCATGAATTACTTAGGTGAAATTGGTTTACGATTAGGAAATCTTTATAGTGACTGATAACTGATGGCTGAGTTGAAATTTAATTTGCAGATAACATTATAAAGTAGGGTTTTGTTCACGTGCGCAGGATTTATTTTTCTCGAATTTGTGTCACCCAGAGCTGATTACCTCTATCGCCCCCTACACTGATTACGCTAGTAGTGAGTCACCCCATGGCTGGTCAGCTATGCTTGAGCCAGATTTCAAACGATTGATATTCTTATATTTCCATGTTTCTTGGTCCATATTGCAATGCCTATTGTGAAATTACTAATTACAAGGTAGGTTCTCTGATTCTTTGCTTGTTTGTAGGCTGTAGGTATACTTACTTAATAATCTGCAAAGTCAAATAATTAAATCGTGTAGGTATTTACACGTATATGAGAGGGAGAGATATGTTTTTCGCATTTACCACTGTTTCGCTAAGGTGCCTTTAAATGTGGAATTTTTTTATTGTACGTTTATTTTTTGTGAAGAAGAAACAGCCCAGAAAACCTCTTTGGCACATCTTTTGAAGACAATACTTATCACTAAATATAAACTAAACATACTAACTTAGCGGAGAAATAATTGCAGATGTCTATTTTCAAGGATTTGCAAGAAGTTACCGTCTAATTCTATTTCTGTTCCAAAAAAGTTACCGTCTAATTCTACTTCAATGTTCTAAAGAAGTTACCGTGTAATTCTTCTTCAATATTCCAAAGAAGTTACCGTTTAATTCTTCTTCCATGTTCTAAAGAAGCTACCGTCTAATTCTTCTTCGTTTACTTTCATATTCTAAAGAAGTTGCCGTCTCATTCTACTTCAATGTTCTAAAGAAGTTACCGTGTAATTCTTCTTCAATATTCCAAAGAAGTTACCGTTTAATTCTTCTTCCATGTTCTAAAGAAGTTACCGTCTAAATTTCTTCTTCATTTATGTTCTAAAGAAGTTACCGCCTAATTCTTCTTGAATGTTTCAAAGAAGTTACCGTCTAATTCCTCTTTTCCAGAACGGGCATGCCGTTCCCGAAGCTGCCGGAGCTGAACAACAAGAAGGACATGGAGGCCTCGCTGAAGGTCGAGTGGAACAAGAACGACCTGGCGCAGGTCCAGGAGAAGTTCGGGGAGGCCTCGCCCGTGCCCAACGGCGCCAACGGGACCAGCAACCTGCAGAACGGGATACTGCAGTATGCTGCTAATGAGATCGCTAAGGGGAAAGGTTGGTTACAGTTCACTAGCTTGAAAATATTTTTTGAGTAAATCTGTATTATTTCATGGTGGTGATAATAGGTTTATTGAGGACTAGGGAGATGCCCCGAAGGCAATGCAATGAAATGAAGGTATACAGTACATAGCATATGTTACTCACAAATAACGTAGCATTTTCACAGTAAAAGAATGTTTGGAATCGGTCCAAAAGTTTTTGAATAAATTGGTTACAAACTTTTACAATATCAAAATTTATTTATAGAATTAGATAGTATAGATAACCTGCTCTATCTTTGCTTCGAGAAACCTTAGTCAATATAAAATTGCACTAAAATATGAATTTATTGCGATAATTCAGCATGTTGCCATGTACCAATCATCTAAATCAGTTTAGTAGTTTCCGCCTGATTGTACAGACGAACAAATTATTTAAATTATTATCCTATAAAATACAATAAAAGTCCCATACATCGTCATATCCTATGTGTAATAGATGCGATAAGTTAATACAAGCTCTGAGTGTTAGGTTATAACGGATCGCGAATGTGCGCTTGCCCCGCGATATCTCGGTTCAAAGGTGGCTGTGTATCTTCCTGTTTGTATACTGCGTTAGTTGGTGAAGATAACTAATTATATACTATTTTGTTTATTATATAATTAACGTTCAATGTGAAATATATAATTATACTACGAATCGAATGTGTCCTTGCGGGATGATTATGTAGTAAATTTTAAATGATCTGGACTATACCTAAGACATTGAATTTTCTTGGTAGACCTCGATAATAGCGCCACCTAACGGGTTCATTTGTGAATCTAAATCGTCGAGAGATTCACACGCAACACATTTCAGGATCATTGATCGAACCGTTTAGAAATTTAGTGACATGTAACATGAAAAGAAGAATCATACTAATATAAACGGAGATAATCATGCTTATGTAATGATTAGTTTACCAGGTGGGGCGATTTGAATTAAGTCATTTCCTTAGCGAATTTATCGTCAATTTGAGAAATTGAAAGATGTATCATCCTCTTAGAAATACAGGTATTTTAACTATTTCCAGATACAGTTAGGTACTTCAAATTACTGTACAGTGTACAGTCGGCGTTGACCCTCGTCTTAACCCCGATTGTTTTAACGATTCGATGGTACGTGACAAAAAAAAAAATACTTGCAACACGTGTAAGTGGTATCTATACATTATGTGTTTATGAATTGTTTTAAATATGCAATTTTAATATTTTATTTTAAAAGAAAAATCTCGTGAAACTTAGGTTACACACTTGACGATTTTGACGATGACCAGTTTTTTCCTATTATATTTCGTTCGTCACTGCGATACTTAGTTATCCGTGTCTTTTGGGAACATTGCATAGTCTACAACTGAAAATATTATTGGCCTTGAGTTAAATACTCGGCAATAATAATTGGCAGGGCATAGCTGTTTTCCTCTATGCTGAGGAGGCCTAGATTCTAGAACATACTTAACCTGGTTGCTCTAGGACGGATTGGTGAAGAGTTAAGTGGCCAAACCAAAACTGCTATGTAACAACGACAACCGTAACTGATGGCTTTACATGCCCTCCGAATCACGCAATCGCTTGGAGAATATTTGCTACTAGTTGTCATCCTTCCGATTATTTATCGAACGCGTCCGTTGACGTTTATTCGGTTAATTGCTCAGAATCGTCATAAGCGACAGGGCTATGACTGCTTTAATCAATCGAGAATTTTATTGTCAATATTTGATGAGTCTCTAACCCTTGCCTATGATTTTAAAACTCGAAATGGATGTGATTTAAATATTATTTTAGTTGCATGAAAGTAGGCTTATCTATAAGTCTGGTTTTAGTACAATAATGTAAATTATATTTTAATCTGCAGTTTAAATAACCGTTGCAAACTTGATATAACCACAAAAAATCGAATGTTATTTTCTTCCATGTTTATTAGTTTATAATATTAGACACAGAAGTACTTATTCAAAGGCCAAAGTTATATTGAAGGTGGGTCGACAGAAATTAAAAACAAATCACTGCTTTGACATTAAATTATAAATTTAATTCACAAATTGCTCGTTACAAGTTAACATTATGTGGCGATTGATGCCTGTTGACACTTAATAGTCCTTGAATGACTTGTGAATTGACGTTAAATAACGTTACAATATTTGTGACTCAAAGAAAATATCGATATGTGATTGAGATTGGTATTATTATAATAAATATAAATACCATGCATAATTATATATAATTGAAATTAACATAATATAGTGCTAGAAAAGTAGAAATCACTGGTGTGTATTTTATTTGAATAATTGCATAAATTGGAGTTTGTAATGAATAATATCTAAAACAAACATAATTTTTTAAACAACTATGTTATCTTATATTATTTAATATTTTTATTGTATTTTAAATACATTAGAATATATTACTACACTTGTAAGATATATTATGTAAATAAACTAATAATAGCGCCATCAGAATCCTGTTACAAAAATAGTAGTACTATTGCTACAACCACTACTAGGTACTACAGTTTCTCTTTTTGTGTTTCAATAAGTTCATAAATTTGCTGATGGAAATAAAGCTATTCGTTTATGTCTGTTATCGGTTGTGAGACAACGACTGTTGATAAATAAAAATCTTAGGATGTAACAACAAAAAACATGATTAATAACAGCATTGTTTTGGTCGTGAAATCGATAATTACATATAATAATTATTATAAGCCACTTTTTTTAGCAATCATAAAATTAAGATTAAGACACTGGTAATAAGAATATGTTTAAATTTTTTCAAGTTATTTGCAGTTTTGGCACATAGTTTGTAACAAGAGAAATCTTTGATCTCAATTTTTGTCTAAGTCCAATTGAATTTACCAGCAGCATAATTATATGCTAGGTGATAATTTAACATGGAAGTAATGAACTTTTTTATCGAAAAATGAAATATTTTTATTGATTATAAAATGTAATAAAATATGTTATTAATTTTTAAATGCAGTACGATGGCTATTTATGCTAGTTTATTGGGGTTGTTATGATTTTAAACGATTTTTTTTTGTGGGAAAATCATGTTCGAGTGGCATATTGCATTCTGGATCATAATTGTTATTGAATTATTCAGTCAGTCAGTCACGTCAATCAGTTGATTAAAAGTTGATGAGGTTTGTATTTCGTTCGTCAGGTGAGCCTTTGGTGGTACAAATGGAGACGGAGAAGCAAGACAACGCAGAAGTGGCACTTCTCGGTACTGACTCCTCTCCACGGCGGTACGCCACGTCAGAGCTCAAGCAATTCTGGGTGGTGCTGAAGAGAACTCTGCTTTTTAGCAGGAGGGATTGGGTGAGTTTCAACCTTATTTTATGATGGAATTCAAACGGGTACTCACGATTTTTATGCCTTCTCCGTGACCGTATATCTTCAAAAATCATGAATAGTCATTTACGAGTATATTTTATGTGTAAAGATTATTTTCCGTGGTGACGTAATTTTAAAATTTACCTGAGTTTTCGTCCCTGTAGGCCACTTGGTTTTGTAGTACCGCCTACTAAGCAGAGCGGATATAACACGAGACCTTTATAAATGTCTGATTTTGAGTCTCATTAGTTTAGTGTTTAGACAACATGACAAATACGGGGAATTCTAGAGCGAACATGTCAGTATTTACCTATTATCATCCTATTATTATTATACTATATTTTTTTCATCACCCCTATTCGAAAAAGATGACTTGGTTCGGACATAAGGGGTTCCAAAGTTGCTGTTTTCTATTCAGCGGGCCGGAATGAATTTTCATACAACTTTTCCTGCCGGCTAGATCTTTTCCGTCCTATTTTGAATTTAGAACATTTTAGTATTTTGCGCTAAAGAAATCGAACACAAATATTGTTTGAATAAAGAATGTCTGGTTCGACGCGAGGGCCCCGCCAGCTGAATAATAAAAAAAGAAATCAAATTAAGATCGCTCGAACTATTTCCCGCGTTTTCGTGCATTTTTACGTATTGTTAGAAATTTTGTTTTGTTTTGAAAAAATGAGTTCTTCCAACGATAGTGAAAGTATCCTCCTGATAGTATAAAAACTGAAGCGAGTAATGTGATGAATAGTTTATTACCTGCGAAATCCCGGGAAAAATATTTGAAAGCCTATGATAATTTTTTGGAATGGAGAAATGCAAGAGGCGCCAAGAATTTTTCAGAAACTGTGTTTTTGGCGTACTTCCAGAACTTAGCCAAAACTAAAAAACCTTCCACCCTTTGGAGTATCTACTCAATGCTTAAATCAACAGTCAGTTCTAATAACGATACAAAACTGGACACATAAATATTCGAAATTAATAGCATATCTGAAGAGGATGTCTGATGGATTTATACCTAAAAAATCCAAAGTGTTCACAGTCAAAAATGTGGAGACTTTTCTTAATGAGGCACCCGACGAAATCTTTCTTGCCGTAAAAGTAAGTAACTATGTATATGGTGGAGTGGACTATTATAGTAAAATATAGCCATAGTGTTTTAAATAGCTGAATAATAAAAAAAGAAATCAAATTAAGATTTCGTTTTCAAATTAAAATTAAGTTTTCGTGCATTTTTACGTATTATTTTCTATTATTTTCTATTATATATATATATTATTTTCTCATAGTGGGTGATGAAAAGTAGAGTGTATCACTCGGGTGCAAGTATATTTTTGGCTCGGGCGACGTACTTTGAATCCCTCGCTACGTTCGGGATTCTACTAAAGAATCCCTCGCTACGCTCGGGATTCTACTCTAGAATCCCTCACTTCGCTCTGGATTCAAAAAACGCCCTCGCCGAAAAAATATTACTTTGCACCCTTGTCATACAATCTACTAATCTTATCCTGATCGTAACTAACGTGTTGCTGGCCAAGCAAAGCGGAACTTGCTTGATAACTACTTCTCTTTGCAAATAAATATTGTAACATTTTACAGGTGATATTAAAAAGGGGTGATAGGTAACTAGGTCGTTAAACATAGATATAAAGTGATGTTCGATAAAGTTTGTCGCTATTGCATTAACTTATTAGAAAAGAGCACCTCAGACACATCCTTGAGATCTTATGGACTGCTAGGGTGGATGGATGCTTACACAAAAAAATATTTTATGAATATTGATTGCGAAAATTTGCTTTGTTTCAAATGAATGGAGTTTCTTACACCAAAAATTTGTTTTTGGAACAAATTTTTATTTCTTACAATAATTATTTCTATATCCATCTCTCATTAATTAATATGGCAACTTTGCGAAACACTAGTAAATGGAAAATAATTACGTTCATGAGTGTCAAATATCCTCTCTTAGTGCTCCCCTACCTTCCCCAAGGGACATGCATGGCAAATTACAGCTTCTTCCGTTCAGATGTTTCGGCTATACATTGTCTGTCAGTCAGTCACTCAGAGTTTATAATTATAATATAATATTGATTGATGTACACCCTCCCCAGACGTTGATGTACCTGCGACTGTTCGCCCACATCCTGGTGGGTTTCCTGATCGGCGCGCTGTACTACGACATCGGCGACGACGGCTCCAAGGTGCTCTCGAACCTGGGCTTTCTGTTCTTCAATATGCTGTTCCTCATGTACACTTCGATGACCATCACTATACTCAGCTGTGAGTAGTGTTTCTTAATTATATAACACACGGTCGAGTCTTCGTCAAGTTCGA
This sequence comes from Hesperia comma, assembly GCA_905404135.1. Classification (NCBI taxonomy): domain Eukaryota; kingdom Metazoa; phylum Arthropoda; class Insecta; order Lepidoptera; family Hesperiidae; genus Hesperia; species Hesperia comma. The sequence continues at coordinate 12,976,859 of FR990022.1, read as the reverse complement.
AAGCACGTGTCACCGCATGGTATTATTAGCTTCATTTTATTACTATTTTAATACTTTAACATGGCTTTTGAAGGCATTTACATTAATTAGTATAATCTGGCCGCGCTAACTATGCGTTCCTGAAGTCTGTCATTCGACTGGGCGATGTAACTTTGAACTGACGTACAATTAATTGACAATTTTTTATTATCTTTTAATTGCCTTATTAACGAGTGATAACATTAAAATCAAACATTAAATCGAATAATTATGCCAACTTACAATAATTGTATTAATCTTGGACTAAAATTATTACAATTACTTAAATAACAAATATAAAAACAATACCTTTTAAAAGAAAACCACGTCAAACGGCGCTCGTTCAAGGTTATATCCATGTCATATCAACTTTTTGTTTTTGTAGTGATGTGACATAATAACAAGGCAATTGTAATCGAATATTTTTGTAATCTTAATACAATGTCGGTAAAATATAAAATAAAACGTTATAATTTTATAATATATTATATAATGTACTAAGTATTCAATAAAGTTAATAATATTATTATAATAAAGGTACGCCCAAACATAGCTTAGGAAAATTTGTGTTATAATATCACTCAGGTGAATGAAATGAAAATAAAATAAATAAATAAAACATTTTAATTTTTTTCTCTTGATTACATTCAGAAATTATGATTAAATTCAATTAATTGATTCCTTAAAATTTTATTTACATATCGAATATTAGTATTGAATATATTGAAACATAATTCCTATAAAAATAACAACATATAAATTGAATAAATATTATGCATAATGAATGCATGTTGTTATTGTTATTTGTTACAACGCATAATGTTATTTATTGTACATCACTAGTCATGACAAATTGACATGTGTCAGGAACGCATAGTTAGCGCGGCCACTCTATAGTAACAATAATCTTCGTTTAAAGCTGTTCATAGGTTTGAATCAATTAGAAATTTAATGAATAGCAAATTTAATTAATCAAAACTGGCGTTCATTGTTTATTGCAAGTGTTATGATTTAGGAATGTGGAAAGAACTTAGTATTAGTACCTTGGTTATGTTTCACATGTATGTTTTTGATGGGATATAATTTACTAGTAAACCCGTGTTATATTTATTATATTAAATTGTATTGCTATAGCTATGTTAATGTCTTCCAGTCCCATTGGAGATGCCGGTGCTAGTGAAGGAGCATTTCAACCGCTGGTACTCGTTGCGGTCCTACTACCTGGCCATCACCGTCTCTGATATACCTTTCCAGGTCAGTTTGTGTTCTCCTTTATTTGTAGTTTGTTCGATGTTTTGGTGTGAATAGCTGAAAGAAAGAGTAGTAAATCCAGTTTATATTATGTGGACATCGTTATAACAAGGTCGGTCGGTAGTGTGGTGTGTGAGCTGTAAGTAGCCAGTAATAATAATATTAATTACTTCATGATAATGCTTGACGACCAAAGAAAAGATGGATGGATTGTGTGAGCATAAAGCAAACTTCATGTGTGTGTGAGATGATAATAATGAAAGAGAAAGAAGTCAGTGTAGTGGCGGCTGATAGGAAAGCATGGAAGGGAAAACATGTTGCGCCGACCCAAAACAAAATTGGGAAATGGGCAGGAGGATGATGATCATGATGATTGTGATGACGATGATGATGATGACGACGACGATGATGATGACGACGATGATGATGATAACGATCACGTTGATTATGATGATATGATGATGATGCCGACGTGGATGTTGACGATGATGACAATGGTGATGACGATGATAATGACGATGATCACCATGATGATGATGTTGACGATGATGATGATGACGATAATGATGATGATGACGATAATGATGATGATATTATGATGATGATGACATTGATGGTGATGGTGATGACGATGACGTTGATGACGATTACGATGATGATGATGACGATGATGACGTTGACTAGGACGATGGTGTTAATGATGATGATGATGATGACGATGATGATATGGTGATGATTTTTATTGCAGGCGATATTCTGCATAATCTACGTGGTGATAGTGTACCTGCTGACGTCACAGCCGCTCGAGTGGTTCCGGTTTGCCATGTTCTTATCGTCGTGCCTGCTCATATCGTTCGTCGCGCAGAGCGTTGGTCTGGTCGTCGGTGCTGCTATGAATGTGCAGGTTAGTTGGTGTTGGAATATGTATGTATTAGTTCATTGATGAATTTAATGCCAACCGTTCCGTTCCGTTTCACCTTTGGGTATATAACCTAAAAACCAAAATATTTCCCTTAAACGAACAAGAAGGTCAAATGACCACTGGACGAATTCCAGTCATAACAAGTTCCGATCTCCCCAGAACGGCGTAAGTAACCCTTCCTAACCAAACTAAGCCGTAACCACTGGCAATAAAATTGACTTTACCACTAAAACTCCACTCACGACAACTCTCAAGAACGGCGTGTTCCTAGCGCCGGTGATGTCAGTCCCGTTCCTACTGTTCAAACCGTAAAAGTGTACATAAACCCCACTGACAACAACTGACCAGAACGGCGTTTTCTTGCACCCGAGATATCAACATAGCATGACGAGTACATAAACCCAAGAGACAACAAGTTTCTCCCCCCCCAGAACGGTGTGTTCCTAGCACCCGTGATGTCAACATAGCGTGACAACTGTACATAAACCCCACTCACAACAAGTTTCTCCCCCCGCAGAACGGCGTGTTCCTAGCGCCCGTAATGTCGGTGCCGTTCCTACTGTTCAGCGGGTTCTTCGTGTCGTTCAACGCGATCCCGGTGTACCTGCGCTGGATCACGTACGTGTCGTACATACGGTACGGGTTCGAGGGCACCGCGCTCGCCACCTACAGCTTCAATAGGACCAAGTTGAAGTGTAAACAGGTTGGTTGGAGTTTGTTTTGTTATAACCAACATATTTACAGCTTAAGTTTAACAAGTTTGGGGTGATAGTTTATTTAGTTAATTAGGATTAAAGCATTTAGTTTTGTTGAAGCGATGGTGGTGGTGTAGTTTGACTTTTGAAGTGTTTATAAAAGTCGGTCAAGTGTGAGTGGGACTCGAAGTTTTAGGGTTTCGTATTCGAGCAAAACTAAGTAATCAGTTGCATAAGGGGATTTTTTTTTAATTAAAACAAAAATTGTTGAAGAGAACAATTGTATGTACATCAAAATCATTAGCTGCAATCCATTCATGACCCATTACTGAGGAGGCCTGGAGTATGTTCCACCACGCTGCTCCAGTGCGGCTTAGTGGCCATATCAAGTATCGGAAGTTTTCATGCCACCCGAAAGCCTCCGACTGCGCTTATCAAGTGCTATCTATCGATAAAAACTCTGAAGCAGAAGCGCTCAACAAATTTTTGCCACTAGTGGTCACCCATATAATCATGGATCGCGCGCGTTTTCAGTTTACGTTTATTTTTTAAGAAATGATATTCCAAAATGTTTTTATGAAGTTTGCTAATGCATATCAACTTCGTTCCTAGGCATACTGTCACTTCAAGAATCCCCTCACAACAATGGAGGAATTGGATATGTTGGATGCTGACTTCACACTGGACATAGCGGCGCTGTGTCTCATCTTCATAATCCTACGTGTGTCCGCGTTCCTCTTCTTACGCTGGAAACTGCGCTCCACGAGATAGGCGACTATGTACCCTATTGCACAGGTAATAGAGCTAGGTTTACTTGTAGATTTGATGGTCTATTGGATCTTTTTGGCTCGTGAAAATGTTGTAACGTTTCATTCTATGTGTTTTATGAATTGAATCGTTTTTTATAAACTCTGTTGGCGATTTATCGATCTTTGAAGTTAAGATGAATTGTCATGTGAAGAGTTTATAAAGAAACATTTTAATATATCTACTATTTTATTAAAAAATGTTTAAGTTATAAAATTGTAATGCTTAGCGATTTGTATATTTAAAACGTTCCGTTACATGTACACAGGGTCATGTATTACTTACCAAAGCTTTGTATTGTAAAACGTTTTAAAATATAAGTCTTGCAAAAGTTTATTCGGGCCGTAAAGATCCATTAAACAGTAAAAGTAGTGACTTTGTCCATTATCCGTTGAGACATTGTGATCGACACAAAGTGATAGGGTTCTTGCTGTACGTAAGCTAGTGTTTAAGTTATTATGTGATAGGAGGGTGTTATGTTCGAATATTGGAGAGTTATCATTGTCGATGTTATAGCTCTAAACTTAATCGTGTCAATCATATTTGAAACACTGAATTGTAGGTGTTAGTTTGATTTTAAACATGACAATTATTATTCATGCATTTTTGATTGGGTTAAAGTTCCGTTAGTTAAATCTAGTGGTCTGAATTGTCTCGGTCATTAGAATTAACAAGATATTTGATTAAATGTTAGGTTATTTAACCTATATCATACATCATTTAACATGACTTCATACAATTAGGGGCTATGCATATGATTTACTTCATATTGGACAGATTTAGTTATAAAAACCTATCAGTAAAATGTTTCTCGCACAAATGTCTTGAAATTGTTTCTTTACATTGTTCATAGATTTGCGAATGGACGCTTTTTAAACTTCATTCTACCTGACCAATTTCAGACCCTATACCATAGAACATAGAGATGAGGTTTGACTTAACACAAATTAAATTCTAGAAATATTTTGAATTGTATGCATATTTCCGATCGGTTTTTTTGTATAAATTTTTATGACTGCTTTATAAACATAAAAATGTGATAAATTTGAAACTGAATTAGAAAAATTGAAATTAAGAAATTTATATTTTATCTCCATATTGAACTTAAGCAATGTTTATTTATTATAAAATTTCTTTACGTTTCTTTTTATAAAAGATTAAGAAATAATATTTTAACGTATTTATATTATATGATGACAATATTATACTGAGTGGCCTTATTAGTTTATACGCGGGTAATTATTGAATTCATATTTCAAACTATAAAGAGATTTCATATACATTGACTCAATAGTTATAGAAGAATAATAAATATATTTATTTCACAATATTACAGGAATGTGTACTTTTATGAATTTCAATCAATGTAATGTCCTTATAATTTTGGTAGACAACCAATTTGCAATTATATAAAAATACAAAAACAAACCATAAAAGCTATATGTGTTTAGGTACATAAAAACTACAAAAGCGATTCGTACTAGGGAATGCAATCTCGCGAGATTGGGGCTCAGGCGAGATCTCGCGAGTTTATAAATATCAAACTGCTGCTACAAAACTGCCAATCTCGCGAGATCTCGAAATTGGCGAGATCTCGCGAGATTGGCAGTTTTGTGTGTTTATTTTTGCAAATAATCATTATCCTACTAATATTATAAATGCGAAAGTTTGTAAGGATGTATGTGAGTGAGTGTGTGTGTGTGTTTGTTGCTCTTTCACGCAAAAACTACTGAACGGATTTTCATGAAACTTTGCAGTAATATAGCTAAGACATTGGAATAACATAATTTGTTAAAATTTATAGAGATTTTTGAAGGGACTGGTTCCCCGAAGCGAAGCGAGGGCGGATTTACTAGTATTTGAATAAATGTGGAAAAAGCAATGAGAATTGATGATATTTTGAAATATAAATTAATTTTTACGATTTTTTTCAATAAAGTTTTAGGTATTTTTTACATTTGCTAGATGTTAGACGCATCTGTCAAATTTTTCGTAACATTTATCAAATTGGAAATAAAATAAACAATTCTTTTTTCTCTTCTAACTTTAAAAATATATTATACTAGCTGACCCCGCAAACGTTATGCCATATAAATTATTTCTAGGAAAATTACTATTAAAAATAGGGATTGGTGATAGAAGGGTTAAAATTTAGTGTTGTATGTATGTTTTAATGCCACATTATAGAAAAATAAAAACAAAAAATTTTGTCCATAAATTAAAAAAATAATGTTAAGGGTGAACAACCCTTATCACTTAGGGGTATGAAAAATAGATAGTAGCCGATTCTCAGACCTACTGAATATGCATACAAAATTTCATTACAATCGGTCAAACCGTTTCGGAGGAGTATGGTAACTAACATTGTGAAACGAGAATTTTATAGAAGAGAAGAGAAGAAGAAGATAAATCAGTTTTTTTTATAACAAAACAACAATAAGTTAAAACAGAAGTAACAAATTCATTAACAAAGTTGAGTTGACTCTATTAGACTGAGAGATTATTATAAATTAAAGAAAACTTTACCCACTGAGGGGATCTATCTATTAGAAGATACAGATTAACTAACAATATATACCAATCAAGTTGAATGTTTGTTCAGTTTACCTCATACGCCATTATCAAGAATAATTTTGATAGTAACTTTACAGTACATAATGTATTTGATTTGCTCCAATTCCCTGAAGGCATTGTGGAATTTCTTGTCTACAATTAGGCATTTTTTGTTTAGTTTAGTTTATTTTAGAGGTGTTCACCCTGGCTCCATGTCAATTCGCGCTCTGTCGCAATTTCAACACAATTTTTTAATGCTTGTAAACAATCTCGTTAATCTCGCGAGATCTCGCCCATTTTTTCATTTTTCGCCGAGATTCAATCTCGCAAAAAAGGGCCGAGATCTCGCGAGAACGAGATCTCGCGAGAACGAGATTGCATTTCCTAATTCGTACGTTATTGTGAAAAAATTATGTCAAAATATATAAATTATGTGGAATGTAGAAATTATTTTTCAGGGGCGTACTATGATGGCGCCATAACATGATAGAGTTAAATCGTACCTTGAGACATTATTTAGCAGAAACGAAGTTGCAAAACTGCCCAGACGTGAATATATTATTCTAAATGACTACCGAAGTATCATAGTAAGGTCACAGAGCTCATTCCACGACGAATACAGGTTTAGTGTATGTATGTTTCATTATAATTATAATTCCTATTCGAGTATTTGTATTGTGATTAGTCTCAAAAATTAAACAGCTAAAGAGGTCAGCTCAATGTAATTCGTGTAATGTAATTTAATTTGCCCATTCACAATCGTATCTTGCCGCACTGGCTTGCCGAGAGTGACTATATGGCGAATTGCTAGCTGATTAAAATGTGTGGCTGACTTAATGAATAAATTAATAAATAATAAATTACGAATTTGCCAAATTTCCGGTCATCAAGGAAATGATAGCTGTTGTTATTGACCTTTAAACGCCTACGCGCGATTTGATATGTAGTCTACGACAGGTCAAGTCAAGTATGTAGAGTTGTTCTCTAAGGTTGTATATCATGTCAAGTCCATACCAGAAGGTTTAAAAGGTGTAAACAAAAAATACTTGAAGTGGTTGTTTCATTGAAATAATAGTCAATTGCCAAGTTAGAAGTATTTCAGATTTTCGCTTAAGTATATGACAGTTTTATGACTAGTTTTTCAATTTGCTTGTGACTTACAGGACACGGTAGCTTAAGTGATTATAAGTGAATGCTTCTTAGAATTATATTAGAAACACTTCTCTGACAAGTACTTTGATGGTGTTTTCGGAGTAGATTGATGGCTTGAATGGACTTTACGTGTTACTACCTACTACCGGTATACGAATAGAATAGGCGTTATGGGAAATCTCCGATTGACATGTGTATCATTGGATTTGGCAGATTTTTTCATGTTATACTGTTTATAGACAAAAGTTGAAGATTTTTTATTTATGTATATGTAAATAATTATAATCTTCGTTTTTTATTTGTTAAAACTATGTATGAAATGATGTAATTGTCTTAAAATATGTCAAATACAAAAATGAATTGTAATTCTTATGATATATCTTTATAACATAGTCTCGTTTAAATGTTTAGATTGCCAATATTTATAACTAAATTTCTATATGCCTGTTATGAATTAAAACTATTTCTTGCCTCTCTCGAAGACTGGATGTTGAATACTATACGTATATATTTCTTATGATTCATATCATACATTTTAATTAGTTATCAAGATTGAGATATTTATAGTATACTTGTAATAAAGACTTAAATAAATTAGGGATCATGGTTATATTATAATTGTACTTAGCTTCGTAACTGTAGAGCATTATGGATGGTTATATGTAATGTTTTCTATATTTTTTAATAAATGGTTTATTGTGTACACATTTTTTTCATTTAACGTAACCGAGAACCAAGACATAATATAATGCATTCTTGAAAAATTATAATTTTATTATTACCTGCTACGAAAATCTACCGAACAGCCGCCCATCCAGAAAGCATGCCATTTTTATTAATAGATGGTTAACACACGAAAAGGAAGAGAGTTTGACTTAGTCTACACACACTGTCACTGAATAAAATGATTTTGTAAGATGGCGCACAAATAGTTTACTGCCCGAGTATTTTATTTTTTGAAACGGAATTTATTGCGACGTGAGATGTTGCTACATTTCCTTCCTTGCAATGTTTTCGCACGACTGTGTGTTTCGTTCACAACCAGGTTAGATAGTAAAAAAAGTAATGTGCGTTTCCTGTGTTGTTTAGGCCGGCAACGCATCGGTGACGCGTTTTCTTGATGGGCATGGGCAACGTGACCATTTATTATTAGGTAAATATTGTTTTGTCTTTTCGTTTGTTGCCTAATTGCATAAAAAGACTGATTTAATTTTAATAATTGAAATAATAAAGACTGGTTTTTGATTTGAGTTTCACTATTGAATTCAAGAATATATTTTCTGCAACATAATTATACTGGCAGGTAGGTACATCGAGTTGCATTGCCTTGTTTTTATAAATAATTATTCACATAAACAATTGTATAAATATTAAAATTAAAAATGGTCCTCAAAAAATTCATTATTTTTAACAAGTAGATATAATATATTATACCAAATTACTAACCTATAATAATTCTCAAACATAATTATCAAATTTAAATTTCAAATGAAAACTTCGTGGTTTATTGTTTTCGTAATTGCATTTTATAATGTTCTATCATCATTTTATCTTTTTAAGATTATTATAGTGAGGCCGCGCTAACTATGCGTTCCTGAAGTCTGTCATTCGGCTGGGCGATGTAACTTTGAACTGGCGTACAATTAATTGACAATTTTTTAATATCTTTTAATTGCTTTATTAACGAGTGATAACATTAAAATCAAACATTAAATCGAATAATTATGCCAACTTACAATAATTGTATTAATCTTGGGCTAAAATTATTACAATTACTTAAATAACAAATATAAAAACAATACCTTTTAAAAGAAAACCACGTCAAACGGCGCTCGTTCAATGTTATATCTATGTCATATCAACTTTTTGTTTTTGTAGTGATGTGACATAATAACAAGGCAATTGTAATTGAATATTTTTGTAATCTTAATACAATGTCGGTAAAATATAAAATAAAACGTTATAATTTTATAATACATTATATAATGTACTAAGTATTCAATATAGTTAATAATATTATTATAATAAAGGTACGCCCAAACATAGCTTAGGAAAATTTGTGTTATAATATCACTCAGGTGAATCAAATGAAAATAAAATAAATAAATAAAACATTTTAATTTTTTTCTCTTGATTACATTCAGAAATTATGATTAAATTCAATTAATTGATTCCTTAAAATTTTATTTACATAACGAATATTATTATTGAATATATTGAAACATAATTCCTTTAAAAATAACGACATATAAATTGAATAAATATTATGCATAATGAATGCATGTTGTTATTGTTATTTGTTACAACGCATAATGTTATTTATTGTACATCACTAGTCATTACGAATTGACATGTGTCAGGAACGCATTCTCATCGCGGCCTCACTATAATTTAGTTCCACATAATAGTTCTTTTAATCACAGCTTGAGTTCAAATTAAACCACATTTTTTGTCTAAAACTGCTTTAAATGATAACATGTAATCTGATTCAAAATCTAGATGCAGTAATTAAGGCACTTCTCACACAACGCTATTTGTAAGCGACTAGGATCTTGTCCAGGTATGCTACGCGTCGCTCGTGAGTCGACGCCATATATATTTACCAACTTCCGCACACAAGGCGACGCATATACGACGGGTATCCTATCAGTCTCATGTCAGGACAAGCTACATGCCACGCTAGTCGCACGGTTCGATAGTGTTACCAACTCCTAAAAATGCGAGTCCCTGGATCCTGCATCAAAAGTCGTTAGAAAGTCGCTGAATGTACCAAGAGCGGCGGTCTTGCGGTTTATTCCTATCTGTTCTACTGAACAGTTCTACTGTAGGACTAACCTTCGTCGCTTCAGCTCATATCGGCGACGCAACTCCGATGCAATTCTTATTTCTTTTCATTTCATATTTATGTAAAATTTTATTTTACTATTTCCATTACTAAGTTTTGTTGAATTCTATTTTTTAAATAATATATTATTGTAACGTTGTAAGGTACCTACTTATGTAACAAAAAATAATAACGTCTAATTATTTATTAATTTTTCAATTTAAGTTGAAGATGTAGTGTGAGAATGCCTTATTCTAATAAACTAGTTTTTAATCAGCATTCCTCATTTCATTACGCTCGAACTCTACAACTTCGAAACTAAAATTCGGTGTTGAGCTAACATGCATTACAAACCCTAAATCTATTTTGATTGCTGCTCCAAAAGTGACCAGATATAATAAGTTACTAAAACATTCTGTCACTAAAACATTTTGTCACCAAATCTTATTTTTAGTCGCTAGGACTTACGCAAAAGTCGCCATTTCTAGCGACAAAGTCACTAACGGCAACACTGACGATGACAAAATTTTTGACGTGATGGTGTGATTAGTCGCGCGTGACTAATGTGACTAGACGGCCCGTATCTATCGGGACACTCCCGTATTCCTTTTGTATGTCCCGGTGGCCCCTTTAGATATTCGCGCAGTTACGACTCAACTCTTAAAACCTAAGGCCCGTATTAATAAATCGCTCTCAATACCGATCTCAAGAGTGATTTCAATTGACACATCTCAATTCAATTGCATCTCAAGATCGCCACTGATTAATAAACACATATTAAGCGCGTATCAACTGATACCTATCTCAAGAGCGCGCAGTCAAGTTTTTGATGGACGATTGGCTGAGAGATACAATATTCCGTAAGTACTTATACTTATTATTTTAAAATGATGTAAAAGTTAATATTTTATTGTTTTGATTTTGATTTTGATGAACTGTCTGTGTAACTGGGCCAATAATTTTGATACCTTAGCTATGACATTTGAGGCTGTTGGTTGAGACACATGCATAAGATCTTCAATGACCAGCTGTAAAATTAACAAAATATAGGTATATATCATCTATAGGTAGTATGTAAGTAAAGTAATTTATGTTGTTGATAGTATAAGGAACAAAAGCACGGATCTATTCAGGATTAAAGGGAACCATTTATTTCTCAAGAGATCGTTTAGTTCACCTGCCCCTATCAATGTAATGTAGATTTTTGCTTTATGTACTTAGGCACTTACTTGAAATGAAGCTGTAGCATAAAATCTCAATGTCATCAGAACTGCAATTTCAGGAGCAACAGGAAGCCCTCTTTGCTCCGTTTTTTCAAGGTCACTTTTAATTAGAGATGTGATGTATAAAACAGAGTCTTGGCTGAACCTAAACCTTTTTTTAAACTTATTGGATTCCATTTCGAAAGGGTTTTCAACATCCCTTATATACGTTTTTTGTATACGATACTGATTTTGCCAAATGATATCATCGTAATAATCCAGTTCATCATAATAATGAATTTCGTCCAAAATATTTTCAATTTCCATATTCCAGTATTTTCACACACCGACAAACTAGAAATCCTTATTTTGTGCTAGAACTCAAGTCACGGTTTGACTGCGCTTGTCACACACGCTCTTGAACGATGTTTTGAGAGAGCTCTCAAGTGCAGAGTTTGATTTATTAATATGCGCGTCACTCAGTTGAATCCTCGCACTTAATAGCGCACTCAAGTCTGTTTTATTAATTAGCACGGCATCTCAAGATCTATCTCAAAATCGCTCTCAAAGCTAAGTGCGATTTATTAATACGGGCCTAAGTAACTCTTTCTTCAACTCTTAAATACGCTCATAGAGTTGAAGATGTTCACAAAACCTGGAATTTGTTTAAACCAAAAGATGTCCGAGTTTGAGACGAAAACAAAATGGTCACATTCGGCATGACATAGCGCACGCATGCGCCCGTCAAGGAGATCTGTCAAGCCCAGGATGTACAAACAATGGATAGGCCTTGATAAATTTTCGCCCCTTACCCCTTTGTGCATGAAGTTGGCGTGCAATTGAATTTGGTTGTTATATTTAAAAACGAAAAAAAATGCATATTGTGATCTCGTTACCGCGTATAGTAATTTTAGCCGTTCCATCTCTGTCACATTTATACATGTCAGACACCATTCTACTGTTTAAGAAATAATTAAAATAATTAACAATACAATATTTACATATATGAAATGGACTTATTTGTGTTTCTTGGAGTATTTAAAACAGTTTATGAAGGCACAGAAAACTATATTTTATACTTTTGTGGACGTAATTACTAAAATCAATTAGGTAAATGTAACGTGCGCCATTCGCTGCAGCCTACAAAAGAATACGACTTGATGTATGTGACATTTTCGTACCTAACCCTAAAGTATGGTAAGGTCACATCTATTAGTTTTAAATTTCTGGTCGATCCAAATTTCATTTGAGTAGCGCAGTGTGAGGACACAGGGTCACAGGGTAGCATACGAGTAGGCGAACTGGGCAGTCGCATATCTCATGAATAGCGTTGTGTGAGAAGTGCCTAAGAATACCTCTTACGAGGAATTTACCAGTAGCAGTAGGTACTTACGAGTACAAATGACACATACTACGATTACAAGTAGGTCTGTACAAATGATAGTAAGGTTAAGTATAGGTAATAGATGAAAGTGTTAAAGCCTAATTTCGCTGGGCCATTATTCGGTGGTAATCAATACAATTTGAATGCATTTAAACCATGTACATATGTTTAGAAGCTCGAAATCTCGATGATGTTCAGACATAATGATTTTCCGATGTGATAATTATTGGAGGTACCTACAGCGCGTTACGTCCACCTAATCTAGGTTAAGCAAATCAACTCGATAAGACTAATAAATAAATTGTGTCATGTTACTGCAAGCCACATAAAACAATTGGGATCACTGACATTATCTACCTGCAGTAGTATGGCCTTCTTGCAAACATCCTAGCGGGCTATTGCAAAACACGGTCTCTTTTACAAATTAGCTCAACTTCGTAGTTCAAATGTAAAAATTGAAGATAGGTAAGTAGGTACCTATACCACTTACCTGTAGACCGATTGGGTCTCCCATACACGCTGGTGCCATAATCCAGTGCGGATTAGGGTTGTGGTTAGTGGTCAATTCAAGTATCGGAAGTTTTTATGCCGCCCGAAGGCCTACAACATGAATTAACGACTGCTATCTTTAGATGACATATGGCCTCAGAAACACGGAAGCGTCAAGAAATTTTTGCCACTAGCGGTCACACGTCCACGTCCTACCGACCGGCCGCGCTCGCTATTGCTTAACTCGGAATCTTAGGATCGTATCAATCGGCGAGAAGTAGTACGATATGAGGTAACATACATATAAAAAAAATCTTAAAGATAATTCAAAAACTACTGGTCAGACGCAGCGCCGCTCTAATTTATATGAGACTACAATGCAAGTACCAGCTTTCAAATAAAAAGCGAATCATACAAATCTAAACACTCAATAAAAAGTATTTATCAAAAACTAAAGTTTCTAATTACTTTACTTTAGTAAAACATCCTTAAACATTATTCAAGTTAATTCAAAACTACTCGAGACTCTACTGCGAGTCGGACTCGCGCACAAAGGTTTCCGTACCATTATGTAAAAAAACGCCAAAATATGTGGTCTGATGTATGAAAGCCTCACTTAAATATTTAATTGTTTTATTGTAGCCACATATTACGCACAACGCCATCTCTTGGACCGAAAGGTAGCTATACTCCGACTTTTTCGATTCCTAAAATGACATTTCCAGTGTTACCGTTTTTTATTATCACAAAAATAGTGTTGTAACCTGGACGCAAATGATTCGATTTGATAAAAATATTAATCGGATTATAATCGTTTCGCATAATTTAGCAAATAGCTAAAATACTGCATGAAGTTATTACAGGATCAATAACTACACATAAAAAAGTATTATCAATTTCCCCCTACATTTTTAATTCTTAAGCGCTTTTATGTATGTATGTAGGTACTAAAAGCATGCATGTACCGGTGTTTAATATTTTTCCTTTACTATATATTTTAAATAAATAACCTTTCCGTATTGATCTCTGATTTTTTTATTATATTTTATTAAAACACATATTGAGAAAAGAAAATCGAATAACCAAAACATCGTTCGTTAATCGTGTGAGTAATCACTATTATTTCAAAGCTGGCAACATTATTTCGAAAAGTGACATTAGCTTACGTCAATTTAGGAATCTAATTAAAATTCGGAGTATAAACTATCGCTGAGGCGTCGAACTTAAATATTTGGTATGGACGCCCACTTAAATATTTATTTTATTCTGTTTTTTAGTAGATATTTGTTGTTGTGACGGCAACAGAAATACATCATCTGTAAAAATTTCAACTGTGTACCTATTACGGTTCATGAGATACAGCCTGATGACAGACGGACCGACGGACGGACAGCGAAGTCTCAGTAATAAGGTTCCGTTTTACCCTTTGGGTACGGAACCCTAAAAAGATTTTTTTTTAACTTTTCTATTTGTGCATTTTGAAATACAGTCCAACAGTTTTTGTGAAGATCATAGATGTAGCATTACACTGACTCTATGGTGAAGATTCATTCATAGTCTCTGGTTTCCGAGGTTTTGCCATTTTTATGTCTTACGGCACTCCACTACGAGTATAATAAGTATGTATATGAAAAAAAATCAAATTAAATGCTCATGATCATGATGCACTTAGGATAGTTATATGAGAAATAAAAATCAAAGAAATGCATGGAGGCTTTATTTGTGCTACACAACGATGAATCCTACAAAATTGCTTTTGACGAACTTGTACGAGTAGGTATAATGTATAACCTACGTAATGTATTTCTTTACAAACATTTTATCATGAACATTTTAGGTATCTACCTACTCATATTGTCGTGATGTGAAATCTTATCTGCAGTCTACAAAGAGATAAAATTTATGAAATAGTTTATAAAGCTTATTTACCTACCTAACCCTACCTACCTTTCAACTTTCAACCTTTTGATATCAACATTAGTACTGATTCAGATGGGGATATTGTATTAATTGTAAAAACAGTAATATTATAATTCACTCAAAGTAAAGACAGGATTCGTAACCACATACATAATATATAAAACGTGAACCATACATAATTACATACACAGACATATGTCTGTGATTACATATATAAAGTTTGACCTCTTACGCCGCGTCTATGGGCACAATCAGGCAGGGAAAAGGGGGTTAGCTCTATCCCTGTATGTTACATAAAGTACCCATAGGTAAGTTATATCTTTAATACCATTAATGAACCCCTATAATAAATCAGATAAATCTGCTTCGAAAATCCTATTTAACGCTCCAAGATCAGGAGCTGGTACGCCTATGGTAGAATCATGGGAGTGACTTAGTCCCATGACAGCGAAGCCGAAGCTTTGTAGAAAACACTTCCAGTACGAATGATGCAATAGCTGTAATGTATCCTATTACGAGAATATACCAAGGAAAGGTATACATACAATGGTGGGGGGAATCCGGTACAATTTTCACAAAAAGTCTTTCACGTTTATCGTATAGAAGACGCAAGTATCTATCAATCAAGCCATTTTCTCTCAGTCGGATGGTTAGCAAATTCAACCTTTCCTGCATAGGAAACCCTTTATGGAAGTAAATAGCGTATATTACTTTGTTCAAAGGATCTTTAAATGTATAAATTTGCTCCTGGCCTTGATCATCAAAGAATAAATATTTGTGGTACGAGTATATTGAATACAGTGAAACGGTATATTTATTGTTGGTTCTGCTAACCATTCGCATGCTATCCATCAAGTAAATGCATTCGTCGTGGTAATGCAACTGAGTTGAAAATTCAGATCGCACAACTTTAATGTACTTCTGTAATACTTTACTGACACAATCTTCCATATTGTACTTAATCAAATCTTCGTTCGTTGAAACCTGATAATTCTGAATGGGATTCAGTGTGATACTCACTAAACTTGATTGGTAATAAGTGTTAATGAGGTAAGCATAAATTACCCAGACTATAAATATTCCTCGCGACTTAGATACTATTCTGTTACCGTGGAGAAAAAGGAGGTCTAGCATCACCAGGAATAAAAAAGTTTTATCCTTGCGCCGCAAGGCCACAAGAAGAAGAACAAAGTAGCAAAAGAATGTGACAAATAGTATAAGCCAAACAGTGCAATCAAATTCCAAGATCAAATTTTTCCAACCTTTGACGGCTTTAGCTTTTGGGACGAAAATTCTTATGTCGTCAATGTATGGTAAATGTCCACATATGAAGTTAAAAGCATCAGCTCTAAAATCAACTAATAGCATCCCTCCAAAAATAAAATCCGTTCGCTTTGCCAGTAATCTAAGGAAGTTTCCTGGAGTCGTATTGTCAGTGATTGTGGAAAAGTCTTCACCGTCGATGCTTTCAGTATACTGCACCTTAAAGCCTTCTAGTTCACTAATGATTTGAAATGCATACTGCTCTACTCCGATCATTCCATCAGTTTTATTCGGATCCATTGCAAAAGGAGGCCAGTGAGCTACCGTAGCTTTGAATGTGCAGTTTCTTAGTCCTGTCACAAGTTTATTCGGATATAAATGTTTCCTGGGCAAGTTTCGACACTTTCCAAGTTTAATGATATCGTCATATTTTTTGCCACAATTGTAGTTGTCGAACGGATTGTATGTGAACAATTCTGCTTCATTTGTTCCATTGACGAGTAAGACATTCTTTACATGTAACTTTAAAAGCACATCAAATATGTATGTGAGATCATAGCCTTTGAGTTTCTTTATAATGATCAAAAATTTTGCATAAGGATTGCAGCGTGGCTCTTTCATGAGACTTGGAAAATTTGTAGTGAAATCCTTGGCTATGCCCGCTGTAATGACATACTCCACATTGGAAGTAAACATCCCTTTAGTATTATTTCTTGATATGATGTTTGCGGGAAGGGTATTTATGATCTTTACAATTTCATCTCCGTCATAGTTCATGTCTACATACGTTATCGTTTTCCTTTGATAGCAATGATCTAAGATCAAGTTTACACATGATAAAAGATTTTCATTTTTTTCTCTATACGGTATATTTATCGAAATGCTTTCCGAGCACACCGAGAGCATTATTAGATAGTTTATTATGATCAGCATGATCTATCAGTGTAAACTGACGATAATTTCATTTCTGAACTACTACGTTACTGCTTTGATAAATGGTTACATGGAGCAATTAACGTACCGATAAAAGTAGAATTAGCCTTCCAATTTGTGAAATCGAAAGGGGGATTAGATTTTAATATGAAACGTTTATTTATGAATAACCTCTGGAGGATGAAAAGATTTAGTATTTAAGAGACAAATTTGTTTAAAATATGAAATTATTGAAATGAGGACATGAAAATTATAAAGATCCTTAATTTATTGTGGAAACCATTCGATCCTATTTCATAGAGCTAATGTGGCACCTGACATCACATCAGTATCAATCTTATCCTGCAGATAAATGAATTTGGTTTTGTTTTGATTGATACAAACATCCAATAATAACATTAAAAGCATGACCGATGCGATAAAAAAGAAATTGACTGACTTTTAAGCTCATACACAGAACAAGACCAGTTGTTTGACTCTTGACAGACGTGATTCAAGTAAAAGTAAGGTAGGTAAAACAGACAGATAGTTTTTAATATCCTATGTAGGTACTTCGTACGGTACGAAGTAGGGGAGATGTGCTTAAGGTACGAATCGTACCTTTAATAAACAGACTGTATAAGTAAGTAACTGCACGCATTAATTTAGTTGATGAATCCTGCGATGTATAATTTAGTAGACGACTGTTAATTTTTCATGTGCGAGACAGCTTCATACCGGGTGATAAGCGATTGTAAATGTCGTTTGAAAGCCTATAACTTGATTGATTGCAGTCGATTGACGTGATTATGGTTACATCAATTTACATCGTATTGACACTACACAGCTAAAAGCTGGTGGATACAGGGATATTTCAATGTGCAAAACAATTTAAGTTAAAAAAATACAACGATAAATGAAAGGTTGATAAAGTTAATAGGTGCCTAAGATGTTTTTACACAGTTCGTAACAGTCTTAACTTTCCTAACTGAAAACTATTACGCGAATGCCGAAGAAACGCACAGTAAACTGTTTTGAAAGAAAGGAGAATAAAGTTACTTAGGTACCTAAGTTCTTAAATTATTGTAACTAGGTACTTACTGTACGACATCCTAAACCATACCGGACATATTAGGGTGGCCCTTGCTATATTTTTCTTGTATTATTTGTTATACAATGATGAACAATGACTTATTCAATTAATTTTTACGCATCACCAACGTGTAATGTTATGCCTTTCAATGACGTGATTATTGCAGTAAAATACATAAAGTGCATACACTTACATAAGTAAACAGCTGTTCTCGTAACAATATTATGAAGCGGTGTACGGTTGAAGTAATCTATGACCACGATGAATGAACATTATTTCTCATAGTGCATTGCTTACATTGAGAATATAACCATGTTTTAGGCTGGGCCGCCGATATTGGCTTACTATTACGGAAATAATATATTGTGGCGTCCCTCCGTGACCCATTTGCTGTGGATGCGGTACGTCCGTGGAGGACGTACCGCCCGCGTGCGGTGCACACCTTGCAAGCCGGCTTACGGCGGCCCTTGTTTTACGCCGGGCACTCACATTTGCGCGAAAACGCTTTCAAAGAAAGAAAACAATCCGATATGGTGATGTCATGACAAAGCATGACATTTCGTATGCTCTGCGTGTTAAACCTATAAGTATCTACTTTGTGGAAAGCTTATGTGTACTCCGAGGAACTACAATTTAGAAGAATCCTAATATCATACATCTACTTAATAGGCAAGAGCGTTTCTTTTGTTTTGCTCATGTGCAAATGTTACCTATAGTTAATGAGTGTTTTACCGAATCATGATGCCTGGTGTCAAAAGTAAACAGGGCTTTTCTGTGTCGACTTTTGTAACTAAGCACATGTGTAATATATAAGTTTAAAAATCTCGCTCAAAAAGATCCTGACAGGCACAGGACAAACCGGATTTCCTCCTTCCCTTACCAGTTACGCCCGTGATCGGTGACACATCAAGATATTGCAGTAGTCAGCGGTTGTCACACTTTTCTGGCCGAGGGTCGCACGACACAGCTATAATGTGTATGAATAATGATCTCAGTAGGTAATCTTTCCGAAGATACGGCGTAACAATCCTATTAATTAATATTATAAATGTGAAAGTTTGTGTATTTGTTTGTTTGTTTGTTTGTTACTCCTTCACGCAAAAACTACTGAACCGATTTTCATGAAATTTGGCACACACATAGAGGGCAACTTAGATTAACATATAGGATATTTTTTATCCCAGAAATCCCGCGGGATCGGAATTTACGCGGGAAAACCTTCTTCACGTATGGGGTATAAATAGCTTTGTTACTCCTTCACGCAAAAACTACTGAACCGATTTTCATGAAATTTGGCACACACATAGAGGGCAACTTAGATTAACATATAGGATATTTTTTATCCCAGAAATCCCGCGGGATCGGAATTTACGCGGGAAAACCTTCTTCACGTATGGGGTATAAATAGCTTCTAAACAAACATTAATATAAAACTAACAAACATTAATATAAAACTAACAAGTCTGTCTTCCCGGAAATCCCGCGGGATCTGGAGTTACGCGGAATAAACTCCTGCGCGTACGAAGTAGCGGGCACACGCATAGAGGGCAACTTAGATAACTTAAAGGATATTTTTTATCCCAGTAATCCCGCGGGATCGGAATTTACGCGGGAAAACCTTCTTCGCGTATGGGGTATAAATAGCTTCTAAACAAACATTAATATAAAACTAACAAACATTAATATAAAACTAACAAGTCTGTCTTCCCGGAAATCCCGCGGGATCTGGAGTTACGCGGAATAAACTCCTGCGCGTACGAAGTAGCGGGCACACACAAAGAGGGCAACTTAGATTAACATATAGGATATTTTCAGAAATCCCGCGGGATCGGAATTTACGCGGGAAAATCTTCTTCGCGTATGGGGTATAAATAGCTTCTAAACAAACATTAATATAAAACTAACAAGTCTGTCTTCCTGGAAATCCCGCGGGATCTGGAGTTACGCGGAATAAACTCCTGCGCGTACGAAGTAGCGGGCACACACATAGTATTATAAATGCGAAAGTCTGTCTGTGACGTTTTCACGACTAAACCACCAGTCCGATTTGGATGAAATTCGGAATGAAAATATTTGAAGACCCAGAGTCACACATAGGCTAATTTTTTTTAAAAAATCAATCCCTAAAGGCTTGAAATAGGGGATGAAAGTTTGTATGAAAACAACGATTTTGATGAATTTTCCCAGGAAGATAGTTGATGACGTACTTTCTCCCCCACTTCCCCGGTTCGCGATATAAACGAATTCCAAGCGGGCGAAGCCGCGGGCAAAAGCTAGTTAAGCCGTATATTTATCATGAGAAATAAGTACGGTTTACTAAGTTAGCAATTTAAAACTTACTTAATTTTGTTGTTGTAAGTATTTGGTCGCAAGTTTTTTCCATAAGGAGATCATTTTGCACACATCTCCCCTAAATTGTACCTAACCTGATGGTTATCTAATGCACTCGAAAATTCATTGCCTTTATGCACTTTAGGTAGGGATTAGTTATTATACCTTTCCTTATACAGTCATCGTAAGGTTAACTAAATTAGTTTTGAAATCGAGCCTTTTTTGTCGATGTTGCGATTTACCTTAGGTATTTTTTCCCTTTTTTACATTCAACAGAGAAACATTATCATCATAATCACCATAATATCTGCATGAAACTTTGTGGTGGTAGCAATTTTTTTCTCATTTTAATGTTTCTAAGGTATAAGGTATTTATAAGGTATAGGTACCTACCTGACTGTAGAAACAAAAGTCTTCATCTTGAAAATTTTCTTGAGTTATTTTTTCTTAAGTACCTACATTCATTTGCTATTATAATTATGTATTTGTCATATTATTAAACCTACCTACAAAGGACGTTCTTATTCTTTCTTTCTTCAATTTCCACGCCATTTTACTTCAGTACTCTATGGGAGCCTGTTACAAAAATATATGCTTAGTCAAATATCTGTACAAATTGCGTTATCTCAGTCAAGTGTGTCCCAGTCCCAGAACGTAAATACTTATGAAATAGTCAGCTCAGGTATCTTTACAACCGCAATCTGTGTCATACGGCTGACCGGAAGCAAGAGAGGTCGTTGCACCCGCATCGCACACTTGCATCGCAATTCTATCACGTGAGGAGAGAAATAAAGTACCTAATTGCATCATGGCGATCGCTGCACAACTGCCCAGGAGATTGCCAGGCAAAGCATGCTTCTAGCACAAGAGTTCAAAGAAGTCACTATAAATAAATAGTCTGGAGTGTTTTTGTGACTCAAACTGTTGGCATTAGAAAATCAATAGGTAACATCGTATGTTTCCCTAACATAATAGCCAGAAATGTGCAATCTTTTTAAGTGTCGTTAATGAAAGGTCGGTTGCGCCTCTATCCAATGGTAAAATAAGGGAAGTAACGAGCACACCAAGCTAACACCAATATATTATAGGTACAACGAAGAGGAAGACCGATGCCCGTTGAAAAAGCAACGGGAATAAACCGTACTGGAATGGTTTACGACGAATGGACGAATATATTCAGCTGAATACATAACATAGATACCTACTTCGTGCGTCGTGTCGTTGAATAGCAAAACATGAACGCCTGTTAAATATGCATAGCAATGCTTTAGTGCGGGTATCTTTTGTAAGCTAATGATTATGTTCGTCGAGGCGAAACGACGACGCTAGTTGATGTTACGAACATAAAAATAATGGTTGGAGCGACTTTTACTGATCGCGTTGTTGAACCATTTGACCACGTGAGGTCATTCACTGTCACATTACAATGTTGGTTGCCATTGTAGTCCATAGCTCCATAGTAATTGTGACATCATCCGACATAGTTAGTAATTAACAAGTTCTTTACAATTCACGACTCATTGCTGTCATAATTCATATTATCGTCGTAATTATATCTATTCTGCCTCGGGTCTCCTCTCATTATGACCATGGGTAAAAAAATAATACAAAGGAAGCATAGTGTGGAATGATTTCACACCATTGTGGAGAATTCTAATGGGGACAGGTTTCCTCAGAATATTCCTTAACAGAAACAAGATACCTATTAGTAATTTATATTACGTACCTAGTACGTACATAGGTAAGAGTTTTTTGAATATTATAAAATAAAATAAAAATAAAAAAGCCTTTTATTTCCTGCATAGGTATACAAAATTAACTGAAAGAAATAAACTTCTATATCTATTTACATTAAAAAAACAAAAATAAAAAAGTTGTTGTATATAATTTTTTTAAGTACTAAGTCCTTTGCTGATCATTTTTTTTACTTTTATATGCAGTTCTTTTAATTATTAAGTATTTTTATTTATTATTCTGCAAGAACCCCACTTCGGGTGAAGGCCTCCTCTAAAAGAGTCCACTTGTTTCTGTCCTGTGCGACTTGTAGCCAGCTTGGTCCAGCTATCTTCACTATCTCGTCCTGCCATCTCGTGTGAGGCCTTCCTACGAGTCTTTTTCCTCTTGGGCCTTACCACCTGGTTATTCTTTTTGTCCACCTGTTGTCTTGTAGTCGCGCTACGTGTCCCGCTCATCTCCATTTCAATTTTTGCGCATGAATTAGAGCGTCTTTGGCTTTTGAGTTGTTTCTTATTTTGGAGTGTCTGATTTTTTGTCTTTTATTGATGTTAAGCATGCTGCGTTCGAGACCGCGCTGACATGTGATGATTTTGTTTTTAATTTTATTTGTGTATTTTACTTCCAAGTCTGGCAGGCGTATGTTAGGGACGGGAGAAGGCAAGTAGACATAACTTTCGTTTTTAATGTTACTGGTAAACTGCTTTTAAATATTTCTTTCATGCTCCAGTATTTATTCCAGGTATTTTGTGTACGTCTCTCTAATTCCAGCTCATTGTTCCTTCTATCAAAGCTTATTTGTTTTCCTAGGTATATTATGTACTTGTCTGTGTGATGAAGTCTCTTGTTGTCGACGGTTATATCTATCTCTCTACTATTGGTCATTAGCATAGTTTTTGATAGGTTCATTTCAAGTCCAATCTTTTTACTAGCTTATATTATATTTATTTAGTGATTGTATCATAAGATTCATAAGACGTAGTTGAATGCCGGATTCCGAGAAGAGCACCAGGTCATCTGTAAAACGTAGGTGGCTGAGGAATTGACCGTCGATATTTACTCCGTGTGTTGTCCAATCCAGTTTCCTCATTATTGACTCTAGAACGGCAATAAATAAAATCGGCGATAAGGGGTCTCCTTGTCTCACGCCCCTTTTAATAGGGAAGGCTGGTCTAATTCTTTCTAATTTTACTCTACTCTACCTTGGTATTATACAATGTTCTTGATTATTTGTATGTATTTATTCTTTTCTCCCTGTTCTTCTTTGAAAATTAAGGATGTGTAATAAATTCGAACCAAAACCTTATATTGGGGGTTCAAAGTTCAAATCATCTGGCTATCACTGCTTATATAATTAGGTACTTATTTAATTATTAATTAGGAACACTTTTATCATCGTGTCAAAATACGGTTATAAATAGGAATTACGCAAGTCAAAAACATCTGCACAACAGACATCCTTTCCAATACTCTTCGACGCAAAGCGAGTCGCTAGCAATTAAATTCGCATAACAAGGAGTGCAAGACCATGACATTTGCATGTTTTCTGGCTATTGGCAACTTGTGCAAGACAGGGTCACGTACAAGAATCAGCCCGCCTATGATTTCGGTAACCTTGAGCTATGTCTATCCTCGACAAACTTGAATCTTTTACGTCATAGTTGTGTTGTTTACAGTTTTTTGGTAACATGCAAATAAAGGATTTAGCATAATGTGTTTAATGGTTTTATGACGCAGTGCCAGACGGCTGACGTACAACATTATTGTGATCTGGTATCAATTAATCTGTAGGTATCATAATATATTAATCTGTATCATAATATTACAAGGAAAAAATTGCCGACTAAGAACTATGAAATGTTGATTTTCAACCTTAGTACTCGAGTCTCGAGACTTCAGTCACAGTAAGCTAAGCAAAAGATGCCCCCTGGCCTCTTGGATCTACTTAATTTTACTTAATTTATAAAGTCTGACTCTGGCCCCCCATGGATCGGGGGGGAAATTGGACCCTCCTAGTGGCAGTGTGGCTTGATAACCACTGCGCGACACTGAACATAAAAAATCGACGAGATTAGAAAAAGGTACAATAAATAAGGAAAACTGAAATATCCTTCTACTAACATTGTAACTTATAGGTACTCTCATAAAACCTCGTTCATTCTGTCAAAAATACATCAAGCAGATAGATAAGACTTTTAAAAAAACGAGATGTATTATTGTGTAAATGTACCAACTCTTCACTACATAGTATAAAACAAAGTCGCTATTTTTGTCCGTCTGTTTGTCTGTATGCTTAAATCTTTAAAATTACGCAACGGATTTTGATGCGGTTTTTTGTAATAGATAGAGTGATTCAAGAGGAAGGTTTTTATGTATAATACATGCATATATTCCCACGAGAACGGGATCCACGCGGGTGAAACCGCGGGCGGGCCGCTAGTCTAAAATAAAATAAGTAGGTAGACATTGTTACAGATTAAATTATAATTGCGTAGTTATTATTTCAAACTTTAAGCTATAAGTTAAAAAGATGCTAGCATATTCATATATTTCCAATCAATTTAAAATTGAGGACCGTATTTTAAGTGAATTCGTTACAATTTATTCATTACCGACTCGTACGGCGCAATTGTTACCTTAAAATGGAACAATCTGGGAACAATGTTTTAAGGAGAGCATCTCTGTGACTGTGCAAACTAAAATGTCTGTCTCAAGACTCTCAAGGTGTCAAATAAGGGTGCTACTGTTTCGCCGGCGACTTCGTCTGCTTTTTAATAAATTCCAAAAACAATGTAACTATTACCTCAAACTTGCCAATGTATTATTTATGTTTAGTATAAAAAGTCATAGTGATTTTTTTCTTCTTTAAAAATTAAACTCATGGTGTTAAAATTAAAACATCATCACCACTTAATATACAATAGGTACATACATCAGGTATTCAAGTAAAGTTGGTAGGTAGGTATATTAAGAAAACAATTTTTGCGGAAATATTCCCAGCTATAATAGACCTGACGTTAACGATTAACTTAACAAGTTTTGGACTAGTTTATAGGTTGCAAAAAATATCTCAATGTCAGTGGAAGGTTATTTTTTAACCGACTTCAAAAAAGGAAGGACGTCAATTCGACCGTATATAATATGCTTTTTTTTTATGTACGTTCAGCGATTATTTCGTCGTTTATGGGCCGATTTTGATAATTCTTTTTTTGTTGTAAAGTAGATATGCGCAGTGGGGTCCCCTGATAAGGAAACTAGGATCTGATGATGGCATCTCAGAGAAATCGAGGGGAACTTTCGAAAATTGTATGGACGACTAGTGTGTTTGTTCATGTTATCATAAGTACATTAAAGCGCTACCATTTCATGAAGATCTGGAGTCGATCTGATGAAGCCGAAAGACAGTCGAGGGAACTCCTCAACGATTTACTGCAGTTATCTAGTGTTTGGGCTTCATTAATTTGTAGTGACGAGAACTTTACACTTACATGTTGAATTGAGCGCCATCTGGCGAGTAGTTTTTGAGTTATCTCTACTTATCAAGATTGAAGTCGGTTATTTTTTTTGTAAAAAGCAATTATTCAGTGTCAAGCCTAAAGCCTCTATGTTTTCGTGTAGCAAGGTTTTGTTTTTGTCTTTAGTTTAACATAAAGATCAAGGTACATTTACTTGGTTATTAATACTATTAACTATGCACACGTTTTATATAGGTACGTATGTAATGTAAATAACAAAAAAATAAACATCGGCCAAATGGGAGACGGACTTGGGATTATCTATACGAGCAGCACCACGATTCCGCTGCCGCCCATGGTAACTGCGATCGACATAGAATAAGTTTAAATTTAGGGATAAAGCTGGTTAGCCCTCTTAGAAAATGGTCTTAGAACTGTTGGTTAGTTGGTTAATAAGTGCACAGGGACTGTTATTTGTTGTTAGTAATAGTCCGGTAAATATAATTGTGTATGAGTTTCGTTCCGATTCGGTCACTGATCCTTTACTTACCCTGAGGACTAAGATCGTCTCCTCTAAAACAGTTTGACCGGCTCCAAAGCTTGCTCTCCGCTGTGAAATCAATTCGCAAAATAGGAGGAGGACTTTAATTCAACTGATTTTTTTTATGCGTGCGTTATTATAACTTTTACTGTGTGTTCCGATATTTATATTTTTTTTTACTGAAAAGCATGCGTTTATCGTGGGGTCCTATTTAAAGAGTATTTGAACGATATTTATCGTTCAAATACTCGATCGATTTATTTATTCCCATGGTAAGATCGATGTTTTGTTGTTAGATATTTAGTTCCGGATGTTGTTAATAGATGGCGTTAGTAAAATTCATTTGCAAGTTCTGAATCACGCTATCAAATACTACATATATAATTTACTTATGTCATAGCCAAATAATCTGATGGCTACTGTTTAGCCGAGATTCCTACTCATATGATGTCAGTTCTGCTAAAGCCAAATGATTTATATCGAGTGTCTGATTAGTAAAAAATTTTCTCGGAACATTTGGCTGTTTTAGATTCAGATGTAGGTAAGTAGCAGAATCAATACTTATCCTGTTTATTCTTAATTTGTAGTTTTTATACTTAAGACTTTATTAACATCTGAAATCTCGCAGTATTCGTCTATTGCTACCTATAACCTATTCGATCCCCTAAGGAACTTCTAAAAATAAAAAAATTATATTTTGTGTGCAAAAAATATGGTACCTACCAGTTTCCTCGCGGATTGTTGCAAAGTAGATTAACCTTTTATCTGTCTTATAACTTTGTATTTCAAACCGACGTGGACATTCATCCCAAAAAAAACAATAACTATCATCATCATCATCATAATCATAATCATCTAACTTCGGTAGTAGCGTAGAGAACGAATATATGTAAAACGAGCGTTGGCTGTTGCCTATACCGAGCACCAAATAATCTACGGTGAGGCAATTTCAACGATGGCAGGTTTTCGCAAAAAGATTGCGCATGTGTTAACCTTCGCTACTTGGATAAGATACATCGCTCAAGTACGTTTTTGTATCAATTTTAGTTAATTAATCAAGTTTTTGTTTTAATTGGAGTCGATAGGACGAAAGAGGGTTTGGACATAGAGTGCTCTGAAAGACTGCGTCGATATATTAAGAAAGTTCCCTTTTGCAAAATTTGGTTATGAAACCGTAATAATTGCTACCTTATGATAATTATCGGGATCGACAGCGCGTAAAGCGTTCTCCGAGCTCGAAAACACTATAGAAATCTTGCTATTAGCGGTCATATTCAACTGCAAACCGTGCAGTTGCTTAAATCGGCCGGCTACTTAGAGCATACTTCACCGTATGCCATGGCAACTTTAAGCGTCTATCACACGTACCTAATATTACGTACTCGTACCTAAATATTACGTATTGTAATGTAAGCTCACTAGTTGACTCGTCAAGATTTGGCCACATCTATAGGGTTCTTCAACAAGAACTTTGTATTCTGAAACAAAATAAAATAAAAAATTTAGATGAAGATTATTCAAATTTTTATTGTATTATGAAGAGAAAAGTTCGGCAATTATGAATGAAAAATACTCTCTGGCAAATGTCCACCATGACCACGTTGACCATAGAACACTATACCTACTCCTAGTGGAGACAAATGTCGATTCTTTCATCAAAGTTTTTAATCAGTGTTTGTCAAAATGGCGGGGCTACTTATTTCGTTAATCACATCACGGATTTTGAGTTTTAAAGCTGCAATCGATTCGATTTACTCCGTATAGACTATGCCTTTAACATAGCCTGTAAAGACCAAATTCTTAATAGCGTAGCGGTATCAGAAGGACGATTATATTATCCTAAAATATCACGAATTTTACGAAATGTAACTTAAACAGAAGTAGGTACCATTGTGGATTATAATTATTTGATTTCAATTTCAAGCGAAATTCAATTCGTTGTAACAATTGTCGATGCACCTATTAAGACTATGTCTAAAAACTAAATAAGTATCAAAACTATCATGTTAATGGTGTTTGTTGCAATTGAAAAACTAAGTTCTTGTTGAAAAACCCTATATTAAAATACTTAATATCTGGCAATGGGGACCCTTAAAATGAAAGATGTTTATTTTTTATGTATTAATTATATTTTAAAGCTATATTTCCCGGAATTTTATTTAAACTCAAACTATATGCTTCTTAAAAGAATTGACTGAATTAAAACAAACAAATTTTTAACGCAATACATTTGTGAAGATTAGCGTGCATAAAGGCACAGAGATAAGTCATATATTTTCAAAGACCTAATTTTAAGTTCTACTACGTTAACAATTGCCTCCATTAATAGATTTTCTTTTAAAGGGTTATTGGCTCAGCAAAGCTAGGTCTTTCAGAAGTTTATAGGACATTCCTGATTGATTTGACTTTGGGACCAAATTATTTTTAAGTTACCAGACTTTTTAGGATTGGTAAATTATTATTTTGTCGTCAATTATAATTCGAGTTCAACACGTCGGCCTCCGTTTCACCATATATCCTCATCCTTTTCCTTAATTCATTTTTTTGTGACGAGAATAGAATTTAATTAAAAATAATCGATCTGTGCCGAACAAGCAGGATTCCGTAAAGGCTACAGTACCATAGACCACATACATACGCTGCGGCAGATTATACAGAAGACCGAGGAGTATGGTCTGCCGCTATGTGTTGCCTATGTGGACTATGAGAAAGCCTTCGATTCTATCGAGACCTGGGCGGTACTAAATTCTCTCCAGCGGTGCCGAATCGACTACCGGTATATCGAGGTGTTGAAGTATTTATACACATCAGCCACCATGTCCGTCAGAGTACACGACACAGCAACGAACCCCATTCAGCTGCAGAGAGGTGTCAGACAAGGGGACGTCATATCCCCAAAACTGTTCACCGCTGCGCTGGAAGACGTGTTCAAGCTGATGGAGTGGAAACGACGTGGCATTAATATCAATGGCGAATACATCACACACCTGCGGTATGCCGACGATATAGTCATTTTGGCGAGATCCATGGAAGAACTTGGTACAATGCTCGGGGACTTGAACAGCGCCTCACAACGGGTGGGTCTTAAGATGAACATGGACAAGACGAAAATCATGTCGAATGTCCATGTCACGCCCATACCGGTCGTTGTTGATGGCGCTGCTCTCGAAGTTGTAGACGAATATATTTACCTGGGACAAGTGATCCAAATGGGTAAGTCCAACTTCGAGAAAGAAGTCACTCGTAGAATCCAACTCGGATGGGCTGCGTTCGGGAAATTACGTCACATCTTGTCGTCCAAAATACCTCAGTGCCTGAAGTCGAAGACGTTCGAGCAGTGTGTGTTGCCAGTGATGACATACGGCTCCGAGACGTGGTGCTTTACGATTGGCCTAATCCACAAGCTCAAAGTCGCGCAGCGGGCTATGGAGAGAGCTATGCTCGGTATTTCTCTACGTGATCGAATCAGAAATGAGGAGATCCGTAGACGAACGAGGGTAACCGACATAGCTCAAAGAATTAGCCGGCTGAAGTGGCAATGGGCCGGCCATATAGCTCGAAGGACCGACAACCGCTGGGTAAGAAAGGTCCTCGAGTGGAGGCCCCGTCTCGGAAAAAGGAGCGTAGGACGCCCCCCGACCAGGTGGTCTGACGACCTGAAGAGGACAGCGGGCATCCGCTGGCTTCAGAAGGCGCAGGACCGGTCAGAGTGGCGCAAATTAGGGGAGGCCTATGTCCAGCAGTGGACGCGAAAAGGCTGATGGATGGATGGATGGATCTGTGCCGTTCAAATTTTTAATAAATTTATCTGTGATTCTATGAATATATTATAAATATTAACATGTTTTTTTGCATCCAATTATTGTAATAATAGTATCACATGTTGTCTGGGCTGTTTTTCTACCAAGTCATGGCACATTGTTTCATTTTAAATGTACAGAACTCTCAATGTAAACTACTAAAACTAGACATTCATAAAAACGTACCACAGGCGCGCGTGTGTCAGTTGCATCGATATTCGGTGTCATTACCCGATGTGAAAACTGTTTATTACTTATATCTTCTAAAATGGTATCTGATTGCTGTCTGTACTTACATGGCAAATATATATAAAATTTTATATTCGCAAGAGAACCCAAAACAATATTTTTAAAAATTATTCTTTTTGCCTGTATGTGTATATGTTTCTGGACGCTAATCTCAGAAACGGCTAAATGGATTTTTATGGAACTTTCACTGTCAGATAGAGCAATATGCAACATACCTTTAGGTCGGTCGGTGGTCCCTTATCCGTTGAGGGGTTCCGGGCCTCCACCTTCAGTGTCTTCGCTTTTTCTTCGGCCACTTAAGTAGATCTATCTTTTAATTTATATTTTGTTTAGTACTGAGATCACCAGGAAAAATACAATACTTATTCTGGCTTCCCTATTTCTGTGTTTAAATTTTCTCCTTTTCTTCCCTTCTAATATTATTATAACTTATTATATACTGCAAAGTTACATTACATTAAAGAGTAGCAAACATTCGTCCATCCTCACAAACTTAAACTTTCGCGTTTATAATTTTGTATTAGTAGGTTTTTTAGCTAGACAAGGTCGTTGAATCAGTTAATTTTTGTTTTAAATAAGTATTTTACAATAGCAGTGTGTTTATGTCGCGTTGATTAGATGCTAATGGGATTTTAATATGAATCGAGCAAGAAGTTAAAATTAATGGTAAATGATTGTGCGAATCTACAGAAACTAACGCATTGTTCGGACAAAATGATTAGAGCTTTTATGCACCTAAATAGCGATGAATGAGCAGGTGTATCGTCTTATGTTAAATTAAATAGTTTTCAGTGACTTCAAAAGGAAAACTTCTGTTCAGGTTTGCTCGTCAACAAGGTGTGGTACCTATGTATATCGATTAGGAGGGTAGTGGTTAGGACGGCGAAGTAAGCAGATTGCGTAAGTTTTTATTGTAATAATAGGTAATATTATGTGCTTCTCTATGTCCTGATTAAAATAACTGACCTTATTTAACACAAGATCTCTGAACTTTTAGTGGAAGATTACGGCGCGAGAAATGTATGAGAAAATTTTATAGTTTTGATGTGATAAAACAAAGATTATACTTAATGCCCATTGTATTAAGGCCTCTTTACTTATACTTAATGTCCATTGTATTAAGATCTAGCCTATTCTAAAGATATTAACCATCCATGTTTATTACACAGATAAGTTTCTAAGCTAGAATTGTTGTGTATTTGTGTGTCTGTCTACATCACCTTCGTGGTTCCATAAAAAATCCATAGAGATTTTTTGCAAGGTTTAGCGGTTCAAACGGTGTCGCAAGCGGAAGTCACGCATCATACATTTAACGTTTAAAATACGTTTTAAGTATTGTTTATTATCTGTTCAACATATGTATTACAGCAATTTAATATTTCGCAAAGATAAACGCATCCGGTGATACAAAACTATAAATATATTTGGAAACATAATCAATATAATTTATATTTTTGTGTCCTTGACGTCAGGCGTAGGTTCATCGTAGTAAAAATGGTATAAAGACTATAAAGCCTGATTTATGAATAACTGCAACATGGAAAACCTATTCAAACTTTTTGAAAACTAAAACTTATAAATTATAATTTTCACCGATTAACTTATACTAATTTTTACATTCTATTTGACAAGTATATAAAACACATCCCAAAAAATAGAAGGTAAGATTCCTATAATAAGCACTCTAGCTCTAGGCACACTCCCATATCGGGATAATCAAATTCTAGCCCTATTTATTCAAGTAGTAATAAAAAGAGAGTGCAATTAACGCAAGCGAAGTCGCGGAGTGAAAGCTAGTTAATAGATAATGCGCAGATTTATTTTTGTAAAATCGAAATTTCACACTTAGACCTCCTTTATCCGGAAGTCCAACTGCAATCATCTATCCATCCATCAGCCTTTGAGCGTCCACTATTGGTCATAAGCCTCTTTAATCGGTTGTGAACCCTTTGAATCCAGCGAATGTCCACTGTCTTCTTCAGGTCGTCATCACTATCACTACTAAAGCTATCATATCACGCTAGCTATTCAGCTATCACTGCTTTCTATTTACATTTTAGTCATAATATTATGACAGTGCCACTCGTAGCGATGTTATGAAACTACACAACCCGTAATGTGGTTTGCGTCGTATTTTGCAATTATTTAGTAAAATTTTCATAATTACACTTTTACGCTGAAATAATTTCCGACATTGATAACGAGAGTTTCCTAACTCGCATTAAACGTGATTAGTTCATGTTTTCATAACAATTGTTTTTGAAATGGAATTAAAAGATAAAATGAGCGTAAGGATTGTAATGTTTAATAATCGATGTTATTAATAATTTTATTGCTATGCTACAAACCGCGAATGATGTGCTATGTTTCGTCTTTTGTAATTTGTACCGCGAAACCGTGAAACAATTTTAAGGTACCCGCGTTGGTATTCGATTATAATGTGGGTGTGTTTTGATCATGGGTTTTACCTTTTTTCCTACCATCAAGTGGAATTGTAAACGCTAACTTATCATCATCTTCCCATTGCCTAATTATAGCTGAAGTCGGCGCAACATGTTAAATTTTTTCCTATAAAACGTCACTTCTGCACTGATTTGGTTGATTCGGTTTGGTCGTTGGCGTGTTGTGATGAAAATGGCTCCAGGGCGCTTTGATAAAAGCATAGCTTTGTTCCTTTAAGGAATCCCGCCAGTGACGAGTCTTTAACTTTTGTGAACTGAAAGTCAAAAGAAAAACTAATACCTAAACCATCCATTTAATCCCGCTGGAGCAACGTGATGGAGTAAGCTAGGCTTTAGTTATACCTAAAGAGAGACCCGTGCTCAGTAGTGGGCCATTAATGTGACGAAGCCAAGTAAAGCAATAAACTTTCTACTACGATACAACTACACTGAGGTACACGGAAAGAAATTAGTCAAACTACTTTCTAAATCTTTCAACTCATGAGCGGAAGGTGACCCATAAAAGTCGTAAATTTTTATTAAATTCGGTCAATTATTTTGATGTGGATAGTTACTATATTAGAGTTTATGAAGTCGAATTTGAGTCGAACAGATTTATTACTCTTAATCTTTATAGTACAATTTATCATCTTTCTACATACCTACTTATTACCTAAGGCCTCAAACCCACACAACAAAATAACCTACTCGGACTAGACTCCACAGTCTATTTTTGGTTTAAGAAGAGTAACAGAATCAATTTCAGAATATTACCATAAAACACGCGTTCTTTCGGGGTTCTTTAACCCCGTAGGTAGGTAGGTAGGATCTACAACACTGAGACCTAGCTCATTAAATAGGTCAGGTCATTATGTAGGTATATAGGTAGCCTATTTGAGCGGATTTTGTGTAGGTTTAATCGCACCGGGTGATTAGGGCTGTTAGGTGAGCGGAAAACCGGTTCCAAGGTAAATGTAGAGCCTGAATTGTGGTATCGTCTGCAAGAAAATGGCATAAAACTTATTTTTTCAAATCATCAGTCATCATTTTTTCAAAATATCAAGTCATTGGACATCCATAGCAAAAGATAAAATAAAGTGCAAAGACAATGTATCTCTGTTACTTAAATATTTTTAAGCCAAATAAATAATTAATTGCAAATAAAATAGCCCTATATCGCAAAATAAAACATGTAATTACCACTACTTATTTAAAGCTGGAGGAATCTCCATGATCCAAGGACCTAAAAACTTTTTTGGGTCAACTGTCGGTCCACGGTCAAGTTTTTGACGATTGGATAAGCTTAAAATTATATTTGACTCTTAATAAACTGAAGCTGAAGTTTGGTAACATATTATAATATATTAAATTGGCCCTCAGGAGCTATTTAAAAAATGAAATTGGTTATATGCAAACAGAAAAACAACAATAGGTGATTTGACAAAAATATCAACATCAATAAATAATTTATTTTCGAATGTTTAATGTATAATACCTATATACTCCGTTTGTAACAAGTTAAATGTTTTTTTAATCTTAATAAAGCCATTCCGTAATTCAGCTGCTATCGTGAAAAGATCTGACCAAAGGGACTGGAACTGGAAAACGGGACTAGAAATAACGAACCAACTAATCTTGTATTTAGAACAGGCTGAACTGAATAGCGTAGTGGTGGCCTAGCTATGCACAAATTCGAATGGCGATTCGAGCTAGTGCAGTGGTTCTGGTCTGTCTGTTTGTAGAGTTAGTGAGTTAGTGCGTACTCGATTGCTGGCTGCGTCAGACGCGTTGAGACTTCAACGAATATTATTGTTGAAAGATAAAAAGAAATGTTCATGAACTAAATTACCTTCTGTGTATGGATTGGTATCGGTTTCAGTTCAGTGTTGTTTTGTTTTGGTTACCTATAGGTTTATGTGATTTGGTTTAAAAGGATTGTAGAGTGAGGGGATTGAATTTTGTATCAAGGTGAGTTTTATATTAGACAATCATTTAATTTAATTTATGCAGAAATTTTGATGCCTCTCTTTGCATTTATAAATTAGGCTTTAATTAGCTATCCCTGTGAGGTGGTTGTGGTTAAATAAAAACGGTAAAGGAATTATGGATTGGGAAGGAATATTAAATTGAGTTGCTAAATATGATTTTCTCTTTAATTCCATAGGTAAAAAAATTCTCACGCGCATTTTCATACCAAAACAAGTAATAAAATCACGCGCAAAGTTTGCAATCACGATTGCTACACGCAAGATCTTATAGACAAACATAAAAAACGATCGTAATTAGTTGATAAAACGTGGAAGGTATGTATTCTGTTAACGAAGCATTATTTTTTATTTTTTTGGCCGATTATCGAGCCTTAAAAAAACAAGGTATTTTAAAAATGTACAGCGAATGTTTATATTTATATATCATTGCAAAATATTTGTTGAGGAATACTATTACTTCATGTTATTCTAAGTTTACTAAATCGCGTTTAAATTTTTTACTTATAATTTATTTATAGGTATGTTATTTCACTTATTCATGGCCAAACTGTGTGTATGTGTAATCTAGCGATCAAAGTGGGACTATATTTAGAATTTACCATGTATCTAGGTATATACATATTATTATAAAAAGAAGTCCTGTTTTCTGTCTGTCTGTCTGGATGCAAAAAACTCGAAAACGCCGAAACAGATTTTTATACGGTTTTCAACAATAGAAAGAGTGATTCTTTAGGAAGGGTTAGGTATATAATTTATTATACCTTTATGTAAATTTGTAGAATAGTCAAATGAATAATTTATTGCAGAACGAAACGACGTCTGCCGGGTCAGCGAGTTTAAATTATGTTTAAAAGCATAAATGAATGAACTCTCAGAACAATAAATAGTGTGACGGAATGTTAAATAGGAAGGTAGGTTATCTTAACAAAAATCCGAATTTTCTTTTTTATTGGTTTCATACATTTAATGAAATAACGGATCCTGTAACGTTCCATGTCTTTGAAATTCATCCTGCTGATATTATAAATGCGAATGTTTAAGTACAAGGATTTGTTTGTGTGTTTGTTACTCTTTCACGCAAAACTTATTAAATGGATTTTCATGAAACTTTGCAACAATATAGCTTAGACATCGGAATAACATAATAAGTGAATATTTATAGATTTTTTTTTATAATTTGGACATAATATAACGATAACTGTCAAGTAAGTCGGAAAAAAATCAGCCCTCTGGAAGCAATTTTCTACTAAGGGACTGGTTGCCTTAAGCGGAGTGAGGGCGGGTTAACTACTTAGTTATTGTCTTAATCCAAACAGAGACTTCATTGAATTAATCGACGATTTACTTTGAGACACAAATAGGTTTATTTTCAATTTCGCTTCACTTCAGAAAACCTGTACTTACCAATAAATGTAATGAAAATTATAAGTATACCCACCGGAAAATTACTACTCATTCATTTCAGGCGCTATGTAAATTTTATGTTGATGAAAATTTTTGGTTTGCTGTAATTAGAAAAATAGTTGGAATGCACTAACGTCAATTTATAAACGTTTCGCTGAAATTCCATACTATTTTTATAATATATCGCACTGGTAAATTCGTTTTCCGGGATGCAAAGTATCCTAGGGTCCGTGATAATGACTTAATGACGTATGTCCCAGTGTCCCTAGATCACAAATCAGCTAAATTTGTTCAATGGATTTCGCTGGTGCCTGATTGTAGAAAGACAGAAGAACAACAAGTCCAAAAATAATTGTTATAGCCTAGGTAAGTATATTATATCGATAACAAACCCGACCTACATTTTTTCTCGATAAATATCCAATAGGTATAGTTTCATTAATATATTGTGATGATGATTCAAAGATGCGATGAGAAGCTTTGACACGACGAATTTACTAGAAGAACATCCTGATATTATCGATAATAATCCAAGTTATAATTAAACTTTATTTAATTATTTTTATAGCTAACAAAATAGAAAGGTCTTACGATATCAGGGAATACCTGAAACAAAAAAGAGAATCAGTCTACAAGTGGTTCCACTGCTTTCTTAGCCAACCACACGTTGATTACGTCAATAGATAGAACTTACCACTTACCAAGAAGCTTTCATTTTAATTAAGCTTTTTGAGTTTAAATTTCCGTTCAGTCTAGGTATTCTTATCTTGTGTGTTGCCCATGGCATCGAATACACATTATTCACACTTCAGAGATCCTAGTGTGGGGTTATGAGTGTATAGCATGTTTTTCTTCTCATTCGCCAGCTGTTACTATAACATGATAAAAAAAAAGACGTGTGGCACTCGGAGACTGCCGCGGTAAAGCTATTGCATAGCATTATATATAAATTAACAAAACAAAAAAGACGTGTGGCACTCGGAGACTGCCGCGGTAAAGCTATTGCATATCATTATATATAAATTAACAAAACAAAAAATAATACTGCATTTGTGATAATAATAATAAAATGAATGTATATAGAGTAATAACTCATTTTCTTTCACAATTTTTTCGTGACTTTCTTCATTAATAAATGCACTTTGTTTATTCATATTTAAAACACTTTGTACACAAATTATACGAGTACAGATATTCACTGTTTTACAGTGGGCCAAGAAAGTGGTGTACCAGTTTTCATTTAGTTGCCTAGTTATCAAAAGTTACATCAAAGTTCATAGGCAATATCACTGAAAGAGACGCATAATAATGACGTAAGCCTAATTGTTAAGAATACGTACATCATAACGACACATTATAGGTGCAAGACATTTTAATCTTTATTAGAAACGGATAATGCATAAAGAAGATTTAAATATTCTGAACAAAAGCATAAGAACTATTTCAGTTGACAAAATAATTATTTTTAAAAAGAAAATTGACATTTGACATTTAAGTCCTATGCCGCCTCTACACATAGGCCAGCGCATTCGCCAACGCGCTGGCGGTGCGCTTGCCAACGTGCTTGTGAGTTAATCCACACATTGGAAGGTCGTTCAGTATGCTTTGGTTCGGGCCAATGTGCGGACGGATCAAAAAATGGATGTTGAGTTGGTAACAGCTGCAGCTGTATATTTATTCACAGCTTATAATTACTACGTAAAAGTGTACAAGAAAAGGGTGATACTTTCATATTTATAATATTAAAATAATAATAAAGTACGATGCTCTTACTTTGAAGTAAAATATCGTAAGGAAAACGGAATGTCCAAGAACCTTATTTATTTAGCATTTTTAATACTTACAACATTTTTATTTTTATGGTACTTATTTTTTGGATTCCATAGGCAATTTTCACTCTGATAGAGCTCAATAAATTTAAAAGTTTCATTATTACTCATATTATACGCCATTTTGTTATGTTAGGTGTTAATACGCCACAAGAAGAAAATATGCACTCTTGATCGCTGCTCCGGACAAACTGATCGCGCGGCCAATGTGTGGATGGTGCGCCAAGCTTGCGACAAGTGTTCTTTGATGATACCGACACCGCGCGGCAAGCTCGCAAGCGCGCCGGCCAACGTTCAAATGCCTACCGCCAACGTTCCAACGCCCGTTCTACACATTGGGAGCCAACGCACTTGCCAACGTGTTGGCCTATGTGTAGAGGCAGCATTACAACGATCTTTTGGCGCGTGCGTGAATGACGTGTGGGTGACAGAGACAGTGTCTTACAGTTTGCCTTGCCTGTATGGCACTGTCTCTATCACCCTCAAGTCATTAATATAGTGTCATTATTTTATGTCATGTTATTATTTTGTATGTTTTAAATCTAAATACGCGATAATTCGACTATTATGAATACATGTTGTCGATTCCAACGCCTTATTTAATCCAGATCTACATGTAATTATTCTTAAAACACCGAACCGACGGGGCGAAAATCAAATGTTTGACAGGTAAGATTTGTATGGGAAATTAAAATTTTCATTTTTTTAGTATTTACCTCGCAATTTTTCATATTTTCTCATCGCTGCAACCTTCCCTGAACTTCCACGAATATTTCAAGACTAAAATTAGCCAAATCGGTTTAGCCGTTATAAAGTAAAAGTTAGTTAACTCAGTTAAAAGTTCTGGTATTTATCGATGTGTGGGTGCATAGACATAGTAACTATGTCTGTGTGTAGGGTGTAATAAATTTTCGTTACGAAATTTTTGAATTCGGTCCCCGCGCTCAAGGCCCGCGATAAAAGCTATACAATAGCTTAAAAACAAAAGGTAGGTACTCATTACCGCACACTAGGATTTTTTATATTATGAGATACGAATAATACATGAAGACAAGAACATACCTAGACCGAGAACACACATTTAAAGTCATCATTCAAATTTTCGGTTCGCTGGGAATCGAACCCAGGATGTTTCGATCGACGTTCGGCATGGTAATGCCATCTTTTAATCATTATCGCAACTATTATTAACTGTTCCATTGTTCGGCACGGGTCTCCTGTCACCACGGGAGAGATACAAGCAAAAAACCATGCTAGCAAAGTCATTTTACTTGTTGTTTGTTTTATTTTTCCTTCTCGTCAATTGTAAATCGAATGTTTAATAATATCTTTCCATCGGTCAGTTTTAACTGGCATTTAAATCGACGAACCGGTTTTTGTAATGACGCTAGTGATGCATATTATTAGGCGAATCGTGGATAATTTTGTGTTTTTTATGAGCAATGCGTTAGCGAAGGTTTTTATGTGTAAAAAAGGTTTTTGACTCCTTTTAAGGCAATGACACATCAACCCTCTGCTGCCGCTCATGTCAACCATGACCGACTTAGAACAAAACTGAAACCAGAGGAATGTTAATTGATTAGTTCGTTAACATGAGAACTAGGTCATCCATGT
The DNA here is from genome assembly GCA_905404135.1 of Hesperia comma. NCBI lineage: Eukaryota > Metazoa > Arthropoda > Insecta > Lepidoptera > Hesperiidae > Hesperia > Hesperia comma. The sequence goes on along the minus strand of FR990022.1, from coordinate 12,936,988 downwards.
TTAAAAGATGCACAAGAGAGGAAAGAAGTAATATGAATATACTCGAATTATGGCCGCTCTCGTTCACGAATGTTTAGGTAGAAAATAAGCGGAAAATCGGCCGAAAATCTTAACTATGCGTACCTACGTAACATAAATAAGTATTTTGATCTTTACATCTACGTGACGCCATTTGGTATTTATGTTTATTTATTCATTTATTAACCTACTGAATTTTTTGAAAAAGAAATCCACATAAAGTGGAAATAATTATATATTTCGATATAACATTGTATAAAAAAAATTAAAACTCATTAATTGCTCCTCATTTTAACTCCCTAGTAGGTAATAAATAGAAAATACAACCTATGTCCCAATTTTTTTTAATAGGAACGGTCGAATTAAGCAAGACCAGGTTTAAAGTTTATCTAAACCGGTTTTTAGGCCAAAAACAAGATAATTGTATCTATTTAATTCTAATAAACAAAGAATTATCATATAAAATTATAATTATCAAGATGTGTGTAACTTCTAAGTAGAAATAATGTAGGTTATACAGCAGTTCAAAGTTTTTGTTAAGTTGTTGTATTATTATATTTTTTATAATAAAACATAAATTATATAAGTAATTATAAACTTAATTGATGCATTCTTACATCTTTAGATGTGATATTTGTTGGTTTGTACAAAGATAGGATTTTTTACTAAAAGTAACTAAAAATCTGTCTGTCGGTCTGTTAGGTTTTCGCCTAAACCGCTCAACAGATTTTAATAAAATTTGTACAGATATAGAGTTGAACTTGACAAAGAACAGAATATTTTTAGTCCCAGAAATAATCCCTTAACGGGGTGAAGAGGTGAGAACAATTACAATATTTTCTTAAAAGTCGGGTACCCTCAACTTTACTAATATTTTTTATTTATTGTGAATTTTATTTGGTTTATTAAAATAAAGAAGGTAGATGGCCAGTAACTTCAGTCGGCAGTTCGATTTTTTGGTACAAAAGCGCGTTTAGTTTAATTTTCCTTGTGTTCCCTTCAGGTATTTTGACGTTGTTTGTCTCTCACGTGGGCGAAGCCGCAGGCAAAAACTTGGTTATAATGTACGGAATGAATTAGTAGGTAGATTCTTAAATAAAGTTACTCAAACAAAACTTGACTTATTTGTAGAGTCATTTAGAGTGAAACGCGTGAAAGCGCATCTCGCAGGCAAGGGTTATTATAGCGCAGATGAGTATTTAAATTGACACAGATGGAAATGAGCACATCTGCTCTGCTGATAGTTCCGCTAAGGGCTCTTATACACGAACGGCAAATTGCCAACGGCAGAGGTAACTGTAGTCGACGATACCTGTCGGCGGCAGCCGTCAATGCATCGGCGGCTGACGTCAACCTATGTCGACGCTTGCAGTTGTTTGTGTTTGTAGCGTGCCGTGTCCCCCATTTTATCAGTTGACTGCCAATAGTTCAGGAGTTGCGGTTTAATAAAATGAACTCCAGTGACAATTTTGACGTTAAAATGTTAATTGTAGCAGTAAAAATCCTTGTACTTATTTAGAATTATAAACTACAAGAGTACCAATAGTAACAAAATAATAAAAAACAGAGCTTGGGTGGCTGTATATAAAGAAGTTGTAAGTCTTGGTCTCTATTCATAAATATTTCTTGAACCCACCATTTACGTGTTATTGTTTTTCGTTTTGGCGACGTTGACGGAGTAAAAATACTTAATAAGAGTGCGATTTCTTCAAAATACATTTTCCAACTGGCTCCTGTACAAAAAGAGTGAACAATGGCTGCCGCAGAGCTTCGATGTTGACATGTCTACGGCTGCCGCCGACGCGACCGACGGGTGCAGTTGTCTCTGCCGTTGTCATAGTGCCGCTCGTGTATATAAGGGCTCATATACACGAACGGCACGATGTCAACGGCAGAGACAACTGCACCGGTTGGCGGCGGCCGTCGACGTGTCGGCGGCGGCCGTCGACGTGTCGGCGGCGGCCGTCGACGTGTCGGCGGCAGACGTCAACCTATGTCGACGATTGCAATTCGATGTTGACATGTCTAAACCGGTGCAGTTGTCTCTGCCGTTGACATCGTGCCGTTCGTGTATATGAGCCCTAAGCCCTGAGGCTAGTGTATATCTCCATAACTAATATACCCATTATACTTTCTTCGGACTTTTCTGTGTTTTCACCGCTGGACACCTTTAGATAAGTTATAAAGCACCTTTATGAAATGGTGGCAGTGAAAAAGAAATGACATCCATAAGTGCATCAAGGATATCCACATGAGATGTTAGGATTTTTTTTTAATGAATTATTTAAATCATTTTTCCTGTAACCATCTAGCGCGTTCGCCTTTCTTATGTAGGTATTTTTATTACGTGTTTTCTTTTTTTATTCGAAATCTGGTGTTATCTGGTCCCATTTAAATTTTAGGCACACCTGACGAGCAGTTTTTGAGATTTTGAGTTATTAAAGGTTAAATATATTTTTCGCCGCACATCGCAGTGAGGAACCGTAAGCTCCATGTTTGTGAAAAAGAAAGTTTATTACACTTGCTTACGCTTGGACCACAGAAGCTATTTGCTTGACCTAGAAAACAATCTAACAAATTATCAGTTTCAATACACCGTTAACCTTATTTAACTAGTTAACTTTAATACTTTGCTCGAGATTTGACCGCTCGTAACCTTGTCTCGAAAATTGATGTCAGATGTGTTCATTTTTTTATTATGATGCGTATATGTATGTATGTACACTTACGACATGTATTTTGTACGTTCATCTGTAAAATAGCGTAGGTATAAAAATAACCCATTTAATATTATTGTATTTACAGAAGTACCTAAATTAAGTTTCAATAACATGAAAAAGAACGTGGTCGCAAGGAATTTAATTAGGCTAAGACATTAAAAATATTTTTTATCGATAAAAATTTTCAAAACAACATAAAAGCTACTTATTTTTTCAATACCTAATATTGATTTGTTTTCAAAGTGCATAACTCAGAGGAAAAAAATTATATAATACTGATTAGGTATTATCCTTTTATGTTTGTGATTGTTGTGTGTGTGTGACTTACTTCTTACATTTGAAAGCTGGTGTTTGTCGTATATATGCGTATTTAATTGACTTCGACTAATTTGATGATGTTCTCATTTTATTACTTATCTATGTGCAGCCGTGACCACCATTCATGCAACTGAGTCGAAATATCTTCGAAGCACACGCTTGAAGCTTTCTAAACAAGCATAATGTCAATGTCAATGTCAATTTGCATAGAAGTTAAAATTTAGATCTATCACACTTAATCGAGAAAAGAAGCAACTCATAACATGAAAAAAGGTAACAGAATCTTCTGTCTCGGCTTGGCAGCAAAGACACCGACTGCAAAACTGGAGAAATTTTAATCTTGTGCTAAATAAAATCATAACTTCTCGCTATCTCATTTTGGCATTTTGGCCAGAGGTCTTAATTTTTTACGTCTATGAATAATTAAAAGTATGATGATAATGTCATAGAGAATTTTTAAGGCTTGCATGTTCATTGCGGAACCCTACAAAGAACCCTACTAACCCTACCCCGTACCTATTGTGCATAACTCAAAACCCAGCTGTGAAACCTGTGATTCAACTTTCAAAACGGTGAAACAAACCAACTGGTTGAAGGTCAACAGATTAGATTCTCAAATTATTGTAATTTAACATAACTATTAAAAATAAACAGTACAAATTGATAAATAATTATTTCTTACGGACGAATTTAGAAAAGGCCGTAACTATTATTATAAAATACTAGCTTTTGCCCGCGGCTTCGCCCGCGTGGAATTCGTTTATATCGCGAACCGGGGAAGTGGGGGAGAAAGTACGTCATCAACTATCTTCCTGGGAAAATTCATCAAAATCGTTGTTTTCATACAAACTTTCATCCCCTATTTCAAGCCTTTAGGGGTTGATTTAAAAAAAAAAATTAGCCTATGTGTGACTCTGGGTCTTCAAATATTTTCATTCCGAATTTCATCCAAATCGGACTGGTGGTTTAGTCGTGAAAACGTCACAGACAGACTTTCGCATTTATAATACTATGTGTGTGCCCGCTACTTCGTACGCGCAGGAGTTTATTCCGCGTAACTCCAGATCCCGCGGGATTTCCGGGAAGACAGACTTGTTAGTTTTATATTAATGTTTGTTAGTTTTATATTAATGTTTGTTTAGAAGCTATTTATACCCCATACGCGAAGAAGGTTTTCCCGCGTAAATTCCGATCCCGCGGGATTTCTGGGATAAAAAATATCCTATATGTTAATCTAAGTTGCCCTCTATGCGTGTGCCCGCTACTTCGTACGCGCAGGAGTTTATTCCGCGTAACTCCAGATCCCGCGGGATTTCCGGGAAGACAGACTTGTTAGTTTTATATTAATGTTTGTTAGTTTTATATTAATGTTTGTTTAGAAGCTATTTATACCCCATACGTGAAGAAGGTTTTCCCGCGTAAATTCCGATCCCGCGGGATTTCTGGGATAAAAAATATCCTATATGTTAATCTAAGTTGCCCTCTATGTGTGTGCCAAATTTCATGAAAATCGGTTCAGTAGTTTTTGCGTGAAGGAGTAACAAAGCTATTTATACCCCATACGTGAAGAAGGTTTTCCCGCGTAAATTCCGATCCCGCGGGATTTCTGGGATAAAAAATATCCTATATGTTAATCTAAGTTGCCCTCTATGTGTGTGCCAAATTTCATGAAAATCGGTTCAGTAGTTTTTGCGTGAAGGAGTAACAAACAAACAAACAAACAAATACACAAACTTTCACATTTATAATATTAATAGGACTAGCTTCCGCCCACAGGCTTCGCCCGCGTGGAATTCGTTTAGAATTCACCCCTCTATTTCACCCCCTTCGGGGTGGAATTCCCAAAAATCCTCTCTTAGTGCTCCTCTACACTCCCCAAGGAACATACATGCCAAAGCGCTTGTTCCGTTCAGTAGTTTCGGCTGTGCGTTGTCTGTCAGTCAATCACTCAGTAACGCAAGAGTATAGATAGATATGCAGGTAAGTACTAAATTTATTTTAAAATTACTATTTATGGTAATACTTATAATGTATTTAATAAATCTGTAGCTGACTTTTGTGTATCCATAAGTATGTATAATTTAATGAAATATAACTGGTTTTCGGGGCATTTATTATCGCAATAGAATGATTTTGTAATAGAATATGATTTTTTGAATTTTCGTCCGTTATCTGTGTTTTGAACGCGCGAATCTTATAATCAGCTTAAAAATATGCTAATTTATCTAATTATACAAAAACAACTGAAAATTTAAATTGGTATTGCAATAAGCAAAATAATAACGCACGAGCACGAAATACAAAGGCTAAGCTAAATAAAATCTTTAATGATGTCGAGGTAAAATATAAAATTTAGCAGTAAGGAACGCAAAAACTTTTGTTATAGAACCAACATCGTGAGTGCTTCCTTGTTACGCCGGTTGGTGTCTTCAACAGCGTGTAACGACGATAAATTTTCCGTCACCGTAACAGGCAGTCGGTACTGTAAACAGGTTATGGTTACTAACCAGTACACCGGTATATAACCATATTATACCGATTTAGCTTTTCAGAATTTGAATAAACGCCCGTTCCGTTCGAATATTAAAAAACCGGTCAAGTGCGAGTCAGACTTACGCACAAAGGGTTCCGTACCATTATGTATAAAAACGCCAAAAAAGTCTGGTCTGTTTTATGAAAACCTCACTTAAATATTTAATTGTTTTATTGTAGCCACAAATTACGCACAACGCCATCTCTTGGACCGAAAGGACACTAAAGTATCGCTGAAGCGTCGATAGTATGGCCGCCCACTTAAATATTTATTTTATTACTTAAATATGTTTTTTTAGTATTTGTTCAGAAATACATCATCTGTGAAAATTTCAACTGTGTACCTAACTATTACGGTTCATAAGATACAGCCTGGTGACAGACGGATGGACGGACGGACAGCGAAGTCTCCGTAATAGGGTCCCGTTTTACCCTTTGGGTACGGAACCCTAAAAATAAATAAAAAGTTTGCGTTAAATAATGTTATGTTTCTTTTTTAATAAAATATAAAAAATTAACTGATCAGTGTCATCTCAAAAATAAGAAAACATTCAACATTGAAAAAAATCAAAAAAGTCAAAACATAAAATTTAACATAACTAGGAAGTATCCATCACATTGTTTTATTTAGAAAAAAAAAACATGTTTATTATAAAACTAACACACTTTTATAAATAGCACATTTTCTTAAAAACCCGTTTTGTTACTTTTAATGTCAATGATCAAAGATAAAATCATAGATTTACAAAAATTATTATTTCATCTGCGTGATGTTTAAATAGCATTATTTAAGATTAGTGTGAGTTAAATTAAAAGAAAAAAAATTAAATTGCGTGTACTTATGTACGCGCGTAAGAAGTTATACTTCTTTGGCATCATTAAATAATAAATATTCAACGTTAATAATTTCATAATATTAAGTACAATGATATTATACAATGTGTTTTTTTTACACTTGATCAAACGAAGTGTGCGGATACTAGACAAAAAATCACCGACAAAAACATTTTTTTTTTTATTTTTTTTATACACTTTCTCGAAAATAAGAGCAATTTAATTTTTTTTATTAAAAGCCTTTCTTTTTGATTACTTTTTTGATTTCTTTGTCTGGGAACGGTGTATTTTCGTCAAAGTAGTCTCTTTTGAAAGCTAAGAAGTGTACCTACCTAAGCAAATAAAGTGAATAACAATATCGAACATAAGCTTCGAAAAAAAACATAAACTATTTGAAATAATAAAAATAAAACTTGATTTTTATTGATGTTTGACCTCTAACTTTAAAATGGGGTCGTTAACATAGTCGTTTTTGCACGTTTTATTAAAGTTCATGATCTAATGAACAAATTCTCTAAAGTAACTATTGCTCTATCTATTTTCGTTGTTATGATATTCACCGTCAAACTGACCCTAGTTTGACGGTGAATATCATAACTTCTATCTACCTTTGGCTATCTGTGGCATCATAGCTCCCGAACGGATGAAGCGATTTCACTTTAGTTTTCTTTGTATTAAAGGGGACGTACGGGCGCGTCTTTTTAGATATGTTTGATGAAAATCGGTTGAGCCGTTTAAAAGTTGTTGGGGTTGAAAGTGGGGAAGAATTTTCACTCTGTCTCTTTGTGGCATCATACCTCCCGAACGGATGAAGCGATTTGAATTTAGTTTATTTTTGTATTAAAGGGAACTTACGGGCGCATGTTTTAAAATATGTTTGATGAAAATCGGTTGAGCCGTTTAATACTTGTGGGTGGTGAAAGCGGGGAAGAATAGCCGTATGTATGCAAATATACTCGTGTGGGGTCTCAAATGAAAGCGTACAGTAAGAGAATATTTATAACTGAACCCAGAATATTCTTACATAGAAAAAGTATAAAATAAAAAATTAAATTAAAAATTTAAAAAGCCCCCGACACAAACATTTAAAAAGTAAAAAATAATATCTTTTAAAATAATACGTCGCGTTGGGGAACAACTTTTAAACGGCTCAACCGATTTTCATCAAACATATCTAAAAATACGCGCCCGTAAGTACCCTTTAATACAAAGAAAACTAAATTGAAATTGCTTCATCCGTTCGGGAGTTATGATGCCACAGATAGCCAAAGGTAGATAGAAGTTATGATATTCACCGTCAAACTAGGGTCAGTTTGACGGTGAATATCATAACAACGAAAATAGATAGAGCAATAGTTACTTTAGAGAATTTGTTCATTAGATCATGAACTTTAATAAAACGTGCAAAAACGACTATGTTAACGACCCCATTTTAAAGTTAGAGGTCAAACATCAATAAAAATCAAGTTTTATTTTTATTATTTCAAATAGTTTATGTTTTTTTTCGAAGCATATGTTCGATATTGTTATTCACTTTATTTGCTTAGATAGGTACACTTCTTAGCTTTCAAAAGAGACTACTTTGACGAAAATACACCGTTCCCAGACAAAGAAATCAAAAAAGTAATCAAAAAAAACGGTTTTTAATAATAAAAAATTAAATTGCTCTTATTTTCGAGAAAGTGTATAAAAAAAATAAAAAAAAAAATGTTTTTGTCGGTGATTTTTTGTCTAGTATCCGCACACTTCGTTTGATCAAGTGTAAAAGAAACACATTGTACATATATTTCAAGAGGATTAAGTATTAATTATACTAAAAAAATTGGTTGTCTGTAAAGTCGGTTTACTGACGATAGTTGAATGAACGTGACAACGTCTTAAGAAAATACTGATGGAATGGTAGCATAATAACTAATAGTCATCCTAAACTATCTTTGAATACTTAGTTATAATTTATTTACTGTTATATTGCAGTTTTTTATTTTTTTTATTTATTCATACATAACCAGAACCAATACATAACAATTTTAAAGATGTAAACATAAACTCTTTTGAGTTTTACCGTACATCCTACGCCGTCGGCTTGATACAAACTTGAAATATAACAAATAAAATACAAAAATCTTTATTAAATATTTTACCAAAAAGACTAGTCGTTGCATACCGTATAACGAAACATTAATCTTTAGCTAGTCTGTGCATATTATGTCATGTCAATGTGCCACAAACAAGTCAAAACAAACCTGGCTGGTTATAAATAATTTCGATAAAAAGCAAAAGCAAAACTAAACAGACGTCAGAGTTACATTGACAAAGGCCAATGAGTGGTTTAGCCGGCAACTTCATACTGTTAATTTTTGTGTCACAGATGCGCGCGCATCGTAAAATTTCACTCTCATGATTTTTCCATAACGCGCCTAACTTCATACTGTTAATTTTTGTGTTAAAGATGCGCGCGCATCGTAAAATTTCACTCTCATGATTTTTCCATAACGCGCCTAAAGAAGTATAACTTCAAAAAAAATTGAATCTAGTATAAAAACTTAATTTATTTGAATCTCTAAAATACTGGGTTCTAGATACTATCATAATTAATACAATGTACCTAATTATGTGTTAAACCCAGTTAGGTATACAGTTATAATTAAAAACCTCAAACACCCTACTGTAATTGAAGTTATTATTTTTTGTATTTTTAGTCAACAATATTTTATGAGTTTTTCCAAATTGGTATAAAAACTGAATACGACAATTGTTGTACTTAATAATAAAGTAATTTAAGTGGCCAATTTAATTTGGGAAAATTTCCCTGCTTCAGTCATCACCGCCTTTAAATCACGAGATTACCTAATTCCGTAATTTTTGGTTTATTCTGTTTTTAGGGTTCCATAGCTAAATTGTTATAAACACAACTTTTAATTAGCGTCAAATTATTGTCTCCAATTATTATCGGTCTATCAAAGGGATACGACAATCAAATAGACACGACGTATTTTTTACGAAATACTTGTTATTGTGACACCTATAAAGTAAATAATAATATAAGATTACACATTGAGTATCTAGGTAATCGTTAAAAACCGGTCAAGTGCAAGTCAGACCTCTGGGGTTCCGTAACACCGAGCAAAAGACATTTTTCTGAACGTCGTGCTAGATACGATTTTTGATTAGTTATTTTGACAGTAAACCGATAAAACTTTACTAAAATAATCATGTGGTAATTTTTACTCATGTATCTCGATTACGAAGCGATAGTTTTTGCTACTGGGTCGCAGAGCGGCTTGTGGTTTTGCTAATGTAGAAAATATCTACTTGTTCAAACTTCAAACTTATACTGGAGAACAGCAGATTCCGGCCTGGAGCGAACAGCGTGTTCAAAACCCTCAAATAATCTTGCATACATCCATTTCATATTTAAAAATCTAGTTACATCATATCATTAAAATATTTAACGACTAAAATAGATACCATATGTGCGCGGTGCGCCATTCCCATCATTTTCCGCAAAAACGGAATATGCACAATGTGGTAACAATATTATCTTGGATCTAAAAAGCGATGTCCCATGCATGTTCATATTCCAGGCCCAAGGTCCTTAAGAAAGTTGCTGGTCTCCGTTTTACATTAATTTGTCATTTATCTTAACCGTTTTTTAAAGGATTCTATGCCAACGCATGTTTGAGAATAACTGGCCTAGACTACGTACGTACAATACATTGGCATGCTATTTCCTATTCAGCACTGTCACCACGCTAAAAAGGTCACCACGGACACAAACAATCACCTTCTAAGTATTTAAGTAGTTAAACACTTAAAATTTAATTCAAGGCTGCATCCTTTCAATGTTGACATAGATTTACATACCTACAGTTATAATTAGTAGATAGGTATAAATTACTAGGTCATCCGGAGTTAAGTCGAACATTTACTAAGAGAAACTATCTACATGCACTAAACAAGTTCTTATAGGTACCTACTTGAACCGTCGAGCTTAAGGAACTCCCTGCTAAAACCAAACTTATTACCTGTGCTCAAAGTTCAATTTAGTTTGTAAGAAAAAAATACTAAGGGCTTGTAAGAAGAAAATTCCCGCTGTCAATCTGAAATGTACTTTAATTGTATAGGCGGAAAGCTGGCATTTGTGTGCCATTCAATCATAACGAATTCCAGATCGACGGCGAATGGAGTATAGTCCATGCTATCTATAATATCTATATACAACAAATTAAACTATTACAAATCAAAATCTGTTTATGGAAAGTAATAGAGAAAGCTATTATAACAGGATTTATTACGCAGTGGATAAAATAATGAATATTTAAAAAAACAGTATCAGTTGTTTGCACTAATCGCATAAACAGCTTAAGCAATTAATTATTTAAATATGAGGTTTTCACGGATGCATTATAGCACACTTCGAGGTACAATATTTTTATCTCAAACGATTAATAAATTGAAAAGATATGCGTATGATTTATAGTATAGGTACATATGTATGTAGCTTTTTAAAAATGTGGAAGAAGAATGTGGGAGTGTATAGAGCCTTTGTGGAAAATTAGGTGGTAAATAGAAATACACGGAATCACTTTTTATACGTTCGTATTCCATCATCAACATCGAGACTTGCAACACCTATCTAACGATACCTAACAACAAAAAAACTATACTTACTAGGATTTCCTCCAATGAATCACATGCCTTCCGATTAGTAGGTAGGTACAAAAACTAAAATCACTTGCTCTAGCGATGGAATTTTCTTATGTTTACGAAAATCCGCCTAAGTATAAAATAGTAAAAGCAATAAGATAAAACTAAGGCAAAACTTTTCCTTATGTTTTCAAAAGTAAGATGAAGTCCGTCAATTTCTATGACCTATTATAACCTATGCCTTTTATTGTGACAATAAGCCGGTAGGGAACTACTTAGTAGAAAGATGAACAAGTTTCTCAACATAAATTTCTTTTCAGATTACCTCACCTCAGTTATGGAAACTATTGCAATGATGTCGACGTGAGAACACGGATATAAATCGATGGAGGCGACAAGCGCACAGCCGGCGTTGGGCCGAGCGCACTTGTCGCACCTTCCGCAGCGGCCGCCCATACACCTGGGCTTCCAGGATCTCACCTACACTGTCAGCGATGGCCAGAGTAAGTATGCTTGTTTAAGCAGTGTTATGGTGAACTTGGAATTACGTAGCTAGTGATCCAGGGGAGCAAATCGGATTTTCGAGGCAGATTTTGTAAACTATAAAAACGCGCTGGAGAGAGAAAGATGTGAAAAGACCATAAGGTGGGGGGGGGGGGGGGGGATAGGGGAGGGGTAGTGCTTTACTATTTGATATCTTATATACTTATCGTACAATGTTTGTATTACTGTTTTAACACAAATGGTCAAAAAGTATAACATTTTAGCAGTTGGGCTTTATGTTCTCATAATTATCACTAGTTAAGCTCTGCTATTGCATAGCTTTTATCGCGGGCCTTGGGCGCGGGGACCGAATGCAAAAATTTCGTAACGAAAATTTATTACACCCTACACACAGACATAGTTACTATGTCTATGCACCCACACATCGATAAATACCAGAACTTTTAACTGAGTTAACTAACTCTTACTTTATAACGGCTAAACCGATTTGGCTAATTTTTAACCCCCGACGCAAAAAGAGGGGTGTTATAAGTTTGACGTGTCTGTGTGTGTGTGTGTCTGTGTGTCTGTCTGTCTGTCTGTGGCATCATAGCTCCCGAACGGATGAAGCGATTTCAATTTAGTTTTCTTTGTATTAAAGGGTACTTACGAGCGCGTGTTTTTAGATATGTTTGATGAAAATCGGTTGAGCCATTTAAAAGTTGTTGGGGTTGAAAGTGGAGAAGAATTTTCACTCTGTCTCTTTGTGGCATCATAGCTCCCGAACGGATGAAGCGATTTCAATTTAGTTCTTTTTGTATTATAGGGAACTTACGGGCGCCTGTTTTAAAATATATTTGATGAAAATCGGTTGAGCCGTTTAATAGTTGTGGAAGGTGAAAGCGGGGAAGAATAGCCGTATATATGCAAATATACGCGTGTGTGGTACAAATGAAAGCGTACAGTAAGAGAATATTTATAACTGAATCCAGAATGTTTTAACCTATAAAAAGTATAAAATAAAAAATTAAATTAAAAATTAAAAAAACCCCCCGACACAAACATTTAAAAATTAAAAAATAATATCTTTAAAAATAATACGTCGCGTTGGGGGACCGCTCCTTTTACTTCTAACTTTAACACAAAAAAATATTGATAAATGATAAGTCTTGGGTAAAAGACTAAGTAGGTAGGGCATGTGATACTTATGAAAAAATCGTAGATAATGAATAGTTAGGAGCGGTCCCCCAACGCGACGTATTATTTTTAAAGATATTATTTTTAAATTTTTAAATGTTTGTGTCGGGGGGTTTTTTTAATTTTTAATTTAATTTTTTATAGTCTTGAAATATTCGTGGAAGTTCAGGGAAGGTTGCAGCGATGAGAAAATATGAAAATTGCGAGGAAAATACTAAAAATGAAAATTTTAATCTCCCATACAAGTTTTACCTGTCAAACATTTGATTTTCGCCCTGTCGGTTCGGTGTTTTAAGAATAATTACATGTAGATCTGGATTAAATAAGGCGTTGGAATCGACAACATGTATTCATAATAGTCGAATTATCGCGTATTTAGATTTAAAACATACAAAATAATAACATGACATAAAATAATGACACTATATTAATGACTTGAGGGTGATAGAGACAGTGCCATACAGGCAAGGCAAACTGTAAGACACTGTCTCTGTCACCCACACATCATTCACGCGCCAAAAGATCGTTGTAGGACTTAAATGTCAAATGTCAATTTTCTTTTTAAAAATAATTATTTTGTCAACTGAAATAGTTCTTATGCTTTTGTTCAGAATATTTAAATCTTTGCACAAATTAATGCATTATCCGTTTCTAATAAAGATGAAAATGTCTTGCACCTATAATGTGACGTTATGATGTATGTACCTATTCTTAACAATTAGGCTTACGTCATTATTATGCGTCTCTTTCAGTGATATTGCCTATGAACTTTGATGTAACTTTTGATAACTAGGCAACTAAATGAAAACTGGTACACCACTTTCTTGGCCCACTGTAAAACAGTGAATATCTGTACTCGTATAATTTGTGTACAAAGTGTTTTAAATATGAATAAACAAAGTGCATTTATTAATGAAGAAAGTCACGAAAAAATTGTGAAAGAAAATGAGTTATTACTCTATATACATTCATTTTATTATTATTATCACAAATGCAGTATTATTTTTTGTTTTGTTAATTTATATATAATGATATGCAATAGCTTTACCGCGGCAGTCTCCGAGTGCCACACGTCTTTTTTTTCATTCTGCCTATATAATAATCACTAGTTGTTTATTCAATTTCTAAACAAACAGTAATAAATTATATTGTCAGTAAACATATAGCACGTAAAGTAAAAATACCTACTTTATTTACCACCTACAGCTAAACCTGCACCGTTTTCTACAAAATACCTAATTTAAAAATTATGCAAACACTTCATAATCGCTTGCAATAAGTGTGAGTAAGTAGATACACAGAACAAATATAGGTATGTATAAGATATTTGTAAAAAAAATATAAAAGAAAAGCTATGTTGCGACGTGAAAGAGTCACAAACAAACAAACAAACAAACACACTTTCACATTTATAATATTAGTATGGATATGGATAGTATGGATTTAATATACCTAAACCAAGATTTATTTAGAAGTGTGCAAAGCATTTACATACTTAATTTTACTTTTATTACATAACTTTAACAACATGTTTCTCTAAGTAACAATCCATCTTAGACGAGCACATAGCAACAAAACCTTGTGCTTAACCCGGCTAACTTCACTAAGGTACGTAACGTAAAATGACGTCGACAATCCCGTCTTTCAAGTTATCGATGCTCGCGAAGCCTGAATACCTGAGCCAAGGTTTTCCCACTCGTGTCGCTCGTGCAATTATTGCTGGCTGTACCTATTGGCCAATGGTTTAGAAAGCTCTGCACGTGTAAGGTACGGTTATAATCGTGAGTAATATTTTGCGATGCTAAATTAAACATATTAACTAGGAAAATATACCTACCTATTGTCTCACTTTCGGCTTCAAGCTTAGTTTTCATAAGAATGAAAAACTCGAAAACCGAAACAGTTTTAAAATAAAAAATTAAAATGTATATAATTGGCACTATTTGCCTATAAATAAAATCATTCCATCTCTGTTTTTGAGCTCCGCTCATTCGGTTTTGCGTATTACGGTTGTAGACCCTTAAACTGTTGGATTCCAACGACATGCATGCATGTCACGAATGCATAGTACGTTCACTTCGCTGGAATGTCGATGTTAGAAGCTTTTCTTGTTGTTTATGCTGAAAAAAGTTTCGGTTCAAGATATTTTGTTTTTTTCTTGAGAAAGTTGACAAAACTTGTTGTGAAAATATACACAAAGTATGAGCTGCGTAGCTAGTAGCGTAGTATTCCGTCTACCGTCCACTTTGAAAGTTAGGGCTCTTATACACGGACAGCAAATTGCCAACGGCAGAGGTAACTGTAGCCGACGATACCTGTCGGCGGCAGCCGTCAATGCATCGGCGGCTGACGTCAACCTATGTCGACGCTTGCAGTTGTTTGTGTTTGTAGCGTGCCGTGTCCCCCATTTTATCAGTTGACTGCCAATAGTTCAGGAGTTGCGGTTTAATAAAATGAACTCCAGTGACAATTTTGACGTTAAAATGTTAATTGTAGCAGTAAAAAACCCTTGTATTTGGAATTATAAACTACAAGAGTACCAATAGTAACAAAATAATAAAAAACAGAGCTTGGGTGGCTGTATGTAAAGAAGTTGTAAGTCTTGGTCTCTATTCATGAATATTTCTTGAACTCACAATTTACGTGTTTTTGTTTTTCGTTTTGGCGACGTTGACGGAGTAAAAATAATAAGAGTGCTTTTTCTTCAAAATACATTTTCCAACTGGCTCCTGTACAAAGAGAGTCAACAATGGCAGCCGTAGAGCTTCGATGTTGACATGTCTACGGCTGCCGTCGAGATGCGTCGAAGGCAGCCGCCGACGCGACGGGTGCAGTTGTCTCTGCCGTTGACATAGTGCCGCTCATGTATATAAGCCCTAATTATTTTTCAGTAGCCCCCCCCCCCCCACACAAAGTTGTTATCGATCACTTTGAGAAAGACTGCAATACAATAAAACTTCTCTAACAATAAAACTCATTAGCAACTTATGTAAAACGCAAAAGGGATCTTGGAAATCATCGTTTAGAATTTAGATGGTGTAGTTGCTCAGTCTCAATGGCGTAATTACTGAGATAAAGGTCGTAGTATTAAGAGGTAGCAAAGGTTTAAGTCCAAAAGCATGGGCAAATGAATAAATAAATTATTAAATTTATTATAAATTTTATAAGTTTGTATATTTTTTGTAAAGTACCCACATCCGTGATAGCATCAGACAAACGAATGCGCATAGTATTCTGATAGTATCAGGTGACACGTGTGCTCATTTGTAAAAAACAAAGCGATTTATCATAATTGTCCATCTCATCCAACTATTAGTTATTTATTTTTTGTGAAGTTCATAATTCCTATGAACTTTAATAGGTATTTCTTTTTTGCTTCATGATTCTGTGTTAGATTGGGTACAGAAACAGATGCTCTTAAAAATATCAAACCGGTTAAATGCAAGTCCGACTTACGAATTGAAAGCAAATGTTTAGATAAGTAAATATTATTTTAAACGGTGCATATATGGCTCTATCTTTTGATTGCGTCGACTTAGAAGTTTGACTTTTAGCCTGTTCCAAGGGATTGCAGTTCTGAGTATTTGATATTAAAATATTCCCACGCGTTCCTGAGAAAAAAGGCTTTGAAATTAGAGTTTATATAAAGGTTCCGTTTCTTCTTTTGGAGACGGTTAAAATGTTACTTTAGATGTCTGCTGACTTGGTGCCTAAAAATGAAGTCGAATAAAATTTTATTTTACTCTTAAGAAAAACAACTGCATACATTTATATTCTAATTTTAAACTCAAATAAGAGACCTTTAACATAAGATTAGGTATCAGACAAGAAACTGTTTTATTATTACGCTCACAATTGTCCAACCTTGTTCCTAACCTCTGCAATTGTTGTCCTCATTGCATTCGTATATATTTAAATGTCTTATAACTTATAAGATAAAACTCGAGCTCAAAGATGAAGGATTACACAAAGTTCTCGCACTGATGCACTTTCCATTGTATTCTATAGCTGTATAAAAGTTCGCTTTAAGTATGACATAATATTAATTTTAAATGTATAAATGAAATAAAGAATGGTTTCAAAAAAAATTTTCATAAAACTTAACAACATAACATATTTGAGTAAGCCCAGCTTAATAAGCTTAATAAAACTTAGCTATTATTAGGCACTTCAAATATTCTTTTAGGACCTTAAATAATATCAGGCATCCACCTGCAAAACGATATTGTTACTTGGGTGCATTTCAAGGTAATTGACGATAAACGCAAGCTCCTAGGCCTAGCTCCCATCTTAGGATTCCTTATAATTTACCCACTGAAATGTTTCGTATACATTGATACAAAATGCTTTATATCTAGTATCAAAACTAGCTACAGCAATATTTAAAAAAAGCCGTATAATTTAAAACGCTAAATACCTTACACATTAAGAGCATTAACCATTTATCTTATTTGATGAACAATTAATTTATATACGTATCATAATATTTATGGACTGTTTTGTTAATTACAAAAAACAAATTAATTAATTTTAAATTATTTCCGTCATTAGAATAATATTTTAAATAAACTCAACTTTTAACTTTTTTTTACTGAATGAATTAATAGTTTCAAAAACATAAGCTCACGTACGAACTAAAAATAAATAAAAAATATTGAATAATGACTGCGCTGTTAACCTGTGAGGAGTTCCCTCGTTTGGAGACAATTCTGAGTGTAGTAACCGGTCAACATGTGGTGAGAAGAGACGGTACGAACAATTGCAACTTTATTCGATTACAAAGATGTTCTGGGGAGATTTTTTACTGTTTTTTTTCCTTAATCATTGCAGCCGTTGAAATGGTTGAAATGGTGACTGGAACTTCAGGAAGTGTGATTACGTGCGCTTAATGAATCTGCTATCCCAAGTCACCTGGAATGAAGTCCTGGTAGCCGAGGATGTCGAGCGTGCGTGTCAACATTTCTATAATATAATAAATAGTATATTTGACGTATGCATGCCCAAAAAGCGCCGCTTGGTTACTAAAGGTAGGCAATACCCCGTCTGGTTCACACGCGATATTATCAGAGACACAAATCGCAAACGCAAACAAAAAATATTTTCTATGTACATATGTAATAAAAAAACAAAGTACTTACCTATACTACAAGACTTATTTTTTTATTTTGACTTTGAATTTTAAAATCAAAACCGTACCATTTAATTATTTTATTCAACCAATTGCAACATTACTAATGTGGATGCAATACATAAACGGGATTTTTCTTATCTCTCTACCTAAATTATTTCTCTCTATTTTATAAATTTATCGACCGTTTTTCAAAGGTTAAATGTAAAAAAATAACATAAAGTTTTTACAAGTACTTATAGTCTTAATCCCAGCGCGTCTCAAAACAGAATAATGCAATGCAAGACGTTGCTACACGAGAAAACTTGCAAGTACGCGTGTATGTAGCAACTGCAGTTCTCACGTCATTGCGATGCAATATGTGCTAAGTGTTTCAGCATTGTTCCTTACATATAAGGAGCCCTTCCACACTTACGACGTTACGACACTAATGTTTGTCGCTTACGACGTAATGGTTTACAGTACCCCTATTATGAGTTTGTTGTAGTAAACGCAAAAAACGTTACTATTGATGCTATCGTGAAAACGCTGCTTTAATAGTAAATGCGCATAACTCTATTAAATACAGTACTTGCGGTCATGTTTTACTTACAATTTGGTATTACGAGTCACAAATTTGACAGATGCTATAGTAAATTACGTTACCCGTAGTAGTTACGGCACTCACGCTATTTTCTAAGGTGAAAAGTCACTATCGAAATTAAATGTCATTAAATATTGCTGTATATTTAAACAAAATCATGGCTAGGCACTATTTTGCTTGGCAAATGATTCACGCAACCGAACGCAGAGATGAAAATAATGAAATTTTGAACTTGCGAGATCAACAAAATATTTAGCAACCTTTGATGTTTTAAATGTCTAGATTGAGCGTCGCCCTACAATGAAAACAAAAAAAAAACAAGGCAAATTTATCAAGCATGTGTGCGTGCAGACGATGTTTTACCCGTTCGTCTATTGTCTATGTGTGCGTAATGTGTGCGTAATGATATTGTTAGGAGAAGAGTGACGTATTTCCTGTCAGTATGAAGCTATGAAGTCTATATAAGCGTTGGCGAGCTCAGTCTGCGGGCAATTCACGTCGAGTTCACTTGGCAAGGGGAACCACTGCTCGTTTGAATGGTTAAACTAAATATCCTGTCATTTAAATTTGCGTGTAATTAATTGTTAAATGTGATTTTTATTTTGCGTTCACTTCTAGTTGCTAAAAATATAAAAATTGTGGCTAACAGTTAGCCACAATTTTTTGACACGTTTTCGCGGATTCGATGTCCCATCTAGATATTTAAAACATCAAAGTTAGCAACACTTTGACACCACAGTTTGACACTGAATGCGACTGACGCAGAACGCTAATGTAATTAAATTGAAAAGGTACCAAACCGCCATTAATTCCACTCTTCTTTCACATTTCCTAATTTAGTCGGGTTATAGAGCATCCATAGACTTGTTTTTTTAATTTCTCAAATGTTGGCTCGCTGGCCAGGGTCTCGTTCTATCCTTGTTGACATCATAATAAAAGAATGAGAGAGGTATTACTCATGGATGCCAACATAACGTAACGGAAACTGTACCGTCTCACGTCTTTACGATACCCGCTGTAGTTTCATTTCCAAAACTCATAATAGCTCATAATGTAACTACAGTATTAGACTATTCGATCGTAACCGCTAGAGGCGCTGTACGGATTCTCATACAAATTCTAAACGTTAACTGCAATAGTAACAGTTTTGACGTTTACTACAACAACTCATAATAGGGGTACAGGACTTCACTCTTTCTTCACAATTCATTCTTGAATAGACTTCTTGACCGGGTCCTCTTCAAAGTGTTTTAAGAACCTAGCCTAGTAGAGGCATTTACCTCTAATTATTTTATTTCAGCAACAATATTAAATGTTTAATATCTGGGGATCTTCAAAAGACGATTGAATAGGTTCAAAATATCCAGCAATTTATAGGCACTTAGGTACCATCAGGTGGGATTATTGTTAAGTATTTCGTGTATAAAAATCTCTTTTTAAGTAAGTGGGTAGTTTTTCCGCGATACGATACTACTTCTATGTATAGTTTTGACAATGTGTCCTTACGAGAATCTGTCCTTTTGCGGAAAACCGGCATTTTTAACTACCAGGCCTGTGACTAGCGTCGTGACCTCGTTTTCGGTTTTATTGTCGGCTATTTTTAAATAATAATTTAAACTTTTTGATTTTTAAACTTGTCGCTGTTCGCGGTTCTTAATCTGTTCATTTTTCGTTTTTGTATTTAGGGTTACAAACCCTTTCCTTGTTGAAAATTAAAATTAAATGTGCGCAAAATTCCATCACAATTGCTTACGGTTAACAGCAAAATTTATTTTAACAAAATTAGATTTTATGATCAAACTATTTAACTTCCAATACATAACAGCAAAACTTGATCATGTTTTCAGATCATTTTTTTTAATTATGTTGTATGGCTGCAACCCATTAATGACTATTGAGTGCGGGTCTCTCCTCATTTGAAAAGGCCTACAGCACACTTCACCATGATGTTTCAGTACGGGTTAGTGGAGGGGAAAAAGTACTACCTAGTCATCTGTCAATTCTTGATCTCAAATTGAGATTTTTTTTATCGTTAATGCTTCTTAGAAATTTTATAAATAAAATTTTACCTAAGATAATTTTAGTTGCGTTAGATTGTTAATAACTTCATATTGGTTTTTGGACACAACAGAAATCAAGTTTTTATCGTTTCATTAAATTTTGGTATTTACTTAATACAAAAGAATCATACTTTAAATTTTTCGTAATTTTTTTATTATGTTTTTGTCAGGGATAAAACAAAACTTGTCGGTGTACTCAAAGATTCGAAAACTTGTTTTAGTCATCGCTCATATCAATATTCGCACCACATTCCTAAACGCTACATCCATTTATTATATTTATACCATTCATATTTGATTTTTGTCGGAAAACCTATTAAAAAAATTATAACTAGTAAAACTTGCTTCGGTAACCACTCCGTTAGCAGCCACATTCGGAAATTGTTAAGCCGGCTCTACACTCGCGTGTGACGTCGCGCCGTGTCCACGCGGGAACTGCGTCTCGTCACGTTCGCTACTATGATGGATGACGACGTGATTCCTGCTGCTGAAGTGTCACTGCTTGCTTTTACGTGTTAAAATTAATTCTTATTTCTATGGTCCTACTCCTATTTTTTACTTGCCAGAGTATCGGCTTAGCTTGATAACCATTAATGAGGGTCAGTTCTAGATCATTATTCGACTAAGCGCGAGTGAATCGCTCATAGCCTGGCGGCTTGCGTCGATCCTAAGTCATTGACAAAGTTAAGCAACTGTGGGCGCGGTCGGTAGTTGGGTGAGGTATTTCCTGAGCGCGCGAGGGCACGTAAAATCGTCGGTCCCGGTTGTTATCGATAGATAGCAGTCGGAGGCCTTCGGGCGGCGTGAAACCTTCCGATACTGGGATGGCCATTAACCCCTCCACCACTTCGCACTGAAGCAGAGTGGTGGTGTATGCTCTAATCCTCCTCAATAAAGAGGAGAGACCCGTGCTCAGTAGTGTTCATTAATGGGTTGCAGCCATTCCACATAACATTCATATTTAAGCCAATCATCAACGTATGCACAACCACTCTCTGGGATGTCTTGTACGCTACTGCGGAAAACTGCGAGTGTGGAGTGGATGTGGCGTTCACGTTCACGCGCCGCAAACCCTTTGTCGCGGGGCAAAAATCCGATACTGATTGGGGAACGACGCAAGGCATGAACGAGAAGATGTGAATAACATCTACACTAGTGATTCGCTGTTGTCGCGGGCTTTCGCGGCCGTTGGCGCCGCGAGTGTAGAGCCGGCTTTAGGCGTGATTCTGTAAATGGACATAACTTTTTTATTTATGGTCCTTATAATAAAACGATTAACTAAGCTCACCACAATATAGTCACCACAAAACCGGACATTTTTGAGATTAACGCGAACAAAACTACAGAGAAAGAGAACTAAGACAAATTTTACAAAAATCATTGTTTTGTGATTGGTTGAATGTACGTATAGATTTAGAAAACATATATTGTGTTTAAAACCACGTGCAGCCGGGTTCACAACGTTGTGTATCTCTTTGACTTGTGACCTAAACCGCTAGTATTGTCTTCATGCTAATCATGAAATCTATATTCATCATACTATCTTATTATTACGGGAAGCAAACTTTGTTACTTGTTTTACTAAAATTGGATATCGCGTAAAGGAGATGTTTCAAAATGTATGGAGCCCCGGCCACCACTTTGTACACTATACTCAAAAATGGAGAAACACATTTAAAACAATTTTCAATCATCCAATCACCTTTAAATTGCCTTAGTTTGGTGGTATAACACAAAAATATACACTTAAAATTGCAACACAAAAACAAAAATCCGACATGGCGGTAAGCTGTCATCACATGTCACGTTGGTTGATTTGATTGAAGTTTGACATTATGTACGTACATTTCTGTCATATTATAGTGACAGTAGACAGTTCGTGATCTATGATCAATGACAAATTGGCAAGACGCCATGTTGAAACTTGATAAAATTAATGATAAATACAATTTTTGTACCAAAAAAGTATGCATTTAGGAAATTTTTCTTTATTTTTCCCGAATTCCATGGATTTTTCTCAATTTTTCGAGGTACTGTACATGTTGTGGGCCGGATTTGAAACATCTCCTTTGAACTGGCCTTGAAAAAGATTTATGACACATTAAAAATATTCTAGAATATGACCTAACCTGTATGTTAATAAGATAAACAGCAGTACGAGACGTGCTAAGATAATAAATTATGATTAAACTTTGTTTTTTTGCCTTGTCTGTCTTAGTCTGTATTAGGTACTTAGTTATGATTTCCGCAAAAAATAACCTGAATGACCTCTCTAGTATAGTAAATATAATAATGTAAATGGAAACATTTACGTTTTAAACAATCAGTAATGTAAATCGTCCGTAATTTATTGTCTGTAACAGGACTACATAAATAAAGTGTTTGCGAATAGGGTTGTCACCTTAGAGCAGAGAGTCAGGCTTTCAATTGACCCTCCGTTAAAAAGCGATAGGAGATTGCTGTGGCTACTACTGAGCAAGGCATCATTGGGATGTCTAACTTCCTCCTCCTCAGTCGAACTTCCTGTCCAATAATTATTTAAATTACAAGACATTTGAATAGGTAGACATCTTAACCTTGAATAATTAAGTATTACCTACTTCTCAGTGTGCTAATTTACACAGATTGACATTATTCACCAAACATACAACTTTTATAATCTAAATATAATATCTTTACAAGCGAAAGGTCACTCACTCATCACAAAGTATCGAAAACCGCTATAGGTAAATGTAAAGAGTGAATTTGTCAGAGAGGTAGTTTACCCTCATCATTGAGGAAGTCTAAAACTTCCTGCCCAATAATTATTTAAATTTCAAGACATTTAATTAGGTAGATATAAAACCTTGAATAATTAGGTATTACTTCTCAGTCTGCTAATTTACACGGATTGACATTATTCAACAAACACACAACTTTTATAATCTAAATTTATAAAAGCGAAAGGTCACTGAATCATCACAAAACATAAAGTATATATATATACACAAAACATAAAGTATATAGTGATTTGTCAACGAGGTAGTTTATACTTAGTAGGCGTTCCCTAAGACCGAATTTTGTTATCTTATTCCAATTCCTCTAAGAGGGGATAGGGGTTGAGAATTAAAATGGGCCCGGGGAGCCTGTCGTCTGAGGAATAAAGGTCCTCGAGGTTTAAGGCGCGTATTTCTGTTGCGTCTTCAAAAGTGTGAGGGATTTCCCGTAGAGCTCTCCCAGAGCGTCAGAGCCTTGGCTTCACAGGCATCGCTGGCTGGGTTGCGGATGTGTGCGAAAGCGTTCCCGGGACTCAGCCGTAAAGCAGCGAGGTGAAGCAGCGTGGGATTTTATTCAGTGGAATATCAAGTCCGACATAACCACTGTATTCTCCGAGGTACACTGGTATCCATAAGGATTTCCCCACGTTAAAAAAAAGGTGTTGAGAATTCGTCTGAAATTTTCTTTCTTTTACCTAATGCGGACACTATGAAAATTGGTGCTAGGATTATGGTTAGAAATAATAAAAACCTATTTCTTAACACACATTTCAACTCTTTCGGTACCTAAATAAACCTCTGAGGTAAGGTACCTAAAATTAAAGGTATTAACTTTCACATGGGCAACAGCTTATACATTGTATCTAGCTCGCATGAGATACACATAATAATTGTGTGATGCCATTATCGTCTGATTATATTAAATTAAAAACTTGTTTATTTTTCTTTCAGCTTCGAAGATAATTCTACGAGGGATCAGCGGAGAGTTCCGGTCGGGGCAGCTCACGGCCATCCTCGGACCTTCGGGCGCTGGCAAAAGCACCTTACTCAACATTCTAGCTGGTTACAGGTATTGAATTATTTGAGTCCAAAAAAATTATATAACACTAGGATTTCCTGTGTCGTGAATATTACACAAAGACAAGAAAACAAACCCAGACCGAGAACTAAAATTTTTCACATTGTTGGGAATAGAGTTGTAAAGAACTCGAGTCTTTGAGTCCTAAATTTTGAACTCGGTGACAGTTTTCACGACTCGACTCTTAACCGTAAGACTCTTAAGACTAGAGAACTCAAGTCTATATGAGCTCTTGAACTCGAGACTCGAGACTCGAGTCTTCTTTAGCGCTCGAGTCCTTTTTACGTGGCGAGTCGAGCTCGAGTTCTTTTCCGCTTGGAGTCTTTCTTTTTAAAGCAGCCAATAAAAGCTTTATTTTGTGAGATATAACTATGTGTAACCAGAAGATGTCGAAAAATAACTTTAGATATATTATAAGTATAGATATAAATTTTAAATAAATCACTGTCAGCATTTTGAAGAACAGTTTGAAGAAGACTCGAGCTCTTTTAAGACTCAAGCTCTTTTAAGACTCAAGCTCTTTTTAAGACTCGAGTTCTTTTTAAGAGTCGAGTTCAATTTTGGCGCTCGAGTCTTCATGATAGGACTGAAGCTCGGCTCGACTCGAGACTCCGAGTTCTGTTAGTTCACTGAGTCCTAGAAAATTGAGCCGAGTCTATCGAATTAAGACTAAAAGACTCGAGTCCTTTACAACACTAGTTGGGAATCGAATTCAGGACCCTTGGGATGGCAGGAAGTTTAAGGTAAATTAACTTTAAACCAATGAATAATAAAATAGTGAAATAGTCAAAAGCCGCAACTTTAAAAAACGGTTTTACAAACTACAGATACACCTGCGTTAATTTGTGTGCGGTTTTTTGATACATCGAAGAGTTTAGCGTGAATTAATCGCTAAAGAGCGCTATGCTCTATCGTATCGACGAGACGATATATAACAGGGGAGGATGTACTTTGTTTTAGGTTGAAACGGGAATAACGACATTAGATTATTATTTAGCATAAGCAAAACGGAATAAAAGAGAAATTAAAGTGCATAGATACTTAATACATATATGCAGGCATGTCTAATGTGAAACTAATCGAGTCAATTCACTTTCTAGCTTTCCACTAGGTATGTAAAAGTCACTTAAGGTGGACTCCCGCTAGTTCAGTCGATTAAGGTAAATAGTAATGCGGACTTTCACTGGTATAGTACAATAACCCAGTAACCTTATGATTTTTCAACTTGTCACCGTCTTTAATTAACCCTTTAATAATTTTGGAAGCAAGTAAATAAGTCATATCATTCTTACTTACTTGAGAATATAATTGAATTACTTACTTGAAAACGCTGTTACTTTCTTGTAGAAAGTGACTACCCTGGATTTGCTTCGAAAAACCTAATATACCTTAAATGCCCATTTTTAGTTACCCACGAAAGATATTTAGATGGAAATCTGTATCATCTTTTCAAGGCAAACCAATCAATAGATAAAAGTTGCCCGCAACTTACGGTAATTCCATTAGTTATTTCATTCAAATCGGTTCAGTTAAAAGGAACCCGTACTATAATTTTTTTCTTCTCAGACTTCGATCAGTAAGAATTGTATTTTATACTTAATCTAATTATGAAATGAAGTTTAAAGGCAGTTACCTACTATTGCTCGCTGAAGCAAAACAAGGTAAAACAACCATAAAAACATAAACCTAGTTATTTTATGCAAATTGTGCAAACAGTAATTCCGTATTTATTAAGGCTTAGATAATTTTGCTATAATTCTAAGAAAATTTACATGTACCTAGTAATTTCATTGTATTATAATATAAGTATACTTATGAACTTCCTAGTTCATAGCGTACCTAACGAGTGTTCTCGAAAAATTGAACGTACATTGAAAAATTCCCTTATTTAATAAATTCACAATTTCGTGAAATAGTTACCCGTATACAAATAAATTGTCACATCCTTACACTAGAATTCCCTGTGACGTAGTTAATCTCCTCAGTGGGAGACGAAGCTAAGACCCTTAGAACTACAATCCGACGTGGTAACAATTAAGCCATAGAGGTTATTACGTGGAGTCATATTCTGGATTAAAAATTATCCTCAGTGCTCAATTACAAAGATTTTTATTGGAATAGAGAAGACAAATGCTGTCAAAATGTTAATCAGTACAGCACTTCACAGAATTTACTCACTAACTTTTTTCTGTTAAATAGTTATCAGTTAGCTGTTAGATCATCGATCTAATTTACATCGATGAGTTAGATACAAATCAAGCAAGTAACAATGAAACATTATGGTCCTATGACTTCTTCAAAGACTGATAATTAATATAATGAAAAATTATAACATGGACTTCACATCAGAGAACATACATTACTCACCTTCAGGAATTCGTTGTTTCAAATTTCGTTGTTATATTTGTTACATTGGTTATTGAGAGCAATAATTATTAATTAATAAGAAATGTAGCAAATGATTGTCCGCATTGTGGCAAAGTAGGTAATAATTAATATATTTCTGTCCCCAGGGTAAACGGAGCATCAGGTCAAATAACAACCAATGGACAACCCCGAGACCTGCGGCAGTTCCGCAAGCTGTCCCGGTACATCATGCAGGAGGACCTGCTGCAGCCGCTCATCACGGTGCAGGAGGCCATGACCATGGCTGCGGACCTCAAGCTCGGCAACGACATCACCAGAGGGAAGAAGGCTGTTATTGTAAGTGGAGAATTCTAATTAGTCTCTTACTTGAGTCAGTCCCTAATAGGGTTTCTGGTTTTTTGTCCTTTTTTATTTCCCGAGGTACGAGAATTCTCGAGCAAGATTTCTCGAGTTTCTCGAGTCATTAGAGAAATATAAAGATGTTATTTTCAATAATTATTTGACTACTAGTAATTCCACCATAAACCAGTCCCTTCAAAAATCTCTATAAATTTTAACAAATTATGTTATTCCGATGTCTAAGCTATATTGCTGCAAAGTTTCATGAAAATCTGTTCAGTAGTTTTTGCGTGAAAGAGTAACAAACCCACACACACACTCACTCACTCACTCACTCACATACATCCTTACAAACTTTCGCATTTATAATATTAGTAGGAAGTAGGAAGGAAGTAGGATAGGAAGAGAAATTTCACGAGAATTCCCGAGTCGAGAATTCTTGAGCAGCAATCTCTTGTTGATGCTTTGGGGGAGAATCAATAGACATTATTTTCGCTAATGATTAAAAATTATCGTTGACTCTTTTCATCTGCCTAAGCATGATATCCTCGTGTTACGATGACCAGTTACCGCTCGTGTGCTGTTTATTTACATAAAAGAAATTTCATCCTATTTCAAGCTAGACAGATTTCTATTGTACTTAAATTATTTTCGAAAGAAAGAACTTAGATATATGATACTATATGATAGTCATTTTATGAAAAACATAACAATGAGACCACATAGAAAAAGAGAGTTGCCATTCAGTTAGAATGTAGCTCTATAATATCCGGTATTGTTTGTTTTATTTTTTTAATCAAACGATGTTTCACTCGTGCTACTTTTTATGTAGATATGTACTCATACTTACTGGAGACTCTTATCATTTTGATGTTAGTAGGCCATTGGGTATCACTTTCCAAGTGCGAACGGTCATTATGAAGAACTGACTGTTCATATTATTTAACCTCAATTTGTTTACTTTTAATAGTTTACCTATTGAATACAGTAGTCAGTAAGTTGGAAATATCATTTACTCGTATTGTCACTGGACTATAAACATAATATGTATATAGTTTGAGCTTTATGCTGTTGAAAATCGGAACATAGTTGCGAGTTTGCCTGTGTGTCGGGTATTTGCAAGTTTTATGTGTATTAGCTCATAACTTTTTATAAGGTGCACAGATTTTGATAATTTTATTTAATTTATTTTTGATAATTCGAAAGCTGGTGCGTATCATGTGGCCCCATTTAAGGACCGAGATCTGACCAGTAGTTTTTGAGTTATCCCCAATAAAATATTTTTGAGCAAATTCTAGAAGTGAGTTAACTTATACAATAAAAACGTAATAAAATGGCCATACATTCCGTAAGAGTCAAATGCCGATAAGAGTTCTGAACTAGTTCATAATGCCAATGGCACTGGCTATCTGCTTTGCAGAGGAAACTACCAATTTGATAAAGTGACCAATTGTGACTCCTCAAACACGCGTTCTGCGATTATTGATGACTGATCGACATGAAAATGGAAACTGTTGTCTATTTTCAAAATACCTTTCAAAAATTTTTATTCGGGGTTTGGTAGGTAGGATAAAGGAATAATAATTATATCATTTATTAAAAAAACTCATCGTGCTGTTAAGCGCTGAAGAGTTAATTTCGTTGTCTGGCGCCAATCTTGAACGTATTTAAAAAGAAAAATTCAAATACTAAAAATTGTCATATCTTTCTCTCTCATGTTTCAGGTAGACGAAATAGTGCAGTTGCTAAGGCTAGACAAGGCCAGAAACACGTGCAGTGAAAAGTTGTCTGGTGGAGAACGGAAGCGGCTGTCGATAGCGCTGGAACTGCTGAACAACCCACCAGTGATATTCTTGGATGAGCCCACTACGTGAGTAACATCACTTATACTTAAGTCACCGAGAATATGAAATTGCCACTCCTCATTAATAGAATCGTTAATATAGGTAGGTGATTTTCTTTGAGTGATTGCAAGTTCCTAAAATGGCATATTATGTTTTATTGAATTTTTAGAATTTACCAATTACCAATCAGTTTAAGCAGTCGTTGGAAGACTACCTAACTACTTAACGTTTGTAAGTGACTAACCGTATGGCGCAATGATTACCATACCGAACCGTCTTTTTGAAGGGTCCTGGGATCATTGGATTGGATTGGATTGGAGTTTAAATTTCTATTGTTTTCTTTGTATTTGGTATTGTATTTCTTTGTCTTTTAGGCTATGAGTATAGTATATTCATTTAGGTATACCTTTTCCAGGGGCCTAGACGACGTAGCATCCTCAACCTGCGTATCTCTCCTCAAACGCGTGGCGAGAGGCGGACGAACAGTAGTATGCTCCCTCCACACGCCGTCTGCGCGACTGTTCGCCGTTTTCGACCACGTCTACGTGGTGGCGGACGGTCGCTGCGCCTACCAGGGCACGTCTGCTGGTGTGGTGCCGTTCTTGAAGGAGCTGAATCTACCTTGCCCGACTACTTATAATCCTGCTGATTTTGGTATGACGAATTGAATATTTGCGATTGAGATGCAAAAAACGATGTTGAGAAATATTAATACTTAGATGCTATCTTGGAAAATTATATGCAATAATAAACTACTGACAGTTATTTCAAATCAGAAAAAAAGACATAGGTTGTTTCTTTGTTTCGTGATTCAAATAAATGAAGTGCATTTGGAACACTATTGCTAAAAGCCCAAATCTCAGATCACTGTCCACGAAAAATTTCATCAACTTACACGACGCACTGTTGAGGAATAATAAATGCTTACTTCGTTAAAAACGTGCTAATTAAGCTTAAAATATTATTCGTATTCCAACTGCTATTATTGATTTCAGTGATAGAAGTATCAAGCGGCGAGTACGGGTCACACATCGACAAGATGGTGAACGCGGTCGACAACGGCCGATGCCAGAGTTGGAGGACGTACCAGATAGAGGAGCAGTTACAGTACGAGGAGATGGAGATAGAGCAGCTAAACACTGGTGGGGTGCAGAAACATTCGTACACGTACGAGTCTACGGCAGTTCAGCAGTTCTTAGTGCTGTTGCGGCGGATGTTCTTACAAACTATACGGAATAAGGTGTGGATCGCTTACATTTTCCATTAACTTTACGATAAGGGTGTGGCTGAAAAACAGCGCTGCATGGGATCATCATGGTCCCATGTCAGGGTAAGCTGAGCCACCTCCTTTTGCCCATTTTAGTACATAAGTTTTTCATTATAATTGTTAGTTTATATCCTTTATGTAATTCTTCTCCATGTACCTATGTGGCAATAAATGAAGTTTATTATTATTATTATTATAAGTGCACTCAATTTTATAAATTACAGGATATTCTTATAAATTCGCTTTCAGAGTTCTTAATAAATCAAAATTATAACACAATCCAAACAAATATCAAAGAGTTTTTGTTAACCTCAAGTAATGTTATTTTTCCAGGACTACATATGTTTAAGGATCGGCCTTCACTTTTTCTTAGGGGCTATTGTAGCCGCCCTGTTCAACGACATGGGATATGACGCTTCAAAAACTATATTCAACTTCGGATTCTGCTACGCTTGCGTCATTGCTATGCTTTATACCACTATGATGCCCATATTGTTGGCATGTGAGTATTTTATTGTAATTCGTCACGTATTATTAAATATACACACACAATACACAGAAAAAAATAACTATATAGTATTTTATCAGTAACTAATTAATCATTGTAAATTTTTGTAAATTTCCAGTTCCGTCAGAGGTGCAGCTAGTAAAACGCGAGTACTTCAACCGGTGGTATGGTCTGAAGCCGTACTATGCGGCGCTGATCGTCTCCCGAACTCCTGCCACCATATTCTTCTGCCTGCTGTACTTGTCTATCGCTTATCCCCTGACGTCACAACCCATGGAGGTCCCAAGAGTGCTCATGTTCATCACGATCTGTATCATGGTGGGGCTCATATCTGAATCTATGGGCACAATGATCTCATCCTCGTTGAGTGTTGTTGTGAGTATTTTTTTATTATTTTAAATCTTGATCTTAGTCTTTTGTGACCTGTGTTCCAAGTAGATCTTTGATAAATTAGAATTGGATTCAATAACAACTTATTGGCCGGTAACACGAAGATAACGAATCACACGAGTAAGCTTTATTAAAGAACTTATTTTCATTATCGCAACCGATAACTGTCCCACCGTTGGGCTGAGCCACGTGCGGATCGGCGGACTTCACATAATATCTGTTGAGTATATTATGGGGAACTCCTAGGTATCTAGATTTTCTAAGCATGTGATGCAATTAATTTTTTCAACGCACATGATTTTTGTAGGTAAACTAGAAGTTTGTGCAGGAACTTTCCCCGGACTTTCTCCCTTTTTTCAGAAAACCAACTGCTTCAGTTTGAAGTTCTTTATCATAGAATTACAGTAAGGTCATTTATACTCGGCTGATGTGAACTTCGTTTTCCGAGATGTTTGCGCAGGTACAGTAACTGACCAATCAAAACACGGCGGCAATGACAGTGTTTTGTGATGCGCTACTTCGTATTGGCCATGGACGTACATATTTACGTCCATGGTATTGGCTAACTATCCTACCACCCGCAATCCCCGCTTCCTACCACCATTTTGGCCTTAAAATCGACATCTGCGCAGCCAATCGTAGCTATGTTCATATCAGCCGAGTTAAAATGACCTTACTGTAATACCCACTTAGCCGTATATTTCCCTCTTACGTATAAAAACACATCCTCGCTTTCAGAACTCGATGTTCGTCGGGCCAGTAGTGACAGTTCCTCTGATGTTGCTGGCAGTCTACGGCATGGGTAACGGTGACGAGCCCCCGCCCATAGTGTGGAGGTTGGCGCGGGCGTGTTCCTTCATGCGGTACGCCCTGGAGGGACTGATTGCGGCCATCTATGGACCACCGCGGGACGACCTCGTCTGTCCAGAAGAGATGGAATACTGCCAGTATAAGAGTGTACCGTAAGTTTTTTGTCATTTCGCCTTTATATCTCGGAAATAAAGATTTTTAAATCAGATCAGATATTGTAGCGCATTAAAGCCATTGTTGAGGAACTTTCGCGGTCAAGTTTTTACGTTGATTATTTGATTTACAAAAAGGTCGTAAGTTCAGTATCGACCTATATGTAGGTACCTACTACATCAAATATCTCGCCTGGCGCTTCAACTTTAATTTTACCCCTTATTTTTTACAGCAACTTCGTGAAACTCATGGGTATGTCCGGGGTGTCTTTCTGGCACGATTTCGGAGTGCTGACGTGTATGTTGCTCGTCATGAACCTAGCTGGATACTATCTACTGCGGCAACGACTATCCCCTAACTACGCCTTCAGAGCGATAAGGGTCATAGGAAGATTTATTAAGAACAAGATGAGTGTTTCACATTAAATCTTAGAGTAAGATCTTGCTTTAATTTAAGTTTTTACACTCTAAAATGTAATGGATGAGGTTACTCGCACACTCTCGGCTGGTAAAAGTAAAGTGTATTTACTTTGGTATTACTTTTATTGGTTCCGTATTTATTTTATTTCGTGTGATATATTTATTTAGGTAAGGACGATTGCATTGTATATTCTGAAATGGAATTTGAGTTAAAATTGTAATAAAGAAATGATACTGCCAAAGTGAGGTTTCGGGTGTAGTCGAAAATTTTGTAGGTCGTCTTATGTTAGAATGAAACATGGAAATATTTTTTATTCAAATAACTGTCATATACCAGAACAAATGTGCAATCTTATTTACAGTGCGCCCAGCTTATCTCTGAAATGGCAAAAATGAGGGTCGCCGTTTTTGTGCTCACCAGCTGGCGCCACCGTCGAGGTGAGGTCTTGCTGTCAAAGCCCGCCCATACATAAACAGTGACAAATGAAATTCAGACCATTCAGACAAGCGAAAAATGACAGACAGACCTCCCTTCTCACTAGCGCCTCTAGCGGAAAATTCACACGCGGTTACCCTCATTGGAACTAATGCCGCCATGTTAAAAAGTTATTCATAAGTACGTTGTGGTCATTCATCAGTCAGTTATTAGTGTGCAATTATTGGTCAAATGAATGTCAAATGCGTCCGACAGCGCCTCTTTCATGTCAATCTTAAGTTGGGTTTACTATATATCGCAATTTGAAATCAATTCTCTAAACACCATTCAATTTAATGTAAATTATTGTTCTTGGACAATTTTATTTATATTGTACATTCGCGTGTTTAGATGGAGATTAACTTACATACCTTTATTTTACGTAGGTATTCATCATCAAAAACAACAACAAGACAAAAATTTATATCGATTTTTTGTAACTTTCGAAATGCACAACAGTTTGCTAGTTTAAAATGGCCACAATTTTATTTAGATACCTACATTTTAAACTCGAATTTTTAACTACATTTCTTTACATAGTACTTTATTTACAGTGTCCATTTTGAAGGCGTTATAATAATGCATTATTATAATAAGGCATTATTATAGTAATAATAATAGTTTAATTATGCGTATTTATGTTGTGATACTTCTTGTTAAAATGTTTAATAATAAATTAATGTTGGTATATTTGGTCGCCAACATTTACTGGAAACTGGCATTACAATAATAAATTCAGTGTAATAAATTCAGTGAAGTTAATTAATAATTTTTCACCAGTGTTAAAATAAAAACATTTATACAAACCCTGTAAATAAAATTTGGATATGGAAATAAATTATTTTTACCCTCATTGCTATGAAATGTGGATTTCGTAGGTTTTTTATAAATAGTCGTTAATATTTCTCCATACTGTGTCTATAATTTAATTAAAATCTGTACACGTATTTACACATTGCTCGATAGATTGAAGACTGACTGAACTAACCTGGTTGAAAAAATAAACGATTTAAAACTTTTTTTTGTCTTATTAACAGACTTCAAAAATGGTGGTACTCAATTTTCAACAGTCCCTTTTATTGTATGTAACTGGTATATATATAACTCATTCCTTGGTGCTGGGTGTATCGATTTTGATAACATTTTTTTATTCGAAGGGTACTTATTGCTTGTCGTTTGTCGTATGTGAAAAGCGTTGGCGAGCAGTTTTTGAGTTTTCTCTACTTGTCGATCTTAAAGTCAGATATTATTTTGTAAAAAGTCAGTTATTAGAGGAAAAATGTACTTAAATTCGTTTCAACAATGATCATGTAAGTTACACAAGTTACACAGAAGTTTTTCTTTAAGGAAGTAATAAAAAACAAGGAATGTAAAAAAATCATTTAATTATACATCAAATTAAAATTCTCACTAAATTAAAATCACCATTTTTGTAATGCACAATATAAGTTTGATTTTTGTAATGCACAATATAAGTCAGGTCTAGTATGACAAAATTTGTAGACATTTTGTGACAAATAATCGAAATTATTAAGTACAGTTATGGTAAGCGGAAACCATACTTGATAGTGTTTTATAAAAATTTACAGTTAATTTTTATTTTACCTGAAATATATTACGTTTAAATTCCGCGTAAAATATCGGGCATTGGGTATTATTAATAATACACGATTAAGTAAACGTTTTTCATGTTAAACGCGCCAAATCGATTTCAAATACTTATCTAAAAGCCCGAGAAGAAACATTTAGGTACAGTATCTTTCAAATAATACATTAGTAGTAGTTAATTTGAAACATAGTCCTTCGTGTTTCAACTTAGGTTTTCGGCGTAGACGTTTAATCACACTTCTTACTAGAGTTCATTCTAGTGACTTTAAGTAAGTCTAGACTAAAAGCCTTATGCCAGATTATTGTTAAGTCGAGGTTTTCCGACTCAGATTTATCCAAAGTTGCCTAGTAAGTAATATTCGACTTATAGCTGCAATGAGAGAATAGAATTGTTTATAAGTTGCATAGCCCTTTTAATTTCATGGTAATAAAAATAAGACTCGTTTAACTGATATTTAATTACAAAAAAGTTTCTTAATCAACTGATAAGTAACCTTTATTGAACTTAATATTAAGGTTTGGAATGTTAAGTTTTAATTTGAGTAACATCCAAACATACACAATTAGTGCAAAGCGTAATTGCCTTATCAAATATTTTTTCTGTATGATAGGAATAGAATCAAATATAGGGTTATTGAAAATAATATAGAAATAGTGACTTTATATTGCATTCCTTTTAAACAATTGCATCATTAAATAATATAGAAAGATAAGTTGTTAATCTTTTTACAGCAAAACGGAAAAAATAAAATTTGGCAGTGTTTACAATGTCCATGACATAAAAAAATGTTTATCACAAAATAAAAAAATCGAGAACTCTTAATAAATATAATACTTGAAAAACTAAAATAACGATTGTAAATAGCTATACTTTTAAAGAAATATCAAACCTCCGACGAGTATTTAGAAAATTAAACTTATAACTAACCTAGTGAACTTTATACAGGATAATTTTATGTACGGACTGATAATACACAGGGTGTATGAGATTAAATATTACTTTGAGATACATTAGTAACCGCCCTCGCTTCTATTATAAAACTTATTATACTTTACAAATATTAAGTATTTCAACCAAATCAACTTCATGTTATTATATCGGTATGTAAAGATGTGATTATTGAAACCGATATATGTTTTTTAGTTTTATGATTGAAATAAAAATTAATATATTACCTAAGGCGTATCGCAATAAATTGAATTTACATCGCATTCAAATAGGTGATGCTATTTCTGCGACTAGTGGGAACAAGAGCAGGAGACAAATGGACAACAAACCTAAAAATCATTGTTACCCTAATAATAGGGTTGCTCAAACAGATCTATGTACTTAAAAAACTACCAGTTATTTATTCTATGTACAAATTATCTCCATTAATGAAGTGTGCACTGGGTTTTATTTTACTGTTAATGTTATTAATTATAAACAAAAAATATTATTAATAACTTAACGTAATTTGTGACAGTCAGTTGTACTGGCAGGTGATTAATTAAGTGATGTTTGTACATGATGGTAATGATTCAAACCTAATTGGAGTAAAGAATATTTCAACACAAAGGACGTTAAAAAATAAAGATTCATCCTTAGAATTACGATACTAATTGAGATTTCTCCGAAATTATAGGTATTAAAACGTAGATACTTCTAGCAATAGAAATGTCTAAGATGAAAAGTAAGTATCAATTTTTTTTTATAACAAACAGCAATAATAGTCCAGGCATATTAGGAGTTTCACCTCGGAATGAGCCCTCTATCTCGAAAATGGTTCAAGATATAAAAAAAATGTTTAAACAAAAGTTGTAGAGAATTTAATCCTCTACAATATTTATAATGAATACAAATAGCATATAACTCATAGGAAACGAGATATTTGCAATAAATGTGTAAAAATCGATTTTTGACCTTTGACCTTGGAATATCTGTAGTCGCAGACATCCTGCGATAAGTAGGTTTTGAGACAAGTTTTGGGGTGTTAAAATAAAGGTTTATACAAGTTTATAGCCGACTATCTCTCATTCCCAGATTTTTGCCCTCATATAACTAATATGCCTGGACTATAATTACTTCATTTATAAATGTTTCAATGACTTTTTTGTAAGTTATTAATTTTTTCCTCATTTAGTGTCTAACAGCCCCACATATAATTTGTTGCTTTAATTTTTCCATCAGGTTGTCCTAAAGTACAAACAACTAAAAGTACGCTACAATTTTAAGTAGGAAACCAGTTTTAATATAAAGTAACTTGACCACAAAATAAGACTACATTACTTAACTTAAAAAATACCTAATCGTCAACGAGCAACGAGTACAAATTCTGTATAATTATTTACAAAGAACGAGTTCGTATAGAAATAAAAAAAAAATTAAACTACAAATAAACTTATAAAATTAGTTATAACTTTTTAAGTGGTTTTATCGAATGAAATCTCCTATTTTTTACGCTGAAAAAGATCGGAAAAAGGTTCTATACTTACTAATTAGTATGTCGTCGACAGTATTAATTTTTGCACTAACTTTGAAACATCAATAAATCTGAAACAAGACTCAAAAGCAATGAAAATAATATCTTCAATAATGAAGGCATCTTTGTTCCGAGCAAGTTCCGAGTGACAAACCGATACATATTTTTTTAACATATCTGGGTTTGTATTTATAGAACTATTCATATTTTCCATTCCACGTTCCCGGCACTTTCACTTATTTATCATAATACCTATATACAATGGTAACTATAAGTATAGTAATTTTATTATATAATAAACAGTTTACATATGAATTACATAGTGAACTTATATATCCATAATGATATTTACAGATGTAGTACACACATAAATAAACTTAAAATTAAATGAATGATAGTTTAAAAGTAACAATAAATCTAAATAAAATTTTGGAATGTAGTGTCTTGAGCAGAGTTTTATTTTCTCTACATTTTTATGTAAAAGGATATTTCTTGTGTTGTTTGTTATTAGGTTACTCTTACGCAAGATAAAAAATTAAATTACATAATTTCTAGTCATGCAATCATTTATATAACTATGACAGGAATATAAGTAAAAATAGGCCAAGTTCAGAATAAAATGCACCTAAAACTAAAATTAAAAAGCAACCTTTTTTGTGACTACGTTGCTTACATTTACAACTTAAACGTTATGAAACTTCAGTTCCATTAAATTCGAGAATAAATGAAAATGAGATATTCATGATTATTAGGTACCAACGTGTCTGCTCACACTTGCGACATTGACGCAACGAATTGCCACACAACGACTTTTGGCGGGCGCATCTTTGTATGAATAAGTATAAAGTTTCAATCCAATGGGCGATCCCATCACAGCTACGATCCTAGTTAGGTATAGCGTCATCCTAGTGCTCATTGAATATCATAAGTACGAATTGACACTGACGGATACATTTTGTGTGGTTGCTTCACTACAGCACAAATGTCTTGGCGACGATTACACGTCGCGTACACAGTCACACGTACACAGTCGCGCGTATGAACGGACACATTCGAAACAGGGTATTAAAACGTCATATTTTCTTTCAAGCCTTCTGTGCAAATGTAAAGAAAAGAAGACGATTAGGAGATTACGATCTCGAAGTGCTACATTTACCGCAATCGTTGTAGCAGAACTTCTGCTATTTCATACGATTCTAGTATGTATGTTTTATGGTCAGCAATTTGTACAATATCAACTGGATTATCATTACCAACCTAAACCTCGAACTGTTGAGATGTTCGGTAGTCATCACATTGATGTAAGTACAGGGAAGGTCTCGCGGAGTCCAGACAAGCGTCGAGTTTCGCGTGTTTCAAGTGAAGCCCACGCCTGACCCACTGTTGGGCGTCGTCGCTGGCGTCACACACGGCCATGATCGCGGTCACACGGTCTTCGGGTGACAACGACACGCACAGATTGTGATGCCGTATCAACCCGTTTTCAAACCTCCATTCCTGGTTTCCACCAGTATTGTGGCAAGGGTACATTCCTGCAGACAATAAAAAATCTTGTTAGCACTTTCAACAAGTTCAGTAAGTATGAGGATTGTGGCGGTGACTTTGAGTAACAGTTGGTCCTGTTAGTTGTTAGCAATAAATAAGTTGTTAATAATAGTCCAGTAATTAAGAAGTCGAAAAGAAGAAAAATAGTAAGAGTCTCGTTTTAATTCGGCGACAGCTGTATTGCTTCTCTTAAGGATTAAGATGTTTGCCCTCAAAAAGTGTACGAAAGTACCTACCCAATATCAGTTTCTTTCACACATAACTACCATGACAGACGTTGATCAGTTACAGATTTACCACACTTAACCCACTCACCAATCTTCCCGTCAACAAGACGCCTAAAACTCTTAGTTAAGAATCCAAATAGGCCTATTCACCAATCTTCCCGTCAACCAGATGCCTAAAACTCCTGGCTATAAATCTACATAGACTTACCAATCTTCCCATCAACAAGATGCCCCATAGTGTCCATACACCGGGGCCCCTGGCGGATGGCATGAGCCGCGTTGGCCGGCGCCGGGACCTGCAGTTCGGGGTATACGTGCTCCAGGTACCAGCGGAACGGCTTGCACTTCAGCTTCTGCCTGATGTACACGCGCTCTGATATGCTGTAGGAAGGTGTGTTTTAGAGGTTGGTTGGTAACAGAGGTTCTTTGAAAAATAGTGTCAAGCTTTTAGGTCTTATGAACGTTTTTTAAAATAATGCCAATGTCAGGAGGGCTGTTTAGAGGCTTTTTAATAAATTGCGTGTCGCAAGCTCTCTCTATTTGTATGTACCGCTGAAAAGTTCTTCTGCAAAAGCGGCGACGATGGGTGGTAATGGGCATCAAGTCAAACAGTTTTTATATTAAAAGAGGATAATCGAACGAACAGTATCAAAACAGATAGTACTTAAATGATCACGCGGCCTTTAGAAGTAGATAGCCGTTACATCCAAAGCTTCATTACTGCGTAGTGGAATAAGAAAGAGAAATAAGGACATTTCCTATAAACTGTTCTAATAAGTAAATACTTACAAGCTAAAATATAAGCTAAATAGAGCAGCAGGTAAAAAAGTTTATAGCGTGGAATGGCCACTCCGTATCGGACGCGATCGCAATGCAGCAATAATACTCACTCTCCATACTCCACTTGTTTAGCCAGCGGCTGAGACCGGTAGTACAGCTCCTTGTAATCATCCATCCAGACCTCGGCAGCTCGTCTCGTGTTCCGCGCGAACACCGCGCCCGACCCGCCCGGGAACGTGTAGGGGTGGCGCTTGCGGAACACGTGGCCGACCCGGGAACACGGGACGATCTCTAGAGAACCGCCGCATTGCCATACCCTGGAATAGTGGGAATAAATAAATAAACCATGAATAAGGTTAAGCAGTCATAGCGCCATGCTAGGGTTTCCTGGGTCGTGAGTGCTATGGATAACACACAAAGACGTACAAACATCCAGACCGAAAACAAGTTTATAAACATCATAAAAATTTCCGCCTCACTGAGCATCAAACCCCCTATGAACTGCCGTTCCTGTCCTCATTGCCTTCAATGCCGTCCTTGCACTGCATACCTCGTGACAATTGTTATACCGGTCGCCAAGAAAATAAGTAGGAGTAATTTTTTAAAATTCCTGGTGTATCCAGGAACAAAATAAAGGAGAACGGTATTCGAATCGATATCTATTTGGGTACAAAGTCCATCGAAAAACCACCTTAATATGTAGGTAGACGAGCTTGAAGATAGTAGGTGGATAGCAGACAGATCATGAACATCAGTGACACCATTAGCATAACTTATTCGTTGTCAGCCCACATTATTAATTATCCCTTTTTCTTGTTTTTTATGGAATTAACGAAGTAAAAGAGCACATAGCATCACTGGTACGCTGCCACCCATGAAGTTTACAATTATCGACATAGAACAAGTCTCAAATCGGAGCTATATAGTTTCTTCTCTTATGACTCACCTGAAAGAAATCTCCAGATTCTCCCCACCCCAGACATCCATCTTCATATCATACTTCCCCAGCTTGTTGAAGTACTCGCGGTCCATGCTGAACAGCCCGCCGGCGATCATGGGCGTGCGGATCACCTGCGTGGGGTCGCTCAGACGCGCGCTCCGCTCCCCGTGCGAGAGGTATTATATAAGGTTCAATAAAGAAATAAATCACTTCTCACAACTCACCTGAAAGAAATCTCGAGATTCTCCCCACCCCAGACATCCATCTTCATATCATACTTCCCCAGCTTGTTGAAGTACTCGCGGTCCATGCTGAACAGCCCGCCGGCTATCATGGGCGTGCGGATCACCTGCGTGGGGTCGCTCAGACGCGCGCTCCGCTCCGCGTGCGAGAGGTATTCCCACTGGAATATTACAAGGTGATTTTAAGGTATGTGTAGTAATGAAAGTAATAAGTGTAATGCATTTATATTTTATAAAAAATATTGAGGATTATTGTACAAATAATGCAAAATTTTAAAGATGTTTATTGCCAACGGTACGGCTTATAGTTAATTAGCATTATATAAATGCCATTTCAACTAGGCAATATAAACTTTCAGATAACCCAATATATTCATCTTAAATTCATATTAGTTAAGCTAGTAAATTAAACCAACGATTTTTAAAAAGGATGTTAATTTTAAAAGGTTTAAGACTACCTGCGATTGTATTACAAGCGTCGGTTGTTATTTTTACAGATGAGAGTTACAGTCAGAATAATGAATTGGAAGGCTAAAATTCATGTGGGGTTCTTTGAGAAATATGAGTGAATTTAGCGTCTTGAACATAATCAATTTCTGCTATTGGGATTACCTACATATTTGAGGCATTCACTTATCTTATGCAAAAAGGTAGAGTAAGTAGGTAGATAACTTTAATGCTTGAGTTTGTGACTCAAAAGTGATTGATGAGAGCAAAAATGGGATTCATCAAGTTACCTTGAAGACCAGATTCCAGTCAAACCCGCCGCGAAGGTCAGCCGAGGCCCCGATGTACTGGAAGGTGTCCATGCTGATCACATCTATGACGGGACACACCACTCGAGTCGGGTCCTGCAAAGATTGGAGACAATCGTAAGGTTAGTGGTGTCCAATGAAAAGCTAAAACAGTACCCACATTTTTATGGAAAAAAATGTTTTGTTTATGAAATTAGTCATCAAAAGATCTGCCGAGCTACATTGATGGTAATATGAGGAGAGCATAATAAAACGACCGCTCGGACGAGAACCTACGAGTAAGTTTTCGATTAACTTTTGTAAAGTCTAGTTACCATGAGGATGCCCTGTTTCGGAGTAAAACTCGTGTTTCCGCAGCTTCTTACATGGTACATTTTTTGGTAATTTGATTTTATGTTTCTATACTGGAGGGAGGTGCTATTTGCGTGTAAAACATACCCATCATACGTTAATGTTTGCTCGTGGATTATTGCAAAGCACTTACTTAGATTGATCTTTAATCTGCACTTACCTAATATGAAATAATTGAACTCAGAACAAAATTAAAATTGCAAAATGACTTTACAAAGTCACTGTTGCAAACAGAGAGACCTTGATTAGTTGGTCAGGATGAATATCATATTTCCTAAGACAATTAGGTACTCTTGGATCACTTGTGACATTTAACGAAACAAATAATGTAATGGTCCATCTAGCGTAATAGGGATCAGTGACCTATTGGCTCAAATCGGGTAACGATAACTTTTAGATCAATAGCAAAACACGACATACCTAATATATTGTTCAATCAACCGTATTTAATTAGAGACTATCAATCTAACAGCGATAGAATGACGATAACTCGATCAAGCTATCGACTGAGTTAAGCAACCGAGTTTTAGAGTTAAGGTCTGTGCACATTTCATGAATCCAACTCCTTTCCTCTGCGAGTCATCGCGTGGGAAAGCAAATAAATAATTATGAGCCTAAAAAACGTCTGAAAGTACATTAATTATAATAATTGTTAAGCCTACGAATTATTTGAAAAATGAAGTTGTTTTCCTTGCTATAAATCATTGAAGCTTCTTTAATGTAGCAGCTGCTTCACGTGGTTTGAATTGAAATTAATTTCTACGCTTTGAAAGGAAAAGTCCTAATTGTAAGTTTATGTAATTGGTATCTAAAATTGTACCGAAAATGTGAGAGACATTTGTTATTGTTGTATAAGAAAGGATAAAATCTGATTCCTAAAATGGTAAAATACCATTACAATGCCTGATAAAAATGAAAAGCAATTGTTTATTGCGCCGATATTTAGCACGGGTTGCCGAAAGCAAAACGAGGATATATTATGTTAGTAGCAGTATATAGGTACGTATCTTAATAATGTATTGAGGTATAATCAAAAAATATCTACTACAAGAAGAACAATTCTGAGGTAGAAGAAAAATCCTTAGTAGTGAAATTTTAAAATATTTACGCAAAAGCAAAACTATATAGATACTTTTCAAATTAATTACCTAGGAAAAAGGGAACTAAATTTTTAAACGTAGGTACCTAACCGTAAAACGCATCACTTATTGACTCTTGTTTTGATTTTATCTATAAACTAGCTCTTCGAACGTAGAATTAAGATAGCAAACGAGCATGTAGCTTCACAATTTCACTGCCGCTGCCGCCCATGTTAACAACCCGACGGGAAATATAATTAATGAATTTGTAAGCAAAATTATTTTGCTCGTAGATGTAATGAAGTTCCGCAAAGTTATGCCTGCTGTAAATATTTAAGAACATGAATAGTTTTAATCGTTTAGTAGAACGCGCCTGAAATGGGTCAACTTAAACGCAACAAAATTCAAATAGGAACGATGCAATTGAAATATTTTTAAATTGGTAGACTCAAACCCCTGTCCTTATGCCTTATCCATCGAACAGCCTTTTTAGGCCACCGTTGGACATAGGCATCTCCTACATTGTGCCACTCTCACTGACATCGCTTGATTCTGGCCAAACCTTTTTAGGGTTCCGTACCCAAAGGGTAAAACGGGACCCTATTACTGAGACTTCGCTGTCCGTCCGTCCGTCCGTCCGTCCGTCCGTCCGTCT
This sequence comes from Hesperia comma, assembly GCA_905404135.1. Taxonomy (NCBI): domain Eukaryota; kingdom Metazoa; phylum Arthropoda; class Insecta; order Lepidoptera; family Hesperiidae; genus Hesperia; species Hesperia comma. The sequence continues at coordinate 12,893,418 of FR990022.1, read as the reverse complement.
GTCACCAGGCTGTATCTCATGAACCGTTATAGTTACACAGTTGAAATTTTCACAGATGATGTATTTCTGTTGCCGCTACAACAACAAATACTAAAACACTGAATAAAATAAATATTTAAGTCGAAATATGGCTTCGACGCCTAAGCAATAATTTAGATTATTTACATACATTATTATTATTTCATACAACACACCAGATTTTTTGGCGTTTTTATACATAATGGTACGGAACCCTTCGTACGCGAGTCCAACTCGCACTTGGCCGATTTTTTTGTCAAGACGTGATTTCCATTTTATCTTATCAAGTCTTAAGTTTTAAAAGTTTCAAATTCCAGTATGAAAACCGTTTCATTGATAGGATTTAACACATCAATCTTCATTACCTTTTTAATGTAGCGTTTAAAGGTTTTGGTCTAAATAGGTCATTAATTTCAGTCGTAAAACAAATATGTAATATAAAATATAAAAACGACATAAAAATCAACAGACAAAAGTAAGCGAACGCTCACGACTCCCAACTTACTGTTGAGTCATAAATCCTTTCACTTGTCAAAGTGTCGAACTACTTTGTCACGTAACTCAAGCGCCATCTTACGTCGTGTCAAGGTCGTCCCGCGAATGTCACGGTAACAATTTTCGAACGTGCTATATTATGCTGTGATTTGATGTGTATCCGATTGAAGTTTTTAAGTTCTTTCTATTATGGACCAAAATCCTTTGAAGTTAAGTTGTTTGAAAGAGCTTTCGAGTTTAGGGCTAGGAGACATAGCAACTCTGGGAGGATTCGCCAATAGCCTACCTCGTTAAATATTCTTTGTACGAAACCTCCTAATAACAACCCATTTATCAGCATCGTACAGGCATCATCTCGCCTTAGAATAAGATCATGGACTGACAGCGAGGCAATACGCAATCGTCTCGGAGTTGCTAAGTGTGCTCTTTTTATGTAAATAAGTAAGTGGGTACCTTATAATTAAAAATCCATCAATCAATTTATTTACCAATCCGTTCTTTACGTATTATCAAATTATATTTGAGAAATTGATGATAAGTACAGTGCACAATAATTTGTTTAGCAATGTATTTATGTTGCATTATAAAATGTATTAATGATGAATTACTATTACAAAATTATCAAGAGGATTCATTTAGTTACACATGTAATTTTATGTCCATCGTGACAAATGAGCAGACGATCGACCTGACGATAAGTGGTCACTGCCATTCGTGGACTTTAGTAATATCAAATGTCTCATCGTTAAGAGAGAAAGAAGAGGAAGAGTAAAGAAGGCAATGTGTCGTTTGAGGTCTGCCTCAGGCGAGAGAGCTAGCCAGCCAGGCTTCAGCTCTACCACCAAGCATCGACCGGCTACAGGCACTTTTTTATGGTATCAAGGGAGCAAATGAGCAGACAGCACCACCCTTCCGCTGTCGCCTATAACAAACGAAACCGACTTTGAACAAGACTCAATTTGTAAGACTCTCATTTCACACCTTTCTATCCGGAACACAATTGCAGTTAAAGCAATTATGATGACGGTAGAAATGGTAGGTAGTATCGTAGGGGGCGGTGGTACTTTGCCGGGTGAACTCAAGGCTCTTTCCACCTATGAAAACCTTTTATGATAATGGCATTGTGGTACAGCTTTGTGATACCAATCTAGAGACAAGAATGTGGTACCCGAAGCAAATCGTACAAAGTTTCCACCGTCGAGACAACCACCTGTTACTAACCAGTTACATGGTTTCGTTATTGTAAAAGTAAATAAAAAACATACGATTTTACTGATAACCTGTTCAGAAAAGTCAAGGTTATCGTTCTGGGATTTACGTATTTGTGCTGACGTACCTACATACATACTAGTACACAACACCGAGCAAGATATGAAACGAAGCATAGAATGAACCATGTATTGAAGGAGTTGAGAATCATATTTTATCAATTCAGATATTTAAGTATATCTACGTGCAGTGCTCGTGACTCAATAACGTTTGTTTAATAATAACTTGAATACCTTTCTACCTTCTTAATTTCTATCTTCCTAGGTAGCTAGTATTCTCTTTTTTAGGAAATAATGTGAAAGGTCCCATTTGTTACAGCTTTTAATAATTGCAAGTGCAACCCGTTGTTGATGCCTTTGGTTTGACGTTTGTAATTAACATAGCAAATCATCCTGGATTTCAGAGGTTTGGTTATAAGTACTACATTTTTTTCATCTTTTCTTTTCTTCATTCTTTTCTTTTATCTACCTACTAATCCCGTATTCTGGTTTTGAAGCTGTCCGGATTTGAAAACCTAATTCCCCATTCCCCAGTATTTTAAATTGAAACATTGGCCCTTTGATATGGGAATACTACCAAGCTATTAATATCTGTTAACATAAAATTACGTAATAATGAAAGTGGGAAATACTTATATTCTGGACGAGTAGATAACCTCCCGCTTGGTACGTTATAAATAGCTGATCGGATAAGGAAGGTACTTTACCTCGTAGCGATATACATTCTATCACATTTGCTCGTTATTGGGTCGGTTCATTGCAACAAGCTCCTTTCACCAGCTCAAACGCTGTGTCGGTGCCGGCAATGAGCAACAAAAATTGCAAATTGCAATATATATCGTGTACGAGGTGAAGAAACAATTAGGACAGCGAAGCTCAAAGTTTTAAGACGCGGATGTGACTGTGTGCTGTGTTGCTAGACATGGGCGAAATGTAAATCATCATGATAGATTACGATTACGTGTAATATCTGGGAGATGGAAATGCCTCATTTAAAACACTTTAACAACCTTTTATAACATAATTTTTTTTCAGTATTAGATATAGGTAGTTAGCAGACTAGTAAGTTCCATTTGTGTAGCTTTTATATTTATAACACCTAAAATAAGTCGTTTGTCAATGACACAATGACCTATTGAAATTTAGGGAACTTCGCGAGTTTCGTGATGATCTAGAAAGCTGAAATTTGATATGGAGGAAATTCACCCCAGCTGTTTAGATGGTCGAATATCGTATGATGATAAGCAGGTAATACATAAAGAAAGCACTGTGAAACAAATAGAAACCAAACATAAACAAAATAAATGTAATGATAAAAGTTTCATTGCCTGTCATCTGCCAAAAACTAAAACGTTCCTAATCAGTTTTAGCTGTCATCAATCGGAGTGAAAAGTTGACAGGCGCTTGGCAAACTAAAGCTACGAGCAAATAACATTCACAATCAGGGGTGAAGGGATAACCCGGCGATCATTGCGCAACCGATGCATCTTCCGTTCACTGATCAGCTCGAGTGACGGGCGACAGACTAGGTGGCTATTTATTTATTTATTTCATTTGGGTAACCAACAAGACAATAGGTACGTTTACAACATTTATAACATTGTGTTTACAACTAAATACTTAGTAAGAATTTAATGTTGTCTTAGTTATAAGCTGCCTAGGCATGCACAGTGGTCGAACTGATTACAATTATTTATTTTGTATAAAAAAATAACTAAGATCTTCATACAAAGATCATTTTGCTATGGATACTAGAAAAAAAAATTTATACTACCTACACTAGTCTTCGACAACGGTTCCGCCCGAGTGGGAGTCGGGAGTAGACACAATGCCGTTTAAAATTTATTCTATCCTATCCTATGTATTTAGAGGATAATAAAGTAAAAAAACTTTTTGTAAAAAAATACCGAGTACATAAACCAATAAGTAGAGTTCATTCAAAAACTACCCGTCAGATGTCGCTCAAATGGCAATATAATAAATTAAGAAATTTCAGTGGAGTAAAGAACCTCCTCCTTTTTTCGAAGTATAAATCAGTTCAGTGGATTATGCGTGACAACGCAAACAGACAGAGTTACTTTCGCATTTATCATATTAATAAGGATACCATATTGAGGTTATTGTTTTAGTCAAATTTTTATATTCATGAATAAAGATTGAGATAGTTCCGTTTATGTTTTGTAGAACACCGTTGAAATTGTTTCTTTTCGACTTTCTAATGTAATTTTAATTGAATTTTAAAAAAGGTGATGTTTAATTTTTTGTTAAGTAGTTTCAGTATTTCCGTGTGTCAATGATACCAGCCAAGTTACTAGACTAATGTGTTGTTGAACAGCATGAGAATAACTGAGGAGGATATCTCAGCGTTTTCCTTAGTGACCAGCAAAATGACCTTCCATAATGAAATGTTAGATTATGACTTTGTTGCATCAGGACCTTAGTCGCTCACCAACTTAAGTAATTCTTGCTTACAAGCTAAACAGAACTGTGAACACACTTAATAAAGTTGCTTTTAGCAGGAACTGGAAATTCCATATCCTCGGCGATTCAAGTATAGGGCATAAGTAGGGTATATTTCGGGATATATTCACTCAGAGGGAGTGGCTACATTTGCACAGCACAACTTCTAACAACGCGCCGGAGTTTATGTCCGCAGTGTCCCCGCACAGATATGAATTACACGATTCCTTCCTCCATTTGGATTTGGTAGACACAGGTCAGACAGACTCTGTAACCTCCTTTTGTATCTAGTGATCGCAAAGTGGCTAGCGCACAGGTTTTTCTAGTGACATTGAAAGCTGTTATCGGGATTGACTGTTCTTGTACCAGAGGACTGAATTTTGGGAGAGGAAAAGAAGGATGGAATTTCGCCGGGACTCTAGACCTCTACTAACTGGTAAAGCAAGCGGCTAGGGTCTCTGATGTCGACGGTCAAATAGCTTGCCTGGACCTTCTGCTGACAAGCGATCCATACACCTTCGCTATTGAGGATTCCTCCTCACCGGGTATCTCCAGTCATTGTCAGTTTCGTCACATTTCCCTCCCTTTTTAAGCGACATCAAAAAAAGGAGGTGGTTCTCAATTCGATTTTATATGTTTTGTATAAGTATGTATGCCGCCTCGTAACTTTTTACTGAATAAACCGATTTTGATGACGACGATGATGTTCTGATTTTATATATCGATAATAGAGTCTGTTTTTTTTTATTTCTACCAAAATAATTATTGTCAGACAACTTAGCCATGTCTTATCCGCTTAGCGCTTCTAACTTAACCCCCAGATGTCCGAGCATCCGTATTATGGATTCCGCAACTACGGCAATGAATACTATTGCGGTAACACTTCAGACGCTGATCGCGCTCACTCGCTGGGTGGTCGTTAGTACTTGACCGTTACTTTCAAATCTAACAACTCCTTACATCCTTGTCTCTCTCGTAATATTTTTAGACACGGATATGCCTTATACCTACTATTGTTATGTAAGTTACAGTAAAATAATTTGACTTTTGCACCCCCACTCCGTTCTAGTAACATGGTCACAAATCTTGACCTCCTCTGAGTGACACCCACCCGTTTTGCAATTACAATAGAGTAATTTGTGAATATTGTGATAATATCTGAAGGTTAGAGTTAAGAGTTGAAGCTTATGAACAGCAAGTCACACGAAGTCACAACACAATGTATTAATTCTATCACTCTCTCCTGTAACGTGTTAGTCACACGTTTTAGTCACATTTATGAATGTTCTCCAAAACTACTACGGTTACAAAACGGTTGTCTGTAATGGATGTTACTTTGTATTTCCGGGCGTTAATGTTTTTTTATGCTGCCAGAGGTATGTAAGTAGGTACATAATTATGTCTAAGTTATATGTGTATAATATTTTAGGGGTCATTAGAGTTATCGCAGTACATAATTGTTTCCAATTATAAGAACTGTAAAAACCGTCATTTAACAGTATTATGTACCTACAACGATAAATCGCTTAGTAAATTATTATAAAAACAAAAAACCCGACTGCTTACAAAAGAACTCAAAAGAAAAAAACAAGTGTCACAATATCAACATAAAATACTTCATGGTGCTGCAGGCGGGGACAAAACTGCTAATTTTATAAGAAGAGAAAATATTTTTTGCTTGTTTTAGGGAAAGAAAAGATTTATTAATAGATACAGCATTGGTATACATAATAAATCATACAGAACCAGCTCTAGAGTTCTACTAACCTTAGCTTTAATATAACATTTAGGTACCAGATGTAAAAAAAACACTGGAAGTACTACATTATCGAGCTAGCTCCTTACATATTTATCGAAGTCACGTTATTCGTTCTCGTGCTAGCTGGAGGAAGCGAACCTACAACATAGGTAGAACACTTGGTACACTTAACATTCTAACATCACGAAATGCGGTAAAACAATCCAGCGACATAAGATTATGTCTTACGTCTTTAAGTCCTATTTTATAAAAGCGACGCAAGATGTTTCTTAAGTCTGTTGTTCTTTTTAACCGACTATATTTTTTATGTAGGTATGTCCGGCGATTTCCGTCATTTGTGAACCATTTTATTTAAAGCGTACTTCCGAGGTTAGTATCTTTGTCACCAAGTCATGGTCTGATGATGGAATCTCTGGAAAATCAGAGAAAACCCTCATAAACGCACACACCTATAATTTCTTATATTATCTACTTGTCGATTTTGAAGTCAGTATTATTTATTAAAAAATTAGTTATTCTGAAAATTATGTTAATAGCCGTCACCAAAGAAAATAACATTGACTTTTAAGCTTCCAGCCAGAACACAAGAGGTGGTAGTTAACCAGCCGGGCATCATTCTACCACCTACCACCAACCTAAAACCAATCTACCAACCAACTTAACACTAATATGGGATCGGATTCTGTCGTCTCTTATAACACCTTACTTAGTATGCCGGCAAGCGATTGTAGTCAATATTCTAGACCCCAATTAGGACCAATTTCAGTTAGTATTGCCATCAATGTGACTAATGTCAATGGTTCAGTGAAGTTTCTAGTGTAACTACGAGCGATGGTCGCCACTGACCACTATGTAGAGCTTGTTTACCTTGTAACGTAAAAACCAAGTGGATTTGATCACTTCCCTTCACTTTGACTATTGAAGTTCAAATTTCAAAAAATGAAGTTCTATTCGATATTGATCAAAAATATCTGTACCTAATATAGTAATCAGCTATCACCAGGTGTACCGATAATTTTATATTGTCTTATAATATCGTAGTGGTTCATATTATCCAACTGTTTTACATTGGTTTAAATGTAATTAGATTAAGTAATAGTATAAAATTGAGTTTTGTATTTTACCACATCTAGAATCATAGAAAATAATAGGGGATTTTGCGAAGGGAAAATTTACCTTCAGAAAATCTTTTACAAATCAAAACAGTAAACATGGAAGTGTTTGCGTAGGTTTGCCCGCTATTGTTGAAATTTTTATATTTATCGTTTAGGTTCTTAGATACTTAATATATTAATATATTAAGTATATATTTATAGAATGCAAAACTTAATATTTTTCTTAATTATGCTAAAAAATAAGTAATTAATAGTATCAGGCGTTACTTTTCCTAACGCCATTATTATAAACTAAGCATTAATCGGGTGGTTGCAAAGTGCCTTGGCTAATTTTCAGTTTGTACCCCAAAGAAGTTTAGGTACATTTGGTAAGCAAGATACAAAAATACATTCATGGTATTAACTTTTACGTGATGTTTTAGTAGGTAAACATAAATTTAAGTACATAAAGGTACAGGAGAAGCAATAAGTAAAATGAAATTGTCCCTATTTTCATTGATGTAATTGGAACTTATTTTCTCTTTTTCAATTCAAAGGGCACGCGTAGTTCAAAGGAACAAAAGATATTCCCTCGCTCGGCTTGCGAACATCCGACTAATAAATTAAATAGCATCACGAAAGATCTAGAATACCGACATGCCTCATGCCTGCTAAACATGCAGCATGTATCTAACTTGGTTAGGGCTGTCAGCGCTGTCAATATATTGTAAAGCCTACAGAAAAAATATGTACATACAGCAATTAATTGGTTTTAAGTCTTAATTGGATTGAAAAGAAAATAAGAATGTAATTTTTAATAACTTAATAACTACAAGATTAATGATTTAATGCCTGCAAGAATAATTGTGCCGGCTAAAAAATATCAGATCGTTATAGCACAACATCTTTGATAATGTTATCATCATCCACCATAATATTGCACCTTTTCATATCCACCGTTTTTCGCATCATGTGCATATCTCGACTCCTACGGACTGACCTAACCAACATTATTTATATAGGAAGACGATACTACCACACCCTCACTTAGCCCAAGGGTGAACCGCTAGCCTAGTGATGCGAACGAGGCGCAAGGCAAGTGATTGCACCGGCTCGATAAGTCCCTGACATTAGTATGCATGTCACGTATTCGCCGTCTGCGAGCCTACGGCTGCCTCACCAAGCATTCCACTAATTTACTAATATTTCTGCCGATATTTTATTCAGCACGTTTCCAGTACACCGTTCATTATTCATATTCTCTGCCTCACTCGCATTCGGGAGAGGAAGAAGTATATTTTTTGTTTATAGCAGCGACAATATCATCAATATTTTATAAGAGACAAGATATATACGGTAAAAGAAACTATTACCTCAAAAGTCTCTTCGGTTAAGGGGCCTCATCTCTAAATTGCTACCTTAAAGTTGTATTTGCAAAACTATAGGTACACATAGGTACAGTAATAAATTTATTACGACCGAAATTCCTGCTATAACAAATTCAACCCTTCTCAAACTCCAAGACATTAAGTAGGATTTACAAAGCACTAAATAAGATCTCACGTTTCGTGTGAGTCCTATGTGTGTAGACTGTGTAGGCGTTTTTTGAGTGCTGACAGGGAATATACTGGTATTGTTGATGAAAGGTTTTTAAATAGCCAACAAACAAGCAAACGAATCACCTAATAGGTAGTGATCACTGTCGTCCTAGACATCAATCAATCCATACAACCACAGGCATCATTCGTGCACAATGTCGACCAAGAAAATAGCTCTCATGGTTCTTCTATAACTTGTTTGGTAGCTGATTCAAGCGAGAGGTAGCTAGCCACTTGAGCTAAACATCTTAGCTTACCATCGCATAGCATATGTACATTTAGCATTAGACTGGATAGTACAAAGACCAGTGGCCTCTGAAAAAAGAAACCCGACGCCGTAGCTTCGTGCGTTGTTCATCAAAGCACATAAAGAGGAGTCTCACTAAGACCTGGAACATTGTGACTTTTCTTATGACACAATGAGGTTACGGCCCCCGGTTTCTTTTTTCAAGTTCTAGATTTTTTTATGGTTTTTGTGACCACTTCCCATCACACGACTTTATTAGCTGCTGTAACCACTTTTTTATACATAAGCGTCTATATGTACTACGTATTATTTACCAGCGTAGGTATTCTATTTGAGTATGCCATTTAAGGTTTTACCATCGCTTCGTCTTTACTGTCTAAGCGACAAAGGCTTGCAAGTTCACAAGTAAGGCAGACTTTCCCAATCCAATAGCGTAATTCGTATCAGGTACACATCTGAGCTCACCGTTACGCAAGTACAGTCTTACGCTAATCCATAATTTCAAGTCATGCCCTCAGCGCACAAATGACTGGACATTAGCATGGTATGGTTAACTGGTTGCATACGATGAGGATATTGGTGTCTGTTTGTCTTACATCAGTCTCGTTGTATTATATGACCTGCCCATGCTTCGGTGCGTGAAGCTTTTAAATTTTCATTCCTACCATGTTTGAAAGTACCATGTTATATTTTTTTGATTGTCAATAGAATGGAATTTAATAAGTAGGTACTCTAAAGTTGACGAAAATGATAAGGGGAATCCGCATCCGCTTTGCTTCAGCAATTTCTAGGTTAAAGAAAAACTAAAAAATAACTAACTTTTTCAACGTAATCCGTGTTCTTCGCAACTAAATCATCTGCAAAGTATGTAGAACGACATCAGCTATTAAAAACCTGTCGGTGGTTCTGTCGTACATGATTATCATGGTCACGTGATCACGTCACTGCAAGTTAATATTAGCACGCAAATGACTAACAACTTTGAATAGAGTACCAAAGATATTATCTTGTAGGTTATTAAAAGAAGAATGCAGGTGCTCGTACTGTTATTTACTCAAAATAAGCCGTTTCGCAAGTATTTTTCGTCTTAATGGGAGTTACGACACGAGTCTCTCCTATAATTACGGAGCAAAAGATGGTTTCGCATTGATTATACTGCTTTAGGTAAATAGATACACAAATGAATAATTCCACGCAACACACAGACGAAATTCCGACTAGGTAACAAAAGTGCCATACTAGTGGTGTAGACGTTATAAGAAAGTCTATAAGACTTCTTCTGGTTTATTCCCTTTCATGGCACCGTTGGCAACGCATCCAACATGATGTACCTTCTTATCTGAATTCTAGGGCGACCGTGACCATTTACTTATAACTCGTCATTATTCAACATTTCGATTATTCATAGAACACATTAATATTCGATCGCATATTCGGTTTACAATGACAAATATATAAACGAGGCGTACGAATACAAACGATCCTTTGATCCATGTCGAAAAACCGCCACCGTGTGGAGAACGACCAAACGCTAGTAGCGGATAGCGAAGACTAATCTTAATCTCTATCTAAATGGGGCGTAACTCTCTTTCTCTCTCATAGATTTTTAAATGAGGCGAGAAATCCTTTAAATCACACTAGTAGGTACATACAACACGAGCGAACACCGAAGATGACCAAATACTTAGACGCTTAGACCTCATATTCGCGCGTACTCGGCCTTTATCTCCACTTATCTAAACGGGGCGTAAGAGCTTAGGTACTGTATAGAATGCGTCATTAATCTCTAGCACGTTATTTATGGGTAATTAGGAAGGAGATGCGTAAGCAGGTCGGGTTGGGCAACGGTTAGCGCTTCAACGTGTTGCACATTGCAATCAATCTTCTGACCTCGTCTGTCGATCTTATCTCAGGCTATTGTGATAAAAAAAGCTTCAATGCGCGTATTATCTACAGATAATTTAGACGTTTATTGTATAACGCAACGATAAATAAGCAATCATATACGATAAGTTTGATAGACTCCCGCGCATCCCCGTACGAGATATCTGTATAAAATTAGTTGATGATTAATTAAGTAACTTTTTGAATTGTTATGCTTCTCTTCAATCTGCAAGGAAGAGGCGTGTTCTAAGTTTCCTCAGTAATGAGGAAAGAGCCGTGATCTGACGTGTTAGGCCTTAATGGGCTGAGGCCAAGGAAAATGTAAAAGGAAACATATATCCGAGTTATTCGCAATGCCTACGAACAAGTGTAGCCTGTTATAAATTATGGCGACTAGACGAGTCTATCTATGGTCACCGTTGCCAATAGTCAACAGTAACACTAAATGCATCACCAATGCGTTGCCAGTCAGGAAAGAAAGAAGAGAACAGAAATAAATTACTGGCTCTGAAGCCCTCAAGCGGAAAACGACAAGTTATTCGGCGAGTGACTCAAGCAAAGCCCAGGTAGCAAGCCATTTCTGCTTCAGCCTCTACTTGCTGGTATTTATGTCGTCCTCCAGAATACCCTAGTATACCGTACAGCTCCCAGGAAAATAATCCTTTAACACGTTCCCTGCGGCACAGATTTTTCTGTACTTTCCATTACTGCGTTACGAGGCGTTTTAAACCTCGTCCTAAACCAGACATTGTGGCGGCACGAGGCATATTAAACCCCACCGCCCGTAGGAGACAAAAATCCTTTTTTTGGCGCCAAATAAAATAAATTGTACGGTTTTTGTCGCGATTATTATTAACAATGAATTGATGAACCTAAATCTGCCGCCGCCCGTGGTTACATAAGTTAGTTTAGATTCTATAGGTAAAATAAAACGTGGGATCTGATGTACCTCGTACCGCACTGAAAAATGGCAGTTTTTCATATTATTTAGTGATGGGAAAATAAATATCGATTTTATATATTGGTATTTTATTTTTAAAATTTATGGGTGTTTCTCATTGAAACAGTTCAAACAATAATATTTTTTGCAACCAGTGCATTCTGTGACAATTTTCTTTACTTTTTTGTCTGCCTCACGACTTGTTAGGTGCGGAGTTTTTCGTAACATCCTACACATCTCCTCTTCTTTGATCCCTTTTCGAGATGATGTACCTACTTTGTTTGCAGTGGGTTCTGAAAAGTAGGGTCGAGCTTAGTAGATTAATTTAAGAGTAAGGAAATGGTGGGTAGACTTGAGTAAAGTTGGTTAGATTAGAATAGAGAAGAGTTGGGTAAAGTTGGTTAGAGTACTGAAGAGTCGAGTACAATTGGGCAAAAGCATTTAATTTTGATGAGCAAAACACCGTTTGCCGGGTCCGCTAGTTAACTCAATAAACAAACATACCATAATTTATCATGATTAACAACCTATTTGAAGAAAGTTACTCAACAAGTCACATTCACGTTTCTATTAACGATATAACAAGTAGTTAGGATGTTTGAAGATTACCTGTATCCACATCCAAGTCGTTCTCTGTAAAAGCTTCGAATGCGTTGCACAACACTAACCGCATGAAGCTAGCGTAGGGTGCGGTACGAGGTGCGCGGAGGTACGAGGCGTTTGCAACCTCGTTCCGCACAGCGTTAGAATTTTATTAGTTCAGTGCGGCACGAGGTCTAAGAAACCCGGTATTAAGGTGGATATACCATAGAACTAGGAATTAATAGCACATCTCAGATATATAGTTATCTTTTTCCTACACTGAACCAAATGGAAGTTATGCCTCCCGCACGACAGAGAAGTTTAAGTTTTTTCTTACCGCTATAACGTCGAGACACGAACGAGGTGTTTTAAGCCTCGTTTCGCACTCATCGTGTTAATATTATAATCACATTAAAAACTAAACCACAAAAATTCAAAAGCTTCAAAACCGAATACCAATAAAGAAAATACAAATAACAATTTATATTTCTGTAAAAGAAAAGATTTAGGTCAAGTCCACTTTAAACGTTCACAGCTTCCAACTTGCAATTACGTGGAACGGATTAAATGAGCTGAATGAAATGTATCGCGGCATCTTGAGTGGGTTGCATAACGCGGCATAACGCCATCAATATTCCAATTAAGCCGAATGTCGTTGAGGAATGCGGAGCGGTGTACGGACGGACTCGCGTTTTGGAATGGCATTATGCAACATGCTCTTAACGATTTAATAAACTCGTGGGTTTAAATTTAAATTCTTTTTGCCTAACGTATTGCATCCTGGTTTACGATAATTATTTTAAATTATTTTATTCGCAATACATAATATTATGACATTGTAAAAGCTGGGCATATTGGTAGATTTGAAATGTACTGGGTTGTAACTTTGTGGCGGATCTACTACATGGGCTCATATAGGGCCTTCGTGTTCCCTGCTACACCTAGTGATTCTGTTGTTCGACTGGGAAAATATATTTTTTGAGAAATAGGTACGTAATGCCGAAACTCCTACTCCTTGTTGAATCGACGAAACACGGGTGGTGCTTGGTATAATTTATGTCCATAAGCGACCATACGATCAGGTGGTTCAGCCACCTATCAATATTTATGAGGAACTGACTTTATCCCATGAGGCAAGATCCCAATGATCCGTATGGGTTGGGATTTCATCAGCCCTTCTTGCTTCCTGTTGCGAAGCATGCGGATCTTGCGGATTGCTTTTGCGAAGCATGCGGGCCTTGCGGAGTAGTAAAACAACCTTGAAAGTACAATAAACTGACCTCCTTGATCCTCTGCAGCAGCGGCTCCAGCCAGTGCACGTTGCACTCGACGTGCGAGTCCAGGAAGGTGAGCACGGGAGCAGTGGCAGCGTCCGCCCCCTTCACCCGCGACCGCATCAGCCCCTCCCGCTTGCTGTTGCGAAGCACGCGGACCTTGCGGATCGCGCGAAGCGCTGCGCCGTCTTCCGCTGTAAATAAAAGGGATTTTTACTACGCTGTTATTTTACTACTGTTATTTTACACTGTTATTTTACTAGTCGGATGGTTATGAAGTCTTCTTGCTTGCGTTATCTTTCATTTGGTTTGGTAAGTAAATATTTATAAAATTTGATTATAGTTAATTAACTAACCGTTAATTAAAGTATTTATTTCCTACTAATAACCAGCACATCGCTCTAAATAAATAAGAAATATTACTTTTGTAATCCCCGACATATATAATTATATTTATATTTTTCATTTTTATACAAAACTTATAAGTTCGAGCCTTGCGTCTTGAGAGTCAATTTTAAAAATTGTATTTTAAAGAATGATAAAGCATAATCTATTTTTATCCAACACATTCATAAGCTTCCTTGATTACCTACTCAGAACACACAACTGAACTTTAAACTTACAGTTAAAGAATCTAAACCAATTCGAATAAAATAAACAGTAATTACTTAATGATCCTACTACATCGGACAACATTGGAAACCTTGGAAAACCTTGAAAACTTGGCAAACGTCTTGGATTAATTTTGTTAAGTTTATAAATAAAGTGTTACATAAGTAATAACCACACAAAAAAAAAATGTTATGGTATCTATTGCGCTGATGAACACAACGGTTATCAGTATTTTATTTCTTCTATCGAATCGAATCAACCAAAATCGATTGGTCAAATTTTTATCATTTATACAGGGTGTCCCGTAAGTTGTACGACAAACTGAAATGGAAGATAGCTTGGAGACATACCTAGCGGATGGCAAAAAATCGTTTTAGTAAATGAGTCACCGTTTTCGAGATTTTGACCTTTGTTTGATTTTTCAGAAATCGAGCTCTCTTATCCTACTTTTACTTGCTGACTAAACAAATGAGCACATATTTTAATAAATTTTCTTACACGTACTCTCAGATACTTGGTCTACAATCCCAAGCTTTAATTGAGTTCAAATTATTACGTAATTCCTAGAAATTCGGGTCTATTTAGGACTTTTTATGTTTTCGATTTTCTTTGATTCAACTTTGACGGTGGATGGTGGAAAAAAATACCCAGTCAACTAATAGTGCAATTTATTTTAAAAACTTGCTTGGTAAATGGAGATTTTAAAACCATAAAACACTGGCTACTTTAAGAGGAAAATTCAAAAGTTATTGGCACTTTTGTGTCAAGGGGTGTTAATTCAAAATCTCGAAAACGGTGACACTTTTACTGAAACGATTTTTTGCCATTTGGTAGGTCCCTTTCCAAGCTATCTTCCGTTTCAGGTTGTCGTACAACTTACGGGACATCCTGTATGTACAGATGTACACATGTACAGATTAGTATTTTGCACAAATACTTTAAAGTTTTATTGGCTGTACAATAGAATATCCCTGTTTTGTACTGTGTTATAGACATCATCAACAAATAACAATCAATATCACAACATTTATCTATCCCATCAATGTCTGCAACAAAGAATACTAAATAGTTGGACGCTATATGACGGCACATTTCCAAACTATAAGATACGGTATAACACTAACTATATCGTTAGACTGTGAGATAAACCTTGACTTTAATCTAAATATCACATATCGCAACTTGCGACTAACATCAGAAATAGATCGTGTGTTGTGTATTGTTCCGATCACAATGTGAGAATTTATGTTTTTGAGACAATCATATTTCAAAACTACTGTGTTCTTGTGGTAAACGTGAACAATTACAGTTAAAGTTGTTGTTAAATCTTTTTTGACGCTACATGGCTATACCTAAGTTGCCGAGGAAATGGAATTGCCACACCCCACTAAAAACAAATTTATTACTTAAGCTCGCAGTTCAGTACCTATAGCTTATACGAAAAATTTACGTAAGGCATTTTAAACTCTGGTCGTTAATCTGCAATGAACCATAATTATCTATTTATTAAAGTCTCTAGGCATGGGGAACCAATATCCCCATGAGGCCACTGCGATCATCTCTGATCCAGTGTGGCCGTCCCAGACTATAAACCATAACCAGAGTGGCAAAAAGCTAACATTTGTGTGGGTAGCCACTAATACGAATTCCATATCGAACGCGACTGGCGTATAGGTTTCTCAGAGACGTTGGTGCCCTGGACAGAACACAAGACAAGCACACCTAGACCGAGAAAAAAAACATAATTAAAGTCCCATCCAATACCCATTCTGCATGGTGTCCATTGCGCCATACGGTCCATGAAAGTTGGAATCGTTTCTCGAAATAAGTTAATTTACGAACCGCATGGCACAATGGTTAACATGCCGGAGCGCTGTTCCAGGGTTCGATTCCCAACGAGGCGGAAATTTAAATGATGAGTTAAGTAATTGTTCTCAGTCTTAGTGTGTATCTTTGTCTTGTGTGTTGTTCATAGCACCCACGACACAGGGAATCCTAGTGTGGTGCTATGAGTGTGTAGAGTTATTTATTTTACATTGTCATACGTCATTGACTTCACGCAGTCGACACCGTGAACAAAAACTGGTATAAAATAATACAAAGAGTCATGACCGTAATTTTCCGTTTTAATTTATGCTGTTTCATCCCTTACAAAGCGATCAAATAAAGCGGTTAGTTTATGACAACGTGTGAACGCGAACAACACGCAAGTACTCTCAAAATAACATTTATGTTGTGTGCAATGAAGTTATTTACATTCAAGGCCTTGTACATGTAATGATCATGTAAATGTATGTAAACACGGATTCCTTTGTAAGCCTCTAGATCTAAGGACTACTGTAAGTTTATGCACATTTATTTACTTTTACTTGTTACGCCTTAATTCCAAATCGCCAATCGCCTTAATTCCAATTCCTTCAAGCTCTACCAACTCTCACTGGAGCTTACAGTTCCGTTCGCGTAATATAGAATCCTTTTTAGTGGCAACCCACACAAATGCCAGCTTTACGCCTCATGGTTAATAGTCCATTCTAGATTAACAGCGAGAGTTTTAAATACCTTTAATAGTTTTTCTTATATTATACTAAATTAAACACACATAATAATAAATAAATTAGGTTTTAGCGGGGAGTGGCAATTCCATATTCTTGCCGACTCAAGTATAGATAGATCTACTTAGCGAGGAGATACCCGTGCTTAGTAGCGAGCCAATAATGGTTGAAACCATTGAATGCTAAACTGTTCACATTCCACTAAGGGTGCGGTTCCACTGAGGCAGAGCGGAGCGGAGCAGTGCGCGATTCACCAATCACAATATGGCTTGAAATCCGCACGAGGCGCAATGAGCTGGGATTTCAAGCCATGTGATTGGTGAATCGCGCACTGCTCCGCTCCGCTCCGCCTCAGTGGAACCGCACCCTAATGCGTACTGCGTTAAGGCGATTCTGTTACACAACCAAATTTTGCATCACAGTAGCATTTCTATGGCTAATTTATGACTATAAAATTTTATTTATGTGGGCAAATTAGTGTCAATGTATCTCGAGTGTTTGTTTATTGCCGTGTTAATGAAAATTTTATTCAACGATATCGACTTAACACGAGTGATTGAATGCTATTTATGATTTATTGCTGTTTCTGGCATTATCATTTCTGGGACTACTCTATTATGAATCAACATCGGGCGGTAATTTTTAAGGTAAAATCAGCGTTCTATATCCGGGAGACCGGGAGAGATATATTACCTTAAGTGTAATATTAATTAACCGTGTTTTTAGGGTTCCGTACCCAAAGGGTAAAACGGGACCCTATTACTGAGACTTCGCTGTCCGTCCGTCCGTCCGTCTGTCACCAGGCTGTATCTCATGAATTGTAATAGTTACACAATTGAAATTTTCACAGATGATGTATTTCTGTTGCCGCTCCAACAACAAATGCAAAACAACAATTAAATAAATATTTAAGTGGGCGCCCATACTTTTTATACATAATGGTACGAAACCCTTCGTACGCGAGTCCGACTCGCACTTGGCCGGTTTTTTAATAGAACATTATATTATTTAAATAATTAACAAATACTTACGGTTATCACTGAAGTCATCGACCAAAATAATTTCCTTCAGAAGATGTTCCGGACTTCGGTTCAGGACACTGAAAAAAAAATCAAATAAGCACATGAATACTTTCATGAATAATTTAGGGATAGGTAACTGCGATGAATAAGAGACTTTAATTAATGTCATGAAGCGCTCATAGACCGGCGGCTTGCGTCGATCCTAAGCGATCGACAAAGTTAAGCAACAGCGGGCGCGGTCGGTAGTCGGATGAGTGACCGCTAGTGGCAAAAATATCTTGAGCGCTTCCGTGCTTCGGAGGGCACGCAAAGCTGTCGGTCCCGGTTGTTATCGATAGATAGCAGTGACTAAGCCGTGTCGGAGGCCATCGGGCGGTTTGAAAACTTTCGACACTGGGTTGGCCACTAACCCCTCCACCAACCCGCATTGGAGCAGCGTGGTGGAGTATGCTCTAGGCTCCCTCAGTAATGAGGAGAGACCCGTGCTTAATAGTGGGCCATTAGTGGGTTGTAGCTTAGCTTAGCTAATTAATGTCAACTGTAACGAAAGCCATACATTTCTTGTTAGCTGCAACAAACGTTTCACTTGCTTGGAGGCCTTGAGCGCGTTCTACCAGGCCTCTTTAGTACAGATTGATGGTGTATATTTTAAATTTGTAGCCTAGTCATAATATAATTAACAGTTTGACGAAACATTATATGAGTAATATCAGATTGATAACATTGTCAAATCATAGTGATGGTGGAGTTTATTATAATGTACGTAACTAATTCTTTTTATTGGAGTTTCTTAGCCAATGATTTTTACTTTAAGCATACTCGTATTTGTATATCTTCCTATTCTATTTGGCAGATTAGTGTTTTACTATCGTACGACCCGGATGGCGCAATGGTTAACACGACGGATCGCTGTTCCGAGGGTCCTGGGTTCGATTCCCAGCGAGGCCGCAACTTGAATGATGAGTTTGAATTGCCGTTCTCGGTCTGGGTGTGTGTCCTTGTCTTGTGTGTTGTCCATGGCACCCACGACACAGGGAATCCTAGTGTGGGGCTATGAGTGTGAAGCGTTATTTATTTATTTATTTATCGTGTTACAGAATTACAGCTAAATCTATTCTTGTATAAATGTTTATATTTCATGTTTGATTACATATTTTTTAAACATTTTATGAAATTATTTATTAATCATATTAATATTGGACGTTTCGCAACATTGCCCATTTCCTACAATGAAGGTAACATGTGACGATCAAGATGGCTGGTATAATTGCACCGAAACGAATCACTCTGTACGTGTAGATTGCTCCGCAACGAATTGGTTTGTAGACGGTCTATTTGATGGTAAATGGTAACTGGTATCGATGGCCTTTACTGCCTTCATTATAGTTATCGTTATTACTACAAGTACTTTAAAAAATCTCCGTTCCTAATTTGGTTCTATTATTTAAAGATTTTAAAGAAATACTAAGTTAAATGAAGCGTATTATAACCACTACATTAATAGTTTTCTTTTACTAAATACGAGTCTACCCCTCACATTATCAAAAGAGACCTATGCCCAGTTGTGGAAGAGTTAAGGTTTGCGATGATGATGATGTATAAACGATAATGAAGTAGATCAGATACCTGATGGTAATAGAGAGAAAAGAAAGAAAGATAAAAAAATTGTTTAAAAATATTACACCTTCCCAGAAATACAGCATATGAAGTATAATATAATTATAATTCCACCACATAGGTACATTTTCATGGAAAAGACGAGACCATAGTAATTGCAATGAAAAAAGTTATCCGATTATAATATGTAGAGCCAATGTTCTAATTTTACACGCCCTAACTTTACATGTCATAACTATTCACCCTCAAAAATTAACTTGGCTTAGGTTCGGATCTGGTGGTAGCCCGTAGCCCGTAGCCCATCCCATCTACCACACAGGGTATCCTAGTACTCATGCATGAGTGTGAAAGTGCATACCCACTTATAATTAGGTACATTATATTGTAATTTGTTTTACAACTTAATAACGACTTTAATACTTCAAAATGGCAGTTTGTGCATTAAAATACCAGATAGTACCTTTGGATAGTACCTAAACAATGACACCACCGCGATGACACCGCAACAAACGAAAACGTGAACAACAAGTGAGAATGGAAACTTCCTGTTATTACATCTAACCGAATCGGTCTTTATCCTGCAGTTGCCGTGTTAAAGATTGCCGTGACATAATATGAGGTAATTGAGGGGCTTTATTTAATGATATGGCTTGTACAAATTTTTAAAGTAAATACTGAAACAAACAACATTTTATTCACTTACTTCTTACTGTGTATGATAACAGCGATAAGGTCGCCTTTTGTGCAAAACTGATTATCAATTAGGAGTATAGCAAAATTTCCTTACTTTTAACTATGGTGTTCAATAAAGGGTATGAAAAATATTACATTCCAATTAAAGAATCATAATCATCTAACGCTAACTTAACTTATGCCTATCGCTGACTTAACTTATATCTTATCCTGACTTAGCTTATGCATAACGCTGACTTATGTATGTCTAACGCTGACTTAACTTATGCCTATCGCTGACTTAACATACCTATATCTAATGCTGACTTAACTAGGACCGTTCAATCATACTCGTATTATCAATCAATGTTTCATACCTGACTATTGTCCGCAGCAGGGTCGACCGCGCCTCATTGTGGAAGGTTATTATGACGCTGGTCTGCGGAAGATCTTCGTCGTATTTCTTTAAGCGGCACCTGGTAAAAGTAAAAAATCTTGCTAATAGGCCTCTAGCGTGAAATTAAATAATTTATAAAATATTCATAAGTTATTGTCTACCAATCCGCAAATGTTCAATTCACTGAACCGGATTTCTCGGATTTTCAGATTTTCTCTCATATTGTGACGGGAGGCCCGAATTTAGTAGTGCATACCTACACAAGTTACACACGTTACACACATTACATACACACGTTATCGCACGCTTAATAATTTATGTAAAGAGTACCTAATAACTCAAAAAATCTAAAGTTTAAAGTTTTGTATCGTAATACTAGTTCTATGAAATGAAATAAGCGATCGATTTTTTTCTCGCTCAAATTCGTCAAAATTGAACGGCTGTCGAATCCTACAAAATATATTATAATCTTTTCGCATTGTTATAGCGTTTTATCACAAAACTCAATTTCCCCAAATTTCTGTTGTATGGCCTCACACCAAGGAAATTATAGGTTGAAAGTGGGTAACCGTAAAATCTAGAATTACCTGGGTAGTCTGAAAGTATTTTCTAAGAATACCCTCAGAAGGTGACATGACATATATAAATTTAAAACAACAAAACACATTAATATTTTTAAACTATTTTAAGCATCTAACCAATAATACAGATGCGAAATGAAATTGGATACCGGTCACGAGCTTCGATCGACTCAATATATTTTACGTAACATATTACATTTCCAGTAAAACTCAATATCTGGCAGGTTGTCAAGTGAAGCCTAGTTGTATAGCAAGGCATTGTATACTTAGTTTTGTTACCAGACATATTAGGCTAGAGGTATCTTGATATTTTGAATAAGATAATTATGGCATATACCTACGTAGGTATACATTTTAATTAACACGTTCGGTTAAACCACCGACGTAATAAGGGGTGATTTATGTTTTACGTACGTCCCTGTGTATCTGTCATCGGGTGTTAGCTCTTATGAAGATTTTTTTTACCGATAACGATATTCAGATTAACCGATTCTGACGAAGTTTTATCTAGCATTAATGAATAAAAAGGCCGAAAACACATCCAATGAAAAAAGCCACCGTTTCTTTTAGGTTTTTGTAGAGTAGAATAACATAGAGATAATACGTACATAGCATTCCTGGTGTCCGGGATAGCTCTATTGCTCGGCAGCTGATCCGAGGCGGCTTGGTTGAACCGATTTCGCACGTAGGGGTCATTGTCCCTGGCTCCCCCGTTGACGTAGCCCCCCTCGTCGAAGTAAGTCCGCCCCGTACTCCCCGTTCCATAGGTTTCCTCGGGGGAAGCCGGGCTGCTCTCTACTTCTTCTTCTGAGTGCTGCTTTATTAGACGTAGAGCTACGTTCTCTTCCTGTAACAAGAGAGACTGTTTTAGAGGGTTTTTAAGAAGTAAGACTTATAAAATAGACTTAGTAATGAAAACTAGGGCGTGGAGTCCCCAGCGCAATAACACAATAATAGTAAAGGATAAAGGGTCCGTTCTTTGTTAAAAAAGTTATACTTTTACACCACTTTTAGTTATAAGTTTGATGTTTATAGATGACAAATTGTCCGCTAATCCGCAGTTGACCAGCGTGGTAGACTATATTGTACGATTCAGCAGTTGCCAGTTAAGAAAGAACGAAGAGTAAGGAAAGAGAGTATTTGGCAATGTCATCATCATTCCTATCCCAATGATGGCTCTGTAGCACAGTTGGTAAAACCCGGGTAAACCGTTTTGGTTAAGCCCGGATACGAATCGCATGGTCGTAATTCGTAATACATAAAAATATAGGTAAGTCATAAGCAAAAGGTAATTTTGACATTTATAACGTCTTCATAATGCACAATATTAGCGCGTTAACGTGTTCAACGTCAAACGTTATTAAGACGCAGGTGTAACCGTAGCATTATAATAATAAACATGTTATTGGAATGATTATTAATTTCTTACATTTAGCAGATACTGTTACAAATTAGCGTTGAAATGAATCGTGACAAAACTATTTGGTTGTTAGGTGTGGTTCTATGTTAAAATAAATAAATAAAACTGTTTAAAATTCGCGAATACCCAACAACCGGCTTTTGACTCATAGGTTATTATGAACTTAGTTATTAAAAGCAAAATTTTCTCCCAAAGTGGATACTTTTTGTTAAAAAAATATTTAGGTACTGTATGTGCATATCTATACATAAATCTGTAGGTCAGTGATCGTTGCCTGTACGTGGAAGATATTATGAGAGAAATTATTAAATGCGGGTCTTTATAAAACCATACAATGACGTGTATAAGTGTATCAGTGACACATGAATAAATTATATTGATCATGATTTTCAAATTGAATTGAACAAAAGATTAATAAATCTTCTTTATCGCACCTGGAAATCAATCATGCAAGATGATTGATACTGTGCAAATAAATGTAAATTTGACCTTTATTGCCTTGACATTTGATGGCATCTCAATAAAATATTAATGAGTTGACGTAACGAATTATAAACCTATTATGACTGTCTCGCACATCTAAGGCACTTCTCACACAACGCTATTTATGTGCTACGCGACTGCAACGCAATCCAAAATTCGTATGTATCTGACATTTTTCACTGACATGAGTCGCATCGTAGACGCATCATATATAGCGTTGTGTAAGAAGTGCCTTAACATTGACCAAACTTAACGAGACATATCAAATTGTTGTAGGTGCGTACTATGAAATTGTGTATGAAACAATTCTACAAAAAAGTAGATGGCATAAAGTAGGCATATTTATATATTGTATTATATCCTAAGGATACCCATTTTAATTAAATATAAGTAAATTTTAAAATTGCCGTGTAAAACACTTTTTCAGGTGTGGGTATTACCGAGATATTATCATGGGTCGGTTTATTAGTAATCGATAAGTGATTCGATAAAACTAAGAATGTAAAAGTTGGTTAAAAATAGACACAGTAGGATGTACAAACACGTTTATTTGTACAGTTGAACAACACAGGTTAACCACACAAATTCATACAAGATTTCAGCATGTACATATCTACATAATACAACTGTGCACGTATATCCGTTTAAGCTTAAGTTTACCTGATAAACATAACTGTACAGCCGAACTTCTCACCTGTCAGATACACCCCATTGTGTATGGCTAGCTTAAATTAGAGAAGCGCCCTTAGCCCGACAACTCTGTCCTAAGTGATCGCCGAGTTCGGTACAAAACGGGCTCAGTCGGCAGATGGGTCGCTACACATCTTTTCCTGAGCGTTTCCGTGCTTTGGAGGGCAGTCGACTCTATATCTGTACTTAGTTTAAAATTTTTACTTAATTTCATTTTAATCGGTTTAGTTGAGAAGTTAAAGCCTAACAGACGAACGGTCACATTTATAATATTAGTAGGGATTATTAGCAATTTTGTAAAACTATACCTATTTTTAAAAGGTTATATGTCAGGAGCCAGTTGGACAAGAGGTCCATACATTGCACGGAGACCTTGCTACATTTATGATAAAACCAGTCTAGAAGGCTAAGTTCATGCACGTAGGTGTCTTTGTCTCTTAGCCAATTTATTCAAATGTGACAGAACCGGTTACACTGACTGAAGTCTTAATAGTATAAAAGATGACTGGGGAAGCATGAACTCATTCGAATCAAAACATTTGCATAATTATTGGTAATTTTATTAGCAATCCACGCGGAAGTCCACGCTTCTTTATAAGTAGAAATGTAACGACAGTGGATGAAATAAATAAATAATACACTAGTAACCGTAATTCGTAGTTACGCTTTGACCAGAGATGGTAAAAGCGTAGCTACGGTGAATTTTTGCGTTTTTCTATTACCTGTTATCAAACATTCAAATTCATATTTCCAAAATTATTAGTGTTTTTTATATTATGTGTTCTTCATTAAGCGTGCTTTGTATATTCTGTCACTTGCTTCCGTGCAGGAAATCTATCTTTTCAACACACTTGCTCGTAAAGTTGCTATTTTTTCTTTAGTCTTACGCCCGGAATGCGGTTTATTACACACTAGTGCGTTTTACTTTTCATTGCCGCACTAGTGTTTTTCTTATTCCACTTTTTTTTTAATATCCGAAAAGAGGTTGTTACCAAAAGATTTGTTATTTTGTAAATAAATAAACTTGTTGTACTTAGTCAAAATCTGATAAGATAAGATTATACTTCATCTAATTATCTATTAAAGCATTTAAAAAATACAATATTTTAAATCATTAATTACCGTAAATTCTTATTAGAAATACATAATTATTTAGTTTAATATATTGTGGCTGAATGTTCGGTGCCTCTGGACTTAACCTGCCCGCGCATAGTTATTCAACCAAAGATACGGCGCGCGAAAAAATAAACCGCGCCATTTTGTGCAAACATTTGTTCGTTTATAATTTGCTGATTTGTGACTGAAAAATGTCGATACCTAATTGTTTTTTTTCCTCGCAAGTGTGTTGAAAAACGTCGTATGATACGCGTGTGCTTTGTTCATTACAGTCTTGGCTCTATTACAGCCCTCGCCTTGCGGCTCGGGCTCAATACCGCCTCGACTGTAATGACCAACTTCGCGCACTTGTATCATAATGTACTATTCTAGACGAGAATTTTAACTTTAGTATTTGAGTATTTTCGTCAAGTTGCCCAGAGGATGACAATTTCGAAAAGCTAGTGATTACTACGACTAGGTCCAGCTACAAACCGCGTAAGCCGGTATAAGACTGGCTTGCTGTCAGGGCACAGCATTAGAATGCGAGAGTGATCCCGCAGCGCTCTATTATGTTATTACCATCAGAGAATGCACGGTTTTAGCAGATATTACGGCATCCGCCGATTAATCCTGCATATCCATCCAAAGCCCAGCAATAAAAAAAGGACGAGACCGCTAGAAAGATTCGATGCATTAGTCAGACGGGTCGGACCAAATTCGCATCACTCTCAACAATGATATATGAAGTTATTCAAACGCATACTGATTCTTGGAGGAGGTCACGACCCTTGAAGACATCGATCGAATGAAGATAGAAGGAATAAACGAAATAATTAAGTACTTATCTGATCTTAGTAGTACCTAAATAGTTCCTGAACATTAAATTAAATCTTTTGTACGACACAAATGAAAGCAGCGGTTCGGTACAGGTCGCTTATTTATTGAAGTGACTGATAGTGACAGAATGTCATGAACTCGTAACCACAACTCATTTATTCGTTCGTCCTGGTTATCGTGTATGAGTAGCATCTGTTAGCCATGCCACAAAATAGGCTAGTGCGACGCTTTTATCATGTTTGTATTGAAAAATTGTATGAGTGTCGCTGAGCTTCGCTGAAAATAACATAATTGGAAATAGGTATTTATGTTTAGTTTACCTCTAAATTTAATAGAAAGTATGTAATTCTTATTCAAGTAGTATCTACTTGTGAATCAGCGGAAAACTAATAATTAATTTGAATAAATATTAATGACTCGGTGCTCAGACCTATCTTGTTACATTACAAAAGTTTTGCAACTTGGTTGCAAACTTCGAAAACATCTATTCTGATGCATTTACAAATTTGCAACCTCATACGCGATCCGGAACTTTATGCAATTTGTGAAGGTGAAAAAATAAAAAAATTACAATTTTGCAAATTGCATAAAGTTCCGGATCGCGTATGAGGTTGCAAATTTGTAAATGCATCAGAATAGATGTTTTCGAAGTTTGCAACCAAGTTGCAAAACTTTTGTAATTATTCCGAGACCACCTTACTCGAAAAAATGACCACGAATTAAAAAGAATTATAAATAAACATGTTCCGGTCAACGAAAAAGGTTGCAAATTTATACAACCGTTCGGTATATTATTCCGTTTGTATGTCAAGTTTGCAGAACTTTTGGAACGTTTTCATTCAGTTTAATAAAAAAAACATTAATTTTCAAAAACAAAAAATGTTCCGTACACTTCGATTGGTTGCAAATTTAATACGTGATATGAAATATTATATCGAAAACTTCCCCAAGTTTGCAGAACTTTTGGAATTTTTTTCACGGCCATACAGCAAAAATTAATTTAATTGCAATTTTAACAATGTTACATCAAAATTTGAAAACTTTTGGAATTATAATGAATTGATTGTCTTGACTGACTGGAGGTAGGGTATTCATAAGCGCAAAAGTAAGCCGATGAATTGAATGTCAGAAATATAAATTCCGAACGTTCAGCGAAGCCAAGATGAAAGACTATCTAGTTTGTAATTATAAAGTAGGTATTATCAGGCAAATTGATGCGTACCACAACTTTTAGCTTTTTGATATGAAATTCGTCTATATATTCGTTGCCTTGGCAACAATGATCTGATGATGATCTAAGAGAAAAAGAAAAATATTTATCGCTGTGATCTCAACGTGAGATGACGTGATTTTACCTGCACAGAAAATAAAATAATAACAGCAACGCCAAAAATAATAATCGCAGCAATAAAATGATCATTACAAAAACACAGCAACAATAAAATTGCTTTTATTGTACCTAGACCAAAGCAAACGGACACACTGAGTAGACGTGCCAAATTTAATGCAAGTCAAATGCACTTATGTAATTAGTGCACAGAACAATCATTCATATTCGCGTGAATATGCAAGTTGTTTTCGATACATTCTTGGTATTAAGTATTTGATGTCAAAGTAGTGATAATTCGTGCAATGTATAAATAAAAGTTCGCGCGCATGTGAGTGAGCAGTAGGTAACTAATACATTTACAATGTATCGTAAACTACTTAAAATAATCCATGATACTAAAATTGTAATTGTAATTGAGAGTCGATAATTATTTACATCCCGCAATAAACTAAGTGGCAGTGAAATCGATTCCGACCAGTCTATCGATTAGAAAATGATACGGTTACAAAGTCGTAAATGGGGCGGACGGTAATCGAGTTTCTAAACATGTTAACTCCGATGGAAAGTAGTTTTTAAATAAATTGCAGGAAAAACAGTTAAGATCAAAATAAAAAATGAATCACATTTTTTCAAGTGTTGACGATTTAACTCGAACAAATCGACGGACTACCTCATGATAAATAATCACACTTCCCCACACATCGGTAACATGCATTGCGTTACAATCCGAAAACCGAGAACGAGAGGGATCTGCTTGTAACTAGTCTTCAGACACTATAAAGCATTTCACAGCCCAGATTCAAAGGCTGGAAAGTCACCTAAGCACATGAAGAATTCTACTACCATGAATGTGACCAGTCATGAGTATGCAGCTAGTACCTAATACAACATAAACTGAGCCTTTTAGTAAACTACTTAATAGTTAAAATAAGCACTGGAAATGAAGGAGTTACACCCCTAATTTTAACAACTAAAACAAAAAAAAGTCAGAAATAAGTATCAGTGCAATTGTAAATGAACTGAATTTGTTATTAGGTGGCTCCTGAGGGCAAGGGACCCTGAAATCTTAAGCCACTTCCGATCAGCACATGACGTAGACGTTAACTGTCCTGTGACTTTAACAATTTTCACATGGTTGAACTTGATTGTGTCATCCACATTGAAAGGTATAAGTGAACCGTGTAATTACGTTAGCTAACAATATCGATTACCGACGCGACGGTCACGCTTCTCAACTCACCGTCACACATTACGTGTATTGAGTTATGTTTTCATCCGTAACTATGTTTTCAACACACTTGCTCGTAAAGTTGCTATTTTTTCTTTAGTCTTACGCCCGGAATGCGGTTTATTACACACTAGTGCGTTTTACTTTTCATTGCCGCACTAGTGTTTTTCTTATTCCACTTTTTTTTTAATATCCGTAAAGAGGTTGTTACCAAAAGATTTATTATTTTGTAAATAAATAAACTTGTTGTACTTAGTCAAAATCTGATAAGATAAGTCTAATTATCTATTAAAGCATTTAAAGAATACAATATTTTAAATCATTAATTACCGTAAATTCTTATTAGAAATACATAATTATTTAGTTTAATATATTGTGGCTGAATAGCGGGTGTTCGGTGTCTCTGGACTTAACCTGCGCGCGCATAGTTATTCAACCAAAGATACGGCGGCGCGCGAAAAAATAAACCGCGCCATTTTGTGCAAACATTTGTTCGTTTATAATTTGCTGATTTGTGACTGAAAAATGTCGAATGTATTTTATACCTACCTAATTGTTTTTAATTTTCCTCGCAAGTGTGTTGAAAAACGTCGTATGATACGCGTGTGCTTTGTTCATTACAGTCTTGGCTCTATTACAGCCCTCGCCTTGCGGCTCGGGCTCAATCAATACCGCCTCGACTGTAATGACCAACTTCGCGCACTTGTATCATAATGTACTATTCTCAAACTACCCTTCTTAGGCACGGGGAAAAATGATATTTTTTCCTTCTCTAAAGAATAAACTAAATGTTTTATTTTATTTTTATGTTATATTGGGTATTATGTATTATTATTACTTACATTATATTGAGTAGCTTACGGAAAACACCACTTTCTAAAACTACATGATACAAAAACTGACATATTCGTTGTGCCTTCTCAGTTACAGATTACCACGACTTGAAAAAAATCTTATTTAGTTAGTTACATACGTTTTTAAAGTGGATTATTTTGATTGAAAAAGTTGGCTGAGAGTAGATGGTAGTTGGCCAGACTAGTAAATTACCCCACAATCAGTATCGTAGCGACGCCAATATGTTAGAATTTGATAAGGTGACATAGATCCCAGGGACTCTAATAGATCCACTGTCACCTAGTGTCAAAACTTGAAGTTATTTAGGCAGAGATGGATAGACACTCTTAGACTACTTCCCGGTTCGGACGACATCTCTGCCCACAGTTTGAGCACCACTGACCAACACGTTCAATTCAACTGCACGTTGTTTACACTTTCGCGTTCTGAGTCTCCTTTTAACACCAATGGTGTATGACCGGTGAGATCTTTGTTTGTGATGGTGATATCAAGAGATGCAGATGATCCTAAGTCCATTAACTCTCAGTAGTTGAGAAGCCTTGAAAGGAATAACAGCATAGTTCCGCGATGGAAATATTTATCTGCCGCTTAGGTTGAAGTTCCTGTTTCGCTTGAAAATATCCACCAAAGATTACTGCCAATGAAATTCTATGATTAACTATTCAGTACCAATACAGCAGTAAGTAAATGTCCTTTATTTGAAATCTACACTATTTAGAATTGAAAAATATATTTCGATATGATTATTAAAAGTGCCCCATATATTTTAATTTTTAATTTTAAACTTATTAAAATTAAAACAAACAATATAAAATGTCACTTCACACTAACATAACAACAATACATCTAGAAAAACGCATCTAAATCAATTAAGCCGTTCCTGAAGATTACGAGTAGCACGTATAAATATAAAGTTATAAACGAATTGAGAAACAGACAATATGACTCACAGAAAAAAAAACGATAGTGGAAGGCTAGTTAGTTTATTTTGAAGTAAGTAATTGAAAGAAAGCATTGCCATTGAAAGTAGTGTAAGGTACACTTAGGAAGAAAGTGCAAGTGTAATGTACAGTGGCGCACAATACGTGGTAATGTTGCTCACAACCGTGACGGATTCAGTCAGCGCTACTGATATTACATTTAGTGCATGCTGCGACGATACGATATTGCTATAACGATCGCGTCGTTGGAGTTTCGTTTATTATTCATTTCGGCTGTATTCTTCGTAGCATTCATGTGATCGCGGACTGTAGCACGTGCTACGTTCGTCCCTGCACTCGGTATCATCCCGTTTATCCCCATTATAGTCGTACATAGATGCAATGACGTTTTTATGCAGAAAAAAATATTTTTAAAACCAATTTAGTATAAAAATAATTTCATGACTTTTCAACTTTTAATCTGTGAAATATTCAACGAAGTAAAGAATGTAATATCCGGCTAGCAGATACGAAGTAATTTGCCAGGTAAAACATTTTTGACGTGACAACGTTACGTTTTATAATTCGATATAGCCTGCACGCACGAAAAACATGACGTCTATGCGTCGTTACCTGACGTCATGCGGCGTCATGAGGCGTTCCAGTGCAAGCGAAAGCGCGGAACGAGCGACAAAGAAGCACAATCGGCCTTTGTCAATGTAACTCTGACGTCTCTGTAGTTTTGCTTTTTATCGAAATTATTTATAACCAGCCAGGTTTGTTTTGACTTCTTTGTGGCACATTGACATGACATAATATGCACAGACTAGCTAAAGATTAATGTGTCGTTATACGGTATGCAACGACTAGTCTTTTTGGTAAAATATTTAATAAAGGTTTTTAACTGCAATATAACAGTAAATAAATTATAACTAAGTATTCAAAGATAGTTTAGGATGACTATTAGTGATTATGCTACCATTCCATCAGTATTTTCTTAAGACGTTGTCACGTTCAACTATCGTCAGTAAACCGACTTTACAGACAACCAATTTTTTTAAATTTATAAAAATATCCAACAAAGATATTGAAGATGAATGTATTCCTTACAATATTAACATAACACCAAGCTACAAATCAAATCAAATCAAATCAAAATCCATTTATTTGCTCTCACAAAGGGCACTATACAATACAGCGGGTAACAATAAATAAAAGTGCTTAAGTACATATTCTAAATAGTGCTTTGCGAGAGCCTGGTGCCTGAAGTAGGCTTGAGAACCTGTGTTACAGGTCACCAGTGCCCTCCCGCGGCTTATTCGAACGGTACAAGTAAATTAGCTTTTTGTACGTGGTCCTTGGTCCTTGAAATAATGAATAAGTTGTACGAGTCGTACGACTGTAGAAGTAAATCGCGTATTGTAAAGGTGCACTTTATTGCGACGACATTCACAAGTACATGGGATAATAGCTCGCAATGCTTTATGTTTGGTTTCTGTAATGTTTTTGGCGTCGGATGTGAGAATATGAGATCACATTGTTTGATGGAAAGATAAAGAACAAAGATAAGTGCAGCTTTTAGATATGGCTGCGTTTTTGTTAAGAGAAACGTGTTTAATGTGTTAATGTGTAACCCGTGTGATTTATTAGTGAAAGTCTACATACAAAATTATTTTGTATTAGACCCAATCGTCAAAACGACTTATTGTAAATGATATAATAATGCCATAATCAAAACGAACATAAATCTGCAATATACATATGTATGCACATTAAAAGCTCGTAGAATTTATCTTTGAAAGGTCCATTAAGAAACCTTTTAAATGCATAATGACCAAATTGAAAAACTCCCTTCAAACTATGAACGGCTCACTACAAGACATGGGTTCTTGTTATCATGGAGGCTTTATAAGTAACTAACTCTATAAGTGTTAAACTACATAATTATTAAGTTTATTTTCTATAAAGGGCGGCGTACATTTATTCAGTGTGATCAAGATGCTTCTATTGATATCAAATGTTAGTAATAGTCTAATAGTTAAAATATAATTTACCTTTTGTTAAAGTAATAGAATCCCTTTAACTCGTTATAAAATTAATTGTTCTTAACCTGTAATAAAATTTAATAGAAAGCAAAAAATGATAGTCTGAATTTTTTATTCTTGGATTTTATTCCTGTATGCGCTAATCCGAGCTATGGAGAATGCAATTTCAACTAATGTAAAATTTTGTGTTTACGTCAGGAAATAAAAAAATGTTTAATCACGTCTAACAATATCAGAATGTGAGTACTGAGGGATTAGTTTGTCAAAGGGAAGCGAGGACGGGTTAACTATAAGGTCTACAAGCTAATATTTATTTCAAACGCGTATACTTTCTAGGTAAGTAATCGTTTATCGCAACGTATTGGTTTATAATAAGCGGATAACACATCCGCAGGAAGCTGAGTGCGTTTCTATGTCAAGAATATTAAATACTGCCTACCAGTACCTTCGCTTCAATATCTTGTACTAATATCAGAATACCAGTAGGTACAAGTTACACGGGCACAAGTTTTACTGGCAAAAAGGTCAAGAATAGAAAATATTTTTTAAAATAAAATGTACAAAATAATTATGTTATCTAATATTACAACTGCTACTGACAAATTTACTTACTAAGCTACACGTATCCTCACACAGTAGGTCCGAGTTGTGATGGCCTGTAGCGGAAGAGTGGTATAATCTCGTTTGCACATTTTGGTACACATCGATCGTTAAATTTCTAGTTTATCTAGGTTTTTCTAGGTTGTACACCTTAATAATGAAGAGAGACCGTGCCTCCGCGAGCTATTAATGGGTTGAAGCGTGGTTGAAGCCAAAGCAAACCTTGACAACAGATTACTTAATTTACACACTAGGTCGATGACAAAATATATAATTCACTTAAAAATATTTACATAGGCATCCGCAGTGTTAAGCTTAATCCACAATGCTACGTTTTACTCTATATACCTATTATAATGTCTGCATAAGATTAGCTGTGACTGTGACGTAAGCATTGTGAAAGTGGTCAGCCACCGTCCTTGACGACAGATCCGGTTCCTATTCTGAAACTACCAGTACCACCGGGTGGCCAATTGTCTCGACCAGTGTTGCTATTGTTGAAATGTGGTAGTTGTCTGGATAACTTTTCGAATTACAACTTTTGTTTTTATTTTTGCAACTTTTTTATTTATAGACACGACTGTGGGTAAATTATGCTTTTTCTTTCAAATGTTTCGTTCGTTCAAAAGCTGCGGTTTATTTTCACGCAGTATTGTAATTAATAAAAAATACCTATCATTTTGTTGTACCTAAGTATTATTTACTCAACTATACTACAAGTATGATATCTACTAATAATAAAAGGTAAAGTTTGTAAGTTTTATGTAGGTATAACATGACCTTATTTCACGGAGACCTAGCGTTAAAATTATTAAAAGTAGGTACATTCCATCACAAATGTTCAAAATTGTTACAGAAGTATCGTATTTAATTTTTTAAGTATTTGTATTATTTTAGCAAAAAACAAAAATGCGATTCTTGTTTGAATTAACAATTAGTAGTGAATTAGTGAACTAACTCCACATTCTCGAGACAAGGCCGTGTCACCGTGAGATTTGGTCACGTGACCTTCGGCATGGTGTCACGGTCGACATTCTAAACCGAATGGAGCTCCAAATAGTGAAACCGACACACTTATACAGAATAACTTGAGGAATTCGAGGAAACTTAACATCTGTGATTTAATCATATTTTCATAATACTCAAGGTTATTTACCTAAAGTAGCTACATATTAGCCAGTTTCCTGTTAGTTTAATATAGCAGAACCTTGATACCAGAATGCGATATTGTTTGATATTTAGGTATAAAAAGTACCTACTTACAGGACTGTATGACATGCATACATGAAAATTTTGAATAATGATTTAAAAATTCACCGTGGCCTCTGAGATCGCTGGTAGGTGGTTAGGGATTAAAAATAAAAAAATATTCATTAAAATATCCAATTTTTCTACATATGTATCCCAGTAATTAGTAATGACACATTTTAAGTCTTCATCATCTTACTAATATTAAAAAATCACGGAGCTAAATAATATGTCTTTGTATAAGACAAGGGTTCATTCGGTATCCGCTATGCAATTCTAGAAAGATTTTATAAGTTTAAACGGAACGAATCCGTTTTGAAATTCGATTACAGTACAGCAAAGGTCGTATATGTCGTATAAATTGAAATTCGAAAGCTCCCTGTGGATGCAGCGCTGCTATTTCGAGTGAATCCTCTAGCCGTTTTACTATTTAAATTCGTGATATAATATAACACTGCCAATTTAAATCTTCGACAAAAGTATCATGCACATTACTTTGTTACTTAACTAATATTTTATTGATATTTTTTAAGAACTTAAATTTGTGTCAGTTACGTAATTTGTTAAATAATTGTAGATGTAACATAATAAGATAAACAATTTACAAACAGAACATCAATTCTTGTGTTGTTCGGAACATATTTTTTATAAAAAACCTTGATATTTCTTTATTTTATATTTTAAACATAATATTATCGAAGTGTATTGCTTCAAACACTACTCTTTATATTGTAACAAATGCTTTTTGAACGTGACCGCACTAAAATATGTTGCAGATTGCAGAGAAACAATGTCGTATTTTGTTTTGTTCCAAATTTGAAAAACGGTCGTTCGTGACAATCGTATTTTTTCTCTATATTCCGTTTATAAAGTTAAAAACCGTTTTGAAATCGTTTTTTGTCTGGACTTGTCACAGACGATTCGATGAAGATGTCAATCCGCGATACTTGATAGTTGGGAAACCTATAATAAAATTATGAAATTTATATTGAGCATAGCCGATTGGATTTAACGTAAATTGCAGGTACATACCTGAAAAGCGACACTTTTTGTCAAGAATAATTCTGAATATTTTGCAGAACAACGTCTACAGACCAATCTAATTAATTTTTCATAATGTTATGTCGCCAGGCTTGATTTTTGGCTAATATTTAAATAAACATGCATTATTTTCAACTCGCAACTATGTCTTTTTAACGAACATAATTATTTCATTTTATTATTTGATTTCACAACAAAATAAAATCTGACTGCATATTTTGCTATGATACGGGAAGTCACGATTTTGTATAGCGATATTTCGACCTAAGGTTGAACTGCGGTACATATACAATATACCTACATGTCGTGAATAGGTACTGATATCATAGTAAAATCGTTTAATTAACGTTTAGTACAAAGTCTAGATTATGAAATAAAAGAAATAGATAAATAATTACTTGCATGAAATAAAAGAAATAGATAAATAATTACTTGCTAAGTAATTATTTTAATTATCCAAAAAGCTTATCTTGTGAATGGCAATTTTATTTCTTCCGTGTTGACATACATACATACATATAATTGATGTTAGCGTCTGCCTGCTTAGATGTAAAGATAATTTATTGACAATATTAATTGCTTTAAAAGAGACTCAAGAAAGGGCATTTAAGTTACTCATAAACTACACATTATTGCAAAGCACGTAAGCGCTTATGAGCGCAAACTATGGTTTGCAAAAAATCCAAAGTTATTAACTTTTTCAGGAAACGGAAAATTTGGCTCAAATGAAGTAGCTAACTGTTACTCACCTTAGCTTAATGTTTTTCGCATTAATTATTGTAACGCATCCATGCCTGCCTTTCATGCGTTGCCGAATAGACGAACTTTGGTGCAACTGAAAGGCGCAGGTGGCTATGTTCTACTTATTTAAAACAATCAAACTTCATTTACAATACGGAACCCAAACACTTCCGTGTAATTAGCTACATGTGCGAGTAACCTAAATGTTGTAATTTATATTTCTCACGAGAACTTAACCAGCAAGCATTTTACGTAAGTAATATCATTTAAATGGTAAATGTTGTAACACTAACAATAATATTTAAAGCCCAAGTCCGGTAACATTATAGCACAGTAACACAATGTGTGTTTAATATGCAAATATTAACCGCTGTGCATTTATTTGCATGATAATATTGTACCAAGATGGCTATAACTTTAGAGCACGGCATAAAATATGGTAATGTATTCAACGATAGATAGTGATCGTATTGAATATACGACACTTCTTTACAACCTATCCCACCACTAGGCTCACATTCGTCAACTACATACATATATGAGGGATTACAAGTGTACCTACCTAATTGGATCAACTACATAACATACACATAGGCATGCCACAGTACATAATTATGTATTATATTATCGAGAACTCTTAGGTACAACACAACACAAGATTGATCACACGAGGGATCAAAGTTATAATGAAATGGTAAAGGCATATTTAAAATGCAAATTTCATTCATTCAATAATTAATTTCTTTACCTACTCATATAAATTCGTTCAACATCAGCAACACTAAAGGCATCACTGATGCGTTGCCGGCCAAGAATCAGAACCGGAAGAAGATAGAAAGAAAGAAACATTATCTCAAGCCAACTGGAAAACGGCAAGTCGTTTGGCGGCTTTAAAAAACAAGAAGTCACCCTGGTCTATCAATTCATTGATTCATTTTTATTAAGTCATCCTAATAATATTATAAATGCGAAAGTTTGTAAGGATGTGTGTGTGTGTGTTTGTTGCTCTTTCACGCAAAAACTACTGAACGGATTTTCATGAAACTTTGCAGTAATATAGCTTAGACATCGGAATAACATAATTTGTTAAAATTTATAGAGATTTTTGAAGGGACTGGTTTCCCGAAGCGAAGCGAGGGCGGATTTACTAGTTCATTCATAATTTGTTCATTCACTAAATTTTTCGTTCGCACGACCGACTTACAAAATTGCTTAGAAACCACTAAACTATAACTTTATTTTGCGTAATATAATTGATAAGTGTACTAGTCTGTTGTTATAATCTTGTACATACGTCCATTTGTGTTAGTACGACTGACATCAATTCTAAGCATTAGTGGGATAGTGAGAAGCCAGACTTTTCTCCACAATTTCTTAAAGATTATAGATATGTCAGTAATTACCGGGTATATGCGAATCCCATTAAAATGTTAAAAACGCAAGACTCTAAAACTTGTGAGATCTCATGTCAAAGCACGTATTGGAGTAGCAAGTATCAGAGTTTCAGTTTGTCATTTTGTTATAACCTGAATATGAAATATACTTAAATTTAAGTTTGTACATCTACTAAACTTCTCAAACTTTTGCCTTATAGAAGTTTGACGTGAGTGTATCGGCGACAATATTTAAGAATTCAATAGGTATGTGACATAGTTTGGTATAATTGCTACCTAGAGAAAATCGTATAGGTGTGTAGAAATTCAGAATTGCAGCTTACACAACGACCGTAAGAGGCCGTTCAAGACTTGTACACCCGGGCGGCACGTCCGGAGAGGGGCACGAGATATAAAATAAAAGTAAGCTAATATAACTTACTTGAAGTGACGTGAGGGGGGCGTGGTGCAAAACGTAATTGCACTCTACGATAGCTACGACCCTAGCGAAGCCCTCGGTTACATCAGTACTTACTCGAGACCGGGGTGGATTGAGGATGGTACGACTGTGGTGCACCGCTGGGCCAGATGTCAGTAATTGACCTGAGTAGAAACCATGAAGCAAATATAGAAATAAATATATCTATATCAATATAAATATATCTATATTTGCTTCATGGTAGAAACGAAAGGTATACCTAGCTGTCGATTACGCAGCTCGCTCTCATCGCTTCCCGTACTATAGAGTGTATAGAGCCTAGAGTTCGCCTACGGATATATACTATGGCCCGCCACGGAATTGAGGACCATTTTTGCCACATACATAATGATAAACATTTTTTTAACAATATTAATAGTTTTAATACCCAGAATACTTATTCGCAATTGCACATCTTTAGTGAAGGTATAGAATTTCGTTTTACATGAAATTCGTTTTAATTGCAACCCTCACAAATGCCAGCTTTTTGGTTCTGTGCAAGGTTCATTGTAAAATGGCGGTAATATAAAATACCTTTAGTAAATTTTGTTTTCAAGATAAATTGAACTGTGAGTACACGTAATAGAGTTGTTTTTAGCGGGGATTGGCAATTCGATACCCTTGGCCACTCAAGTACGAGTATAATATGCGTGCATTGAATTGCCACCGCTCCGAAAAAGGTTGTAGGTACTGTACTGACTCGGATAACTATCACAAAGACGATTTGCATGTGCCCATAGATAGTTCTGTGACCGATTTGGTAGTCATTGAAATAAATGTCTAAGTGACCGACAGATGACTTGCAGCAGTCCTAGGTTCAATTCTTATGTTAATTTATCTATATGAAACCAAGTTCTTAAATAGGTCCCTACTAAAATGCGGTTGACCTGTCACCGAGAAGGAAGAAGGTAGAACTTCCTGCAATATTAGACACGTAGTCTACACATCTACATAGTAAATTAGGTACATCTGGATTGAAGTAAATCTATGGGGAAGACATATTTAGGATATTTATGCATTAGGACAGGTGAACGCCCTCAGTTAGCTTTTTGAAACTTGTTTACGTTCATAAATATTAAATATTTTTAACATTTTTCATTGATGCTCGGCTCCTATTGGTTGTCGCGTGATGTTTTTATTCAATACATACCTTTGTTTCTACACAAAAATAATAGTTAAACTTGAAACAACGGTTTCAGTTAACCCCGTTCAAAAAATAAATAGAACAAAGTCTCTGTGTTCGCAATAAATAATCTAAAAACTAATGAACGGATTTCAATGTGGTTTTAACGAATTGAGAAAGGGATTCGAGAGGAAGGTTTGGATATAGGTATAATTTGTGCTCATACCTATAGTTATAGCTTTATATGTGTAGATTAATTGACTTCAAAAGAGGAAGTAAGAGAAAATGAAAAAACTGTCCTTGTAGCTTGTCCAGGTAGAGCTGGTAGCTAACTAACCGGGCTCCAAGCCCAACTCCAACCAAGCTAACAACTTTACTACCAAGTTAACAAACTTACTACCAATTTAACACCCCATTATCAAGCTAAACCTTGAAATTATACGAGTGATCAACTCTATTTAATGTAATCGGATCTAAGTCTAGGATTTTGTTTTTTATAATGGTCATTTTATTGTTTTTAGTCTATTAAAATAAGTACAAATAATTCTCAGGATTTCGCGACGTCTAATTTCTACATTAATATTCGCATACCTATTATCAAAATAATATAAAATTGTGTTCAAAAACCATTTCGAACTTTTGGCATTTTAAAAACTAGTTTCGCATACAATACATAATTTATAACATAGTTTGTGTATTCATTGACCAGATTCTAGGTAGCAACAATTTTGTGTTACGTATTTTATTATCGTTAGATCATAATAATATTACGATTTGGCAACACGTTTCCTTCTCAGCGCCCGATTTTGTGTCTACAAATTTAATGAAGATTTTAACGTTGGCCGACTGTAAAAGAATGAACTGTATTTATAAATCTACATTGTAATGTTGACTACTATACCTACATAAATACCCATATAAATAAAAATAATAAACTTTTTACAAAAAAATAAATATCAACAAGGTAGAGTTGCATTTACCTTGCTCAAATCCATCCACAACACAAATTGGTGCTTTCGAATGAAAAAAGAATCATAAAATTGGAATACCCAGTAAAAACTGATATAAACCAATACCATACTTATATTAAATACGCATTAGGTATTACGTATAATTCAAAAACCATCCGTCAGATTTTCCTAAATTTCGCATAAAGCTTTCAATTAAAAAAGCGGTATCAAAATCGGTTCACCCAGTAAAAAGTGATTAGGTGAAAATTTTGAAAAACCGAAAACCTTGTTTTTGAAGTCGGTTAAAAAGGACACTGTGTCTATAAATACAAAGGGGGATGCCCATCCCTCATAGAGAGATTGGCTCTAAATGCACAGTAGAAAAATATGCTACATTGTTAGTATATGATAGTATGAATTGTTTTGTGAAAGATAATTACGAAACAAAGTTTGGGTGTAGAAGTTATGCGTATTACTGTTCGACTTACATGCGTACAATTTTCCCCTATTTAAGAAGAGTTATTCTTGGTTGGGAACTCTATTTTATAGCACCGTTACGCCTTACATGCTCACTATTATATGCAAGTGCTTGTATTATTTGGTATAAATCCTGCAAGAAATATAATTATTATTGTATCATTAGGTATACGCCAAAACACAGGAAATCTGTTTGACATTCTCAGACTGACAAATTGACAAACGTCCATAGCTTTCGAAGTTACCATTACTACAAAAATCAATAATAAAATAAAATTGATCGATACAAGTCCAATTTGTATGTGTAGGATTAAATATATGTATGGTTTTTACATATTGTATAATTTCAGTCGACCATTATATATTTAAAAAATTACAAGACAAGCAAACATTTTATTATTACTGAATTTTGTCTACGATAATGTTTTATCCGGCAGAATGTTTTTATATTGGCAACAACTAACAATAATCAAAACTGACGTAAAAATATAAATATTTATTAAATCACTAGCAAACCCGGCGAACTCCGTTTCGCCACCAGATGGCTTCGTTTTTTGTAACATTTCGTTTGGGGATTAAAAAAATTTTTTTTGTTTTATATTTGAAAAGGTGATAGAAAAGACAGAGATCAAAACAGCATAGGAAAAATAATTTATTAGACAGTAAAACGTAACATAACAACATAATATCCTAGGTAACCAATACGCCAATGCAACCAAATTACGTATGTACAATACACTTACAAATTGTTCGGTTTATATATTTCTAACACCTGCCCAAAACAATTTGTAAACCAAATCGGACAGATACTCTTATATAATTAATCAGTATCTTCTACAACCCATCTCACATATTGGTTCTTTATATCGAAGTAACTGACCCTTTTACATTTGAATTTACTTTCGAACTTTTCCCCAACAAATATTACATTTAGTTTCATTATAATGTACCTCAAGCCCTTTTGAAGTCATCTTTCCAACCGATAACAAATTCGTTGACAAACCCGGCACGTAAATAACTTCTGTTAATTTTGTAGTCTTAGTGTGCCCTTTTAACAACAGCTCTTCTTCACCATGTACTTCGCTATGCATCTTTTCTCTATTAGCCACTGTCACCAACCGCGGAGTATCCACAACATAATTTTGCAATAAAGCTTTGTTGTTCGTCATGTGGCAAGTTGCGCCGGAATCCACATACCAGGCATTCGAATTTACATCTATAGCTAATGCCGATAATAATGTTCCTCTCCACGTATTTTCACATGTTTCTCCTCCTTTTCCATTTTTGTTGGTTTTTGTCGGACAGTTCTTTGCATAATGATCCTGTTTCTTACATATGAAGCATTTGCCTTTCATAAAAGGTTTATTCGCTGTTTTTGCATTTCATTTTGCAAACATTGCGCCTTCTTCGCTCTTATCAAAGCCTCTACGCAATTCTTCTTGTAATAGTTTGCTCTTTACTGTCTCGCTGCATAATTTAATATTAGAATTTTCCAATGTCAGGATAAGCGGGTCATAATCTGATGATAGACCGCTCAGTATCAACACTGACAGGAAATCATCATCTAAAGGAGCATTAATATCTCGTGGTTGTTGATCCAACTCCGTGATCCTTAAGAGATACGCTTCCATATCATTAAATTGTTCTAACTTCAATCCGAACATTGTACGTAAAAGTCCAAGACTTCTACACAGTCCTTTGTCTTCATAGGCCATTTTTAAATTATTCCAAGCCTCAAAGCCAGTGGTAGCATTTCGTACATGCGAAAACGACGATGGCTGCACCATCAAACATATTTTGACAAGAGCCCGTCGTTCCTAGCGTTCGTCATTGTCCCTAGGGACACCCGACTCAGCCTCAACGATGCAGTCCCATAAGTCCTCATGTATCAAATACATCCGCATCAAAAACTTCCAATTGCCGTAATTGGATATACCACTAAGCTTCTCAAAATTGACAGTTATTCCAGAACTCGAAGCTGTAGACAACCATTGAGATACTATGTACTAAAGTAGACAACAATCTTTGATTATATACACATATTATATACACACCGTGTATATAATCAAAGACAACAATGATGCCGGCATCGCCGATGGCGATCGAACATTCCTTTTGTTCTGCATCTCGTTTTAAAAACAAAATTTAATACGTACAATTCTTTCTATTAATCTTGGTTAATAACTGGGAAGTGTGGAATACCTCCTGGGGTATCTGGGCCCATAACCTGATAGAAAAACAGAGATTTACACAGCATAGGAAAAATATTTTATTAGACAGTAGAAGGTAACAACGTGGTATCCAAGGCAACCATATGACAATCCTACCAAATTACATATGTACAACACCTACTTAAATTGTTTGGTTTACAATGATTTTCCCTGTTTTCCTCCTTTTCTGTTGAAAATTTCCCGAATTTTGTTTGCTACAAACCTCACGGAGCTCGAGACCTTTCCAACGAATGCAAAACCGTGGAAATCGGTTTGTGCGTTCTGGAGTTATAGAATCAGGAAGGAAAACCCGACTTATTTTTATATATAAGATTTCCATTACTTTTTATTGTACTGCAATGTTAGGCAAACTTCCTATATTGAGATATTATACGCACATATTATATTTTTTTAATCTTTTTTTTTCAACATAATTTCATTTGAGTGCGTTTTAGAGCCAATACCGGGCATCCTCCTTTCAATGTTGACCAGCTGCATAAGAATGCAATGTGTCTAATCGTCAGCGTTGGCCAACTGTATAAAATGGTACATACACGATGTCTACTTTATATTTAGTACCTTTATACACCTCGTCTATCTAGAAATGGTTCGGATTTGGAACGGGTTTGGAAAGCGACGCGACGTATCGTTTCTAGTCACGATCCAGACTTTGCAATACCTTTAATTAATTTAAAATATACTCTAAGAACAGGGCATTAAACATAAATTACTTTAACGCTAATGCGTTGGAATGCGGCGCTGTCTAACTTTATAATATCTTTGGAAGTAAGAGACAACGGGTTGTTTTCTTCTAATTACCTGTGAGATTACGTACTGCTAGAACACCAGTGCTGGGAAACTGGACCCACAAGCATATCCAAAGGTTATTACAACGAGGTCAATGACCTGCGACCGTTTTCAATAATCTATTCTTAAACTATGGATAAGTTACTCGGAAAATTAATATAGACCAGGTCTAATGATTGCTATTAGAAATATCCGACTATAGGTAGTTAATGAGAACGTA
This sequence comes from Hesperia comma, assembly GCA_905404135.1. Classification (NCBI taxonomy): domain Eukaryota; kingdom Metazoa; phylum Arthropoda; class Insecta; order Lepidoptera; family Hesperiidae; genus Hesperia; species Hesperia comma. The sequence continues at coordinate 12,850,172 of FR990022.1, read as the reverse complement.
CCCCCTGAAAAACCTAGACACGCAGGGGTGTATCAAGCCAAGTTCTAAGAAACGTAGCTGGCGTAGCTGCACATCCATCTAAGAATTTGTAAATATTTAATTTGATAAGAGTAAACAAATTGTTTATTCTTTCCTCTATTTCGGCCAGCTAGGCTACAGTTTTACTGACGTCCAGGGTCCAGGGGCATATTACTCATAGGCTCTGGCTACGGCATTACAAAAAATATAGCTATTAACATATTTTTACCTAAGGTCATTGCATCAAGCTAAATCTTTAGTACCTACGCAACTTCGTCTGATTCAAGAAAGTTTATGATTCTCGTTTCACTAGTTTCTATAGCCGTAGCTAATTCACAAGCTGTGAGCTGACCCACAGTAGGTAATTATGTTTAGAAACAATAATACTTAATTACACTTACGTAATTGGCTGTTAGGAATTCGACGCCGACTGGCCGGACTAAAGGAGCTTTGTGCTTATAAAATGGTAACCTTTTCTCGCTTTGTTGCAGTCGAATTCTGATGCTAACAAATAAAACGATCCATGATTATTTTTAAAAAATAAGCTAATGTTACACGTTGGTTGGTAAATGGCGTTAATTTTTAATCATTTAATCATGTCCAGATTTTGTCAATACGCGTCTTTTATAATCTATCGTAAAGCAGCTTTGATTGAAGAGGAAGAAACGGCGAAAGAAATATCACAGCACATCTTTTCAAGTAGGACGCAAGATAGATACATTATACACAACGTAGATGTAAATAATATTTTAGGTCACTACACTATGAAATATGACAAACCATTGAAACAATTAAATAATTATACGCCACAAATAAGGCCAGTGGCAGTTGCAATATAAACTTGTTATAAATAAAACTTATTATGAAATGTATGTAACATAGTAACGTAACTGTGCGTAACATTAAACAAAAAGTAAAAGCTCGGACGAACAATTAAGTCTGCATCGAGGCGCACGACACGAACACGATGCGATCACGTCGGCACGACTTTCGCGGTTAGGTTTATACCGTGTTACTTATTTTTGAATCGTGTTACATGAACACTCGACTGGTAATGTAAGAGCTTACCCTGGAACTTTGTTCGCGCGTAGTAATTTTTCCCATTCCATAAATTCCGGAATTAAAAGTTTCTCTGTTACCTTCTTCAGCTTCCAGTGAAAGTCCCATAAAAATCGGTTCATCCATTCCGGAGATTAGCGCGGACAAACAGAAAGATAGTAACCATAGGGTTGGTAACTTACAAAGATAATATTATTATTTGTGCTTTTTGATCCGGTTCTTATTAGATAGTGATATTACTGTCACTATGGATGCGAAAGATAAAGATGAAGAAGAGAATGAAATAGACAAAAAGAAACAACAACTACATGAAAAATAGAACTTTTAGCCCATTTTCACGCATAATTGATACATCCAGTTCTCTTTTAATGATCATTGGTAACATCGAAACATCGTGCACTGTAAATATTCTGTCTCTAGCGCCGTCCACCGCGAGACAGTCATCTAGTTCACTCGGAACGTAACACATATTATGCATAACCTAGATACCATGTAAAGAAATTAAATTCAGAATACAGTCTTCAGATTGTGCATGTTATGTAGAACTAAACATTTTTAACCAGGCCGTTTCTAATAAATATGTGAGCTTACTAAATCGGATGTTTAATTTAACCAGTAGTGAAAACTGCTGTTACATAAAGTACATTAGCACTTAATTAAAATATTTGTTAATAAATATGAGTATACTAAAATCTGCATAAGTACATAATAATATATTATACTTATTGAAAGTTATGATTACTTCCACAATAATTTAGTAATGTAGTAGGTATAATAACAATTAATTAATTATATTTCTTTATAGAATTTTATAAATCAATGCGACCATTTTATTGATAGTTAAATGTTACATTATTTTTTTTAATAGCCTAAACTACCTGAACTTTAGGGACGTGATTGTGATCCACCAATAATAACATAAATCTAAATGTCACTTAAATGTCACTAGAATTATAACTCTACCTACCAGCAAGCCTACACAAATAAACTAGAGATGTACATATAGTGAGGGCAAACGCAGTCGTCCTTGAGTTCTTTTACCTAGCTAAGCCGGATGACACAAATCTATTATTATTTTACATTGTCTAGAACTCTAGATTTTTTCTTTTTCTCAGTCATGGTTGGTCGCAAACCGTGATAAAATCTATTTGCCCTGATGATGCCAGTTTTGGGGCGAAACACGTGCTGGTAGTCGTATGTAATATGTACGAGTATGTTGGGTGGGTGTAGGTACATTCTTCATTCCATTGCAGTTCCTATGTGGGAAGGAGGTACAGCTTGCATGAAAACACCATCAAACTTATAAGTTTGCCCGCGGATTAAGTATACCAAAGTTTATCAACATTTAATCTCTAAAAATAAAATTCCGCTAAGTAACGTCCGATTCATTAATTAATTATCTTCGTTCTTTTCTAATTGGCAACATGAGTAATGTCTCTGTTACACCCATCTTTTGACAACGAAGACCAGATTCTAAAAACCGACGGTCCCGGTTGTTATCGATAAGTAGTAGAAGCCTTCGGGCGATATGAAAACATCCGATACTTCGGTTGGCCACTAAATCCGCACTGGAGCAGCGCGGTGGAGTATGCTATTGGCCTCCTTATTGATGGGGAGAGACCAGTACTCAGAAGTGAGCCTTTTGTGTTAAAGCCAATGTCTTACTAATCTATCAAGTATCAGAATCTCAATTTTCACGTCCGGTTAATGCCATAACATTGTCAGTAATTTAAGAAGTCACAACACAACACTAAAAGCTTATAAATATTACCTATTGTTGTGACAAGTGTAAAACGATAATGAGCGGCAGATAACGCGCTTCGGTCACCGATCCGTGTCACGTCACGTCACGTGTGACTCATCGTTTCAAGCAGATAAACACTGACACTTGTCACTGCACTGCTGTATTGTATGTGGTATAGATAGGGTTGCGAACTTTTTTGCGAGAAATAAAGTGTTTTGAGGTTTGAGAAGATTAATTGGTTATTATTAAAATACTGTTAGTATTTTAGAAAAAATAACAGTATTTTATACATACATATATTTATGTTTTAAAACCATAATTTCGAGCTACTTGCGCACTCATTGATCTTGTCTTTATAAATAGCTTCATACGCTTCAAAACTAAAATAAATGAGGAGCCCGTTTTTTATTAACTGAAACTCCATTATAGTGATTTTGATAGCGAAAAAAAAATATAATACTGTTTTAACAGCATAGTTGGCAACCCTAAATTACAGATGTCACTGATGCGATGATGACAGTGTTTGGATGTTTACAAAAATTGTTTTGATGTAGTTACACTGTAGTATTTTCGGGAGCATTATAAATACCTTGTGTTTACCAATATAACAGAGATCAAGATTAAATTAAAACTTAAACCATGTTAGGTAAATATTTGTCGTGTCTTACCGCACGATCTTCGATCAACAAAATCCAACTTTATAATGCTTAAATCAATTGTGCGTGATTTAGAAGTTTTTAAGTATAGTACGTAGTTTCAATTCGATGCAGTAAATTGCCAATTCCAGTGATATCGTTTTTATTATCTCAAAAATAGTGATGTAACCTCGACGCAAGAGATTCGATTTTTGATAAAAAATATCGCATTATTATCGATGTTTATATTTATAGTTCCTAATCGCCAAAATGCTATATGAGAATATTGTAGGATTAATAAATTCTTCATTGTAGTAAATTCATTAAATAAAATTAAATTTTTAACCTACAATAATAATAATAATAAATTTAAAATTTATTAATTTTTGCATTATTCTCCGCCAATCCACATTGGAGATAGCGTGGTGGAGTATGCTCTAGGCCTCCTCAATAATGAGGAGAGACCCGTGCTCAGTAGTGGGCCAGTAATGAGTTGTAGCCATTGCATTAGTAAACATATGCTAGATGCGTAGAATGAGAACGGAATTATCGTATATCTGGACAACATTAACAACTGATCATCTGACGTAACACCGGGTGCTTACAAGGCAGTCACGACATAGCGGCGGCATCAGCAACTTTAAAAGCAGTCATTAGGTTGTGAATGCTCCTTACGGGTAGAGCGTAACGTCGTGATACGAATATACAATCCGTGATAATCCGTGTCACCGTGTTTAACAAAAATATCGGATTGTTGATCTAACGTAATACGATTTCAAAAAATACCGGACAATTGTATCGGACTTCGTTAGTATTCAAGCCCTAGCTTCCTTACCCTTACTTCATGAATTCGACTCGTTATAGTCGAAGTTCTTTTTTATGAATAATTTAAATATCTGTGGCCGACAAAGTTAGTCCGTGGTTTTCAGTAAAGCTAGCAATATCGCAGAAATAGTCTGAATGACATAGACAGCTTACTCGAATTACGGACTTCCGACTTATTCGAGATACGGCTTAAGCTAATTGAATGCGATTTTCAGTAAAGTATTGTAGTAATGTTAGGGTAACATTTGGTGTTTGTGTTAGTTCAATTGTTTTAGAAATTAAAACGATTTCATCAATGATCAAAAATCCACACAGAACGAAATTAAATCCTTTGCGATTTAAAATACCGAACGTGAAATATTGTATAGGTGTATTTTGTATCCCATGAATCATTGGTATATACGACTTAATTTCGTACTTTACCTATGTAGAGCTCACAATGACTAAATTTCGCAGAGCACGCTAACTCAAACTGTGACATATTGAGTTTAGGACCATCTGCACCGACACAGTTACACATAGTAAGCGCCAGAGAACTGAATATTGACACGAAACTCAATAAATTGTGTAGGCAACGAGCCGACAATAAAGTTAATATGAATATTAACATTATTATGTTAATGACCGGCGCTGTAAACCCTACTAAAAATTATGTAATTTAAACGAACTTTCTTTCCTTACCTTTTATTTCAAATTACAATAACTGTATGTTCACAGATTATGATAGTAGTTATAATAATATGAATCAAAAGTAATATCAGGAAAACAAGTTATTTTCACAAAAATATTGAGGTAGGACGTAATGATGAGGAACCTATAACCTTTCTGCAACCTGTGATCTTTATAGACTGAAACGTTCATGAATATTCATACTGCTCGAAGTGTTTCGGTATATTAGAGGTCATAACTCATACCACACCACACGTAATGAAGGGTCACACATTATAAATCTAAGATTTATGTAACATAATTTTCGTAAACATATTCGCGACCCTTCGAAAAACATCACTAAAAGTTTTGCCCTAGTCTAACGTGCCCAATGAGCATGATTTAATCATGGTCAAAGAATTGAAATTTGATTACTATATTGTAATCGAAATCCGTAACCATTTTGGACAAAATACCTACAAGAAATAAAAACGTAATTTATCTGGAGACATAGAAATGCCCCTCTAAGAACTCTCTAACAATCTTTTCTCGATAGGCGCTTGCAGGGACATTTCCGGGCTGTAATTATGATGACATTTTGCCCACCTCTCGTTTCATGTTTTGTTTTGCTATCTCAAGTCCGTAAAAAATTCAAGATACATAACGGCTAAAATCATAACTGTCCCTTTAGCTTCGTTGTGGCAGGGTAAAATGCATAAAAGTAATGAATCACATTCTCGGCGATACAATTGAGCAACGGATAATGGCAAGTGGTTCGGGAAATTGCCGTATTAGCTCGCTAGTGTTGCAACGCCATTGTTGGCTATAATGTACAATGCTGGGTTTCGACACGGTTATCTTTCATCGCTTCACATCACTAGCCGCCGTGCTAGATTATCTCTGCTTCTGACCAATTTAAAATAAATTTAGACACAATGATAGGACATTTTTGGAGATGACCGCTTACCATCAGGTCATCTTCTCGTTTACAGTCGACGACGTCATGTCTTCGGGATGACAGTCGTTCCCGTGACCTCATATCATCAAGTGATCTGTATTTCTATGTGCTGTTTTTTACTTTGTAGCTATATATGTACCAGTGAACGTTTGACTACGATTCTTTTATGTGTTAAGTGGACTATTTACATAGAAAAAAACAAACAAACGATTAAAATATGCATAATATGCGGATAATCAAGAACCAAAAAACAATTTAAATATCTTTCAATAATTTTATAAAAAATATTTTTGCGCGGTAATTATCCAGTTAATAATATTTAGGTATAATAATTTACAGAATTAGTTTCATGATAAAAAAATACAACCAAACCATAGTAAAATTAATCTCTAAATTGTCTCTAAACAACGATCCGTCATGTTCGGTTTATTTATTCGACGTCATTACGCTTCCGCGGGTCAGCAGTTAATGTCTACGAGACGGAGACTTTTATTACTGTTATATAAACTGATAATACATTTTTTATGTACTTAGTTATTGCATCACGGTCAATATTAAAATATGTTTTTGTAGCATTTCGGGGCAAAGCAATCATATTTTAATCATGGTTTTTTTGTCGTGGCAATCGGGAGATATACACAGGAACCATAATGTCATCGAAATGTTTCATCTCATGAATCATTCAGTAATCATTTCATGAATCATTAAGTAAAGTGTGTGTGTGTGTGCGTGTGTGTTTATGTGCGTTCGTGTTAGTAGAAGATAGAATGGCAAACATTTTTAAATAAAATGTTTTATAGTCTAGTTAGACAACGTCCGTGAGAACTGCTTCTGTTATATAAAACATTTAATCCACTGTAAAGATCGAGCCTATTACGTTAATCAAACAATGACATAACTTTCACTACATCTATTCAACGCTAGTCCACACAGATTAAATCTTTTAATATTTAATTACAGCTTTCAGCAGCTGTTTATCTTTGAAAAATAATCACGAATGTTACGAGTTACTTCTATATTTTAGGTTATTACGTATAGTTACCTATTCCGAATTCTTTAATTTAGTAACTCAGCATACCTATTATTTTTATTTATTTATATTTATAATAATTATAAGTTGTTACTTTTATTAGCTTTTAGTGGTTCGAAAACCGGCAGTAATAAAAGGAATGTTACCATGTAACTGTTACACCAAGTTTATGACAAAACATCAGAGTTAAAAAAATATTGTAACGAGAAATCATATAACCTTATGCGTTAAATATATCTCTACTAACTTCTTTTTAAATATCTTTCACGTAACGACACCAATTAATTCGATCTGTTAGAAATTACCATTTAACTACGATTTATTTTAACATTATAACGACCTGTTAATACTTTTTCTCAAAAGACATTAAAGCACACACTTTAAGTGTCTTATAAGTTTAAGTGTCTTATATGCTCGTGGTTCGAAGTAATTACCATACCGTGAAATTGTCTAGTGTTGCATTTTATTTCAAATTCAAACTAATTATATTGACCTTTCATTCACCGCAGTCATCTTGAGATGTTGCAATAATAATGATCGTGATATTTACCCCACGCGACGCAAACGAGGGTACAGTTATTATCAGCATTATGAGGTATGTTTGTATCTTCTTGGTTTTGTAGCGTCTAAACTCGTGGTAGTCAAAGTGCAGCCCGCGTTCGATATTTGTGCGGCGCGCGGTCGACCTCTTAAAAGTGACAAGGGGAGAGGAGGAGGGGGGGGGGGGGGGTGCAAAAAGGAGTTGCACGCGGGCTCTCATACAGATAATACTAGTCCTGAAGGTGCTATATAAAGGACCCTTGCGCCTTGCGCGACCGTTGTCCGTTGGTCAGAAAAGTGGGCTATAGTGCGGCTTTGGCGAGAAAAGTTTGACGACCACTGGTTACCGCACATTTTGATTTTGATCACTCTTTCATCATACAATCTAAATATAACATTTGCTTCCAAGAACATCACTTACTTGATTGCAATAACCAGGCGCCTTTTCGGCCAATTTACGGCCAATAAGGAACTTTTTATGTGGGGTGCCTTTTTCTGTTCCGTGGGGGTACCTACCTATCATTGAATACATATTATTTAATGCCTTTTAGAAACCAATTTTACGGTACTTTCACTCTAAGATAGAGAAGGCTATGGAGCAACATATACTTTGATTCCCGGAATTCCTGAAGGATCGGGATTTACGCAGGAAAAACTCCTACGCGCGTACAAAGTTGCGGGCTATGCTCGTTTTAAATAAGAGTGTAAATTTAATTGACATAAAAAATATTGATAATAACCATAACCGGCTCCAATACTACTTAATTGTTATTAACGCTTATTTAAGGAGAAAGGCATTAGATACCTTTCGTATTATGTTACAAAAATACCTGTTACTAATATTTGTAATTGCGGCTGTTTGCGTAATAAAAATATTTTGGCAATTGAGATGCTCTCACAACCATGGTAGTGAAAGTGTTGTTAAACCTGTGTATCGTGTTATGATTTTAACGCTAATAGGATGTCGTATACTGTCTGCTGTTATTACTCTATACATTTACATTAGAATTGCTATATAATTAGCTTTTATAGCCTAAGCCGGCAAATAATCAGACGGCTCAACTGCCCCCCGATTCTGCTAATTTACAAATGGATAAATTGGGTCTCGATTGAATTGTTTGACACGTGTTGTATGGGATATATATATTAAGTCCATTGGGGTATGACAGTAGATGTCAAATTATTCAATCGAGCTGCAATTGAAGCATTTATAAATTAGCAGAATAAGGGCCCTGATGTTAGGTCACTGTCACATTAGCAATGCCAGGGGAGTCATTAACGTGTTGCTTGAACGCGAATTGAGTGTGAATTGAACGCCATCTGGCGAGTAGTTTTTGAGATAGCACTGTTTGTCGATGTTGAAGTCGGTTTTTTTGTAAAAAGCAATTATTATACTTGGTTAAGATTAAAGTGAAGTGATTTTACAACAATTTTATTCTGCATTACATAGCGTACGTGCGAAAAGAAAACGCGAATAGTGTTACAGCTGGGTACAGTGGAATAAACTGCGTTTCTCTTAATTTTATATTCGGGCAAAACCGAAACTCGAAGTTTACTTTGAACGTGAGAAACTTACGAAATTATATTGTCGGGCAAGTTGAATCAAAAAGGAAAATTCTAGATATTTTCTTAAAACCATGAAAAAAGTCACATTTAGTCACAGTCACATTCACAAGAAACATTCAGTAAGTTCCATAGCAAAATATGTCAAACAGAATTTATTTTATCTTTATGCTAACTTATTCAGATGAAAACACAGGTTGCTGACATAAATCTATGACCTAAGCAAAAAGTATGGGGGGCATGAATTGGTGTTTGTTGTTACGAATTCTTCGAAGTGTTCCGAATAATTTAAAACCTTAGCTGTAAAAATATAAATATAGTGAAATAATAAAAAAAAGACGTGTGGCACTCGGAGACTGCCGCGGTAAAGCTATTGCATAGCATTATATATAAATTAACAAAACATAAAATAATACTGCATTTGTGATAATAATAAAATGAATGTATATAGAGTAATAACTCATTTTCTTTCACAATTTTTTCGTGACTTTCTTCATTTATAAATGCACTTTGTTTATTCATATTTAAAACACTTTGTACACAAATTATACGAGTACAGATATTCACTGTTTTACAGTGGGCCAAGAAAGTGGTGTACCAGTTTTCATTTAGTTGCCTAGTTATCAAAAGTTACATCAAAGTTCATAGGCAATATCACTGAAAGAGACGCATAATAGTGACGTAAGCCTAATTGTTAAGAATACGTACATCATAACGTCACATTATAGGTGCAAGACATTTTAATCTTTATTAGAAACGGATAATGTATTAATTTGTGCAAAGAAGATTTAAATATTCTGAACAAAAGCATAAGAACTATTTCAGTTGACAAAATAATTCTTTTTAAAAAGAAAATTGACATTTGACATTTAAGTCCTACAACGATCTTTTGGCGCGTGAATGACGTGTGGGTGACAGAGACAGTGCCTTACAGTTTGCCTTGCCTGTATGGCACTGTCTCTATCACCCTCAAGTCATTAATATAGTGTCATTATTTTATGTCATGTTATTTTGTATGTTTTAAATCTAAATACGTGATAATTCGACTATTATGAATACATGTTGTCGATTCCAACGCCTTATTTAATCCAGATCTACATGTAATTATTCTTAAAACACCGAACCGACACGGGGCGAAAATCAAATGTTTGACAGGTAAGATTTGTATGGGAAATTAAAATTTTAATTTTTAGTATTTTCCTCGCAATTTTACCATATTTTCTCATCGCTGCAACCTTCCCTGAACTTCCACGAATATTTCAAGACTAAAATTAGCCAAATCGGTTTAGCCGTTATAAAGTAAAAGTTAGTTAACTCAGTTAAAAGTTATGGTATTTATCGATGTGTGGGTGCACAGACATAGTAACTATGTCTGTGTGTGGGTGATGGGGGTGTAATAATTTTTTCGTTACGAAATTTTTGCATTCGGTCCCCGCGCCCAAGGCCCGCGATAAAAGCTATGCAATAGCTTAAAAATCGCAATAAGATTAATTAAAATTAAAATGTCTATAAATTAAAGTTTCAGATAACTTTGACATGGAATAAAACACTGCTCTGAAAAATCGTTAATTAAAGTCTAATGTGAAATATGAAAAATTTTAAAACCAGATTTTTTGGATCATCGAAAACATTGAAACATCGTAGACGTTCTAATATTATACCAGAAGCCTGCAAAACGCTGGCTTGTCAAAAAATATAACTACGCGGGTCCGGACCCGTGCTCCACCTAGGTTCTCCACCTGGGTGGAGCACGGGGACTTATAAGGTCCCGTGCTCCAACTGATGGCGTTAGTACAGTGAAACAGTAAATTGTTTTCCTTAATGATTCAAAATATCTAAACAATTATAATAGGCTAGCTATGGCTAAATGTAACCTCTGTGTGTCTCTTTTTGTCAGCGATTTAAAGAAATAAAAGTTGAAAAGCAGAAAGCAGACGCGTTGAATTTATTTTTAATTAAAAATTGTGCACCAAGAAGGTTTGTAAATAATACTTAAACTCCGTTCTGTGCACCACATTAGCTAGCCTATTATAATTGTTTAGATCTTTTGAATCATTAAGGAAAACAATTTACTGTTTCACTGTACTAACGGCATCAGTTGGAGCACGGGACCTTATAAGTCCCCGTGCTCCACCCAGGTGGAGAACCTAGGTGGAGCACGGGTCCGGACCCAACTACGCCACGAAAACAAAACATAGGTACATATTTGGAAGTTTAATTGTAGAGAAGAAAAACCTGATATACAAGTTTACAAAAGTTTGCTGGATAATTGCGGCGATTATAACTAGAAAGCAACATTTTATGTCTCTCGGTCAAGAACATAGATTTTTGTATTGTATTGATTTTTGTTTTGTATTGTACTTGTGCTATTTATTAAATATTTGCAGAAGAGGGTGTTCCAAGGGTCCTGGGTTTGATTCACAGCGAGGCTGAACTTTGAATGAGGACTTTAAATTTCTGTTCCCGGTCTGGGTTTTTTCTTTGTGTTCTATACATAGTACCTACGACACAGGCAATCCTAGTGTGGGTCTATGAGTGTGTAGCCTTATCGATTTATTCACACTATTTTCATAAGCAAAACATTGCGGTCCACAAGTTCATATTTCACTGTGCGGACATACCTTCCGCATGGTAATTTGTGACCTGTCAGAACGGAAAGAGTGCACGCGATAGGTACTTTGTACCGAATTCACATGGACACTGCTTTCTCTACCGTCATAGACATTAGGTGCCTAATGACGCAACATATCGAAATTAAAATTGGAACGACATGATATATTTTAGTCATTAGAACACATTACATCCTAGTATAATATATTACGTTTATAAAATACTCCCAGCTCGAGGTTACCTTGTGTTGCTCAGGGCGATATAGGTCACATAATAAATATGCGTGATGCCATAAGGTCAGGATCGAGCGTGGCAGGCAGGTCATCAAACTCCTCCCATATGTGAAATAATGTTGAAAACAATCTGCTCCTACCGTTAGCACCATTGACCTGCAGTATCAATAGTGCAGGTAAGAACGACTACTTTTGTAAGATTAAATAAATCCTTTATAATAGTAATGAAAAATTATAAAATTTTCAATTAATTGACTAAACCACCAACCTCAGCAACCATCGACCTTATTTAATTTTATTAGTTTTTAAAATTTCTAAAATATCCTAACATAAAAGGCTTTAAAAATTCAATGTAATGCGTGACTATTATTAATAAGGATACTAAAAATAAAGCGTCTTTCTTTCTTTATAGCCTCTAAAAGACGCAGTCTAGACCACGGTACGGTAGAAACGTGATTCCACGAGTTACAATAAATTGTCGAGTGTGGGAAAGCTACGATACCGGCATGTCCTTGTACTTTCGCTAGTTAGAGCAATTCGGTCGGTATTTACTTTCCACCACACAGCCGAGTTACGGGGCTTTGGCAGCGAAACAAATACGAACAATCATGGGCATAACATTTTAGGGAAAGAGGCAGGCTAGCTGACTCTCTAGACCTCGGACGAAGTACCTAGGTGTCTAGTTTCGGTCGCTGTGTTTGAAAAAATTGTCTCCCTTTGGATCAGGGGAGTCACCGATCAGGAGTGGGATGTAGTCATGTAAACAAACAGGCATGCACAAACAAACGCGTATAGCCCGGCGTCTTGCGTGGATCTTAATAGATCGTCTGAGTAAGTCATAGTACGGTTGTTAGTTGGATGGGTGACCGCAAGTCGCACCATTTTTGATAATTTCTGTACTTTTGAAATGTACGTAAATGTATGTATGTAAATGTAAATGTACTTTTAGTCATCAGCTTCGAGCGGCGTAAATACTTACCATATTTAGGCTGGCTACTAACCCTTCCACCATGCGGAATTGAAACTGACAGACTTATTATATGTAAAGAAGATATTTTTAGTAAAGCCTTTATGAAATTCTTAACATAATAAAGAGTTCGAACGCCTATAATCCAGTTTCCACGTAACATAACAATGGACTGACGCGACATTCAATTCTTAACCCGCTAATCAATAGTTTGGCTCGCGTTGTTACCGAGTCCATACTAAAAGGTAGGGAAATGTGACCCAGATAAAGAGCCCATGTAGCATTATACCAAGGCAGCATAAATTTTTAGCATATAACGTTAAAATTTAAATAAATAATAAACAAAAACAAGGCCCCGTAGTTCAAGACGGTCTAAAAAGTAACATTGAAATAGTTTGTTAATAAACATATCGACTAGACATAAAACACATCATAAATTCCTATGTAAAATAGTAAGATCTTCAATCAGGGCCTATTCTTTCATCGACCATTGTATACTGTTGGGACCAATATGCCGGTTTTCAGACCTTTAACAGGACCTTTCAAAGATCTTTTACAGTAGGTATAAAATAAAATTTTTGAGCGTCTATCTGTCTAAGCGTGATAATCTCACAGAATTTATTGAATTATGTTGAGGTATAACATAAAATAGAGTAACAACTGCTTCGAGTGCAGTTATTTAATCATACGTCATTACGTGGTTTCCGAAGCGAGGGCGGGTTATTTTACTAGTGACTTCATAATTCATAAATTATATATTCGAAAGTGACCGCTATACTTAGTCTAGATACGTAACGAAGCACAAATTACATCTCATGTGAGATATATTATTTATATTGATTATATGTCATGATATGCGGGTCAGAGTTTTTATACTTCAATTAATATTATTATTAATTAATGTTTGTGGCGTGTAATCACATTTACAGTTTATTTTTAACAAATAATACATATAGGTATATTTTATGATAACCATACCTTTTAAAAGACCATGCGAAGGAATAGTGTTTCACTGACCAAATACAAAAACCCCTTGATCTATGAACATATTCGCAGCGAGATATTTTATGAGTAGAATAAATAAATAAACAAACGTTCCCACACTCATACATACCTACTCCGGCACCAGGAGTTCTTCTGTTGCGGGTAACACAACAAGCACAAATACCTAAGGGTAGCATTGACGATACGTCCATTTGGAATGCTTCTAAATGGAAGATTTCCATAATTATGGAAGTACCTCCATAAGGAAATCTTTCATTTAGAAGCATTCCAAACAGACGTATAGTCAGTGGCTTATGATTTTAAACTTAACTCATCGCGGATTGTACACATTTTACTATGATACGGGTACACACGATATCATAGTAAAACGTATCATAGTAAAATGTAGTCAGTGGCTTTCAATATTCAACATTGTTTCTGTCACAAAAATGTTCCCGGTCGGGAATGTAATCCCTACGGGGCCAAACTCAGCAGAAAAGGTGTTAATCAAGTCGCCATTCCTACCTAAATATAACTACTAAAAAAATCCAACTTCAAAAATGTTAAGTAGGAATAACCTAAATTTACCCGTCAGATGACGCTCAAATTTTGAATTATGGAACTACGCTACAAGCACCAGCTTTCGAAAAAAAAAGAATTATTTAAAACGGAACGCCCAGTCAATAGTTGAATGAATTTAGGATAACTCAAATCTACCCATTAGATGTCGCTCTTTACATGGGACTAGACATGAAGCACTAGCTTTCGAATGAAAAAAGTATGATTAAAATCGATTCAGTCAGTAAAAAGTTATGAGATACGCATAAAAATACAGTCTAATTGCGAACCTCTTTTATGAAGTCTGTTAAAAACAAAACTTCTACTAACGTGTTTAATGTAGGTAATTTGCGACTTCAGAACAAAGGCACTTCGACACAGCAAATATACTTACTTCTCCAGAGTAAACTAAAAAATATTCTGTATAGCAAACAGTAACCGTACGTCCCCAGACACGCTTAGGTACGTTTTTGTGTTTGGGAAAATATAACGACGTGGAACCTGGGAAACTCGCTTTTTTGAAATAAAAAATAATTACACTATTGTTTCATTGAATTAATTGTTGACTATTGCTTAGTTCGTTCTGTTGACATTGGAATGTTACTAGAATATAGAAAGTTGAATGTATAGAAGTGGCGTATTTACAATATATATATCGGCATCCTGACTGATTTCTAGATGATCTTATCGTGTGGGCATCGTGGGAAGTGTTGGTTTATCAAATGAAACACAGGATTGAGCCATCACGTAACCAATTGCTTTATTCAATGATCTCTCTTTGGCTCAATATGAATACTCGGTTTGGTTTGCTTTGGTATTGATTGGATTTACTTCGCGATGTTACGATATTGATTTTAACCACTCGCACCCGCGGTCACGCGATATTTAACTCTTTGAGATTCACGGCATTACAATTAATAAGGAATCTTTACGATCACGAACCCAACCTTCATTTCTTTTCATTGTTCTCTTTCTAATGACCGATCAACCGCGCCATAGAGTCTCGATTCCGCCATAGATCCGCGCCTACCGCAGAATAAATAGCACCAAACGAATAACATGGATTAACTATTCCCGACACGGCCATCGCTGACAGTCACCCGTCCCTGGGTGATGCTCCATTCCGATATCATCGCCATCACAATTGCTCGATCCGCGATTTTCAATTACTTCAAATTAAAACAAAACTCAAAATCTTTAACATCAAAAATGACTATTGCTGCTACTGCTGCGAGTGGATTTCAAAAACTTTATGTTGCATTTTTTAACCCTGACTACCGTAAACTACCACTCGCTTCGCTAGTGTCGCTATGGAGAAGAAGCGAGTGAGAAGAAACTCCATAACATAACAACACTTATTTAGAACAAAATTACCAATTTATTATTTGCGCGATTTGTTTTAACTTTTACTCGGTACGTCATCGCGATAAAACCGTATGCGTTTCGGCATCTTCCCGTGATCCGTCCTCGCCCTACCAGCGGAACACGTATTAGGCTTTGAAGATTACCTGTAACAACCAAATACACACGCGAGTATCTCTTTACGCTCGGCCCTTCCTGACCTATTATAAAGTCATTCTCATTCGAAATACCAGTATCATTTTAACCTGAGCCATGTACCAAAGTCGTAAAACAAGAAAATTTCTCAACGCCTTCAAATTAACCCCTTTAACGCCAAGGCTCTCTCTTCGCCTTTACAACTCTACAACAAGGTAAGCTTTCTCTTTCCACGCTTGTGGAACGAAAGAACCATACCTACGGCAAGCTTTCTCTTTCCAGTCCTCTGGAACGAAAGAACCAAGCCCATCTCTCAACACTGTCTCTCTTTTTTTTCTCTCTTTTTTTCCTTTTTTTTCTCTTTTTTTTCTCTTTTTTTTCTTTTTTTTTTTTTTGTCACATATTTTGATGAAATAAATGTATTTTCTTTCTTCTTTCTTTCTTTCAAACACAACTGGGAAGCTCTCTTTTTCCACCTTTGCGGATAGAAAGATCCAAACCCATGATCAGCTTCCCCTTCCATCCGTGTGGAACGAAAGAAGCAAACCGATGGGCAGCTTTCTCCCTCCATCCGTGCGGAAAGAAAGATCTAAAACCCTTCTCTAAAACCGAAAGAGCCTGTGATACAATTTCCCTCCTTACATTTCATATCTAATTTTTATTATTATCAATATCCTCTTCGACTGGTACATGACTCCTGAAAACTTCAATAAGCAATCGTGTGCTAACTTATGAATTTTCTACGCAAAGTCAAAATGTTTAACAACCCGCTCTCAAAATTTTGGAAATACAGTTCAATAATTGCAGCATATTTCTTTATTTATATCCATCCTGTCAGTAGTGACATTTCAAATTAGAATTTAAGCCAAGAACTTTGTTTGTAAATTAAATCGCTGTAATATTAATAGTCATTAAAAATTTGATGACCTATTTTGTCATAAGTTGGTAAATGTGCAACAACCTTAGAGTGATTATTCTTTACTGAACATAACATCTGTCTCGTACTGAATACTCGTTACCAGAATTATAAGCAAGTTCAACCAAACCATCTTTAAGTGCTCATTGTGCTCCAAACCCGCTTGGTTGCCCGGTCGCCTTGGGACAACGCAGACATCCGCACCACCGCTCAGCTCTCGCCATACTCTTTCTCCGCTGCCTGCGACGGTGTCCGTTCGAACCCGATTGCGATGTAGCCAGAATCTTTGTATTTTTCATCAGCTTCACTTCTGGACAAAGAAAGACAAAAGACAGAAAAGGAAATGATTGACATTTTATGTTCCTACAGGAACCCTTCAAATTGTTCGACAGCAGACTCAAGCAAGAGGGAGGTTACTAGACAGACATGCTTCACAACAAATACAAACATACCAATGATTATACTGACGGTTAAGACAAAGTTACGCACCCGAGAAGACTAATCTTCGTGAACACATTTAAATTAAATTCATAAGCGTTCGCTATATTTTTTTTAATTTACTCAAGAAATAACAGATGATGGTAAGTGATCACCAAGTATCCAGGTGGTGGTGGAATCTGGGTTGATAATCGTGTTGTGCGGTAAACAGAAGTTAACTCTAACTTTTCAACTAAACGGTTCTTATAAAAACATTCCACATTAATAAAGAAATGTCGGACTACTAACAAATGCCTATTGCTTTCAAATTTCTGCAACGGAAATTCTCTACAGTAACAGCTGATTGAAGTCATGAATCAACAACCGTCACATATAATGGAACATTACAGGTAGAGGTATTAATGAAATTATAGGTATCCTCCGTTAAATTTGGCTTTACAACAATTTAATCCTTCAACATTCTTCTAATCATTTAATTGAACAGTATCTTATTCGAATGACGATATCCTATCTGATGTGTATCATTGCATCCAATGTTAATGTAATATTACCGAACCTCTAAAATATGAATCTTATTATTTTGGCTTCTTCCATAGAGCCGATGCCAAAGTCAATAAACACACATACGCACAACGACGGGAACAAATTTAAAATCATTCAAATTCTCACGTTCCAAGAATCGAACCTAGAACCTACTAACGACAATCCGATATTGCAGCCACTTCACCACATAAGTCGTCTGACGTACATCTAAACCTTTTTGTAACATACTGTCATTCAAATTGTGAATATCGTTCTTTTAAATAAACTACATTCAAATGTCATTGTCTATATAGTCAAAGTTATCTGTCACGTCACTTTCATAATAAAATTATGGATCTAAAATACACAATTTTATTTCTATTATTGCTGAAGAAACCGGAAAACAATATCTTAAGTTAAGTCATAATGTAAATAGAATAAAAAGGAGTCCCCGACCAGGCGGACTGACGACCTGAAGCATTCGCTGGATTCAGAGGGCTCAGGATCGGTCAGAGTAACGCCAGTTAGGGAAGGCCTACGCCCGACCGTGGAGAAGTAAAGGCTTATCCATCAGCCTTCAGACCCATAATACCACTGTACAAATTCAAGAAACACCAGGGAGTATCTACCTACAATAAGATCATTGGGATATTCTTTATTTTTTTGAACAATCTTACAATGAATTGATATTTTAAATGTTCTGTTCTTTTATTTCGCTGCTCATAACCATCCCTGCCAATTTCTAGTCTCCTGTCACCGTGTGAGGGACACAGACCGATGGACTATGGTCTGTACCTTAGTGAATTGATAGATTTCACACATCCTTGGAAACATTTTAAGAAAAGAAATCTAAGATGTTCAGGTCTCCTCACAATGTAGGTGTTATAAAGATCACACGACAGTTATTTAGCAATATTCAGAACTTTAAAAGCAATCGGCACCAGAATCTAGAAACAAAACTGTTACCGACTGACCGCGTTATGTGTTATTGGTTCTGTAGAGCACGTCCATGCAGGTTGCCTGCATTCAGCGCGGCGCACGGCGCTTGCAACGGCAGTAGCTCCGCAGTACGTTACTGTGTAGCGGAATAGCCACCCTCGCTACAAACGGCTCTGACACTGCTCCTTTTCAAAATTTGCTGGGTTGTAGCTTCGTTGATTATTATCACATTTTTTTACATAGCTGAAAGACTAAATATGACGTTAGTTTTATGCTGTTGAAATCAATTATAATTATGGATGATTCAATGAGAATACGTATCTGCATTTCCATTGTGTAACACCTCTTAGTTCCCGCTGCAACATGCCATTCAATGCCTTTCAAATTTTTTTTTTGTTTGGATAGTTTAGGTCGTTTATTCCCATTTGTCCTGTTGAGTAGTCCTGTTAACAGGACTAGTGGTAGTGGTTATCTGTTTTGCTGTAGAGACAAAATACGCCAATAGCTATGTCCTTTATCATCGTTCTCCTCTCTGTTTAAACCAACACCGATCCCGCTTCGGATATCGGCATCCTGACTGATTTCTAGATGATCTTATCGTGTGGGCATCGTGGGAAGTGTTGGTTTATCAAATGAAACACAGGATTGAGCCATCACGTAACCAATTGCTTTATTCAATGATCTCTCTTTGGCTCAATATGAATACTCGGTTTGGTTTGCTTTGGTATTGATTGGATTTACTTCGCGATGTTACGATATTGATTTTAACCACTCGCACCCGCGGTCACGCGATATTTAACTCTTTGAGATTCACGGCATTACAATTAATAAGGAATCTTTACGATCACGAACCCAACCTTCATTTCTTTTCATTGTTCTCTTTCTAATGACCGATCAACCGCGCCATAGAGTCTCGATTCCGCCATAGATCCGCGCCTACCGCAGAATAAATAGCACCAAACGAATAACATGGATTAACTATTCCCGACATATATATCTATCTATGAAAAACAATAGTGTAAAACAATGTAAAAAACTGTTTTTGAGCTTAGCTGTTGTTGTTGCAATCGATCAATATAGAAACACAATAAAACCTTACGCTCCTAAGTGACTGAGTGACTGACAGGCAACGGACGGCCGCATTTTCTGAATGTACGTTCCTTGGGGAGCGTAGAGGAGCGCTAAGAGAGGAATTTTTTGAATTCACCCCCTTAAGGGAATGATAAGGGAATTCACGTGAAACTTTGTGAATAGGTTCCTTAAGTGACGCAAGTTAACTCTAAGAAAGGATTTTAGGAAATTACCTCCGTGCTCGCCCCGCTCCTAAGTCCTTTAGGAGGTAAAACGCGGGCGATGCCGCCGCGCCGGCGGAAGTCTAGTTTTGTACAAACAAAAATAGATTTTTTCAAATAGGTATTTAAGTGTAGCGTACTTAATCAACATTTAACATACTCGTAATCCAGTCATTACGAAAGTCATTGTTTAATAGTGGCAACTTTTTAATATTTATTTCTCTGTATGATATCATCTTAGTCACTCTACCTTACACTAGTATTCAGTACTTACTCACTTCACCTTCGTTTAGAATCGTTGACTTCATGTGGGAAATATTACCTAAAAAAGAAAATTCTGTTAAATATTGTGATTGCTTATGGTACATAATTACTTCAATATGAGTATTTTAGGTGTGAAATGGGCTAATTACAGAGACTTAAAATAAATTAATACTTAATTATTTTATTGTTAGTTTTAGGCATTTCAAATTATTCCTAAAAAAGACACATACAAACTAGACAAGTACCTATATAACTATATATTAAAAATATTAATATCGTTGTAATGGAATCTATTGTTTTAATAAATAAAGTAATACGAAAAACAGTTTTTCAATATATTCCATGCGAAGTTAGCGATCAGTTAGAACATTTTAAAATGTATTAGGTATGTCTAGCTGTTGCCTGCGGCTTTTCCTGCGTTGAACTACTTTTGACTGCGGACCCCTTTTTTACCTCTTTAGATGAAAGGGGTTAGGATAAGTTCAAAAATCCTTTTACGAGTACTGATCATTTGCGTCACTTGAAGATCCTATACACAAAGTTTCAAGTGAATCCGTTTAATTAATAACATATTTTAGTTTATCCCCTTCTTTATTCCCTAAGGAGATAAATTTCCTAATTTAATCAGTCACTTAGTAACGGAAGTCTTATAAGATTTATAAATTGCTAGATCGCCTATAAAAACGTTTACGCAAACAAGTTTTTAAGTTATGTGCTGTCTACAGTCATATAGGTCTATTACACTCGGTGACCTTGAATAATACACGGCGCGGGAATTCCATCTCGTACCTATACCTAGTTCACTTCGACACATTGTATGGTACGAGCATCTAAGTCAATGGTATGAGTCTTTTGACTTATGACAATCCGGTTAAGCTATAAATAAACTTCAACTTTAACAAAGAAAATCGACTTCTATCTACATCGGCGAGTAAGAAAATGAGAACATTATCAATTAAATACGCATTATTAGGGTTAAATTACACGACTGAGGTAACATTATTTCACAGCATTTTTATTACTGACTGTACCTTCATACCATTTTAATAATTTTGGGATTCGTTTATGACTGGTATTCGTTCGGAATAGAAATTCACTGGGATAATAAACTAATACCAATGGTATTAGTTTTTTGGTATTGGATCGGAATAGGTCACAAAAATGCAGTCGAATTGAGTAGGAAGGTACCTCATTTTTGTAGCAACACATCTGTGACCGAATTTAAACAAGACTACCCTTACTAACAAGTTATCAACACTAAATGGACTATTACAAACAACAACTAACAGGAATAACTATCGCTAACAGATTCTGTCCTAGTCCTTACCTTAACTAACGAACTAACTAATAAATATTTTTATCCCGTTTGCAGACTAACCATCCTAGTGCTGATTTTAGTCTTATGTCGGTCACAGTTATCATATGCGGCAGCGGAAGAGTGGTGTTAAATGCTCATTTACTTACTACAGTAATGTCATTAAAAAGATGTCCACTGGTTGTATAACACTTAATATTTGTCGAAAGCCCTTTCATATTTTCTTTTGCATCAATGATTGAAAACAAGTGTGTCAGTAAGCCACTCAATATGTCGAAACCAAGTGTGCTTCAGTCTGTTTACCAACTAATTACAGAAGATTATATTGCCTTATCCTACAGAGACCTCCCTTTCACTGAAATTCGGTGGCATTCTAATATAATAAAACATCCATTCAATATCGACGATTACGATACGATAAACGATTTGATTAACATTTGTTGAGCTTACGACAGGTAGTCACTAAATTTATGTATGTCAGTTATAACGTCACAACTATAATGTAGGTAAAGAAAAAGAATAAAGAAGAAAACGGGCATCTGTCTACTACTGGTTCTTTGACAATGAAATTTAACATTTACACAAGCAAATGGCATAAAAGTAACGAGTTTAAATGGTAATTGCTGCGTATGTTAATTACTACGTTTATGAACATGTATATTTATAACTATTAAACATGTTTAAATACTTATTAATAGTGGATATTAAGCATGTTAATGTTATTTAATAAAATTAAACCTAACGTTACGACTACTACAGAGTTGATATACTTACGTACACTTCCCCATGTAAAATCACGTGGGAAAGTTGTTGAACAAGATCTTATCATAACTAAAAAGCTAAGTAAAAAAGGAATTTATCTAAAAGATTACCAAGTTTTTCATTGGAGCATTTAGTATCGTAATCGGACTCAAAGCAATCTGTCTGAGGTTTTGTACGTACTGAACTCAGATACGTCTTAACGTATCTTCCTTAACATTAAGTGTTCATTATTAAGGTCAGTTTATAGAATATGGGTGACTGGCAGCTAATGGCCAACATTTCTTTAACATTACCGTGCGTTGGAGGGCACCTAAAGCCGTCGGGAACGTTCGGTATTGTTAGATAGCAGTTGTTAAGCCGTTCGGGTTAGACACTAGCCCAAGCAAATCTTTAAAATAGTCCTTAGAATTTCTAACAGATTTGGTTTAAAAGTTAATTGAAGGTTAATCACTACATAGTATAAAACAAAGTCGCTTTCTCTGTCCCTATGTCCCTTTGTGTCCTTAAATCTTTAAAACTACGCAACGGATTTTGATGCGTTTTTTTTAATAGATAGAGTGATTCAAGAGGAAGGTTTATAATTATGTATAATAACATCCATTAAATAGTGGAGAAATACTGTTATTTTTGAGGTTTCTAATGTGATGTCATTAATTATCAATTTTTTTCCGCTTACATTGCAAACGCAGGCTGAACCCTACGAAATTTATCAAAATAATGTACTAATTATTTGTACACATTGAAAAGGTCTACAGAAAACTCCGCGATGGTATATATGTCTATCTCTTATGAATATCCCATAATAACATTTTTTTGTCATTTACTTTTTACGACGAATAATAGCTAATATTCGAAGCGATTTTAACCAATACAGCATTAATCCTTATCCAATTAAATAGCTTAAATACATTGTTGATTTAATATAGATCTATATGGTCCTTTACAGCACAAGATTTAAATGAATATTTTCGAAGATATTACAGATTTAAAATTGCGGGACGTAGCGCTTGCGGCGGTACTGGCCGGCCGGGGCGAGTGACATAGGCCATATAATTATGTTATACCCGTGCGAACCCAGAGCGGGCCGCTATGTTTTTATATGCAACGTTCACAGTTTTTCTGTAGTCTATTTAGTATCAGCATTGCACCCGTGCGAAGCCGGGGCGGGTCGCTAGTAGTAGGATATTTTTAATAAAAATATTATTATAAAAACAAAAAACCCGACTGCTTACAAAAGAACTCAAAAGAAAAAAACAAGTGTCACAATATCAACATAAAATACTTCATTGTGCTGCAGGCGGGGACAAACGTAGTACTTGTGATAAATCTTTTTTTACCCGTAGGTAACAGTATTGTTTGTCCCCGCCTGCAGCACCATGAAGTATTTTATGTTGATATTGTGACACTTGTTTTTTTCTTTTGAGTTCTTTTGTAAGCAGTCGGGTTTTTTGTTTTTATAATAATATTTTTATTTCAGACTAGTTTTCACCGAAAAATTCTACTTTTTAGGATGGTTTTTGACAATTTGTGTTTAAACGTCTGCCTTAACGTTATATGATATATATTTTTGAAAAGGTCTTTTCACGATCTTTCATTTGATACACATATTGCTAAGATAAGAAAAAAACTCAAGATTATCCCCTCTTTTTCTTCCACTTTCGGGCGCCATTTTGAAAATTCATATAGCTTATGACATTTTCACAGTTCTGACGAATTCAACGATACCTCATATGTCGAAATCCGTTCAACCGTTTGGGCTATGGGGCGCGCAAATAATCCAAATGGACATACATACATACATACACTCGAAAAACATAACCCTCCTTCTGACGCAGTCGGGTAAAAATACGCTTTTAGTTTTAATTTTAAATAAAACTACCAGAAACGTAAACTAGGTTCCGTTTGATTTTTTGTCACGACGACAGTTACGATAGCAGTGCTTTAGTTTTCAAAAAGAAAACAACTCCAATATTTGTTAGTCATGTCTTATCGTGATCGTACAAAAGTCGTGTAAATGTAAAAAGGAGTGAAATCAAATTCGTTGACAGATGCTTCAATGATCACGGTCTCACGATGTCACCACGATTTTCCCATTGATTTCACTATTGATCTAAGTGTACCTAAATAATCAATAAACGATATTCTGAATAAAATGCTGATGAATCCAGTCTAGTGTCAAAAATTAGGTCCATGAAAGAACACTTTATTTGTTGTCAGAAATACCAAAACTGCTAAGTTTGAGGTGTCTCTTTCATTTCAAATGCTTTTCATCTCGGTACTGGATTAAGAATTGGAACCAATGTGGAAGAGATTTTTATAATCGATTCGTAAATGCCAGAATTCAAAGTTAAAGAAGCCTGAAAAAACAAAGATAGGAAAGAACAAATAAGAAGGAAAGAAAAAGAAGTAGTAGAAATAAGCTGGTTTTAGAAAACAGAAAAACGCCGAGGGATATAAGTAGAATAAATAATCCCTTAATAAGGTAGTAACAGGTATAAGATTAATCTTCTTTGCGATAATCCGAAAGCAGACACGTGGATTATTGCATAGTAGATTAATTTTGAATCTGTAATAATGGAGTTGTGAAAAGTAACGAATCATACAATAATATAATTAATTAGTTTCTATTAGTTTGGAACACCAACATTATTAAATAATTTTTCGTATATTTGAAAAAAAATTCCATACTTCGAGACTATGACTGTTATTTTTAAACCAAAACACGTCTACGGTCTAACATTACTAACAACATATTTTAAATATCTAAACTACGAACGTTACAACCAAAACGTAGTCAGTGTAAGTTTTTTAGGATTCCGTACACATAATTTAAAAAACGGAACCCTAATAATATTTCTCCTATGTCTGCCTGTCTGTAATTAGGCCCTCCTATCTCTTAGCTGCTGTAAAAAAAAATAATAATAAAAAACATATTATAAGAAATTAACGCATATTTTTGAACTTCGCGGTTTTTGTAAATGCATGAATATTAAATTTTTATTTGATCATTGTTAGTTATTTTAATTTTAACTTTAATACAACTAAACGGGTTCTCTTCTATTCGTCAAACTTGCTGTCCGTCAAGTCCCACATATGTCAAATAATGGTTAAAAAAAACGAAATAATGATAACTGATAAACGAAACGACCCAAAAGGAAAAAATAACTATGGCAAAAGTAATTGTTTTAAAAAAAGATGAAATGGTAATTTTTTCTTATTATGGCTTATACATTTGTCATCAATCTTGATGTTTCCTAAATATTCAGGTTAATATCGCCCTGTGTTATGGAACCCTACATGTGCGAGTACGGCACGCACTTGGCCGTTTTTTGTTATAGCGACAGGAAAATACCCATCAAAATACATCTTCATGGTCATTTGGTGGCCAGTGTTGGAAGATGTTCCTTGAATATAATATGTGCCGTTACTACGTCATGTACAATGTACACTGGCTACAGTCCAATGGTCCACTACTGACCAAGGATCTCTCTTCATTATTGAGGAGGCCTAGAGCATACTCCAAGCTGCTCCAGTGCGGATTGGTGGAGGGATTAGTGGCCCAGTATCGATAGTTATCAAGCCGCCCAAAGACCTTCCGGTATGGCTTAACGACTGCTATCTATCAATAAAAATCGGGATCGACGGCTTTACGTGCCCTCCGAAGCACTCAAGAAACTTTGCCACTAGCGGTCACCCATCCAACTACTGACCGCGCCCGCAGTTGCTTAACTTTGTCGATCACTTAGGATCGACGCAAGCCGCCGGCTATGAGCGCTTCAGATGTATATTAGGTATATTAAGGCAAAAGTCCCTGGCATATCCTACCTACTAAACAACAGAAGCTATGCCGCAATTACTTTGTTAAGCATATGAGGGACAAGGGTATTACTTCTCTCTTTTCCTAATGATAAGCAGCTTCCATTTTCTTATTAGTTGACTTGACAAGGTTGGTAAAGGTTTTTGTGTCACGACAATTTACAGTACGTTTATGTCAATCGGGTGAACGATTTTTCATCAGGAATCCCGATTCTACACGCATTTTTGATGAGAATAATCTAAAAAGCGATTTCATATAGATGAACTTTTATTCTTAAACAAACTTAGTAAACTTTGACCGTAAGTGTTTGGTACTGTACAGAACCTATTTTGGTACCTTCATATGCACATTTCACAAGCACACTACATACATTTTACATATATTTTGTAGAGCACTCAAATATCCGGCTTGCGGGGATTGAACCTTTGATTGAGAGCATAAAGGAAAGATTACTAATGGAGAGCCCAGGATAGAAATCATTGCATCATATGTATCGACATCCTATTAGAAGCTCGTTGTCGACTTCTCTATTTGAAATAGTAACCGCATTTGCATTTGCACTAAACCGTGCAGCTTAGGCTCTTCACACACTACGCTATTTATTAGCTACGCGACTGCAACGCAATCCAAAATTCGCTGTATCTGACACTGTTCACTGAGAGGAGACGCATCGAAGACGCGTCGCTTCTTGACTTTGACAACATCCTAGTCGCTTATAAATAGCATTGTGTGAAAAAGGCCTTAGTCGTAGAAAACCGGTTACTCGGTCTTCAGATCAAATATTTAATTTTATTCTGGTCATTGACATGACAATAAAAATCTATTACGTCAAATTTACTGAGCCATTCAACCGAGACATCCTACCGAATGTCTTGGGCAATGTAAATATAGTTCATTCACTTTCTTATGCCACTGATGAGCCGTACAGCAGCGAATAGCACGATATTGCGCAATGATCATGAAGGTTTTTCTAACTACGGAAATTATTTGAGACCGCAGTTGCGAATGCGATGACGACTAAGGGTTGATGGTTAGGACTTTGGTGAATAACATTTTTTTTTACAAAAAAATAAACTTTTTGAAGATCGATAAGTATAGATAATAAAAATTACCCGTAAAATGTTGCTCAAATTTATATGGACGAAAGGCACCAAAACAGTTAAAAATCGGTTGACTCAGTTCAAAGTTTTATATGTTACACAAAAAATCTAATTACAGAACCTTCTTTTTTGAAGTCGGTTAAAATTCAAAAAGTTGAAAAAAATAAAGTACAAAA
Organism: Hesperia comma; assembly: GCA_905404135.1. NCBI lineage: Eukaryota > Metazoa > Arthropoda > Insecta > Lepidoptera > Hesperiidae > Hesperia > Hesperia comma. The sequence goes on along the minus strand of FR990022.1, from coordinate 12,822,762 downwards.
TTTTCGGAAAATTGAGAAGCAATATTTGTTGCATTTTAGACGTTAAATAAGTCACTTGTTTTAATTTTAAATATTTAATTTATCACAATAATAAATTAGACTATGTGAATTAAGAAATTAGTCATGACAAACTTTTCATTTTAGCGAGATTTTTCACACTGCGCTGCGGATGCCTTACAATTTGGAGATAATATTATAAACAAGCGCTACAACATTGTTTTATTAATTATATTGATTCTTCAACATAAACAGTTCAACAAGGGATTAAAATAACTTTATTTTTTGTTTACTTTATTATTTTTAATAACGTACAGTAGAATTTAATACAATATTGTATAATATTGTATATAATATAGTATCGGAGGCAGCCCTAGATGAGTCTTCACCGGTAGAGCTAACGTTTAATAGCTTATAAAAACAGTTTTAGTTAAGTAGTTTAAAGTTTTTTATTATCAAAACATGAAATTAAAATCAGTAAGTATTTTGAGACAGGCTTTTAATTCTTTTACAGTCGATTTCAGCGGGATCGTATTAGGTAGAGCTAGCCAAAAAACTCTATCATCTAGATTCTAGAATCATCATCATCGGAATTTGTAACTGACCCATCACTTCGCACGGGGTTTCTTTCACATAGTGGCCTATGTGAGCTGTGGACAACGCGGTCAGAGTATGGATTGACTTCACAGACCTTTAAAGACATAATGGGAAACTCATAGGTGTTCAGGTTTCTTCACGATGTTTTCCTTTACTGAAGAAAGTGATAATTAAATTAAAGTGAATTGAATATATTGAACGACTAATAAATTGACATAACTGTTCCTGCCCATCACAATATTATCCTGAAAACTGCATTCAAATCGGGTATGCTACATGGTCCCCATTATAAATTTTTAAATATATTTGCCATGTACAGACAGCGATCAGTGACAGTTTTATTATACATGGAATGCATAGAATAGATATAGCTGTATAAATATAGAAGAACAACATAGAAGATGAGCAAGTGTTATATAAATAAATATCTAAATAAAAAAGATTTTAGTTTGAGAGTTTGTTCAAACACGAACCCACACAGAGCTACCTGCTACAGTGTTGCATAACGTAAACTGCTGCGTCATTATGAAGTTGTCAAGTACAACAACTAATTTTCAACCGTGACCTAGTACAGTATAAACCTGAATCGTCAATGGAAACCCTTGAACTTTAACCTTTTTTACGCGGAAATCGCGGTCTAACAAAACTTCTAGAAAGTTTGTGTTACTACATTGGTACGTATACGCATTAATTATTCTATTTCATTAATCCATCCACATTGTTAACAATATGCATTAAGGATGCAGATGGTTTTTACGGTTAAGGTAGAGGTTACTGGCGATCTGGATTACAATTCAAAAAAAAATAGGGGGGGTATCTTAGAATAATTATACTAGTATAGAAACCGAGTCACCGCGGCCATTTTGTAGTACCTTCATTTGCAGCCAAACTCCAAACACCGTTCCCGCCGTTTCGCTCCGTCGTCACCGTAGTTATTCAATGTCAATGCGCGCCAAACTTGTCTCGCGAAAAAAACTGATTATGACGAAATGTGCAGGCTGCTGTTGTCACAGCACTTCCGAAAAGCAAAAGAAATGTAATACTTAACCATTAACATCACTTTTCACAGGTTAGCTTTCAATATTTCATTTCATAGTATGGCCGACTCCACACGTTTTGGCGCCAACGCCTTATAAAAACAAAATCGGTTAGTGCTTCATTTTAGACCGAGCGCTTGTAAACTACTGTCTTTCTATACTATACTTAATTATTCTAAGGGGGGTATTAACTAAAATTATTGTCCAGAATATGATTAAGTAGGTAGGTGCCTATGTATAACAGTAATAGCAACAGTTAGGCATAGTTTTAATTTTTTTTTCATTATTTCAATAGTGACTCCAATGTTACCTACTAACTACAAAATTACCTACTAACATATCAACGTTAACGTTAACCTAGTGTTTTCATTTCATTCAGGAGTAGAAATATTCCGTCTACAGTACACTCAACCCCTGCTTATGGTTCACCCTTGATGAACTTACAAGGCAATCCCATTAGGGGTCACTACCACCTCGTTTAATCCCGAGGGTACTCACGCACGGCAATACGCTGTTTGACTTGCTTGGCTAGCTACCTCCTCGTATCAACTAAATTTCATTAAACAGTAGGTACATGAATACCAGAAGCAAAATTATAGTCACTTAGTGTAACGAAAATTAAGCGTACGGTTTAGAAAAGAATGCTCATTACTTTACACCTTAAACAAAAAACAAAGAGTATATTATTATGTTTGAATCTCACCTAAGTGTAAACGAAGATAAAGTATGAAATGGTGACAACTTAGTGAAGCCTACACTTACACAAAACTAGTTACGTTTGGAAAGGTGAATAGAACGCACGGCGAAAAAACTCCACAGGACGATAAAGGAGAAAAAATACTTGAGTGAATAAAATAAATTAATTTTTAAAACATTTCAACGTGTTGTAAGTTAAGAATTCAAGAAATAATGTCAATGGGAAGTAGATACATTACGTCTATTATCAGTAACCTACTTGTTTACTCGTGATGCAATAATCGCTTTAAAGTCTGCATTTTTTCTAAGACAATTTGTTTTGCAACCAGTTGTGCCGTTTCTTCGTTTGTTCGATTACAGAGAAGCATTTTTTATGGAATTAAAAGCAAAGCAAACGAGCACCACCCTCCGCTGCCGCCCTGGACTACTGGACTGCCCTAAGCTGGCGCACAAGGCGCGCAAAGCGCGCGGGCGGCACGAACGGGGAGCGGCAAATAGACACAGACGAGGAGGGGGGGGGGGATTTTGCATGCGGGCGCCCGTACAGCTAGTGGTGGCCCTGAATTGGATAGTTATTTCATAGCCATACCGTACCATTCATACTATTGTGCAAAGTAGAGAAAGCTTTTTCAATATTTTCATGATTACAAAATCAATCGTGGTGTACTGATTAGATTTTCCGACATCGATTTCATTTTGTTTGTTCTCTTGTTGGTTTGTTCTCTGAATTTCATTTCAAAATCGATTTGTGACGAATAGGCTTGACAATATCTCGGTCCCTGATTGAGAACAAAGCATCGATTTGGCTGATTTATTGCAAGCGTTGAGGTTGTTAGTGAGATCGGAACTTAATTTTTATCGCTGAAACATTGGGTCTTAAATCCGGAACACAATTTTATTGCTATTAAAAATTTATTGCAATTATCATACGGTAGAAATCGTACTTAGTACCCAGGCGGGCAGTAGTACTACCCCAGGCGAACTCTAGGCTCTACCACCTATCTTATCTACTATGTGTTTTCTTATGTAATTATGTATTTGTCCGACATATTTTATTCACGTGTTTCGAAATGAAACCGCGCTTTTGGGATTTTCTTGGCAAATAGAAACAAGAATACACCGTGTCACTACAGAGGACAAGTCCTTGAGAAAAACTCTTATAAAATAAAACTGGAAAAGTTGTGAAGGTTTGCGAACGAAAATAAGTGGCTTTGTTACTACCCACTTCAAACACAAAACATTCGTACCCAGTGAGTGGTACGAAAATCTTTTCAGTGTACTCGAAAGACCGAGGTAATTAATATAACCACTTCCCACAATTTTGAGTACTTTACAGAGAACTCTCAAGTTTCCAGATATCTTCACGTCCTTTTCCTAAGCATATGCAAATGTTAATAACTTGTAATATGCACATAATTTTTTAGAATTATATAGGTTCATGCAAGGTTCGGTCCCAGTACCCCTATTTAGAAGACAAATATTAAACCACTTGGCTATTACTGCACTGATTTAAAGTTAAGTCTTTCATCATACTGCTGTAAGCATCGTTTAGAATAGATCCTAAACGGCTCGTACGTTTTTTTAATATTACAAAAGTAAATTTTTAGGTAGGTACTTATGGACCTGATAGTTTTCTTTCTACGCCAAATTTTCTATAACAATTAGTGATGTGAAATTAATCGTTCCAATATGCTTCGTCACTGCTACTTGGCAAAATGACAGGCATATATAAATACACAGAAGAGAATTAGGTACAGACAAAAGTCTTTCACTTTGACCTAAAGTCGGTGTCTTATTGACGCATTGCGACAATGCTGACTTTAGGTCAAAGCACCCTTCAGCTGTAGTAATCAACAGTATACAATCCACGTGTTATGATCCACGAAAGGCGATACGAACGTTTAAATATGCCCATATTGTGGATTAATAAGTATTTCATTTGCAAGTAAATATTTATTGAACTGGTCATATCCCTGCGGCTTTTGTCCGCAATAAATGATTGATTGAGTTTGCCGGCACGGTTGGAAGGTGGATAGGTTATTGCTACTAAGAAAGAAAAAATCTAGTGTTTCTCTGCTTGGGAAGCACATAAAGCTTACAATATAAAGGACCGATGCCTACATATTGTCAGTTGGTATACGTTAACCCATGATGAAAGCAAAAGGCCGGAAAAATCTTCTGACGACTGGGTTTACCTGTAATCCCTCCAATTGCGGTCGTGGTCGGGTTCGCTCTAGGCTTTTTTAATGATGAGGGGAGAATAGTGTCATGTTATTACCATTAATGGGTTGAAGCCATGTTTTGCCGTGTTTAAAGTAAAACTTTGTGAAGTAATTCTACAATGTATGAAATAGTATCATCATCATCAAAAACCTAGAATTGTCCTGCTGTTGAACTCATGTCTCCTCTATGTGATTGGCACAGTATAGTCCACGACCACGACGTTGGTTAAGTGCGAAGACACACTTTGAAAATTAGAACTATTCGTAAGTGCTTGCAGGAAATGATCTGAATATCACTGTATTGGTTCAAATTGTAGACGAGATCGTTAGCGGTTTCAATGAATCGTTTTTAAACGGCGTCGTCGGTTACATCAGAATCTTTGCTTTTCTTTCTTCTTCAAACATTTTCACGCTCTATTAACCCTAATTTCGCGGTGATGATATTAGCTTAGCGTAACGAAATGGATTGGTCCATTTAAAAACTGTTTTATTTGTTTGAGATAAATTTGAATTTCAATGTAGTTTATTATTTGAATTGATGGGAGTGCAACGTTGAAAAAAGTTGAGGGTGAAACGGGTTCCATTATTTCATTTACTGAATTTGATCAGGCAATACCTCCTAGTTCTTCATGTGGTAAAATGTTTTGATGTGTATTCTTAAAAAATTAATGGTTCAGGCAATCGATCTCTTCGCGTCTCTTAAGTTCTAAAGCCTGAAATAGGATAGGAGATCGAACTTCAAAACTGTCAGGATTTTATTTCAATACATCTTTTAGAACATGAATAAACGCAAAGAATAAGTTTCCAGGAGCGAATCGAGGGTTGGACCACACATAAATGTGATGAATATCCATTAAATGCACGTAGGAATAATAGCGACGTTTATAACACGATGTAATAATGTGTAACCGACTGCACCGACACAAATTTTATGAAGTCCAGTAGTTTAATGATGTGGTAATTGCTCTTATTATGCCCGCAGTGATGTAGTGAACGCTAATGATTCATTTGTGATCGCTGGGACCTGAAATCATTGCATCGCACCGCGCACGCTAGGTTATTAGAGTTGGTCATTTGTCGTTAAATGAAAAAAATCGTGTTTTGTGTTTTGTCATTATTGTTTTAGGCTTGCAATTTGATGTAGAAAAATTAAATGTGCGCAAAATATAATCGCGTCCATTCAGCTATGAATCACTTGGCACTTCACACGAATATTGGCTGAGGAAGGAAGGAAATAAGATTATTAAATTAAATAATAATAAATATTAAATAATAAATAAGATTATTAAATAATAACATTATTAAATTTACACCTTTTCTTAGTTGTTTCAGTGACAATTAATAATTAATCAACAAGACTAATAAAATTGTTGTATTTATATTGTTACTAACTTCAATTGTTGTTACTAATTTGGTACTAATTTGTTGTTACTCATTTCTTTTGTTACTAATATTTCAAACTTTGCTAACAGAAACTCACCTTTTTGTTAGAAATTACTACGCTCATTTAGCACCTAGCATTTTCACTGCAACGAAAATTCAAAAAAGAGGGAATCACTCAAGGTTTTATGCTGTTTGCTGCGTTCCCTTTCACCATAGAAATGAGCGATGTTTCAACAACAAAACAAGTTAGTCATAGGTCCTGATAGTACCTATAAACCTCCGTCATCACAGACCAGTTATTTTTGCTTTCACTACAAATTTATAGGAACGACCACAAGTTTATACAGGTTTAATATCTCTGGAAGTTATGAGGATAAATGTCATGTGAATAGAAGTCCTGTAAGTTGAATTTTTTCGTAAATGGTCGAGAAACGTGCAGACGAGAATATGTTAAGTACCCAGCGTCGGCGATGTAAATCAGACACACTAAATTACCGAAGCGCCAAGTAAGAAAGAAGAAAAAAGAAAGAAATAAACTATGAGGTTACAAGTATGCTACGACGATATACATTATGTAAAAGACAATAGGATAACGAAAAGATGATGTGTCTATTGGTGTATCGGGAAGCGGAAGAGACGGGCATTGGGTTCCGCATGCGGCCGGAGGGCCGAAGTTTGACGATCACGACATTAAACTATACTTACACGACTACAACCACGCCGTTTGGAGTGTAAAGCCCAAGAAAAAGACGAAGGCCCAATGGTACCCATCTAGAATCACACTTTAACCAGTTCAGGTTTGAGTTACAAAACCTTCAAATACTTTCATGACCTGCTCATTGTAAGTCGAAAGCAAAAGTTTATCGATTCAGAATCGAGGAATACCTGCACAAACGTAAGAAAACAGTGCGTGACGAAGGACATTGGGCTGATATTAATCACCTTTGAGTTTTGTAGGAATTTAACGCTTACTTCGTTTCATTTAAAATTTATTTTGGACTGAAGCAGCCGACACTGGATTAGCGTATTCATATTCCTCGCACGATTGAGAAAGTACTTGTATGTACTCGGCTTAATTCAAGTCACAGCAAGAATTTAAGTGACCGTATCAATTTTAGAAGTGAATTTACATGTAAACAGTATTTTATAGGAAAGTGGGTTGAACATTCCTGTCTCAAGCAGGATGTAGAGCTTAGTTTTGTCCCTATTTACAAACTTTTGGAAACTATTTAACCAAAAGTTTTTTAAGACAATTTTGTTACATTTTTAATTCATAAGAACGTTTATTAGAAACGAGAGTTAGTTGACATATAAGATGATCAAGTTCAATCTTATTTCTTCTGCCGAGTAGCCGAGTAGTGATAGCCACATAATTTGAACAATGGACACCCGAACATGATTCAAATCCTGCACGCTCCTCTAATTTTCAAAATGATATGCGTATCAGAATTGTATTATCACTTGCTTCGAAAAAGGTAAACATCGTGAAGAAACATGTACGTACGTACCATCTGAATGTCCTCCGTCGTATTCTCAAAGATGTTGTGAAGATTGCCAATTCTAGTGACCAGTGTAGTAGGTAGATAAATATTGAGAGAATTCTTCTCATATGAGAGGAACCTGGAACGACGGGAGACCCGGGACCAGCTGTGAGACAGGTTTATAGGTTACGATGAGAACAGTTAAATTTATCTTCAATAGAACTCTTCACTGTTAAACCAGTAAGCTTACAGAACTGGTGTATCGGAACAAATGACGTCATTTAAAACTTTGAACCTTTGTCCCCTATAAACACAGACGCAATTAATATGTATATGATTACCTACTTAGACATATACGGCAATGTATTCCAATCACGTGTATAAATAATTGTCCTATTATAATTCGACGCATGCACACGTTCGTTCGAATTGTAAACCATAGTCTACTCGGAAATGTTTGAATACTACCACTATTGCACACGGAAGATGTCCAGATGAGAAGGGTTTATTTCCTTCAGTAATGGGCAAAATATAACCAAGATGACAGATCACAATTTGGTCTGGTGCATTTTGCGCAAATGCAATCATTACTGCGGATTACGGATACTTCTGGAGACACGGGAATTTGTCCGCCAAGAACTCTCTATCTTATCTCGAAAGGTCCTCGCGAGGGAATTTCCGGGCCACTAGATGGAATTTTAATTAGTCAAAGACCGAAAGTTTCAGTTTCGGTATTGGCCAAATCCAGTCAAAATTCTAGTTTCAGCAATAGTTTAAACTTTTAGAGCAAGGCTGAAAGTTCGGTTTCAGCTGAAAACCCTGTATTGCTGGGGCACTCATTTTAATCAGTAATCATGATATAATTTTACCCGTGTCTGAATAAAGGCAGAGTTTATCAATAGAAAATACCGCGACAGTCATAACATCACACTAAGATTCCCTCTCTGAACGCCATGTAAAACAGTAAACTCAGTAAAACAGTAAAGTGATTAAGGTACATTGCAGATTGACGGGGAAAATTTCAAATGTCGTAAGTAAATTTTGCTTAGAAGCTAATTTGAACTGCACAATGTAATGTGCACAAGCTGCACAAGTAATAATTTTGTTACTACCGGGGAGTGGTATATTCTTGGCAACTATGGTACAGAGAAATTGAAACTTGTAGTATATGTAATATTTACTTTATTTATTTCTTTACTTCCTTGTGTATCTTCTTTGTTCTCTTTATCTTCTTTATTTCTTTCCCTTTATATCCTTGGCTTTGTCTATTCCTTGTAATCCTTTTATCTTGCTTTCTTTTATAATACTTGTAATGTTTTTATAACAGAAATTTATCAAAATAAAGAAGGAATAAGTACTAAAACATTAAAGAAGGTAACATTTACAATTTATAAATAGACCTAGAAGTTATTAACAAAGTAATAATTGGATACATTAACAAAATACCTAACTCTAAAGTAATCAACATAATCATAAATAATTTTACAATTTCTGTTTAAACAGAAAGAATAAGTATTAAAAAATAGTAAAGCTATGAAAGAATTACAAGTTGCAATACAAATATATACAAGAAAGGAAATAAAGAAGAAGATTAAAGGATAAAGAAGAAGAACAAACAAAGAACTTAACAAGTAAATATTACAAACTTATCTTTTAATTCCACCTCTCTGGAACTAAATCCAGCAAAAATATCTTCGTAAAAAGTAAACATAATCATTATTGCGTTTATAAATAACAATTTGTGGTCGAGGTTTCCTGTTAAATAATCCATTACGAGACAGGCTGCGGCTGGACCGGAAGATATGTGGTTACTGGTGAATTTCATAAAATATAGAGCTTCATTTGGAGGGCGAATTATTTATAGAAGCTAGCCGAGTACGAGTCGAGCTTATAGGTACTATATTAATTAATTAATGCTAAACGAATACGAGTATTTTCCTCGTAAACGATTTACCTTATTAACATTTAAATATGTTTTATCAGTTATTCGAGTACCTTAAACGTAGAGAGTAAGGTAAGAGTAAGGTAGAGATTTGTTGACGCGATTTTGATTCTGAAAAGTGATTGTTAAAACTTAATTTGAATGTAATTATAAAAAAACCGACTTCAACATCGACAAGTAGGGATAATTCAAGAACTGTTCCTCAGATGTTGCTTTTTAAATGGGACCATACAACAAGCATAAAATTTCGAATTAAGTAATAAGGATCATAAAAATCGGTTCTCCCAGTGAAAAATTATAAGGTATCACATAAAAAATTCAGTCGGATAAAAAAACTCCTCATTTTTTGAAGTCGGTTAAAAGTCATTGCATTCCTTCATTACTTACATACAATACCTAATGCACAAAACGCATTACAGCGAAAATATTCTTGACAGATATTAACATGTATTTTTGTTAATTAAGAAATACAGTAAAATAACGAATAAAGATATTAATGAAAACAATTGTAATATTCATAAAAAATTTAAATGTTTTTAAAACTGGATCAAGATTTATTAAAATCTAAAATTAATAAACAAGAACCCTATTTAAATAAATAAGCTATTAAAATTTATAATTAAATTAAAGTTATCAAGAAATAATATTCTTAGTATAATGTATTACACGGGGTTCAATGCGTGTAAAATTAATATAAACTTTTCCATGCAAATAATTTTTCAATGAGTTATTTTCGGCCCTATTTGCACCCTCATTCATACCATATTGATCGCACGTTTCAACTCGACGCCGAAATTAGCCGAATGGGACTCGTCCCTTTCATTCTGAATACATCTGTCCTTTTCTGTCGTGAGTGGGTTTTTTACCCCAGTGTTATCGTACACACTGGTGCTACCGTTCTGAAAATAGTCTTATCTTTGTTTGCGCAGTGTAGTAACTTGTGTCACATTAGCGTGTTAAGCAAACAGTCGTAACTCGCAAGTTGCTTCGGCAGGTGTTGGGTTAACGAATTCCAGTCTGTTTCGGCGTTAGGTCGTAGTTCGTTTATATAGGACAATACAATCGCGCGCTTTTAATGTCGCGAGAATTTATTGGAAGGGTATATACAAATTTTACTTTATTTTATACTTTATTTTATACTTTAAATTTATACTTAGGGTATGGGAATGAGCTACGGAACTAAAATTGCTGACTGTACATACTTATGGGATTACACATTTTATATTGCTTCTAATAGATATGTAAAAGCTTTTTGTAACGCACTGTAATAAATTGTTTTATTTTATAGAAAATTAAACCTAATTAGGTACTTACTTAATTAAGGTACCTACTTAACCTACAACTTACTTAAGGTACCTACTTTGTTTTGTTTGGTCATTGACCCAATTTCTCCTTCTTACAAATTATTTATCATTGATTGAGTCAGTCCTATACGTCACCTCATAAAGAACATTGTTTGGAAATCTTGAACTCAAAAGAATCAAAACCCAGTTCTGGGAGTGGGATTACGTTTCCTCGATAAATCGACCATCTAACACAAAAAGATTTGTTCAAATCGAACCAGTAGTTCCTGAGAAAACAAATAAACAAACTCTTCCGATTTGTATATTAGTAAGTATGTAGATACCTATACCAATAAGACATTAATCACTAAATTGAAACACAGGACGAAGTTTGAATTATCAAGAATATCAGGAATATGAAATATCAGGAATCAGGACCAACGTATCTAAACTCTATCTATAGAGATCTGCAGTTATTTTTCCCATTCAACAGATTTCAGCGGAAATTATATCAAACTTGTGGCCTTGCACTTGAAGTGTCTGCATAAAAAGATTTCCGCCGTTTTCTGCATCAGCGTTCGTAGTCTAAGTAAGATTAGAATACTTTTTAACCGACATTTAAAAAGGAGGAGGTTCTCAATTCGTCTGTATTTTTTTCCTTATGTGTGTTACCTCAGAACTTCGTACTGGGTAAACCGATTTCGATAATTTTTTCGACATTCGAAAGCTAATCATTGCCGTCTGATCCTATTTAAATTGAGCGTTATCTGACGGTCAGGTTTTGAGATATTCTCAATAATGTGAATTTAATTTATGCTATCTTTTGACTGGGTGTTCAGATTTTAATGATTTTTTCTTCTTCAAAAGGCTTGTCGTGTGGTGCCTTAAAAATTGAGCGACATCTGACGGGTCGTTTTTGAGTAATCTTGACTTTGAAGTCGGTTATTTTTTGTAAAAAGTTAATTATTTTATAGTTTCGCATTTTATTCCGTCATCCTAATGTTTGCGTTACATTGCTACGAAACCATTTTGATCATCAATATAAATAAATAGCACTTTTAAGCGCCACTTTCGATGGTTAAAAACGAACATTGATAACAGCTATCTAATTATGTCAACAGAACTGTTGAGCGAAACTACTAAGAATAAACTTAGCATTTTGACGCAGTATGAATTTACTATATTGCCTTAAATCAAGTAGAATTACATTTAGTTTGACGAGTTGGTTAGTGTTTATTAGTGTTTATTATTTAGTGATGTACCCCTACCGTAACTTTACGTAATTTACAATCTAGTATCGTTTTTCAGTAATAATAAAAAATGTGTCTTTAAAATAATGTGAAATAATGTGGCATACCTATATAATGTACCTTAAACTTGTTATTGCGTATTCTTCAACAACAAATAAATGATTATCATATTTACTTACCTAGTGTAATACGTAATTAAAATTAATAAGTATATTTTTTATCTGTGATGGTCTATAGTTACCATGATTTTTAAAAGATTCGACTTTTGTCGAAAAAAATAATTATGTGGTAAAAGTAAAAAGTTACGATTAATAAACTGGTATCGTAGTACAACACTACTATTAAAAAGCTGGTATCATTATTTCGAAAATTGACATAATTGCATGTATCGATTTAGTCCGTAGCGAAAGAAAACAGACTGTACATGCCACAAACACAAACGACACAGGGAAACCTAGAGCGAAGGTGTGTGTAAGTTTGTATTGTATCAATCAATCAATCATCATCAATCAATAAACCTCTTTCGTTACTGAGTGACTGACAGATCACGCACAGCCGAAACTACTGAACACAAGAAAGCTGTCTTTGGCATGTATGTTCTTTAGGGAGTGTAGGGTGGCACTTAGAGAGGATTTTTGAAAATCCCCTACTAACGGATTAAAAAAGGGGACAAACCGAATCAAATTCTACGCGGGTGAAGCCACGTGGGACCTGTTATTGTTATCTAAGATTTGTTTACAATGTTAGGAACTTCGGTCAAGCCTGGCTAGTTGTAATGTAGGAAGTGAGCATAGCGGAAACGAAGGAAAATTGTAGAGGGTTATTGTTTCTAGTTCCGCCGTGTAGATATTCCCGGCATGCGCACGCTAATGGTATCTGAGCCTACATCTTGATTGCTTGCTTGTCGGCGTATCGTATGAATTCCTCGTTCACCACTTAATTGGGGACCATAGAGTCGCTAACATTTAGAAGTGTTCAACGTTTTTGATATAGGTAATACCAGGCAATACACAAGTAAGAGATTATTTTTGTTGTGAATTTGTAATACCTACCAGGTCAACACGGTGTGAGCCAATATACTTGTATAATTGAGGTACCTACTTCCTCTTTCATTTTGAAATGCAATTTACTGTTACATAATATTTATGTCAATTATTTATTAATTTACTGATGCAAGATTAAATTAATTATTTAGCCATTCATAATAATAATTATAAAATTGTATGATTGAAATTTTATTTTGTAAAACCTTTGTCAATGATAGGCTGTTTTTTATCAGAGGTTTTCAAAGTAACATTTGAAAGTCTATTTTTATCAGCGCTCCTGAATATTTTTAATTTTACCAAAACATAAAAATATACTTTTTTGGCCTCCTTGCCGCCCTTCTAGGTTTCCAACGCCTACAAGAAAGCGGTTATCGCCCACTTTGTGAAAGACTAATTTAAATTATTGAACAATCTACAAATAGCTTCACTCCGGCGGCTTGCGTCGATCTTCAGTGATCTATTGAGTTGATAAACAGCTGCGAGCACGGTCAGTAGTTGGATGGGTGACCGGTACGTTATCTTTACATTAATAGTCGTTAAACATGGCGGAGGTCTTCGGGTAGCATACACTTCCGACACTTTGGCTGGTCACTGACCTCATCATGACTTCAAACAGGAACAACGTGGTGTGCAAAGACCCACGTCTTGTAGTGTCTTGTACTAAAACATTTATTACACAGGAAGCAGGAAAAACTTGTTAAATTAATAATTCTCTTTGCATGTTGCATTTCTATCTATTGTATTCGACAGGATAATGACTTAAAATCAATATGTCAGAATACGATTATTTCCGATGTTGCCATAAAATTTCGTGATGTTCAAAAGAGAATGTTCGTATTGCGTGTTTCGATCGAGTAAGGCTACGTTCACACCAAGGTAACTCTGTAAATGGCAGAGTAAGTGGCACTAGATCTCACGACCTTGCCTTAACGATCAGGTAAGATCCTACTTGGATAAGTAACGCAAATGTCCAAACTTGTTCGAAACCACGTACTTTATGAAAATTTGGTTTTTATAATCACAGAAACCTGAATACAAAATATGCTGTCAGATGATAAATAAACGCTACAGTTTTATACCGCGCACTAGGACCCCATGTGTCGCGGATGGAATGACAAATCACACAAATCACAGAGCACAAATTTAATGTCTAAGAACAAAACATTTACTTGATAAATAAACCCTGTCCGAGAATCGGGTTCAGAACCCATCGGTCACAGATTGGGTCTCGGGTCAACAACCAGGCTGCAGGATCATTGTCAAGTTGTTATTGGCAAGAAGGTGTTTAGCATGTTTATTTTTTTATTTTTTAAATCATACAGCGCGATTGTTTGTATCAACGCGAACACTAATAGAAATCACAGTAGAATGTTATTATCACATCAAAACCAATTTTTGCCGGCAATTTAACAGCATTGTAAACGCAACTTAAATGGAGCACGTCTCCTGTTTAATCCGCTACCGGTGATACGGCATTACCTACTGTCCTAATTCCGTTTGCACAAAAACGAAAGTGGTGTGCACCGATGCGATAACGTAGGTTATCTGGTTAACACCATCGTTTTATGCGTTAAGCATCATCAGTATTAAGACATATCGGCATACATTACATATAATGCTAGGCTCTTTTTGGCTCTCTTTGGACTCTAGTGTTCGGAGTGATCTGGTTAGTAAACATCTATTATGATTCTCTATGTGGCACGATATTCACATCATTTTATCTACATATACATAGGTATCAACAAAGATTTTTAAAATAATCGTGGTATTGAGAAAATATTATGTATCCAGGAATATTTCTGTATTTAAAGACAGGTAACTTCGTTAAGTTTTATGTGAACCACTACAAAGTTTTGTATAGGTACCTAATTAGCAACTATCATAAACTTCTACGAGTTTTCCCAGTAGAAGCAGTGAGAAACTCACTTTTATCCTTCTCACATAATACCTATGTATGTATGTACAATAGGTAGATTCTGCGGTAACTAATATTCTTACACGACCTGTTAACTGGACTAATCATCCTAGTCCCTAAATTGAGTCTCGTTCTAGGTCGGTCACAATGGTCGGACGACAGCGTAAGGGTGATGCTGCATGCTCGGTTACTTTAATTTGTATAAAAAACCGACGCGCGTTTATTAAATTCTTGCGTCAAGACCGCTGGCAGATTATAAAAAACAATTTAAAGCCCAGCTCCAGACCCCGTTTGCATATCACACTTTGTGGGTCCGACCCAATTTCGCCAACGGCACGAAAGCCAGTTAAAATGGATTACGACGGCAAATTGCTCTAGCCTAGAGTGGTTTGTTTGTAATATCCATTATGCCTCAAAGTTAATTGTTCCATGTTTGTGTGATGCTGTATAAGAAATAAAAACATGTCTGTTTTTGCTATGTAGGTACATAAAGCCGCAAACAGAATCGCACTTTATGAGTTTACCATTCACAAGTAATTTGTTTTTAACGTTTTATGCTTTTGTCGGGATCAAAGAATTTTTTAACTAGTAGGAAATGAGAAAAAAATATCCTTACTTTTTAGCCGAAGTTATTATTGATGGAAAACGCCGATTACTGCCCTATGTCATCACCCTGTACGCAGTCCAATTATAGATTTTTTTTATTAATAAAATTCTAATTATTTCTTATCAAACTCATGAAAAGTAGTTCTAAGACTCCAGCAGCAGATCTATTAGAGAACACTCATAGTTCCGAGCTAACTAAGTCAAAATTTTTCCTATATGAACCGAAACACCATCGATATATAGGTATGACTGTTATGAGTATGAGAAACTAAACCCGACTTCCGAGCTACCCGACGGAACTCCTCAAGACAAACAGATCAAGTATCGCGGTTAAATAACGCATCGCGGACCGTAGCACAAGCTTGCTCGGTCACTTCATAGAGGAGAGATAATTAGTGTCTCTAACAATATAGAATGATAATTAGGTGACAACAAGTGATATTAAGATTAAATTTGAATATGATAAATAAAGATAATTTGCGAGGATTGCAAAGGAAGCGCTCATAGCTCGACGGCTTGAGGCAGTAAAATCGACGCTGCCTTCGTGATCGAACGCGTCGACGAAACCCTCGGATGTCTTTGGATGATGAGGAAATTTAATCAGCAACCAAAATACTCTATAAGAAATAACTATTACAAATTACATGAAAATCGATAAACGTAATAAAAAGTTAGGAGGAACATGTGAAAAAATAAAAAAAATACATTCGAACCACCTGTTTTTGAAGTCTGTTAAAAAGAAAAAAGAAAAGACTCAGGAGCATTAATTATGACATCTCACAAATGTTCCTGAGTCTTTTCTCCATCCCATCCCAGCGGCCAGCATTTTCTTCTTAACTTCAGGCTTAGCAATAGGGAATATGCATGTCATTCAAATTTAAGTAAATATTTTTTGTACAGTCGTTATCGCTAAAATAATGATATCTGTCACATTATTTTCTATTTAATCTTTTTAAAATCACTAAAATAAATTTATAAAAAGTGCAAATTTTACGAGGCAAATTTAAAATGTCGAAACGCAACGCCATTGGTTAGACATCGGCGTGACGTCATCCTTCGCGTTGGACATGTCAAAAACATACTAGAACTAGCTGTTTTCATTTATATTTCAGTTAATTTGATTTCTTTCAGAGTTTATCGTATACTTCTTGCGTGATTTTTGTTTGTTAGTGATGTGTTGAATGACTAACAATGTCTGAAAGTGGATCTCAAAAGGCGCAATCGGATAATCTTCCGATAATTGATTGTTTGCGCCTACAGTTACATTCACTGACGTCAAATTGCTTTGAAAACTTGTGCAGGCGCTCGCAATAATGTCGGTAGTTTGTGTGGTGAAAATTATATTTTACCCGCGACTTACGTACATTCGGACTCGAACATTCTATTAACGGAGCGCACAGTGAATAAGCTTTCTCACGTATTAAATTAAATTAGATGATAATTGTATTTGCAAAGTCCAGAATTAAACCCATTGTTCATCATCACATCATCTTTTATTGAGCACCAAGCTCCAGTGTACTACTGTACATAGATGCTTTCATGATGAGTTCGTACTTCGCCTCAAATAATGATTTTACATCAGCTGAAATCAGGGGAGTCAAAGCTGCAAGGTGAGGAAGTGATAGATATTTAATTTAGGTACATGGTTCTCGTACAGTTTTTCTAAATAATTCATAAAAGTCTTTAACATAACCTGTAAAGATTTAGACGTTTACCTTCTACATACAAATTATATTATATCCTTCATATCACATTTTAGGAATAAATGGTTGTTAATAAATAAATCCGTGTTTGGGAATACTTTATAATCAAATCTGTTTTTATCCCAGATCTGAACGAGAATCTTACAACAACTTTTTAGGGTTTGTACTTTTGTTAGCCAAATTAAACCAAAAATATTAATATTTGGTAGAAATAATTATTTTCTTCTTACGTTAAAATGATCTTCGCAACAGTATGCAGTGCTTTTTGTAGATATAATATCTCTTTTCACAATTTTACACCAATTTTTCTTATATAAGCATCCCATGGAACATGAAATAGTAGATTGTATGACAAGGGTGCAAAGTAATATTTTTTCGGCGAGGGCGTTTTTTGAATCCAGAGCGAAGTGAGGGATTCTAGAGTAGAATCCCGAGCGTAGCGAGGGATTCTTTAGTAGAATCCCGAACGTAGCGAGGGATTCAAAGTACGTCGCCCGAGCCAAAAATATACTTGCACCCGAGTGATACACTCTACTTTTCATCACCCACTATGAGAAAATAATATATATATGACGGGGGCACTTGTCAGGATGTCAAATAAAACAAGAGTTCAGAGCCACGCGACAACACACAACCAGCTACTTTATTCAATGCTCATGTATGGCTCATTATGAATATTCGGTTTGGGTTTACTTTGGTATTGATTGGATTTGCTTTGCGATATTACGATATTGATTTATTGATCGAACCACTCGCACTCGCGGATACACTTTATTTATTATTATTAGTTATTAGAGATTCACGGCATTAAAATTAATAAGGACTTTTTACAAGAACAATATTCCGATCGCACGCGACATTAATTTCTTTTCATATTTCTCCATTAATGACAATGCTCCCGCGCGCCACAGAGTATCACTTCACCATCGACCACCTCGTCTACCACAGATAAAATAGCATCAAACAAGTATCCTATCTCCGACATAATATATATATAATAGAAAATAATACGTAAAAATGCACGAAAACTTAATTTTAATTTGAAAACGAAATCTTAATTTGATTTCTTTTTTTATTATTCAGCTGGCGGGGCCCTCGCGTCGTACCAGACATTCTTTATTCAAACAATATTTGAGTTCGACTTCTTTAGCGCAAAATACTAAAATGTTCTAAATTCAAAATAGGACGGAAAAGATCTAGCCGGACGGAAAAGTTGTATGAAAATTCATTCCGGCCCGCTGAATAGAAAACAGCAACTTTGGAACCCCGTAAGTCCGAACCAAGTCGTCTTTTTCGAATAGGTGTGATGAAAAAATACTTTGTCCGGCGCGTTCCATCTCGTATTCTTGCACATAGGTACAATACAGTACTTAAAATAAGGTCTTCGGTTTCCATCCATACTTCCGTTTATGAAATTAAACTAGAAAACGTAAATTTAATACTATAAAATACTCTTTCTCAACCTCGCTCATAACCACTTGTTAGTAAACAACTCCAACCCGATGAACGATGACGTCACCATAGAACGCGCCAAAAGGGCGGCGTTTGAATCGGCTTTATGTCACTGCAATTTTCATTAATTAATTTAAAATAAATTTGGACTTTCCCATGACTCGTATATTTTTTTACGGTATTATATTAACATAAATGTGCTATAAAAACAATAAAAAAAAATCATGCATATTCCCTATTGCGTTTATTTTGTTTTACTTTCCTTGCATTCTCTAGCAAGTTGTTGAGAGTGAAGACGCTAATCTAATTGACAGTGAAAGCTTCACTAAAATGTCCCCAGCTATAGAACTCGAGGTGTACAAATAATTGATGTGAATTGATCATAAGGGATTCATTACTTCGTAACAATTTGCACAGTATTGCATAAGTGGTAGCGACCGATTTTTCAAACACTCGATGTTTGAAAAGTATATATAAATTCAGTTACAATTTTCCTACGTTTGCTAAATCAGGAGCTACGTATTTTTTTTTTTAAATGTTACTTTTTAAAGATTATTTTTTATATTTTTTACAATTTTTTACAAACGATAGTATGCAAAAAATAAGAAATGCTGCTATCTCTTAAGTTAAAACAAAAGTGACCCGAGTACCTACCTTAATGCAAAATAATACCTAATACATACCATTCATTTTCGTCTAATTAATAAATTAGGGCTGCCAATTAAGAGATAATGAACAATTAAGTTCTCAAACGCAACGCAAATGTCCTGAGTCCTGAGTCATTACATTCTGCACACAGACCATCATTGTATTTTAGGCAGGATTAAAATATTTTTCATATTTAGGTACATATTTATTTTTAACCTTCAGAAACAAGGAAGACCTTCTCAATTCTACTGTATTTTTAATTTGGTTTGCCTCATAATTGTGTATCGGATGAACCGATTTTGATAATTATTTTTTTAGTCGAAAGGTAGTGCCTGCTTGTCGTCCTGTCACCCATTGTCACTTTTACCTGATTATAAAATTTTAAAAATAGAAGCAGCCAAGGAATAAAAAATACCAATGAGAAGTAATATTTTTTGCCGTTAACAAAATTTATCTTATCTACATAAGTATTTTAATGAAAAGTCACGATAATACGCTAAATATTAAGTAAATACTTTACAATGATCTATTTGCCATCACAAGATTCACACAAATAAATGAGGTTGGAAATGTTGGAATGGATATAAACATTGTTTTTAAATTTTGTGACCAATAAATCGTGAAGAAACCCATTCATGTAAGAAATAATATTAAAACCAGGTGGGTTCTAAGTCTAAGAAATACAAGGGTTCATTTTGTTGTGTCAGTGACTGCGTGGGAAGTTAGGGCATGCGCACTGCACAGATTGCAGCGGTCCCTATAACAGCTGATTGTAGATAACAGTCCGAATCTCGCTCACCTTAGCCTGGCCTGCATCTGGTTGCATGTAGTAGAACAGTACAAACATCCACGCCACAGCTGCCACAAACAAAATCTTCACATTGCGTCGCATTTTGGAACTTTTGACACTGACAATTCACGCGCGCTTTCGATCGAAGCACAGTTGTTTTTTTCGTAATTAATATCGTCGCGGACGGCGCGCGGCCGCGCATTCGGCTGCGGCGTACGTACTAAACAGAACAGAAACAGCTATCGGTTCTCGCTTACACCGAACTGTCGCTGCCGGCCACAGATAACATTGTTACCGCTCATGCGCGGACATTCTCGCAGGGAAGCTTGCATCAGGGTGTGTGATAATGCCGCATTGTTTTCTAACCCCTGATAAGAGATGCATCGAGTTCATTCGTATCTTTACGATTCAATATTTATAAAAATGGGCCGATAATGCCAAATTCAATTGCAAGCCGACTTAAAATAAATAGAATAGATAGATTCTTCCGGTGGAATGTGCCTTAGGCCTTAGGGCACTTCGGTGCCAAAAAATAGGCTTTATGGGTATTTTTTCACAATCAATACAAAATAAATCGAGATAAAAAATTGGGTCCACGGCTGGACTAAGAGGTCTTTTAATTTTTTTCTAACAATAATTTAATGATATTTTTTTGTGAGCAATAGTTTTCTGGAAACAAAGGGAAGGCAGTTTGCTCCTTAACGATAATTTGACTGACAACATACCTATCTGGAAAACAGTGAAACAATTTACTCGGGACACAATGACATACCAACATGACCGGTTTTCAGTTTGAATTTTTCGACGTAGTTGGGACAACTATTTTATATAAAACATACCTAAAACAAAAAAAATATAGATTTGTTTGTAATCTTGATAATAAATGAAATAAAACTTAAGCGTCTAACACATTTTAGTTTATTATTCACGAAAAGCTTACATTTTTATTTTATTTCAACATGCAAGTCATTTTTATGTTTCGTAATTTCGTATTCATACGAGAACAAATAATTAAGATTATCCCAATGCCGGGCATGAGACCTTTGTTTTAATCAGTCGTCAATCAGTCAGCGAACGTAAACGTCTAGACAGGTCGAAGGGGCTTGCGTAGAATAATTACCGCTTTTTTGCAAAATAATATAGTCTTAGAAAATTATCGAAAAAACAATACTTTTAGAAAGTTAAAGCAAAAACAATATCTACCTGCATATTATGTGTAAACTGTCATTGTTTATCGTTATGTATTTTAATTTTAAAGTAATATCCTAAAAAAATGACGTTTATCAACGAATTAGCCATGATGTGAATGACCGATTAAGCGACATAAATAGTTGACTGAATACATTTCGTCTCAGCTAATATAAAAAAGCACAAAATAGAAATTTGCGATTAAAATATACCTGATGTTTTTTCTATTAACTTATTTTGTATCTACAACTTTTCTGTTTAATAAAGTACGAGTGACAACCCTATGCTAGCAGGTCTTTGTTTACTCAGAATCATACACTATGGTTCGAGAGTTTTTTTGCTGTTTCTTATCCTTTATTAAGTATAATTGATTAAGCACCTTTCAATAATCTTCGAAGATTCTTCATTTATATGAATAAATTATTTTGAATTTGGAGAAGGAGTTAATCATATCGTTATTCAACAGGATTTCGAGGAATATACAAATTAATTTTATAATTTTATTCCCCCTTATCCTTAATACAATCATCCAATTTCCAAATATTTTTACACCTAAGACCACGTCACCACTATCTTCAGGTAGTATTGGTGTCAACTGTCAACATCAACAGAGAAACTATGTAAGTAATACCAATGGCTAGCATCGAAACTTTAAAACCAAACATCCAAAAGGTACGCATTAAAACGACTTCAAAAATATGGAGGTTCCATGTTCGATGCTATATTTTTTATGCATGTCCAGCGATTTACTTTACTTTATTCTTTTTCATTTACTTTTTTATTTGAGAGAGTGTACCTTCGAGGTGGTCCCATTGCGACTAAGAATAAAAAAAAATTAAGGATCTAATGATGGCATAAGTAACCAGGAAATCGTGAGAATCACTTAATTTTCCCCTTTTTGTTTCATACATATAATTTCTATTCTAATATAACAATACCTGTCAATATTGAAGTAGATTTTGGTTTTGTTAAAAATATAATGCTATTTAATTGAAAGAGGACGAAAAAATCTAGATTTTAACAAAAACTCATTGTTGGTATAAAATTCAATTTCGTAATAGTTCAATCGGTTGAAAGACCTGCGGACAAAGACCGTCTATTTCATACGAGTCATGCGGCAAAAAACTAAAAATAGGCAATAGGTCCGGACAAAAGAAAAATAGATGACCTAGAACGCTGAAAATCGAATCATATCCCTTTCTCTTTCTATTCTAGCTTTATTTTTCAATTTTTATTCCTTTCGTTTGTGATCGACACGGAAAATTGGATGAAATAAATAGAGCACCTAAACAGTATAGACCTTTTAAAATGTAAAGGTAGGAAGCTGTAATAAACTAAGTATAACCTAATAAAATAGTTGCAATAATGTCATAGGAGCGGATCCAAAAGTAGAATTCTTATTGTATGAACGTAGAGTCTAGGTATAGTTTAAATATCTTTGGCGGGAATATTTATTATTTAACTTACCTAGTTATTCCGCATCAATGATTTAAGAGTTACGTGTTTGTCAGTTTATCAGTTTGTCTGTTTTTATTCTGGTTACTCTACCTACTTTAAATGAACTGATTTTAATTCGATCTTCATTGTTTGATGTTTTTCCTTATGGTAAGTGTTCAACGTTGTCCATAGATATCAGCGTCACGAAATGTATCACCATTGCCTTGCAAGCTGCTACGAAAGGAAGAAAAGGAAAAATTGCTTATAAGCCAGCTTACTAGATGGGTATAAAAACCCCACCACGAGTCTACCGCATTTTAGGGATTAAATCAGGATTAATAGAGAGAAGTCCAGCGATCCCTGAAAAGACGGACCATAACAATACATCCAGTTGCATGGATCATGATCACGCCGATTTCATGGTGGCAGGGAGAAAGATATGACAGGTGACTTTTTAACCGACTTCAAAAAAGAAGGAGGTTCTCAATTCGAACGTATATATGCTTTTTTTATGTACGTTCAGCGATTATTTCGTCGTTTATGGGCCAATTTTGATAATTCTTTTTTTGTTGTAAAGTAGATATGCGCAGTGGGGTCCCCTCATAAGGACACCAGGATCTGATGATGGCATTCGAAAATTGTATGGACAACTAGTGTGTTTGTTCATCCATACTAATATTATAAATGCGAAAGTGTGTTTGCTTGTTTGTTTGTGACTCTTTCACGTCGCAACATGGCTATTATATGGTATAGTTTATGTGTGTGGGGATAGTTAGGAGGGTGGAGAGTGACGTAGGCTACTTTTTTCCGCGGAAAAACATCTCATTCCCATGGGAAGATCAATGTTTTGTTAGTTGCTAGATATTTAGTTCCGGATGTTGTTAATAGATGGCGTTAGTAAAATTCATTTGCAAGTTCTGAAAATACTACTTGTAATTTACTTATGTCATAGGCAAATGTTATATCTGATGTTCCAGTATATCATATACCTACTGTTTAGCCGAGATTCTTACGGGAGGTGGACCTACGGGTCCCGAAGCGAAGCGCGGGCGGTTCTCTAGTGTTATCATATAAGTACAATAAAGCATTTCATGAAGATCTGGAGTCGATTTGATGAAGCCGAAAGACAGTCGAGGGAACTCCTCAACGATTTACTGCAGTTATCTAGTCTTTGGGCTTGATTAATTTGTAGTGACGAGAACTTTACGCTTACATGTTGAATTGAGCGCCATCTGGCGAGTAGTTTTTGAGTTATCTCTACTTATCAAGATTGAAGTCGGTTATTTTTTTGTAAAAAGCAATTATGATATAGATGGATCTACTACACTAATGACAGATAAGCCTATTAACTTCCCGCTAGAAATATCGCTTTGCAAAAAACGTCATGTAAGTAGCTATATCTTATGTAGATACTGTGTAATTAGGGACAGGCATACCATTACATGATGATTCAGTCCGACTAATGAACATCTATATCACTAAAAGTAAACAAATCCTACTAATATAATATTATAAATGTGAAAGTTTGTGTATTTGTTTGTTTGTTTGTTACTCCTTCACGCAAAAACTACTGAACCGATTTTCATGAAATTTGGCACACACATAGAGGGCAACTTAGATTAACATATAGGATATTTTTTATCCCAGAAATCCCGCGGGATCGGAATTTACGCGGGAAAACCTTCTTCGCGTATGGGGTATAAATAGCTTCTAAACAAACATTAATATAAAACTAACAAGTCTGTCTTCCCGGAAATCCCGCGGGATCTGGAGTTACGCGGAATAAACTCCTGCGCGTAGTTGCGGGCTTAAATTTTTATGCGACCTTTACTAGGAGATTGAGGAAGTTTTGAAGCAACATATAGGGTACTGTTTATCCCTGAATTCCCGCGGGATTAGGATTCACGCGGTAAAAACTCATACCCGGGAATGAGGTCGTGGGTTCAGATGTTTATGGGACTTTCAGTGGGAGGTAGAGGAGGTTATGGAGCATTATATAAGCTACTTTTTGTTCCGGACCTCCCGCGGGATCGAGATTTACGCGCGGGAAAAGCTTCCATGAGCGAATGAAGTCGCGGGCTCATTAATATCTATATATCGGGATATCCTACTAATCCTACTAATATCCTACTTCCTACTAATATTCTAAATGTGAAAGTTTGTGTATTTGTTTGTTTGTTTATTTGTTTGTTTGTTTGTTACTCCTTCACGCAAAAACTACTGAACCGATTTTCATGAAATTTGGCACACACATAGAGGGCAACTTAGATTAACATATAGGACCTACTATATAATATTATAAATGTGAAAGTTTGTGTATTTGTTTGTTTGTTTATTTGTTTGTTTGTTTGTTTGTTACTCCTTCACGCAAAAACTACTGAACCGATTTTCATGAAATTTGGCACACACATACAGAGCAACTTAGATTAACATATAGGATATTTTTTATCCCAGAAATCCCGCGGGATCGGAATTTACGCGGGAAAACCTTCTTCGCGTATGGGGTATAAATAGCTTCTAAACAAACATTAATATAAAACTAACAAGTCTGTCTTCCCGGAAATCCCGCGGGATCTGGAGTTACGCGGAAAAAACTCCTATGCGCGTAGTTGCGGGCTTAAATTTTTATGCGACCTTTACTAGGAGATTGAGGAAGTTTTGAAGCAACATATAGGGTACTGTTTATCCCTGAATTCCCGCGGGATTAGGATTCACGCGGTAAAAACTCATACCCGGGAAGGAGGTCGTGGGTTCAGATGTTTATGGGACTTTCAGTGGGAGGTAGAGGAGGTTATGGAGCATTATATAAGCTACTTTTTGTTCCGGACTTCCCGCGGGATCGAGATTTACGCGGGAAAAGCTTCCATGAGCGAATGAAGTCGCGGGCTCATTAATATCTATATATCGGGATATCTATACATATATCGGGAATCGAACCGGCTTTTTTTCTCATGATCAACTTTATGTTGCTTTTTCGAGGGTCAGCATCGCTTTAGCTGGTCTTTATGTTTTGGCACCCGAATGAAAAACTACCAATGTAGTTTAAAAATATAATAGTTTGGAATGAAAAAACCCCGACGTTTATATCGTAGTCTTTTTATCGATTTTCTCAAGATCTACATAACGGATTTTTGTACGGTATGACTAAACCGTAGTAAAAAATCAACTGTTCTTAAGATGTGTGGAGTGTGTCTTAATATGTGTGTCGGTGTGTCGGGATTAACGCAGGAATAACTTTGTGACACACTGAGTTCCACGCGGGCAGAGCCGCGGGCAACAGCTAGTAAAATAAATAAAAACGTGATTCATCATCAAAATTAGCGGAAATTTCATTGTCGAAGGAGTGTTGTTATTCTATTACTTGGTTCTCAATTTCTCAAGTACTTTGTCGGAACGCACCATTTGGGTTAAATGGACGTTACTGAGTAAAACGAGCTCCTACATTAGTAACCATCCGGTAGTGCGAGGATAATGTTTTAAACATCCGTCTCCAAAATCATTATTCAGTCAATTATATTTGTAAAACTACACGAATTACGACAAAGAGTACGAGTATGTACAATTCATACTATCAATTTTACGAGTATATGCGATAATACCTGTTTCTGTCTAACTGATATTAGGTATATTACGTTTAATCCCCAAACCCAATTCAGATGAAATTGGATATGGAGATGTTTAAGACCCTGGTATGATTTCTCTTATTCCGGCAATACATTTCCGTAAAATAATTTTCTCGTTTTACCATTTCCAAGTGTGCGGGCGAAGCCGCGTGAAAAAGTTAATAAGTAGGGAGGTACACACTAAATAAATTTTATACTCTTTCATATAAGTCGACAAAGTTTCGACATTTAACACGATGATGTGATGTGTCATGTGATATGACTATTATGTCATAAGGTTCATAACCCCTGTAGGTAGGTATATTCGAACGAATATGACCGACCTTCCTATTTCTTATCTCTTTTGGCATCATGGTCATTGATATCGCTGTAGAAGTTCAAGTTTGATAAAGTTCACTGGTCATTGATTTCGCTACTGACGACCCAGAAGCCTATAGTCCATTCGCGTTCGATATGGCATTCGTTTGATTGGCAACCCACACAAATGCCAGTTTATCGCCCGTGTAATTAAGGTTCTTGAAGATTGAAGGCGAGAATTTAGAACGCCTTAAGTAAATTTTGCTTGTTAACAAAATTGAACTGTGAACATTTATGACGCACGTTCACAGTTCAAGTTGTTTTAGCGCGAAGAGGCCATTCCATAATCTCGGCAACTCAAGTAGGTGACTTATTAACCAGGATCTCAGGATCGATTCCCGGCCGGCAGATATCTATGTGACACATAAATGTTTGTTCTCGGGCCGTGGGTGTTAGTGATTTATGTTATTTGTATTTCTGTTGTTCATGCCGCCGCTACAAAGGGAATCCACAGCTGAGACATAAGGATACAAAGCTTTTCATAGGAAGAACTCTCATGCACACAAGAGTCATAATAAAATGTATTTAAATATTATTGTGTTCTTACTAAAACTACATAACTAAACGATTCCGATAGTTCTGATTTTAGTGTAAAAATTGTCTCTGACGATAATACTTTTTACAAAATAAGTTTTCGTTAATTCGTTATACAAAATTGATAAAAGCAATTCGTAAGAATATATTTATCGATTTATATTATTTCCCGTCACCGAAACATAATACATCTAAGAGATATGTATTATGTCTTTCTTTATATAACAAGTTTAATAAGCTATTACTTCCAGGCTTATAAAGCCGGTGCATGTTACAACAATAGAACGATGTAATAACATCTCCGGATAATATCAGCCGATGACCCGATTGATAAATTGGAATATATAATTATTATTCAACGATTAAATATCTAACAACAGTTACCAGATTTTCCAATTTGTCCGGACATTCACGGACTTTTGCTTTGCTCTATCGAGCTTTTGGTTTTGGATTAGAAACTGGATAAAACTTAAAAATGGATTAAGCAGGTATTCGATATTTATATTTCTTCCTACTGTCTTGACCGATTACAACTTACAATCAGTTATTTTATTTTGTCTACTCGTTTGTAAGCTATTAACACAGAAAATCTTTTGTTTATTGTTGTTTTTGTTATGTTCATTTAATAAACTAAGTAGATATTAAAATATTATCCATTATAAATTCGTAACATTCAGAATAGAGGTATATCTGACGAATACTTTTTGAGTTATCTAATAATGTGTAGTTAATTGACTTAGCCTACTTTGATTTTGTACTTATTTTACTACTGGTTTAATGTTTTTTGTTAAAAGTTATGGTTTTTAATGTGGGTATCTAGTAA
This sequence comes from Hesperia comma, assembly GCA_905404135.1. Classification (NCBI taxonomy): domain Eukaryota; kingdom Metazoa; phylum Arthropoda; class Insecta; order Lepidoptera; family Hesperiidae; genus Hesperia; species Hesperia comma. The sequence continues at coordinate 12,794,752 of FR990022.1, read as the reverse complement.
CTAGTTAGGACTTTCAAAATGAGATGGTAACCCTGTCTTATCAGGTTATTACTGTTTACCTATAATAGAGTGATGTAATCTGGAGTTTTTCTTTATAATTTGTATAACTTCCATTCCATCCTCAATTCTAGGAAGTAAAAGTGATAATAAAACTCTTAGTTAATAAATACGCTCACAAGCAATTATAATATTAATTTGAAAGTTAGTAATTACTACCTTCGTGAGGCTTTCGCAATCACGTTAACAGAATTAAATAGCAACGAATTAATTGTCTTTAAATCCTCAATGGTATACAAGAGGGCATAAGGCACAGGTCTCTTCTCATAACTCAAGAGTCCCAGTGTGTATTCCAGCACGTTGTAGGGATTGGTAGAGAGAAGAAGTGGCCTCCAAACGAGGAAGCGTCGGAAGTTTTTATGCCTCCTGAAGGCTTCCGACTCTTCGACATGGCGTAACGACTTCATGAGTTTGACGTGACTTCCGAAGCACAGTAATGCTCAAGATTTTTTTACCATTAGCGATCAACAGCTACATATTCACATACCTACTGACCGCACCCGTCGTTCGACTGCACATCGACTTTGTAATCAATAAATCAAAATGCATTTTCTTGCCTGTCTGGTAAATAACCCTTTTTTCAGTGCATGAAAATTTCGCCGGTTTGTTTTTATCATTTTTATGATATGATGCCTTTAATTGCCTTTCACGGAGAACCTATTTCTTAAGAGTTTTCTGTTTAAATTATTAAGTCATAATTTTTTTATCTTTCCATGAAGCATTTTTGCTACTACTAGGTACTATCTTAGACACCCGTAGACACCCGTTTTTGTGTATCGATTTCCATTTATATTTGGGTATCTGCAAGTTATATAAAAAGTAACCTACTAGCAGCACCCTCTGGTGTGAAAGTTAAAAACTAAATATATGTAGAGCTTTCTACTTCATTCGCCGCTCTAGCTCGGTGGTTTGCGGCACACCCAGAATTATAAGCTTCATACATTTTTCCAGAGATGGCGTTGTAATTTTTTAAGTTACATTAACTCGTTTTATAGCTTAGGGGTTAATGTTAACCCAGGGCTCCGATCCTGCCGGCGGCGGAACGAGCAAGGGACGATGATGTAGGCTCCCATCCGCTCAGACGTAGGCGAGTCGAGGGCTGGCGTCTGGCTTATGATCGGCGCCCGCACCTTGATAAGGATCTCTGGAAGATAGGCCCAGGGAGCTTGTCATCCGTTGAATATAGGTCTTTGAGGTTTAAGGCGCATCTTTGTGTTCCTGGTGCGTCTCTAAAGGTATGAGGGACACTTTATAGTCCCAGAGTGTCAGAGCCCTTTTTTGACGGGCATTGCAGGTTGGGTAACGGTTGTGTGCGATAACTACGAAAGCGTTCCCGCGACCCAGCCATGAGGCAGAGAGGTAGAACACCGTGGGGTTTTAGTCGGTAGGACATCAAGTCCGACATAACCATTGCATTCCTCGTGATGCAGTGGTATCCATTAGGAATGCCCCACAAAAAAAGAGGTCTCCGATCTTGCTAATTTATAAATGCTTCAGTTTTGAAGTTAGACACATTTTGTATACGCAATATGGCTAAAAATACCCCCGGTAAATGAATTCCCAAATATTTTTAAAGTGCAGACATCGAACATTTATCGACGTGTCCGTGCAGTACCTAAGTATATTTTTTTTTAATATTCACAGACTCGGGCTAATTGTAATCGTGAATACAGATTACAATTCCATAAATAATTATGGTGAATTTGCCGAAAATGTAAACAAGAATTCATGCGAACGACGCTTACCTTCATCTTGAAGCCCAGAAATGCTAACTACGAGTACAGTTTCTCGAAAGGCGCTCGCTAGCGGTGGCATTTCTAGGACTCCAGATGTACCTAGTTGTAATCATTAATCAGTAATCATGATTACATTTTACCCATTTCTGAGTATTTATAACGCATGTGTCATCTTTCCGGCTGTACCTTAAGTTTAACAGGGTATTGTTACAGCGTGAGAACCGAAGGATGGGAACAATGTTGCTATTTCGGTTTAAGTCGTTTGGAGGGTGATTTATTTTCATTTCAAAGTAACACTTAATGAAATATGTAGTGGCAATAAGTTCATTATAGGTAGGGGAGTAGGGACTCTTGAAATTGGAAGTTTATGTTTATACAGTGTCTTTCTACGATACAAAATATACCTACCTGCTTACAATTTTCTATTTTGTTGAAGGGAATATTCTATTAGTGATAATAGATATTATTTCTATAATGTTGTATTGTTTACTATTAGCCAAACAGAAGCTCTCCCGAATTCGGTTTGTATTAAGAGGCTTCTTGAGGAACGCAAAACCCAAAGGTAAGTGAAGTCAAGTCCGGCAATCCGCACTCTGGGCCCAGCAGTGGGACAGTTATGGGTTGCGATGATGAAAGAGCATTTTGTGTTTAACAATTTTGTAATTTCAATAAACTGCTATTATTTTAGACATGGTATAAAAATCTGTTTCACCATCAAACTCGTAGAAAAGTTATAAGTATATGTATATACAGGGAGTTCCAAAAGAATATTCTGTAGAAAAATTATATGCAAGCCTTAAATTTCAAACAGTAGTCCAGAGGATACGGAGATAGGATAGGGGGCGGCTCTCTCGATGTTATTAAATCAATCTTTCATTCCTCGCCGCGCAGGCCGCTACATCAAACAAATTCAATTAAGAAATACGACCAACAGTAAAATACAAACAAGACGATGTAATAAGGAAGGCTCAAGACGAAGATGGGAGGTCATCTCAGAAGGTTAAAATTTTTGGTGGCAATCTTTGTCCTTAAGGGTAGCAATGCAACTGTGACCGAAATAGACGACGACTCTATCTAACAACGACTCTATTAACGATCTGACCGACTTACATTTCTTATAGGTAATAGGCACCTTATAAGTACCTAGTCATTGTTGTATTGGGAGCAACAGAAGGGTGGTGCTGCATGCTCGTCTGCCGCCTATTTTAAGTCTAGGTATAGAAAAGTCATGTGAGAAATCATAACGCAATATGGAAAGTAAGAAATTTTACATTTTACATCTTCTAATATTTTCCTGCTTTTTTCCTACTGTCCTGATTAAAGAAGGTCATTGAGCCTGATAATAGAAGTTCTGTTGGAGATGAGCTGTGAAACATAATTATGAAGAGGCTTCATTAGGTATGTTACCTATGTACTTAGTATTTACTCATCCTTTTTTTTAAGTCTTTTGATAGACTTGAGGTTTTTCTACTTTCGATCTGGTTATTGACTAATTATTTAAAGTTATTGGCTCCCTGGTAATTGGTTGGCCGACTCGCACTTCACCAGTTTTTCTCCACTTAAGCAATTCATTAATTAAGCATTCATTACTTTTTTTCATAAACTACAAAATATTGGAAATATGCCAAATTCAGTAGCCGTCCTAATTAATCAATGGGCTGACAGAGTAAATCATTAATGCTTATGCTTGTTACCAGCTCATTATTTTTAATTTTTGATTAAAATTTAATAAATTTAAGTACGTAATTAAACGTAATAACCCACCTATTTCTTGTTTATAAGCAAAAAGCTCTACATTAGCGATACAGTCCTTCCGGCCTATGTTAGGTACATACATTTTGTTGAACGAATAGCAAAGACACCGAAATCTTGAAAAAAAACTTGAATATTACATGAGTCTAAACTAGGAAACATTTTCACTAACCACTATCCTTTAGCTACTAACGTCTGAAAAATACAAAAATCCGGGTTAAAAAATTCGTAGCAAAAATTACCTATAGGTCTTTGATGTTTTAAATATCTAGACGGAACATCGAATCCGCGCACACGTGTCAAAAAATTTGATTTAATGATACGCACATATTACGCACACATAGACAATAAACGAAGGTTTAAAACATTGCCTGCACACATGCTTGATAATGTTGCCTTGTTTTTTTGTTTTCATTGTAGGGCCACGCTCAATCTAGACATTTAAAACATCAAAGCTATAGGTATGTATTCCCATAGACCGTCCAATTATTTTTTGCTTTCGCTAACTAATCATCAGTATCACAGTACACATAATGAAAATCATACAAAACAGCCACATAGTTGAAATACCTAAGTAATTAAAAACCCTTTTGTCCTACAGGAATCGTTCTGGACGTTGTGTTTACGTTCGCGTTCAGTCTGTCATCCCTCGCGGAGCCGGGCGCGTGTCGGGGAGCGGGCGAGCGATTCGAACTTCGAACTTGTTCCGATCGAAATTCAAATTCGTGAAGTTTTTAAAGTTTATGATTTTTAATTTTGCTGTGTAGTGTGAGTGGCCAGTTATGAATATGTCAAGTGTATTGTGACAGGACACATAGGTAAGTGATGTTCATTTTTTCGACATACCCACTTATTTTTTATGTGTATTATAATGTTACCTATGAAATTAGTATTTCAAAACATCTTGATAGAAAGATTTATCATAAAGTATTTAATAGTTAAATAGTTTTAATTTAAATAGTATAATAGTTCTTGATAGAAAGATTTATCATAAAGTATTTAGTAATTAAATAAAGAAACAAAGTAAATAATTTTAATAAACAAAGCTTCCCGCCGTTCCAAAAATCCAGAATGACCGATCTGGAAACGTTGTTGTAAGTATTTCTTTTTATAATGGAATTAAGATAGCAAACGAGCATGCAGCATCACCCTTCCGCTGCCACCCATAAAAACTGTGACCGACCCAGAACTAGACTCAAAGGGACAAGGATGGTTAGTCCAGTTAGTAGATGGTGTTAGAATATTACTTAGTTGGTTAGTTTGTTAATAAGTGTGAGGACAGGGACTGTTAGTGATAATTCCTAGTGATAAATCCTGTTAGTTAATGTTAGTAAAAGCCCAGTTAGTTATTGTTAGTATGAGTCTCCGGTCACAGATGCGTTGCTAACCCTGAGGACTGAGATGGTCGCCTCTAAAAAAGTGTAACCGGCTCCACGCCTTCCTATCCGGAACACAATTAATTTTTCTTAAAACAATTCTTACACCCTATTATTATGCTAAGTACTTAAACATTCGAAAAAACGTAGATAACATTTAATAAAAACTTTGTAAGGTGAAAAATACGTGCAAAATTTTTACAGGAACAGAAAATTTATAGAAAAGCCGAAACTAAATTTGTATACTAGGAAGAACGAACGATATTTTCATTATTCATTCTCTAAGTTAAGTAATGGGGTTTTTATATTTGTAAGATTTTATTAATTATTATTAGAGTTAATATTCTAAACATAATAACATATTGCATAGACAGGAAATAAATAAAAATGTGTGAAAATAAATGTGCACAACTTTTTCTAAATTACCCTTATAAATACATACATGTATACATTAAATTTAGTATATTAGAAGAAGTATTCTTATTCTTTCAGAACTATTCAGAAGATAGTGCAACAATGTGCAACCAAAATTAATACTTAGTATCTATTCTTTAAGGTCTAAGCATCCAAAACTAAAATACCTAAATAAATCGAGGGCATCTCGTTACAAACGAATTCCAAAAATTAATTTGCTCATAAATACCTACTAAATATTTCAATGCAATGTTCGAGAAAGTTCATAAACTGCATCATTGCATAGATAGCTACGCAAAGAGAGACCGCTTAATTAAATAGCCGTATCAGAATTACTTAACTTGACTTAAGACGTTGAATTGTGTTGTAAAACTAAAATACAAGATCTCTGTGGATTCTATCTTTAATTAATTATGTACTGAAGGGATTACAAAGATTTGGGAATCGTGTATAATTTTAAAATACTTCAGACTAAATTTGAATTTCAACAAGCGTTTATCAATGCATTATTATTCAAAATTTGGGAATATAAACTACGTCTTAAAACTTTCTACTGTTCGAACACGGTTCTTGCTATATTACTATGCACATAGATGAGCAAAATTTAATCATGTTTACATATTACGATTATATCTGTAAGTATCGAAATGCCTCCAGTAAGAACGCTTCTACGTATATTTTCTCTACTATTTCTACAAAGGTTTTGTTTTTTCAGTACCAAATATTGTGGTTTCTAGCTTCTAGTAGTTCTTTAAATTTTGCTTATGTCCATAATTTGTCGAAATTTGTCATTATTTACTCGCCTGGCAAATGCTCTTCGATATTTCTCGAAGTCATAAAAAGCCGAAGTTTGGCATGCAGAAAACTAAAACCATTTTACTGAAAATTCGATAAATAAATTGTTTTGTAGTTTTAAAAATAGTAAAATAAGGAGTGCGGGGCAGGTTGTTGGCTGGGTATTTTAATACCCTCAGATGTAATTATAATCTGTAATCATGACTATATATTAACTATCTCTGAGTATATCTACTCTGTATCACCTCATCTCACCCCAGCGCAGTGGCTCGTTGTACCCCACTTGCGGCCGTCATACACACGCGCCCCTCTATAAATCTAAAACAAACCACGGTTACTCTACATTTTAGGCACATTCGTTTGAGCTCAGCCATTTCACTGTTTAAATAGCAACTTTGATTTGATTTGTTTTTGAGTAAATTTATTAACGTTTGAAGTGAATATGATTCTGTTTATTTCGCAAAAACGAAATAGGTATCTACGTGAATAAGTTTTTGGTTTTTGCCAGGAAGTTATTTGGATGTGTATTATGTTTGTATTGATTATTTACACTAAGCATCCGAAGGCGAAGTATAGGCAAAATATCAAATTTTAAGCTATTTATTTAAACACCTTAGTAGTCGGAAATTGTTAGGCACTTCTCACATTACGCTATTTACGAGCTACGCAACTGGAACGCAATCCAAAATTCGCTGTATCTGACACTGTTCACTGACAGGATACGCATCGTAGACGCGTCGCTTTCATACATTGAGAAGATCCTAGTCGCTTGCAAATAGCGTTGTGTGAGAAGAGCCTTAGGCGTAATTCCTTAAACTGACATAACTTTTTTATTTATGAACCGATTGTAATAAGACAAACTTAACGCTCAGTACTCCGTACTTTTAGTTTAGTTTACGTATTCTTTTTGTTTAGTTTACGTCGTCTATGGATGTACTAGTGTGGTATGTCATAAATGTACAAATAACACTTGCTGCCATTAATGTTTCAGCCAAGGGGTCGAAACACAGTCGGGGTTGTCGCACAATCCTAAAACTTCTTATCGAACCCTCAGGGAGTCTTACTGTGATCCCTACGCCGTGTGTGTAATTCGTAAATATTTAAAGAATAACATTTTATGACCGGTAGGTAAGTACCTATCCTATAAGCTTCTCAAAATTTCGTAGCTCAAAGTATTATTTTTCAAAATAAACTATTAGCCGAGCTATTAATAGGTAGGTACACTTATGAAATGTGTTTAAAAAAAATACCTACCATGTTTAAAAAAAATACCTTAATTAACCTACCTTGTTGCATTGTCATTGAATCGGTCCTCGAAAAATCTTTTAGTTTCTCTAGTTATTTATAATTTCCAGTGACCATTTAGGATTTATTTATATGATTTTATTTTACATAATTATAAATGATCTTTAGTTCTTTAGCGACCATATTCACTTAATTATTACGTAGTCGGGTTAAAAATTTTAACTTCCAGTATAAAAGTGGCGTCACGGCACTTTATCGGTTTGGGCGTTTGAAACCCAACAAAAACTTGTTGTAATTATGAATTCGGAGCAGATTAAAATGGTCACGCAATATTAATTATGTTTGATGAACTGATTACAAGTTTACAAGCGACAGATGTTAGAAGCGATGATTCGTACTTATGACGAGTCCTCAACTTAACAAAGACTAAAAACTTAACATAAAGGGTTTAAGTTTCCAAAGAATTTTATTGTGATAGGGATAATACAATGAAATCTAAACGTATAGATTATTGAATAATAAACTAATCATGGATTTCATGAACTACACAAGAAGACAGGATCACAGTCAAATCACGAAGAGTTTAAATTCATCACTTTTCCCTTGTTGGAGATCGAACCCGGGACTAAAGGGTCATTGCTTCCTACGGGACCAAAACTTTTGTCTTTTATGAATAGATTTGATGAATATTATAAATGTGTGTCTACATTAATTTTTGCACACATTAATGTCTAGGAATGTTTAATAAGGTACAGTCAGCATCAAATAGTTAGAGACAATCAGGGTATTCAAATAAATAGACGCAACCAAAAAGTCGATAATATCGGTACAAGCAAAGTTTCCTTATTGTTGACAACAATATAGTCGCTCAAATGGCCGAGACCTTTAAAATGTCATATACATCGGGTCAGTCATAGCACCATAAACATAGTTACAGTCATCTCGTCAATGGTATCCAAGCATTCAAAGCGTTCAAAAATATGGAACATTAGAAAAATAAACTACAATAAACTAAACCTAATGTTATTGGCATGTCGTTCTATTATCTATCATTGTATGTCAATATCTATAATTCAAATCAATGTCAAGTTTAATACTAAGGCAAGTTTGAAATAATATCTATTAATGCATAACTGTATCCGATGTGATCATAGAGATATTACAATAGAGGGCAGAAGCCAGGCTTCAGAGCGTCCTTTGGATAAAAAGAGACGAAATCTTTAGTAATCACCTTTCTCTTTCTGGCGAGGCTACAGAGCGTACCTGGGATAAAAAGAGATGAAATATTTAGTAATCACCTTTCTCTTTCTGGATCATCGGGATTGGAGAGAGATAGATAATTACCGTTATCGTTGTTTCTCTTTCTAACCGGGGGCGATTGCAATGTATGGGTAGCCGTATGGCTCACCCACTCTATTGTAATATCTCTATGGATGTGATGGCTTTTGTATTAAATATATCAAAGCAAGCATTGAAGCACCACTTCATTTGACATACATGACTTGCACTTGACATTGAATTAATCAATTTACTTATCGGAAGAAATGATGCACAATGAACTTTATCGCATGTCATTTAAAGTCCATTTTTATTATGTGTTGCTATAATTTTGGCTACTTGGGTGCTACATATTTTTGAATACTTTGGTTGCTTCATACTTTTGAACACTTTGGCTGTTAGGCAACCAGTGGCGTTGTGGTTGTCACGGTATTAATGCCGACTTGGGTGTTATCAAGTATTCGGTGTTGTGCGTGCTCCGGTATATTTGTACACGGTAGATGGTCTGAACAATTTGATCGCTTTGGTTGAGCCGTTCTTAATGGTCATAATGAATGTTTCCAAGTATTTGGTAATCATGACTGCTACGTACTATATGACGCTGACTGTACAAAAGGAATAGGTGTCGGTGCATGTGTGTGACTTTGTTTATCTTTTGAATGTGTCACTATTGTCCACGTGTGTCAATATAGCGTAGTATTGACGATACGTGACATTCATACATTATTAAGTGGGTACGTATGAGTGTATAAGGTTTTACTAAAGTTTCACATGCCGAGGTAATCTTAAATTGTGAAATATAAAAACTCTTTAATTAGTACAATAAATAAGACATTGTCTTTATTTACCAGCTCTCCATGTTTTGGGAAGCCGTTTAACGTCAGTATTTAAAATACTGAAATAAAGGCTAAGTTATCTGACGAAAGGAAATACGTTAGATTTGAAACTTTTACCAGGAAATTATTTACTCGGAGCATTTAAAGTTTCCTCCCGCTTACGTTCCACTAACTCAGTTTAGAACTAGACAAAGCTTGGATTGCACGAAGCTTCCATAGAACCGCCTGAGCTAAGTGCTCAATGCCTTGCAGATACTTCGACTTTACAACTTTCAAATCATTGGAAATTCCACCACGCGATTTGAACCAACTCCGAAAGCAAAGTGAGGATAAGCAGTAAATTTCAAAAATGTTTCAAAGAACGAAACCTAACAGAGAATTAGTTCTTTAATATCTATTCATTGTTCTCGAGAATAATAACTGCTGTAAGCTTTTCAAGTTTTTCCACTCGTGGAAAATCTTTCACAGGTAATATTTTTTCAATTTTAATTGCAATTTCTAAGGCAAAACTTTCTATGCAATTTCTAATAGGCAGGACTATAGGTACTACTGAGTTCTGTTGGCATCAAAAATGTAGAGACATTGTGAAATAATCGAGGACTGTAGCTACAAACAGCTGGAGATTGCTATTCATTTTGAGTCCGAGCGGACTTCCCATAATAAAAGATTATATCGGCCTTTAAAAGTCCACTGCTGGTCTTAACTTAGCTCCTTAAATGGCGCCACTCCGACCGGTGCTAGACCCTCTGTGTCCAGGGTTTTCCTAATGTCTTCTTTAGTCGTCAGTGTAGGTACCTGATCGGTGGCAATGTATGCTCCATTAACGGCCGAAATTAATAATCAATCCTAATCCAAATTTCGCTATCTTAGATGTGTGCATTACCCTAGCAAGAAAGTAGCAGCTAGAGTGATATGAGTAGGACATACATAATATATAATTAGTGATAATTTGCTGTAAATGTGCGCCGAATAAAAAAATTGTGCATGTTGTCGTTTTGGAAATAAACAGAAATAACGATTTCTGCTGGGGTAACATTGTTCTAGCAGGAAAATTTTAAACGAATTATCGGAGAGTCAAAAATTGTGCAAGAGCAGAGAGCTTATATTTGTGCAAATTTGTGCGCTAAAAATATAATTTGTGCGTTTTCAGGTTTTCGAGATATGGCGTACTGCTACTTTCTTGCTAGGGTAACGTACACATCCAAGATAGCGAAATTCGGATTAGGATTGATTTTAATTTCGGCCGTTAGCAAGACTTACCTACTCGCCATTCGAAGACTTCCTTTCCCATCAGTTGTCTGGTCTTTGAACGATGTAGCCGGTCCTTTTGCCACTTCAAACTGAAATATTTATGGCAAGAAAGTATTGTACATTTCACATTATTTCAATTTGATCTGGAATTCGTTATTATTGTATGGCACACAAATGTCAGCGTTGCGACAATGCGATTAAGCTAAAAAGCTAAGCTAAGCTACAACCCACTAATACAACACTTACAACAATACAACCCACTAACCAACACTTAGCAATGCGATTAAGGTACATATATTTAAGATTGACGGCGTTATCTAAAAAAGTCTTCAGTAATTTTTTTTACAAGCTAAATTGAACTGTGATACCAGGTAATAAGCTTGGTTTTGGCGGGGAGTGGTAATTTCATATGCTCGGTAACTCAACTATAGAAAAATATTGATTTCGGAACATTTACATGATACATACTAAAATGTTAAATCCCTGTTCTTCCCTTTCAATTCCCTGAGCTACATCGTTGCTCATGTCGCGCCGCTGCCCAGGGCGACGCATTCACACGAAATTCTAGATTGTATAAAATTGAGACGAGCAATTTTCAGTCTTACAAAAGGAGCTTTCAACGCTATAGAAGAACTTCCTTCACCGGGATCGTTTTAAAGAAAATTGACCTTTTACCCGCGTTATCATGTGAAAGTTAGCTTACCTATCCCCGGTTTTGGCAGCACTCGACCGTCCGAGAATCTAAAACGTTTTGCGGGGACAAAGAAAACTATGCAAGCGCTGTTTTCGGCGACAGGCCCAATGGAAATCTTTTGAAAACTTCATAGGTTTTTCGGGAAATAGCTATAGTTTCGAAGGCCTGGCAGGTGGGGAAAATTCCACTGAAACAGTGCAAGTTTGTTTCTATAACCTTACGATTTTGCAATGTCTTAAATTAAGTAAATTGATAATTTAATTGTAAGTGTTCGCTCTATTATATCATTAAATCCAAAAGTATCTTCAAAGTGTTACCGCCCAAGACAAAAAGAACGACATTTTCATTAAAGTCAATGTTATTTTAATTTGGTTCATTTATAAATATATGACAAAATTAATATTTTAATATAATAATATTTTCTTTCCTCTTTCTTCCTAATTCGTTTGAATACTATTTATTATACAAACAACATCTGTTTCAAAAAGTTATCTACATCTACGCTAAGGTTGCCACATTTTCTAAACTTTCAAGCCTAAGTTCTGGCTTCTCGCTTAAAAAAATTTTTCGTAGGTTCGTTAGCACAGTAGAGTACCGTACCGTCGGGACAGCCGGGTAGTTGCACCGCGTTGAGCACGTTCAAATCATGTTCCAAGCCCATCGACATGTCAATTGATGAAAATGTAATTTACTGTGACAGAATTCGAAATTCAAATAGTTGTGATTATTGATAACTTTTTTGGGTAGATATTTATAGGTCGTGGACACGTTTCTAGTTTCAAGAATAAATCATTTCTGCATAATATAGTTTATTTTCTGTCTTCTTAAATATAAAACAGGTCCCCGCCGCGTCTATACACTAAAAAAATCGAATGGTTTTTTATGCTGTTTTCACTCATTTCAATAGACAGAGAGGTACATGAGGACCTTCAGCTATCTTTGTTTAAAATTTGTAGTTGTACCACTATTTGCAAATTATTTTATTATTAATATTATATCTCTGAACTTAAAGTTGCATGGGTTTTAAAAAATTGTATTTGGATCGGGCTGAAACTACGGCGGGTGGTCACTTGCTGCTGCTTTGATGGGACCCTGTAAAGTGGTACATGCATGGCGCAATATTGAAATGAGTAGCTAGGGTATTATATAGAGTAGGGCAGCACCAATTTTGGCATCTACGTGGAATTGATCTCCTTGAGTGGGTTTTTTTACATATTAGGGAAGGGGAGCCGAGTGCTCCTGCCGTGACAGGACTTCCCACCTTTTCTCGGATCATTTCGTCGTATTCTTGACTTTTTATCTTCGGCAAAGTGTATAATTTGGACATGTTACATTGTAAGACATGTGAGATGTCTAATTTCTTATCGTAAGCTCATGACAACTGACACTCTTTGTGGTGGCTGCAAATCGGCCCAGTCTTACAATTTCTCCAACATGTAGAGTCAAGTTAACTTTGTATAATTAAGGCTAATAGAATCATGCCTTGTAGAATCTGGGTCTTGGCTGTTGATGAACAGTTCGAAGTTGCGGCTCATTATAAATGAAATATTTTAGTGTTATTATTTCACACGACTTTAACAACAAAATTACTCCTAATGTATTGGATGCCTTTAAATGAATACGCGTGTAATGTTGTATTCATTTAGACTAAGGATAAGCGATACGTTGCATGTTGAAACACATTCGGTATTAATGTTTTTGATTTCAGTAGGAAATGGGAGAATTTTAATAGTCTTCTGGGCTTTATGGATTAAGGTTATACGACTCTCTGGATTTGCCCAGATATGTCCGTATTTTCGGCTTTTAAACTTCTGTCCAAGTTTTTATTGGTTAATACGAATTATAAATAAATAAATAAAATCTATAAAATAAAATGAAACGGGTATTGATAAATTTTTATCGTTATATTTAAGTTATAATAATGAATACAACTAAGAAGTATCTAGAAAAATATTGTATAAAATATGAATAATCTTTAAAACCAAAAGTAATCGGTATTTTTATGACTATATGAAAAAAAAAATCACCATAAATTTTTTATGACCTAAATATCCGGCTTTAAAAAAAATGTGATAATTTTTTTAAATCCAAATTATTGCCAAGATTTTTTTAATAAGATATTAAAATTGTCAACCATGTAACGGTACCGTATCGGAATGCGTTATAGTCGATTCCAGAAACGTCCAGACCCCCACACCGTTCCGCATTACGTTGGACAAGGTGATGCATGAAATCGAGTAACAGTCCCCAGAACTCCTGGTCACAGTGTGATCGATTCGTTCTGCTGTTTGTGAACCATGGCATTGAAGTTAAATTAGGACATGTAACATTCTTCCAAGACCACTCGCCGTAGGGATTTGTTGAAGCGATGGCGTAGCTTGACGTTCGGAAAGTGTTTGTAAAAACCTACTTCGAAGAAATAAATAATTTGAATTTGAATTAAAAAGATTTGCTTTTAGAATACGATATGATTATATTGAAAAAGAAAGTAGAAGTGCGTGGTGGATTTTCGCACTGAAGGTTCTGTACTTACTCTTAGATAGTAAGTACCTACTTAGTTTATTCCGTGTGTAATGTTTTTTTTTATTTGATATGACTAAGAATACCAACTTTTAAATTTTTTATTTGTACTGTAACTTCGCACTATAATAGTGTATGGTCTAGTCCTCCACAGCTCTATAGCTGTGGAGGATTTAAAAGGTTTAAAATGTCTATACTTATATTACGATATATTATTACGAGTCTATACTCGAGCGATACATTTTAAATATTTTTTATTTAAGATATGATGGTTTAAAGAAAACTGCCCTACTGATTTTCTTGAAATAATCCACGCAGACATAAGGGGAAGTTAATAACTCGGAAACAAAAGCGTTGCAAGTGTTTGCGCAGGCTTAAGATCTAGATAAACGCTCCTTTTTCTTAAACGCAACTTTTTAATATTATATCACAGAGCCAAAGGCTAGGTATTTTTTACTGGCGAGGAAAATACAGAAGCATGTATGTATTCAAGTCCTTCGTTTCAAAAAATCTTCTTAAGTTTTGCCCAAGTTTCTAGCTTTAATAGATTGGTCTCGCTGATGAAAGAGTGGGTCATTTAGGGTAGACATTCTGTCAGAGAGTCAATCAGACAGTCGGTTATATTTAAATTAATTTAAATAATCTTCATTTTATTAGCTACCACGCATTTTTTTTATTAATTATTTTAACCATAAGAAATAACAACCATATTTTATTTTAGTGTATGATAATTATTTATTCTTACTAAACTTTTATTTTTGGAATTAAACTCTTTAGATAACTTTATAGAAATTTGAAATCTGTGAAACTAAATACTTACTTCTCCAAAAATAAAAGTCTGGATATTACCGGCTTGAGTTCAAATACAAAGACCCTTAGAATGATGTATAAAAAAATTTAGACGAGGATGACATGAACTTTATGTTGAAGTACGACATCAAGTTCTCTCAAAGTTAAAATAAGTTTTCGCAAGCGAACGGAGGGTAGTTCGGAATTCCTGTGAGTAGTTAAGATGTTAAGAAATAATGAAACTGCAAAATTAGAAACGTGAAATAGTTTAATGACATGGTGCAATGATTACCATTACCATACTGAACCGTCATTTCAACGTACTCTGATTTGATTTCGAGCGAAGCGGAAATTTGAATGATGATTTGAAAATTGTGTTGGACATCTGGAAATGTGTGTGTTCTTGTTTGGGGCATAAAATAGCGCCCATGATGATATATCTAAGAGAAATTCTAGTAGTAGTAGTCGTAGTCTAGTGGGCGTGGGGCTATGAGTGCGTAGCTTAAAATACCAAATACCTAGGTATACAAAATTATAAGTCTCGAGAATATTATAACCTAATGAGTGCTATTACTCTTTAAACTACAAAAGTACTTATTTGCTTTAATTTCGAATTTACAAAATATAAATTAAGTTTTATTTTTCAGTTGAATTTTCAATTGTATAAAAATTTTACAGCGTTTTTTTTTCGTTTGGCTCCATACTGCATGATTTTCGGCAAACAGGACACTATTCACTTATTTAAAATTCCCACATGCAGCAGTTGGAAAGCGGAGTTCGCGACAATTTGCGTATTTTACTCAAAATAAAGTAAAATTTGCATGCGGCCGCTCTGCAGTCAAAGAGCGTGCAATTTTTACTAATCTTATTGTCGGATCCCCCGTTATTTTTGAGTGTTTGGTCCATGTCAAAATTTTTGAATCTAAACAGTCCCCTATTATGTGCGCAGATGACAGAGTTCGTTAAGTTTATGAAGACATCCGTGTCGGTAAGGTGTTTTATTGCAAGTTCTTATTTTACTTGCAATATTTGTACATCAGTCTTGCAAACTTAATTACCTACTACTCCTTCCTTTTATTCTATCGACTTGAAATTCCCTTATACCTTCAGTTTCGAAGGAGCACCTCAGCGAATAATGAATATAATCATGTATTGAATCATTTGAATTAAACTCAAGTCGTTACAGTAATAAAATACCAAATAAGAATGATACTCTTACTGGCAATCACTGACTCTTTCTGTACTTACAAGAAGGATGAAGCGCTCATGGCCTGACGTTTTGCGTCGATCCTACGTGATCGATAAAGTTAAGCAACGTAAGGTGCAATCGGCAGTTGATTGGGTGACCGCTGGTGGAAAAAAATTAAGCACTTTGGTGTTTCAGGGGGAACTAAATTTAGTCGATTCTTGTTATTATCGGTAGATAGCAGTTAATCCATGTCGGAGGCCTTAAGGCGGCATGAAAACTTTCGATACTTGGGTTGCCACCACGGAACAGCAAAAAATAGGTTGCTACTAACCTCTCCACTAATCTGCACTTGAGCAGCGTGGTGGAGTATGCTCCAGGAGTCCCCAATGATGAGGAGGGACTCATGCTACGTAGTGGGCAATTAATGGATTAATCATTCCATCCATCCATCAGCCTTTTGATGTCCACTGTTGGACGTAGGCCTCCCCTAACTGGCGCCACCCTAACCGGTCCTGAGCCCGTTGAATCCAGCGGATGCCCGCCGTCTTCATCAGGTCGTCAGTCCACCTGGTCGGGGGGCGTCCTATGCTCCTTTTTCCGAGACGTGGTCTCCATTCGAGGACCTTTCTTCCCCAACGGTTGTCGGTCCTCCGAACTATATGGCCGGCCCATTGCCACTTCAGTCGGCTAATTCTCTGGGCTATGTCGGTTAACCGTGTTCGTCTACGGATCTCATCATTTCTGATTCGATCACGCAGAGAAATACCGAGCATAGCCCTCTCCATAGCCCGCTGAGCGACTCTGAGCTTGTGCATCAGACCAATAGTGAAGCACCACGTCTCGGAGCCGTATGTCATCACTGATGACTTATATATGATGGATTAATAATGTGATTAATAGTAAAAGTAGTTCCTCTGATACTAACCTTCACAACTTTGTTTAGTATTTTCAACCTAAAACATAATATAAGGACTATTCTACATAAATGCAATAATTCTCCCCTGAATAGGTTGTAATTGAATTTGAAGAAGAAAATTCCTTAGTATCCCGTTTTACGTAAGTATAGCCACTAATCGGTTTTGAACCTTGTGCAGTTCAACCGCTTTGGACTTAGTCCAAGTAGGTGATTGGGAATGAAGCTATATTTGCTACAAAAATGGTCGAGAGATTAAAACGATTTCTACTTTTTTGGTTTTGTAGCAGCGTAATTATCATCATTAAGTTATTAAGACTACCCATACCTAATATATGTGTACTCAGTTATTTCCATGCGGGGTTTAAAGGGTCCTCGGTTCGATTCCTAGCGAAGCGGAATGTATAACGATGAGTGTAAATTTCTGCTCTAGGTTATTGTGTGCATGTTCTTGTCCGACCCACGTCACAGGGAACCCTTGTATGAGGTTATGAATGCCTGGTATTATTTATTTATTTATGCACAAACTATATTAAGTGAACATCCTTGCAGGACGATCATTTTTATTTACTATACTCAGTATTTCTAGGTTTGGTAAAGTGCTGCTTCCTTTAATGTTTCGAGAACTGCAGTCGCTGAAGTCTTCTCCACTTTTGTTTCACTTTTTCCAGTTTAAATCTCGCTGAACGCAATATCTAACCACTTTGTCGAGATCTGTTGAGAGGACATTTTGCGTCGGTCTAGAATTCTAGAGCATATTGAATAGACCATTATAAAATGTTGCATTATCTGCTCTGGTCCTAGAAACAAAGAAGGACTTATTACTTATTTATTTATTTTATAACTCTTTATTGTACTCTAAGAAAAGGACATTGACAATAATGAAACTCATTTACAAGATACTATATCTAAGAGATAGATAGAAAGGCAGTCTTAGCACTACATAGCGAACTCTTCCAGACAACTTTAGGTATTGAGCATAAAAAATAGTCGGTAAAATGAGGTAAGTTGCACGAGAATTGTTAGAAAAGTTGAAAATTAACAAACCGCGTATATAGTATGTATACATTAAGAGTGGTGAATAGTAAGTAGAGAAATACAGGGAAAAATGAAGAAATAAAAATAAATTATCTAGAAAATAAGGGGAAACCTGATTTAGTCTGGAGATAATGGGCTTTACTTAGTTTTGCAGTGATTTGAAGAGATCTGAAGTTGGTCATCCAAACAAGCAGGTTCGATTCACATCCTGCGTATACCTAATTGCATCTAATTTGCAAAAAGTATTTGCTTATTTGAATTTAATTATCTCATGCTTTGGTGAAGGAAAAAAAGTGAGAAAACCTGCGCATCAGAGAGTTATTCACAATGCTCCCAAAGGTGTGTAAAGTCCACCGATCCAAACCTGGCAACCGTGGTGATTTATGAACTGTAGCTCTCATTATGACAGGAAAACCGAGCCTATCATACCGTTCGTTTTGCAATGAGATGAGACGAACAAACGAGACGATAGAGCATACACATCATCGTTTATCGTTATATCCGTAACTGTATGTATAGTAATAGACTACAGGCCCATGTCAAAAATGGATGGGTCATATGAACCACCAGGTGATGTATATAGGACGATATAAGAGCCTTTGATAAGAGCACAAAATAATAAGATTCAGCACTATGACGCCACTTGTAAGCTGTCCAACTCAACTCAACGTACAAAAATCATGCGACAAGGGGAAAAAATCGAGGGTTGAACTTTTGAATTCTCACCAGCACTCAGTTGGACAGCTTATAAGTGGCGTCATAGTGCTGAATCTTATTATTTTGTGCTCTTATATCGTCCTATATATGTACATCACCTGGTGGTTCATATGACCCATCCGTTTTTGACATGGGCCTGTAGTCTATAACATAAACTAACAAGTTATCGAACTTTATAGTAATAGGTATTTTTTATTATTTTTAAATACCTTATTATTTGTCATTTTCAAAATGTAAATTCGTTTATCCGAATTTCTAACCTACGTTGCATACAAGCGTTAGCTATTTTGTGAACATTCAATAAATTGTTTAAAAAGTAATCAAATTAAATAATCCCAGGTAACAGGATTTCACGGTCCTGCTATTTCAAAAGCAAATATTTCGTCATCATTCTCTAATCGTATTAAAAAAACTAATATAAAAGAGTAATAAAAAATTCAAATGCTGGTACGAGGATTCAATTTGCGCTGTCTTTGTTTGTTGAAATTGGGGTAGCGAGTCTCAAAACACCCCAATGCTACTCTAATTTACTGTGTACGGTCTGAGAGACTCCATGGGTCGTTTGGACCACTATGATTGACGGGTCGCGTGCCACCAACCCTCGCGGGTGGTAACAAAAAATCTATTATACAGCTAAAGTATACAGATTAGTTAGTTTTGCAAGTTGAGTATTTTTAAGGGTTGACGCGACACAATAGTCACACGCTTCATTTGGATTGAAAAAGTTTATCTAGGTTCTACATGCTATTACACAATAATTTCAAGATTCACCAACGTGAGTTGTCAGGGTTTTATCACAATTCATTTGGTTAATCTTAGGATTTACATCTAGGCAGAGTAAATGTTGGTTTTAGAAATAAAAAAATGAATACTTATTATTGAAAACTGCAAAATACCATGTAATGGGCAAGGACCCTTTCACGAATATCCTACTAATATAACTCATATGTGCAGGCATAAGTAGGTACCCGTAACATTTTTATAATAAGTAGGTAGGTATAAATTAGGGAAGCGATTTGACAAATTTCAACTATAAATGCCTCTAATATAGCTTTACGTTTCGTCAGTCCCCTGGATAAAAAACACTGCTCGCGAAAAAAGAACAAAAATCAATCGCCATTTACATTCTATGCCCGATTTTATCTTCCAATACGCTTTAAATAGTTCCGTCCCGATATAAAAGCTGTGCAAATGCGTTTATTGACACAATATGTCGCCGCGCGACTGCCCGAAATTCTGCCGTGTACACACGCCCTAGCTATTGTGCGCACTTTGAATAGCTCTATTGTTGAGATATGCAGACCAAATAGCTCGGATAGACGGAGGATATGAGTAGAGCCTAAGATATAGACCAGCTGAAAAGCTGCTGGTGAAAAAGTGATGATACAAGAAAAGAATAGTTTGCTCCTGAGTATTAAAAATGTGCGTGGAGAACGTTAATAATGACACATATATTTAATATTTAACGTTCATTAATTTAATGTATTAGTAACACATAATTATATAACGTTCGAACTTAGTGTTACCTATTCATGAAAGATATTTCAGAAAAGCTCTTATTAGTAAGAATGACGACCACAAGGCCCTTTTCGACGTGAATTGACTAGGCATTGGGCATCCGGAGGATTTAGGATATAATCATGTTAGACAAAGAACATTATACGACTTGACACACTCCAAAAAAAAATAGCATTGTGTACACGTCCCTACTATTGTGCGGATTTCAATAGCTCCATTATTGAGATATGAAGACCAGCGTATATGGAAAGACTGGGAAAATGTAGTGACATAGATAAAACGCTACGAGGATGTTACAAGAGCTAGCGCTAAATGATGTACTGTGGCAGAGCTGGGCAAAATGTAACTATAGAGGCGCGGAAATGCCGTTTCCGTGATTAGCGCGTACAGAACCACAAACAAATAGACTTATAGACAAACAGACAAAAATTTTAAGTAAGTTAAGTTTTTCTCATACATTATATTCTATTTAGAGCGATCAGTTACGGTGTGGGTATGTAACACACTACATTTCTTAAATTATATCTTAAATTATTAATATGCACTAAGCGCTATGGTTTGCAATTAGGTACATGTTTTTAGGATTCAAAGATGACAGTTTATGGTTTTTTCCAGTGTTATACGCATAAGTGTTTCCTTTCAACCACAGTGGACCACGTGTACCTACCTACTTATTTTAAATATTGTGACAACCCTGGCGCATCTACTTCGGAAACAATAAACAATAGGGGCCATAAACATGTCGCGCCAACAATAGGAACAATGGAGCGCGGCTATCTCGAAACTACGCGCACGACGCTTCGCCATTACGGCAATAGTCATAAGGGCGAAAGTCGGTTGCAAGGAACATACTCGAATCTTATGCGAATCGGGTCCGTAATTAGCGGGAATGTTCTAGATTGGCGTGAATAGTAGGTGAGTGGTATAAAAAGGAGCACTCGGTCAACCGCGGACATTCTAGTTTCGGAAGCGAAACCATGAAGATACCAGCGATACCTACGAGCGACACCAGTGAGAACTACGAGCGATACAGTGTTCGATGAGTGTGTTTACGACCTACGTGCATAGTGTTGTGGTGTGTACTGTGTACAGTGTTCTACTGTAATTGTGTGTGTGTGTAATTGTGTATCTACGAGTACAATAAAGTACATTTTGGCATTTTCTCGAACCCAGTACTCCTGACACGTAACAATATTATTCTAGTCCCTTGTACTAATGGGAATCTACCCAATTAATACTCCACAATTAACGAACTCCAAAATGATTTCTATTATTCTAATTGAACTGCAAAAAATTTTAAGTGCTTCGTTGCAAAATGAATTCATTGTTCTCTATGAATAGAAATATAAATCGTTTTAAAAAATTCAGAAGGAGCAAAGGAACACGCTGGTACAAAGTGTAGTTAAACTTTTAACCCACTTTTTGCTGTAATTCAACTTACGAGTGAACTTAGCGTTTATTTTCATTTTTTTCATCCTTTTTAATGCTTTTACATTTGTTGTGCGTGTACAGTTTAAGTTAAGCTAGAGTAAATACAGAAGTGTTATTTTTTACATTTAATTTTTGACGTGAATGTAGTTTTTTAAGGTCTATGTAATGTATGTTAATGTATTTTTTATGGTTGCGGGTAGTGTTACACGTGTCAAGAAGGGCTAATGACTACACTTAGAAAATATTTGCTGGTTGTTTTTGGGTTTTAGCATGTCAAATAAGAGCCTCACTTTATTTATTATCTTCAAAATTAAGTATAAGTATAAGACGCGACCTTCCTTGAAGTATTGCGTCACAGAAAGTAATTTCTTACCTCAGTTCACGGGAATCTGCGAATGCCGCGAAACGGCCAAGCCATTTTGCCTGAAATGTTAGGCTTATAAAAGGTAAAGACGTAGGCAGGTTAAGACGTATAAAAACGTAAAGGCTGTATAACTATATATAAACAAGAGACAACTTTGACATTTTTCGAATTTCGCGATCACTGTTGAGTCTCACGATTTTAACATTTACAACGCGCGGGAAACTGCACAGTAAGTTCCATAAAGGGTCGGCAGGAATACCAACAAATGTAATTAGTATAGTCAACCTTATCTTCAACTCCCTTCATATATTATGCACGTGAATATGTCTGTTTTCATTTCAACTGTAGATCAATGGCTCCGATGCGCCTTGCAATCTTAGGGTTGCCGTCGTTGTCATTTAAAATAATGAATACTGACCCGACTGGCGGCGTATTGATTCCCATGTTGGGTCGGCGTTTTAGGGTTAGATTCCTAGCTTTTGACGTAAATTATTAGGACTAATTTTATTTATTAAAACTGTGGTCACACACATATAGATAAATGTCGATTTATATTGAAAAAGAACGGTCGGATCATTTTGATTTTTTTGTTATTTAACTGGATATGTGCTCGAATATCATATCTGGTGCTGGAGATGTGCTCTAACAATGCATAAAAATATATAAAAAAATGGAAACCTGCAAATTTCTCGTTTTCCCTAAAATTTCAACAATGTTTATGGTTAAACTAATTCCGCCCGCGGCTTCGCCCGTGTAGAATTCGTTTAAACTTCACCCCCTATTTCTATTTCACCCCCTTAGGGGATGAATTTTGAAAAATCCTTTCTTAGCGGATGTCTACATCATAGTGGCTATCTGCTGTTTGGGCTGTGCGTTGATAGATCACTATGTCAGTCAGTCACCTTTGAGTTATATATATTAAGATTGTGTTTACAAGTTAATAAAATAACAGTACTTATAGAATTTTCCTTTTTATATCATAATTAACATAGATATTAGTGAATATTTATAAAGGAAATAGAAAGTGTTATTGTCCCAACAATCGACAGCCCTAGCGCTAGATCAATGCTGGGAAGCGCGCGCGCATAACCTCGCATAAACAGACCCGCCCTTGTTTATCCTCTGATGTTTATCTCTAACTCTATCAAGGTGTAAGAATAACACCTTAAAAATAACAAGAGTCGATGAACCACATCGCTTTGTACAGCCGAAACATAAACACTGTAGGAAAATAAATGTCCAACAGGGATGTGTTACAGAAACCAGGTTTTTATTAACTTTATTGGTTTTGTAATGCTATTCAGCACCCACGAAATACAAGCAAGAATATTTCTTTGTATTGGGTAATTAAATTCAGTTACATGGATTACGTAAACCGTTTGAGATCATGACTACTACAGAAACTCTCTATAGTGACGTTAATTGATTGATATACAGATGGCAGAAAGAGGCAGACAGAGGCAACTTTGCCTCTTTAGCAATAGCAAAAAGCAATATCTAAAGATCCAAAGTTGCCCATGTCTGCCTCTTTAGCTACTGCGATGTATTTAACCAGTAAGTGTTTGAAATCCCAAATATTTCAATCGAATATCCAGAAAAAACATGTTCTATGATACTACCTAGTAGCAGGTACAGGATAATTGGATGCTGATTCATCTGCAACTTTCTTACGGAATCCAATCATCCCTAAGCTCACGAATCACATTTCACTAACACGAGGACAGAGAATTTCCGCGGGATCAAGCTTTTTGTTATTGCCTTCCAATTCTACTGATGTAAAGGGATAGAAAACAGGTTTGTTCTTATGTCAGATTAAAACTTTCTTCAGCTTTCTGCAAAACGCGACTATGTTTTACTTTATGATCAAATTGCCAGTTTCTTTTATAGACTTTTTTAATGTAAGTAGTATCCGTCCATTCCCCAAACAAGCCTATTGATTATAAGTAGGCACTGTCGCCCATGGTCATCAGCAACTTCAAAAGAATCTCTGAATGAATATTTTCAGTGTTAGAGAAGTTTTATCGTATGTGTTACCTTCGACAAACAAAATCCTAGTTAAATACGCCCTGTACCTTTTGCATCATTTTGTCTGGACCATCAATTGTGTAGAGAAGAAAATTGAGTTTCATTCAACTTAGGGTTCATTCATTCTTTGGGACAAAAGATAGTTAGTCCACACTTTGATTTGCTGAAGAAAGATTCTGAGGAAATCTGTGACAAATTACGCGACATCTTCTGAAAGGTGAGTGAAGTTTACCAATATTATTTATTCTACGAGTGATGAAGTATGCAATACTTCCCTCATAATGTGACAGGAGACCCGACCCCCGAGATACGATGGTGAAGAAGAGTGACATAGGTACTTAATGACTCCTGCGAACTAATGGACTAACCTAGCACTGATTTGAGTCTTTTTCTTTATCCGTCACAGCTGTTGTCATGGGCGGCAGCAAAAGGGTTGCTGCATGCTCGTTTGCTGCCTTGATTACTTAAAAAATATCAAGTACGGTACTGCGTTTTTGCTATCTTAAATTCATAAAAAAAGTAATTCTAAATATGTACATTAAACTGTAGCTTTCATATTATTATGTTGTATTATAAAATCGCAACGCGTTATTAAATCCCTAGATATTAATATCGCAGTAATTGCGGTCGAAACTGGTTGATTACCGCAAAACTGCTGTTACCGCAGCAGCCCGTTAACATTTCTCGTATTTATTTCTATATTATTACATACTTCATTAATCCTCGTACGAACCAAACAACTCATACTTCAATATTAATTTACATTTGTTTAATTTTGGAGCATTTTATTATAAAAAATTATAACACACGTACTAGGATAAACAACAAAATAAGCAAAGAAAGTATCCTGTTGGCAAAATAAACTTACGTATTAAACTTATAAGAATGCCTAGTTGGTTAAGTTCTGTTTTTTTGTCCAAAACTCGTTGGTGATGCTTTTGGTAGTAGCAAAGTAGACATCTATAAATGGCAATAATCAACAATCAATTTTTAAGCCTAAACAGCTGACACAAAAATCTTTATTTCGTCAATTTGATCTTTAGTCCCAAAAATACAAAGATTATTCTTCGCCTTACGCTCAGTACTATGATGTAAGCTACAAGCATGGAATATTGAATCCATTCGTATATACAGTATCGATAAAAACCCTCATTGTGCGAAATGTATGTAAACACCGATGTAAAATGGTTCGCTTATTGACGAGTCGAACAAATAAAGGGGATTTGTTGGCGAACGAGTACGGACGCACGGCAGTGCAAATTAATGTATTATTGTGTTTGCATGGACATCCCTTGTTTATACAACCTCTGTTTGAAGTATGTGCATTTGTGCAACGTTGTGACGGTTTGTGACAGATCTATTATCCACTGGCTGACACGGCAGATGTCTTGCAACTTAAGATATTTATATCTCGGCTCTTAGCAATGTATTAAGATGTGACATCATTTTTAAGTTAGACCTACAGCAATACAATTGGGAAATTAAGAATACTTAGACAGAGAAATATTCTAATAATTTTAGCTATTATTGACGTATGAAGACCTTATTCTTTTTTTCACAAAACAAATTGCAAAAGAATTCTGTCTGTGCAGAGGTAAATAAGACGTAAGTAAGTAATCGCTATTTAGTGATAAGACCGCCTGTTGTACTCATCTCTATGTGATAACATTTGTTGTAACATTTTTGGTGTACAATAAAGAGGATTCTGTTGGTATTGTAATATTTTTTGTCTATCGTTCTGCATGTTCGTAAGCGAATGAAGCAAATCTAAGGAATGAATTGATGCTGTTTCCATAGTTATATTTCTGGGTTTCTAGTTTACATGCGTATGGTTCATTTTTATTAATCGCTGAAAATCTAAGCCTGGAAATAAAAGCGTTTTATTTAATCACTATTTTTTGGTTGTTCTGCATCAGT
Organism: Hesperia comma; assembly: GCA_905404135.1. Taxonomy (NCBI): domain Eukaryota; kingdom Metazoa; phylum Arthropoda; class Insecta; order Lepidoptera; family Hesperiidae; genus Hesperia; species Hesperia comma. Next base: position 12,768,897 of record FR990022.1, on the reverse strand, counting down.
TGTTTTTTTATTATGTATCATTTATCTATCATATTTTTTAAATCCAATTAATAAAAGTAGTTTTGAGGTATCTACCTATCTCTATTTTCTCGCTCGTGTGGTTCAAATAACGAGTTCGGTTAACCTAGCCCCGGGTAGTCTCTGCTGTGTAATTACTCTAGCTACCACAGCGTAGTCAACATAGATTTCTCACAAGCCGCTTTTGCTATAGAAATAGACTCGACATTTTCGTCAATACAACCTCGGAATGAAAGGGACCGGTAAAGGAATAAAGGAATTGGAGAAAGGAATTGGAATTGATATTCTGTGACAACTTACAATCATCATTATCATGGCAACCAATTACTATGTAACTGCTGTATTTAAGTCTCGTCTTACCACATAGACCATTATACACAATGGCAGATCTCACACCATTTTGATAACACGACTTTAAGGTGTGCGGGTTTATATAGTCACCATGTTTTCTTTTTCCAAACCAAGTGATTTCATCTATAATACGCATAACATCATTTCTAAGTTACAGAATACATAAATATACGTGTAAGTATGTTTCGTTTAAAGGCGCCCCAGTGCGGGAATTAACTATACTTGTACTGACGCCAACCGTATTTCGATAGATCAATGGTATCCGAAAAGGTTACTGAATGTCCGGGGAAAATACCAGTCTAGCTAGTCAATTGTGTACGGCACTCTTTGGAATATTATGAACGACTAACATTATACATGTAGTAATATTCTTCCTGACATTTTATTTCGATGTTTGAAACTTACCCTTCATTAGCGCATTTCAACGCGCCAACTCATTTATCGTTACTAAAGAATAAATTGTGTTATTCTTTTACAATCTACATTATAAGCTCGGTGAATAAATTCTGTTACTAAACTATTTGTATGTACTTAATACAGCCATTAATCACCAACTCTTGTCGTTGTTTAAATATTCTAATTACATAAGTATCTAGACAGTATCTGTGGAGATAAAATATTCGTTTACTCTTTGTAAGCGCCGACGTTGTTTGATAAATGGATTGTTGAATGTAGTCGAGCATTCTAAAGAACTTTATGCATTTGGTAAGAACTCAATTATTATAGATTGTCTAGTAGTTACCAATTGGGCGTTCTAGTCGGGAGGCCCGGGTTCAAATCCCAGGGCACGTACTTCTGACTTTTTGAAGTTAGGTATATATGCGTCTTAAGCATTTAAAAGTTACTCGCTACACTATGAAGGAAAACAACATGAGGAAACCAACATGCTGGAGAGTTTGCAGAACCCAAAGGTGAGTGAATTCGCACTTGGTCAGCCAGTTAACCTTTTCATTAAAAGAAGGTATCCGTGCTCAATAGCTAGTGATAGGTTGAGATTGAGAGGTGTATTGAGGAATTTGACATTCCTCCTCGTACCACCAAATGTTTGCTCTACTTTAAAATAATGAGATGATGATGATAATGAAGTTAATATGAGAATGAATTGTGGAGCCGGTTTCACTTTTTTAGAGGCGACCATCTCAGACCTCAGGGGTAGCAACGCATCTGTGACCGAATTGGAACAAGACTCATACTAACAATAACTAACTGGACTATTACTAACATTAACTAACAGGACTAATTATCACTAACATACCCTGTCCTCGCACTTATTAACAATCTAACCAACTAATATTCTAACACCATCTACTAACTGGACTAACCATCCTAGTCCCTTTGAGTCTAGTTCTAGGTCGGTCACAGTTGTTATGGGCGGCAGGGGAAGGGTGGTACTGCATGCTCGTTTGCTATCTTAATTCCATAAAAAAAAAAAAAAAAAAGTTTTTCCCTTGTGCCCTTTCTGTTTGGTGCAGTTAGTGTAATAGTACAAACTTCGATGTGCACGGTTGACTTGAGTTTTTTCCTGCATACAACTTGCAAATCGAAGCGCGCATAGTCCAGCATACATTGTTCCTTATTAAGTGACCGAGTAAAGCAAGTACGGGCGCGGCCGGTAGTTGGACGGGTGACCGCTAGTGGCAAATATTTCTTGAGCGCTTTCGTGTTAAAGAGGGCACGTAAAGCCGTCGATCCCGGTTGTTCTCGGTATATCAACGTTGGTCCCATTGCCTTTAGTCAGGATCTGATGATGGAATCTAAGCGAGATCGATTGAACCCCCTAATTTTACTTCAAATACTAATAATACGTGTAATATAAATATTCATTCATATAAATTTTTAATGTATTTGTCGATTTTCTCTATAATATGGCGTGCTCCAGAAGACACACAGTCATAAATTATAAACGTACATTTGTTAATCCATGTTGAGTACCAAATGAAAGGGACTAAATATAAATTAAAGTCCAAGTTGCTACGAATTTACCTAAAACTCCTGTTTGTGCTGTACACACAAATGTATTCAGACTTCAGAGCATGCGTTGCTGGCGACAACCGTTAATATTGCGGATATGTGGCGAAACTTTTATGGTCGTTCTTACTTCGTTCCTCTGAAGTGCAACTGTGTACGGTTTCCTGTGTATAATGCTGTCGATACACTCACCGGTTTGTTTGTAAACATTGCACAGCTTCGCTTTTATATCGTGTGTATCGTGTTTATATTGTCAGCTAAATTATCAAAACTGCTTGTTGAAATATGATTTCAGATGAGATGAGACGCCTTAGTAATTATTACACTATTATTATACATACATACTATTGTAAGTATAATTAAATAAATACCACTTAGGTATAGAGCGAGTAAATTATTTCATTCGAACAATTCAACTTTTAAGAGGTGAGAAATGTGAGAATATAAGTCCTCAAGGGTAACAACACACCTGCAATCCAATCAATCCTTGCTCCAGTAATTACGTCCAGTAATAACGAACTGACCTAAACATTTACAATATAACATCCTCAGCTAACTAGACTAAAAATCCTAGTATCAATTTGAGTCTTATTCTGTGCCGGTTACACAAATCATGAGATGAGTGGCAGCGAAAGCGAGTTAAAGCTCATAATCAATATGTAGTTATATAAAATGGATCTTTCCGCATATTTCCTTTTGGTTTTTTAATGTTATTAATGACCATGTAGGTAATTTGGTTTCAATCCATGATTTCTGAATATGGATATATTCGAATTACTTCGCTCTAATAATAAACTTGTTAATTAAATGTATTGTAAAACATACCGGACAGTGAATAGTCAGCTTTAGACCGTGTGTTGGCGCGATCATTAACTAATAATATAAATAAATACATCCTTGTGCAAATGTAAATAAAGGGCCGTTATGTTTCCACTCCTGTTCCTGTGATTGAATATTATAAACATATGGCAACAATAAACGAGACAGGTACTCACAATAATTTGCTTCAAAGTAAGTTAAAGGTAAGATAAATTGTAGGTATACTTTTTCCACTGCTGCAGTTTATATGCTGCTCGAAGGTCATTGACACGACATTACGACTACTACATTACGACAAATACAGGGATAGTCGGCTTAACGTGCCCTTGGAAGCACGGAAACGCTGAAGATTTCTTGCTATTGCCGACCTCGATTGCTCTTGCTTTAATCAGCAGTTCACAGCAAATGTTTTAATCAGTAGAAGTTACGAACTATTTTAATTTCAACAACATGGACCTTAGGTCATTGCCTCATCCCAAGCTGAGAAATAACATGGTCAAGTGATTAAAGGATACTCAATTGTACTGTAAAAACAATTTCATCAAAATAAAACAATATCTAACAAGCTTCGCTGTCTCAATAAGCAATTATAAAAACCACCGAAGTAAGGTAGGTACCTACTTCGGTACTAATCGACAATCAATTTCAATATCGTAATATTACAGGGAACGGTTTCAAAGCGATTCTCATATTTCCCTTGAAAATATTCTCCAAAATAAAAAGACTGGACAAAGAAAGAATTTGAACGTTACTAACAATTCTTTTCTCCTTAGAAGCAAATTTCTATGAAGACAAAGGAACACTATCTACAGACGAAGCTTCAATATCCTCAGAAAGTATTCCAATTTTCAAAGCTTCATCATTACTGCGAAGAATTACCCCTCTCTGTCTAACCCCTGGTGCGTAAACGAGAGGATTGATTGAAGGGAATTAGATTGAATTTCATTGACTAGAAATGAGAATTCTATCTCGTTTGCGATATAGGAGTTATAAACGAATTAGCTTTGTTTTTTTTTATTTATATGATTTAAATATATGTTTATATGCACTTACACTTCAGCACTACTACACTGATGTACTAATGTGCCCCAAGGAGCAAAGAAACGCCTGAGATCTTTTTTGTTTTTAGCGCCACATACCTACGATTGGCTGGGTGGGAAATATCGGTACAAAAGAAATCTATAATAAAACTGAAATTGTACATTAGAATAAAAGACTTATCTAAGGAAAACTATTATTGGAGTGTTTATTGTGTATCCGATCCATAAAATCGAATAACACTACAGCGGAGCTTCTGAAATTGACTAAATAGATAGCTTATTATATCGAATTTCTATCAAATCGAAGGCTTTTGATATCCAATGTTCATTATATCGATTACTGGTATTGGAAAATCGACTGGTTGGTTGTCTTCGGGACGTTTCCACTGATCCATTGTCTTAGAGGTAAAATCAATATTATTTACTTTATTTTCATCGGTAACAGATAAAAAAGTTTTGTCAATTTGAAAATCCCATCCGACAGTTAGGGGATGCGAAGAAAATAAAATGTATTGACCCTAAATCCTAAAAGCACTTACAGTGTTGATCAAACATGAGATTGAGACCCGTTCCTAGACGTATGTAACCTTGTGAAAAACTTATGGTTTCTTTCTCCATTCTATAATAGGGATAGGGTGTCTCAGTAAGAGTGCACTTTTTAAATTAAGAATAACTTTTTTTTCGTGCAAGTGGAAACTCTGATATTTGACAGTTGTCACCTATGTATGTTTATTCCCAAGGAACACAGACACGTTCCGTGTTTATTCCGATTGTTAAAAATGTAGCGCTTTTTGAAAGAACAACGCTTATAATTATGAAAACTCTTTCCAGAATACGTTATCTCACGAAATTCTGATGTCGACTGACCACCAAGATCGTGCGATTTAACACCGTGCGATTTTTTTCTTTGGGGTTTAGTCAAATCTCGGGTCGATTCGAATAAACCAGAAACGATTTCTGAGCTCAAATCAGAGATCTAACGCGTCGTCGGTGAGATACAGCCAGATCTCTGTGTAAAAGCCATAGAAAATATCATGAAATAGCCTGTCATCACAGCCGTGGGGGCCAGTTACCGAATGTTTATTCCATACTTAATCGGAACATGTTTTCTTTATAATACAATAATAATATCACAACTCTCTCATAAAATACGTGTTTTAATTTTAAAATTAAAAAAGACGTGTGGCACTCGGAGACTGCCGCGGTAAAGCTATTGCATATCATTATATATAAATTAACAAAACAAAAAATAATACTGCATTTGTGATAATAATAATAAAATGAATGTATATAGAGTAATAACTCATTTTCTTTCACAATTTTTTCGTGACTTTCTTCATTAATAAATGCACTTTGTTTATTCATATTTAAAACACTTTGTACACAAATTATACGAGTACAGATATTCACTGTTTTACAGTGGGCCAAGAAAGTGGTGTACCAGTTTTCATTTAGTTGCCTAGTTATCAAAAGTTACATCAAAGTTCATAGGCAATATCACTGAAAGAGACGCATAATAATGACGTAAGCCTAATTGTTAAGAATACGTACATCATAACGACACATTATAGGTGCAAGATTAGAAACGGATAATGCATTAACAAAGAAGATTTAAATATTCTGAACAAAAGCATAAGAACTATTTCAGTTGACAAAATAATTATTTTTAAAAAGAAAATTGTCATTTGACATTTAAGTCCTACAACGATCTTTTGGCGCGTGAATGACGTGTGGGTGACAGAGACAGTGCCTTACAGTTTGCCTTGCCTGTATGGCACTGTCTCTATCACCCTCAAGTCATTAATATAGTGTCATTATTTTATGTCATGTTATTATTTTGTATGTTTTAAATCTAAATACGCGATAATTCGACTATTATGAATACATGTTGTCGATTCCAACGCCTTATTTAATCCAGATCTACATGTAATTATTCTTAAAACACCGAACCGACGGGGCGAAAATCAAATGTTTGACAGGTAAGATTTGTATGGGAAATTAAAATTTTCATTCATTTTTAGTATTTTCCTCGCAATTTTTCATATTTTCTCATCGCTGCAACCTTCCCTGAACTTCCACGAATATTTCAAGACTAAAATTAGCCAAATCGGTTTAGCCGTTATAAAGTAAAAGTTAGTTATCTCAGTTAAAAATTCTGGTATTTATCGATGTGTGGGTGCACAGACATAGTAACTATGTCTGTGTGTAGGGTGTAATAAATTTTCGTTACGAAATTTTTGCATTCGGTCCCCGCGCCCAAGGCCCGCGATAAAAGCTATGCAATAGCTTAAAAGTGCACTCTTACTGAGACACCCGTTACAATTACCCATTTATATGTATTGATACCTAATGTTTTAATTAGAAGAGCTGTTCTGGAGGTGAGGTAATAGGTGTTAATAATAATATGGATTTAAGATGATAATATGATGACTACAACCCATTTAATGGCCCACTACTGAGCAGGGGTCTCTCCTCATTATTGAGGAGGCCTAGTCCACGCTGCTCCAGTGCAGATTGGAGAAGGGTTTACTTGCCAACCCAGTATCGGAAGTTTTCAAGCTGCCCGAAGGCCTTTCGACATGGCTTAAGCGACTGCTATCCATCGATCGCTTTACGTACCCTTCGAAGCACGGAAGTGTTCAAGAAATTTTGCCCCTAACAGTCACCCATCGCCACCGCCCATGATAATTTGGACTAATCCTGAACTGGGATCAGACCGGGACAATAATGGTTCTCCAGTTATACTCTGTTCACGTTCGATTTGGAATTCGTTTTAATAGTAATCCACATAAATACCAGCTTTTCGCCCCTGTGATTATGGTTCATTGTAGATATTGTAGATTGACGGCAACAATTTCAAATGCTTTTATGCTGAACTGAAATGTGATTGTTTTAGCGTGGAATGGCAATTCCATATTTTCACCAACTCAAGTATGGTGCAGGAAGTTATTATTAAGAACGTTAATTTTTTAATTTGTTAGAAGCTATATACGAAGACTGGGGCATTGCATATTGACATGCTATTGCTTAGCTAAGGTCTATATCACAGAGCTTACAACTATAGGTATTCCCTTGCGAAACAAAGGGAGCATTGGACCGGGCAGTTTCATTATCATCCTGTATTTGGAGTTATTGAAGGCGAATTCCTCAAATATTCAGCACGGAGTACGGAGGGCAAAACAATCGACACAAACAGGATATTCCCTGGGAATTCTTTCATATTGAATGAGACCCGAATGTAAGAAAATTGTTTTCTGTTACTTAGGACTATGTTGGGATAAATTGGTTTGGAGATTTCGTGGCTTCCGGTGCTATGGGCTAGCTTAGTTACTTAAGATGTTATGATGTTAGTGCGTTCAACATCTTGGACTATTACCAATCTTTGTCACGTGGGGTAGATAAGTGATAGACAATTTGAGCAAAACATTACTTAGATAATAAATTTTATTTACAAGTTTACCTGTTTTGGTTAGTTAATTGCAATTTTGCATATTGTATCAGACTTTATTACAAAAACGTTTATAATTTACTACAGTCTACATACATGTCATACATCTACAATTAACCCTTTGATGACAAGAAATAATCGTTTTTCGTCGATCCCCAAGTTAAGGCGATTAAAAAATCTCGACTTATCCCCTTACATTATTACCGCACACGTTATTCAACACTGATTCCACTTTGAGACCCCTCCGCTCATTAGAAGGTAATGTCCAATCGTGTCAACGCAAAATAGTAGGCGATATGCGTCGCCACGCGCCGATGTTTACGAGCTAAGAACGTGATAGAAAAAAAACCTGTCAAGTCAAAACCTGGGAGGAATCGTACCTACTGTATTTTTCATCTTTTTCGTGACCTCAGCAGGTAAGCTAGCAGATGCGTAACCGGATGATAAGTGATCTCAATCGTCCGTGGACATTGGCAAAGCTAGGGGCGTAATATAATTTAATTTAATTTCTTTATTAAAAAAAGACGTGTGGCACTCGGAGACTGCCGCGTTAAAGCTATTGCATATCATTATATAGTACCTGGTTGACCGAGCTTTGCTCGGTTGAAAATTATATTTAGTATGAATCGCATACTGATAAAATATGAATAATGTTCTTCGATCTTTCCGACATAATATGAGTTTAAAAAGAATTGCGTGTACTTATGTACGCACGTAAGAAGTTATACTTCTTTGGCATCATTAATAATAAATATTCAACGTTAATAATTTTGACAGCTGTCATCCGAAATGTAGGTCTCAACCAGACCTACAACTTTCCCAAAGACACCAGTGCTCCAGGAGCAGCCGTTGCCGGGATATCTCGGTTCGAAGTTTGACAGCTGTCATTGGAAATGTAGGTCTTGACGAGACCTACAACTTTCCCAAAGACACCAGTGCTCCAGGAGCAGCCGTTGCCGGGATATCTCGGTTCGAAGTTTGACAGCTGTCATTGGAAATGTAGGTCTTGACGAGACCTACAACTTTCCCAAAGACACCAGTGCTCCAGGAGCAGCCGTTGCCGGGATATCTCGGTTCGAAGTTTGACAGCTGTCATTGGAAATGTAGGTCTCAACCAGACCTACAACTTTCCCAAAGACACCAGTGCTCCAGGAGCAGCCGTTGCCGGGATATCTCGGTTCGAAGTTTGACAGCTGTCATTGGAAATGTAGGTCTTGACGAGACCTACAACTTTCCCAAAGACACCAGTGCTCCAGGAGCAGCCGTTGCCGGGATATCTCGGTTCGAAGTTTGACAGCTGTCATCCGAAATGTAGGTCTCAACCAGACCTACAACTTTCCCAAAGACACCAGTGCTCCAGGAGCAGCCGTTGCCGGGATATCTCGGTTCGAAGTTTGACAGCTGTCATTGGAAATGTAGGTCTCAACCAGACCTACAACTTTCCCAAAGATACCAGTGCTCCAGGAGCAGCCGTTGCCGGGATATCTCGGTTCGAAGTTTGACAGCTGTCATTGGAAATGTAGGTCTTGACGAGACCTACAACTTTCCCAAAGACACCAGTGCTCCAGGAGCAGCCGTTGCCGGGATATCTCGGTTCGAAGTTTGACAGCTGTCATTGGAAATGTAGATCTTGACGAGACCTACAACTTTCCCAAAGACACCAGTGCTCCAGGAGCAGCCGTTGCCGGGATATCTCGGTTCGAAGTTTGACAGCTGTCATTGGAAATGTAGGTCTTGACGAGACCTACAACTTTCCCAAATCGAAATGATACATTAAAAAATATCGATATTTCTTGGGTGATATATATCGATACATTTGAAAAATATCGATACGATAAATATCCATTTGCCCACATAGAGATTACAGCGCCATCTAGTTTCATACTACTGAAATTTCAACACGTTACAAACAGTACCTCATAGAAGTTATCCTAATGTTTCATAGATGGCGTCAGTATGATGTTTTTAAAACATCGGGAATCGGGAAAAAACGGGAACCGAGCTTTTCTCGAACCTGGGACCTTGATAAATCGATTCCTTGAGCCGAAAACCCCCTAATCTGTAACTTTCATGAAAATCTTTGCAGCCGTTTCCGAGATCGTGATTATATATATATAATAAATAAATAAATATACAAGAATTGCTCGTTTAAAGATATTAGATAAATTAACAAAACAAAATACCGACACCGATCCGAGCACAGGCGAGCCCGAGAACGAGACTGCGAGAAACCGATCACATTCACGCTTCTCGGGTGTTCTCGGGGGTTCTCGGCGTGAGTTTGTAGCCGCTATTAAGAATACGTACATCATAACGTCACATTATAGGTGCAAGACATTTTAATCTTTATTAGAAACGGATAAGTAATGCATTAATTTGTGCAAAGAAGATTTAAATATTCTGAACAAAAGCATAAGAACTATTTCATTTGACAAAATAATTCTTTTTAAAAAGAAAATTGACATTTGACATTTAAGTCCTACAACGATCTTTTGGCGCGTGAATGACGTGTGGGTGACAGAGACAGTGCCTTACAGTTTGCCTTGCCTGTATGGCACTGTCTCTATCACCCTCAAGTAATTAATATAGTGTCATTATTTTATGTCATGTTATTATTTTGTATATTTTAAACCTAAATACGCGATAATTCGACTATTATGAATACATGTTGTCGATTCCAACGCCTTATTTAATCCAGATCTACATGTAATTATTCTTAAAACACCGAACCGACGGGGCGAAAATCAAATGTTTGACAGGTAAGATTTGTATGGGAAATTAAAATTTATATTTTTAGTATTTTGCTCGCAATTTTTCATATTTTCTCATCGCTGCAACCTTCCCTGAACTTCCACGAATATTTCAAGACTAAAATTAGCCAAATCGGTTTAGCCGTTATAAAGTAAAAGTTAGTTAACTCAGTTAAAAGTTCTGGTATTTATCGATGTGTGGGTGCATAGACATAGTAACTATGTCTGTGTGTAGGGTGTAATAAATTTTCGTTACGAAATTTTTGAATTCGGTCCCCGCGCTCAAGGCCCGCGATAAAAGCTATACAATAGCTTAAAAATTCAATATTTAAGGCTAACTAAAAATTGTAGACTCTACCTAGCCTTCCTCAGCAATGTGTCTCTATCAACCATAATAAAAATCTTTGAAATTACTGACAATTTGAGCGATTGGTGTGTTTAAGTAAACAAAAATAACTCTTTATTATATTCTAACTCTATAAATAACTCTTTCTTATTAACCGACTTCAAAAAAGAAGGAGGTTCTCAATTCGACCGTATATATGCTTTTTTTTTATGTTTGTTCAGCGATTTTTTCGTCGTTTATGGGCCGATTTTGATAATTCTTTTTTTGTTGTAAAGTAGATATGCGCAGTGGGGTCCTTTTGAAAGGATCATCAGGATCTGATGATGGCATCTTGGAGAAATCGATGGCAACTTTCGAAAATTGTATGGAAGACTAGTGTGTTTGTTTATGTTATCATAAATACATTAAAGCGCTACCATTTCAAGAAGGTCTGGAGTCGATCTGATGAAGCCGAAAGACAGTCGTGGGAACTCCTCAACGATTTACTGCAGTTATCTAGTGTTTGGGCTTGATTAATTTGTAGTGACGAGAACTTTACACATACATGTTGAATTGAGCGCCATCTGGCGAGTAGTTTTTGAGTTATCTCTACTTATCAAGGTTGAAGTCGGTTATTTTTTTTGTAAAAAGCAATTATACGAGTAACTCTTCAGTATACATAGATGGAACCCTCAAAACAAGTCAAAAGTCTGTTGAAGTCGTTTGATAGAGCATTATTAAAATTGTATGCGAGAAGTTTTTATTTTTATAGACAAACTTAACCTCGGTTTCTCCTTGTTTTCCATTCCAACAATTGTGTGCAGCGTAAACTTTCGTCCATTCACATTTCAATTTTCAGTTAGCTTGCGAACAAACCGTAAAGACTTCTTAAATACGCAGAGGACATCCTAGCCTGGCGATAAGATCCGCTCTTTGCAAGGCTGTTCGTGACATGTGACCTCGGAGTCTTACGACTTTCATTTTAAATTTTCAATCTTCTTTCTGTTCCTGATGTATTGCGAAGACGAAATTAATCTCGCCGTTTAGGGTCAGTTTAACTTCAATGATGAAACGTTGGCCTTTTTAATAAGGAACGGTTTTTATGGCGCGGATTTCTTATTCTATAGGAGGAATGTAATTTAATTAAATGTTTTTAAAATGCCCATATTACTATAACTGATTTATTTTATTTTAAAATTGAATAAAAATATGTTTATTACACTTTTTCGTTTCATTAAACTTGATTTTTTTTTGTTTATTTTTAACTAATTTATTATCTCAAAAGCCGACGTTAAGTAGTCATCGTCTTCCATATTCATTAGAAACAGCAATAGCATCCTATCTAAGTATTAAGGGAGGAGAAAGAAGTATTTCTGGTTTTCAGCCTGTTAACAAGATGTTTTGGCTGACTCAAGCCATATGATGCCTAAAACATATGATGATTAGTAACCTTGCTAAACAATCAACCAATAACCCTAGTGTTCTGAAAAACTGAAGCAGAATAATGAATCTGCCAGTCCAATACGCATTTAGTTATCCAAGCTACTTTGTTCAATCCAAGTTTCCTTTTTCATAACCTCGTCCGATCCAAAGAAAATCGTTCTATCATTTCACGCTGAACTAAAGACGACAGCAGCTGATGACCTCCAAATCTCCAACAACGTGACTGCAATGTAAATTATCTGTAGAATTTTGCACGGGCACTCGAGCAGCGGTCTACTACATAATGTTCCTCTGTTACATTTTTGACGACATGTACCAGGAAGTTTCTTTGAAAACATGAATACCTGAATTTCGCCAACATTTTTACCCTCGAGAGACATTAGGTAATTGGTTTTTAGAGTGCCCAAAAAGATATTTTTTACATCCGAATTTTTGAAGCGAAATATGCCATCCTTTATAAGATGTACTGTACCTAAATCTTTTTCACAAATTGTTTTTACTTCTTTATTATATTATAAAAATAAAAATAATTTCTAATTTTCAGTTCGTGTAGTAATCATAGCAAAAGTAAATATTATTGGTACGAGAAATACCAAGACACTAAGTTATTGTTAGGTACAGTTCAACCACAAACCAAACAATTAAATTCGTTTTATCGTTATAATACAAATAAATATGATAGCATTTCTGATTCAAAATTCATTAAGTAAATTATAAATAAGTTTTTCAACAACTTCAAGAAGTCCGATTAACTGGAAATTGCACAGAGATCAAGCACCGATGACAATACAATGTTTGGGCAAACATAAGTAGGCAAAAAGCACGCTCAGAATTAGTTCCATACAAGGCAACTCCTAAACGGTTAACGGCACAGTGATTATATTATTTTATTGATTTGAATTTATAATTCATTTAGCTTTATATACCTAGTGTTTTAGATTTGTAAACTTAAATTTATTTTAAATTTAACATTGCTAATCTGTGACCGAAATATAAATTATAATTTTGAAATCTTAGTAAATTTTATGTTGATATTGTAATTAGTATACTACAAACAGCCCTCTCGCGGTATCAGGGATCTTAAAGAGTATTTAACTTGGAAACTTTATCAATTTAAACTTTGGTAAGTAGGAAAGCTTTTAAACATTGTACTTAGTACTGTTGTATTGCTGAAGGTCGCCTTTCTACGAGCGTTGCAGTGTTTTAGTGGGACAGTTTCCTTGATTCCCAAATTAGAGTTGGAAGAGGCTAAAACCAATTTATACTGAACAAAAATTTAGCTTAGTTAATGTGGCTTAGTCTGTACGGCCGTTTTTTAGTTTTTTTTGTCAATGTAATAAAATCCAATACAATGACTTAAAATTGTCTATTTATCTGTGACGTTGTTCGCGCTGATCTCTGAATCGGATTATATTTTTACCTTTATCTTTTTGGAAAATATGTATGGATGTAGAATTGTGGAAAAACTTATTTTCTTGGTCTGAATTAATAACAAGTAATTCAATGAAGGTTCCTCCAATAACTATCAATACAGAGAGTAAAGAACTAGAGAAACTGAAGAAAGTAGAGAAAAACTGAGAAAATTAAGCCATTCAAACTCGTCAAAACATAGCAACGGATCGATGTGATTTTTCCGTATTGAGATTGTTGTAGAGCTGAAGAGTGACATAGGTTTTTCTGTGGATAACCTCTAATTTCCACGGGAAAACATACAGAACAGTGTGAAGTGCGTTTCTGAATACCGCTCCAATACTCGCTAACTGAATTGAAGAAATATAAACATAAGTAGTTACCTACTGCAATAATTATGCAACTAGTAAACCCGCTCTCTTTTCGCTTCAGGAAACCAGTCCCTTAGTAGCCACATTCGGAATTGTAAGGCGTGATTCTGTACACTGACATAATTATTTTATTTATGACCGCCGTGTCTGAAATAAATCCGTAGGTACAACATCACAGACAAACAGAAAATATTCGTAATATCATTATTTCGGATTCTATTGCGTTTTTTTTTCAAATATATGTTTCTTTACTATAAACAGCAATCAGTTACGGATTTATGATAATATGTTTAACATAATAGATTTTGAATCACACAGTGAAGCGTTATTATTATGCACTTTAGTACCTACTAACGAAAGGTTCAACGTCTTCCTCTTTTCTACCCTCAACTACTGTGCTAGGGCAGTAGGGTCCATAATGTAACATGAAATTAACAGTACCTATATCATGTTATACGGAAAAATTTTAATAAAATAATTGTAAATAAATTCGAGGGGCACTAGCCTCAGTAAACAAATCGTAAACACCATTAACTAAACATGAGTCGTCTGCATTAATCCACGGCGCCATTACAAAATTGAAAAACCTACTTCAGTTGCAGGCAATCCCGTTGGCGGGGTGTGAATAGTCCTTTAATTGGTTGTCTCATTACGCTTTCAAAACACCTCATCTATTAATGAATCACGTCGGATAAATAACAGCACGCAAATGTCTTTGAAACGACATAGTACTCATCAGATGGCCACGTCATGACGCCATGCTTTTTCAAAACGCGATGAAAGCGAGTCAGCGCCATTTTGAAATGAACTTATAACGTTGCAGTTCCAGTGGGGTTGTGGAGACCAAACAGCAAATCTATTCGTTATTTTCATGTTTACACGTATCTTTTTTGAAGGTAGAACGAGTCGTGCTATCCTTTAAAAAATGGTTTACGGAGCGCAGACATTTAAGGTTTTCAGACGAAAGGTTTTCGTCAATAATTTTACGTGTATTCTTTTCATGGTTTTAAGAGTTCAATCCGTAGCAACAAATTTTAAAAGGATAAAACTTGTATAAAGTCCCCCTTACATTTGTCACATTGCAGAATGTTTTTTCCAGGCACGGGATGTGATGCTACGTGAAGCTTAGCAATAATAGCAACAGACGCGTAGTCTGTTCAATTTGACGGTTCTTCATAAATTTTTCTACAAATTTAAAATATTTACATCGTCTTTATCAAAAATTACACAATGTGATGAAATACCTAATGGTCATAAATCAGGGGTTTACAATTTTTGTTCAAGGTGTGTGCCCGAAAAGCAATAAATACTTACCGCACAAGGGTCAGATCCGGAAAAAATATTGACATAAGATTTCACAACATTAATCAATTGTTAACCCGTTATTTACAAAGGGATAGCTAGTTTACAAGGCTAGCTACGTCCTAGTAACCCTACATTGTGTAGGGTCAGCTACTGGAAACAAAACCGCTTTCGTTGCTAGGCCTTTTGTAATATCCGCATGTTTCTTGGAGATTCCCTAGCCTCTCCATATATGTATATGCCACACGGCTATAGAAGGGTTTTTAATGGGTAAAAATCCCAGCTGTAAAAATCTGAAGATTTTCCTCAAAAAGACCGTCTGTAAAATTTTGAGTTAAAGATTATATTGAGAACCTTTAAGATATTATTAAGAATTCTGTGTATTCTTCAGGGTTCATAACATAATATATAAGCATAGTTTTGGATAATCTCAGAAATTTTGAGTATAAGTCGCGTGAGGCAATTTACATACAGAACAACATGTCATCCTCACACTCGTTAGTAAACTTAGTAACGAGACGCCATATAGGTACGCCACAGAAAACACGCCAAAGATAGCGCTCTCAGACATCCGACTCGACTAAGTTCTGCAGAACCTGAGTTTGAAAGCCAAACCTAGCAGCACCAGAAATTACTTTAAACACCTGATTTAGTTTGCTTTCCGGAACTGTCTTGTCGTATGTAGGTTCATAAGTATACAACACTACAATAGTATAATTCTACCACAAACAGTTAATGTGTAAGATTCTAGCTGCGTGCTATAAGGAATAGTTTCTTGACGTCTAAAGTGCTGTGACAATGCCACTCCGATCTCAAAGCCTGCGTCTCCACGGTCAAAGAGCTGGCGGCAAATTCAGGGCGAGGATGAACTGGTTATGAAGCAGGTTTTCAATGAACCACCTCGTCACCAGATGGTTTTGTGCTCAAACATTAAATTTATAGTAGGTAGGTATGTATATAAAGGCCAAAAGATACTCCCTGATTAAACATGAAACTTCGAAAAATATTTTTTGATTGAAAATAACTTCATAGGTACCTACTAATTTTTTGATAAGAGAACCAATAGATTTATATTTTAATTATATTTTTTAAAGTGCAAAAATAAACAAGATACCTATAAATATCAATAATTTTGACTTGTGCAAGGTGAATTTGAGGTAAAAAGTGCAAATGCTACTCGTAGAATGGACTATTTAGGTTCGACCTCAAAAACCTGTACCTATGGTTTTATAGAATAATCCTTCGATTGCGAGCTCGTCTCGCTCTTGGCTGGTTAAAAAAACCGGCGAATTGCGAGTCGGACTCGCGCACGAAGGGTTCCGTACCATTATGTTGTATAAAAACGCCAAAAATAGTATGTAGTTTAGTATTTGTTGTTGTAGCGGCAACAGAAATACATAATCTGTGAAAATTTCAACTGAGTAACTATTACGGTTAATGAGATACAGCCTGGTAACAGACGGACGGACGGACAGCGAAGTCTCAGTAATAGGGTCCCGTTTTACCCTTTGGGTACGTAACCCTAAAAATAACGCTATCACATTAATTTCAAGTCAAATCAAGAAAGCCTTCACTCGGACCGAGAATAGAATTTAGACTCATCGTTCAAATCGCCTTACTCCCAGTCGAAGCCAAGACCCTTCGAAAGGCAAATCTTCATGGTAACCACTGTGCTATATTTATTTTATTTAGTAAAATACAAATTTTAAAGATGAAAATGGAAACAAACTCTGACTTACACACGCAAGATATCTTGTGCTCCGAATAGCTGTCGCAAAATGAATCTTCCAACCTCCAGACGAAGGTTCAAATAACCTAAGTAAAGGGTATAGGTACGTTAGTATTCATCACGCTTTCGACATTTATGTCGTGAGATCGTGAGTGATAAGAATGATGCGAGATCAATTTGTAAGTGAGATAATTGTGTTGGATATAAAGCCGAATGCGACCAGGAAGATAGTGATTGAACCAATAAATTCAATGCTTATTTTTCAGTTCATGGCGTGGGACTCGGTTATTTGAATTGCTTACGGAGAAGTTATCTGCAAACCGTGAAAGTAAAAGTAATAGATGTTCTAAATTATAGTTTTAGTGATTTGAAAATAACCAATTCACTTACTTTTTCGATCAAAACAAGTACTTTATAATACGTTAAAATTTAAAACCAGGCAACGAAATATGTACATAATGAACATTTTAAAGAGAAAAGTTGCTAACTACCTGCTAATTACCAGCTTTTCAGTGGTAAGATTTTATTTGCTAGATCGACTTTAAATTATTGCTTTTTACAAAAAAAACCGACTTCAACCTCGATAAGCAGAGATAACTCAAAAACTACTCGCCAGATGGCGCTTAATTCAACATGTAGGTAGGTGTAAAGTTCTCGTCACTACAAATTAATCAAGCCCAAACACTAGATAACTATAGTAAATCGTTGAGGTGTTCCCTTGACTGTCTTTCGGCTTCATCAGATCGACTTCAGAGCTTCATGAAATTGTAGCGCTTGATTTCATGTAATTATGAAAACATTAACAAACACACTAGTCGTCCCTAGATTTTTCGAAAGTTGCCCTCGATTTCTCCGAGATGCAATCATCAGATCCTGGCGATCCTTTCAAAAGGACCCCACTGCACATATCTACTTTACAACAAAAAAAGAATTATCAAAATCGGCCCATAAACGACGAAAAAATCGCTGAACAAACATAAAAAAACATATATACGGTCGAATTGAGAACCTCCTTTTTTGAAGTCAATTAAAAAGGACGGGTTTCTAAATTCGACTCGATTTCGTTGTCTCAAAACTTACACTAGGTACACCCATATCAATTTTGATGATTCTTTTTATTCGAGAGACAGCACATAATTATGAGCTTGACGATGTTCTTATTTTATTACAGCAATGCATGTCGATGTTGAATTCGGTCCTCTTGTTTTAAAACAATCTGTTCATTACTGCTCGCGCTGTTGCACTGTCAGGGTATTATGGACTATAGACATATAGTTCATACCTTGTATATGCTAAACCTATAGTTCATACAATGCTACATGAGCTGAATATAGATTATGGACTAAACATTATGTTTAGATGTACAATTTTAGTCTTTCATTAGCTTGATTACGTTTCGCTTTAGAAAGTACTAATAATGCGTGTATATAAATACCTTCTACATACCTGACATAAATGTTACACGATTAATTTAATTTCTAAAATATAAATTCCAATATATTTGATGGAAAGTACTTAAGAACTCAATATGCCAGCCAGATCAGAGGAAACTTTTCAGGCGCGCAAATATTTAACGAAAGGGCGAATGAGGTAGCAGGGAAACCGCTTTATATCGTTTCTGCAATAATTTGAACCAAATACCTACGAAAGGTAAGCAAAGGGAGCGAGGTATTCTCATCAAAAATTTCTTTTAATATACTCAATTCACTTCGTTTCTTGCGTAGGATCTAAGTATGTTAGTATTTATAAAGCAATCCATGTCTTATTTTATTACTAGGTTCGGGTCAATGTGAAAACATTGCAAGTAGTTATTCAGACTGCATGTACACTTTTAGTAATAGGTATTATGGAGAATTCGCCGGACGCAGGTGATCTTTTCTCTACAGCTGATTAATTGAAACTGAGTTAGTAGCCTGTCTGTGAAGCAAAGTAGTCCCGGGTTCGATTCTCAGCGAAACAATTTTTTTGTGATAGATAAATATTTGCTCTCAAGTCATGAGTGTGAGTGATGTCTGTGTCATGCGCTGTACAGGGAATCCCAGTTAGGTAGAGAATCCTAATGCGTGAATGTGAGATTGTTAGCGTTTAATTAAAAAAAATGTGTATTCGAACCTTTTACTCGTTGCTGCAGAATGACGTTCTACAGCAATAACTGTAATAATGTGTTGTAGAATTTTTTTTTATTATTATTTTGCAACTGTGTTTTTCAAACTCTTAATAAAAGTAGATAACTAATATAGGTACATCAAATACATTGAATAATTACTACATTACATTTTAAATCCAAGTTAGCATTCTCTCATACAACAATACAACCACAATTCACAAGAATACAACCATTTTTCCGTAACTTCGGTTCTGATTTTTAACATTGTTGCCCTCAAATTCGACAGTATACCTACACGCCACTTACCAGGATCGCAGAAAATGACACAGTGTAACATCATTAGTAACGTACCTAATTATAAACCTTTAGAGAATTAAAAAAGGATGACTTGTAAAGGCTCAAGAACCCACTACAAATCCCTTAGCTCATCTGTTAGAGTGTGTTGAAGAATGTCATGTTTTGTTGCAGTGCGAGTCTGAGGACAATCATCATGAGCGCGGGAGGGATGAGGGGGGGCAGGCGGATCCCTACCCCTATGCCTCCTCCCAAGGAAATATTGCATTATCCTAATAGGTAAGAGCTCAAATGATACACCGCTTTTTCCTTTAAATTTACTTTCTGTGCCTTTCAGCGTCCAACGACCGCTGGGAACGTTAGGTATATTTGCCTTTCGATTGGGTTTTATTTAATTACCTCTTCGTAGTATTATTCGGCACGGCAATTCATTAATTGGTGCACCCATTACCTACACGCAGTGTAATAATGATAATGCGACTTGTTTATTATAATTTCGATACGTGAATAAAGTTTTTGTAATAAAAATATTATAGAATTGGCTAAATAATAAATAAAAGCTGCGACACTGATCCTTTACACTAGGGTTACCTATGTCGCTGCTGGCACGGACAACACGTCATATCCTAACCAATACCTAACACACACAAACGCACATAAAAAGTAACGTGTGCTCACAGTTCAATTCAGATGTAAAGAAATTTTACTTAAGACATTTTAAATTCTCGTCGTCAAATTTCAATGAACCTCAATCACAAAAGCGGAAAGCTAACATTTTTGTAGGTTAACATATGAATTGCATACCAATCGAACGCGAATAGAGTACAGGCCACAATAGATGAATGGTCGCAGAGACCTCACGGGAACACTTGTTTCCCGTGCCCTGTTTCATCAACTAATAATAATAATATAAATAGGCCACGGATTCGTCATATTATGTCATTACGTTACGTAAATGAGCGCTCTTACATCAAAATTCGTTATCACAGACAGTACTAAACGTGTTCGTATCAAAATATCAGCACACGTGCTCAAGCAAGGGCTCCACTCGATACTCTTGAGCCATGACAAGGGTATCAGTTACACCATTCGTTCACGTCAGCATGTCATAATGTCGTAAATTATAAACGCGACAAACAGTGGGAACTTTCGGGCGGGCTGAGGAATATCATTCAAGTTAAATGATAAGTGACAGACGGCATTTTACTTATTGTAATTTGTAAAGTTTTTTTTGTTCTCAGATGGTTAACGAACATATTGGTCTGACGCTAACTAAATGTTTACTGATGACGATACGACTAGGCGTCATGATTTGATGTCAAGATTTTTATTTTTAAACTTCTATAAATTTTTCGCATGTTAGTCTTTAAAAATGATTAATTGTAAGTTTTAATTAAAAATAAAAATCGACTTAACCATAGTAATTAAATGAGAACATCATTAATGTACTCGAAATCAAATAAACATTATTTGACACAACTAAAAAAAAAAATCGTCAGGTGACGCTTAAACTTAAATCTGACTACGCTAGAAGCACCAGTTGCCGAATATAAAACGCAACAACAAAGGTAGTCCATAGGTACAATAAAAACATAATATGTAGGTGAATTTTAAATTTTAATTTAATTTAGTCCAGTTTAATATAACTTTTTATTTAATATCATTTTTAATGTGATGTAATCTAATTTTTAATCTAATGTAACTTTGCTTTAATGAACTATTTTTTATTTTATTTAATTTGATGTGATATTATTTTAATGTTATTATTATTAATTTAATTTAATGTAATTTTAGGTTTTTTCCTTTTTAATTAATGTCAATATATTTATTTCTTGCTTATTTAATTTAATTTGTAACTTGTGACATGTAATTATAAAAATTGGCAAAATGTGTTATATCCGCTGGTAACTGGGGATGGACTATCTCAACTCCCGCACAACATCCTAGGGAGGAAGGACTGGCTGAAAACCAGCGCTACACGGGAGCCCAGCCCCGCGTTAGCAAAAGCTGAGCCGGCTCCTATTGCCATTTTGTTTAATTTAAATTATGTTTAAGATTACCGTTAATACAGTTTTATTATAATGATGTCTGTGTAATGCATGTTGATGTTTTGGCAATAAATAGATTTTATTATTATTATTATTATTATTAATTGAGAATCCCCTCCTTTTTTGAAGTCGGTTTAAAGCTACTTGAAGCATCGGCAATTCAGCGACTCTATAGGTATCTAGTACATATATTCCTAACTTGTGGCATAGTGACCGGGCCAGAGCCTTATAATTTTTTTGTATAGCCTAAAGGGTGTCAGCCCAAAACGCGGTTATCGTGGTCTTATGGATACGAGCATCATCAGGAGAGTCACCTGTGCAAAGTCGGCCCTGCTGGAGAACTCTTTTTACATATTTCTTGATGTCATAGGGCTCCGAGAATAACACTGAATTCAACGGATGGCTGTTGTCTTTTCACCTTGTTTGGAGACATCCATAATGTATTTAATACTATATTTCTAGTTGTAGTTAAAATTCAGTTAAGTAAGTAATACGAAAATAGATAAGCTCTTTTCAAGTCCACCAACGTACCTACAAGGATACACCCAATACGGCCTACGAACGGTATTGGCTACTCACTCAGTATCATTTTATAAATTCCCGCGAGCTATAAACTCGGGAAACACGGTTGTTACATCAGCAGATTGTGATACTGCTTTTCAATAAAATAGCTTCGGCCGAAACCGATCTCGCGAATCACAAAACACATCCGGGCAAGGCTCGTGCCCTATGGCAGCTAGCCTACGATTTAGCTTCATGTAGTAGACGCGAATATTCGAACCACACTGATAAACTCCCTACAAGAGTAGAACGGACCTTCGCAAATGATTGTATGGAGTTATCATCTCTATGGGAGTTTTTGTCAATTTTGCGGTATGCCAATCTGTCACAGCTGTGACAATTCGTGCAATGTACAAAGGTTCGCGCGAATGTGAGTGAACGCGGTTAGTAATGTGGAGTTTGTGTTTACCATGCCACCCGCGACACAGGGAATCCGTAATCTGTGTCCATAGTATAGTACACAATACACAGTAGTCCGTAGTTTGACAATAATTTTCCGCTCATCGCCTATCTAAGCAACTTTAGTGTACACTGGCCGTAAGCCGTACACACCCCACAACATATAGTGCAGCCTATTGGACATGCATGTTTGCTGTTTTCGTATGACGTGATGTGAATGAGGATCGATATTGATTGGTCTACCGTATTGAACGCACGTCTTTTCAACGAAATTGATACAGCTTCGTGGGTTAATCGCTCCCGTGCCGGTTATGTATTAAACATTGGGTAGAAGGAAATTCGCGTTGATGCCAACATTAGTTATCTTAGATTGACACTTGAAAGAAGACTTGCAACTCTGACGACATTAACGATACTGAATCTCAGATCCGGTTCAAATTCAAATTCAAAACAATTTATTCATACGTAAAATAATATGGTAGGGCGTATACAGGGGAAACTGAGATATAATTGGCCACCGTTAAGTAATTGGCCACTTGAAAATGCTATTATTTTAATTGATGATGTTATGTAGTTAAGATTAAGATGATATATCAATCGACCAGTGGGAAATAACCCATTAGGTATACATATACACTTCTCAGTGGTAGCGTAACTATGAAAACATAATTACTTACCTATGTATTACAAATATAAGCATTAAAATTTTGAGTGGCCAATTACTTTTACCTACTCCTCAGTTTACCCTAGTACTTTGAAGCTGTAACATAATACTCACTAATAATTTTACTTCTATTTACTTACTATACTATTTTACTTACTATACACGTATTTTTAATCTACCGCCGTTAAAATTCACAAAGTAAGTATGTTTTTTTGGAATTAAAGCAGCAAACGAGAATGCCGCACCACCCTTCTGCTACCGCCCATGACAACTGTGACCGACTTAGAAGCCTAGAACCTAGAACAAGACTCAATTTAAGGACAAGGATGGTTAGTTTGTTAATAGTTTATTTATACTGGGACTGGTAGTGATATTTATTCCTGTTAATAAAAGTCCAGTCAGTAATTGTTACCTAAGTATGTGTCTCGTTCTAATTCGGTCACAGATGCGGTGCTACCCCTGAGGACTAAGATGGTCGCTTATTAAAAAAGTGTGAGCCTCCGCCTTTTAGCTGGTTAAAAATAAAAATTCTGTGTGTTTATGTTAAAGGGAACTGATCCATAACAAAGCTCCGGTAACCATACATACATAAGTAAAGTGATTAAACGAGCGCCTACAAGTGTGGTGTAAGGTTACACTATTTTGGTTGGCGCTGATACCTTTCTGCTGCTCTTTTATGTAATAAATTAGTTTACAATGAATGTTTATTGACGATTAATAATCGGGTTGTTTAATGAATTGTTTAGCATCGCTGTTATCTATACAGGGTGTTTCGTAATTTGTGGCAACTTTTAAACCAATCCACCCTGGTCATATTATTACATAAGAAAAACAGCAATGCACATAAAATAACTAACTTTTAACAATAAAATAACCGAGTTCAACGCCGAGATAACTAAAAAATCACTCGCCAGATGTCGCTCCGATTTATATGGGACCACATGATAATCACTAGGTACCTTTCTACCGTCTTATCGTCTTCTACCGTACTAAGTATGTTAAAGCAAGAAGATACAAAGCAACTTTATCATTTTTTATTGGAATAATACTCGTAGTCCTACAGCTAACCGTCATAAAAGGTGGGGTAGTCCGAAAAAGTGGGTATCCGTGATTTTTTGAGACAAGTTGCCGTATCCGAACGTGTGGGTATCGGTCTTTTTTAGAGTCGAATTGTCTTATCCAAACGAATATCCGAATTTGAATGAGTTGAATTGCCGTATCCAAAAAATATCCGACATTGTATGGGTTGGCGTATCCGAAATGTAACTGAGTTTGTATGAGTTGAATGCCGTATCCGAACGAGTATCCGAATTGTGGTTCAGTCGACCAATCAATCTTTTCACACTGGCGCATTTTATTTTTCCCGCGTTACCTACGGGCATTTTGACGTTGTTTGCTTATAACGCGGGCAAAGCCGCTAGCAAAGCCTACTGCTTCGTTACCTGTTTAGACGCACAGATATAGGTATTTATGACGCACTTCATATCGCAGTGCATAAACCTACGTCATTAAAATAATGAAACACGCGTCGTTTTAAGCAAGACAGGGTAACAATACTGTTACAATTGTATTTTAATAGATCAGAGGCAAACACACTCGTAGGAACAGTTTACGTCGCTGCAACGGGTCGAGTTAATAAAACGATACAACAAATTGTTATCCTCATTAACAATTTATTTACTATAAAAAAATTATGTTAATCCGTCAAAGTTAAGCAAATCGTTGAGGAATTCACTCGACTGTCTTTCAGCTTCATCTGATCGCCTCCAGACCTTCATTTATTAATTATTGTAGTGCTTTAACAAAAACATTAACAAACACACTAGTGACTCCTACAATTTCGAAAGTTCATTCATCTCTCAGTCCTCTTTATGGGACCACCCTTGGAATAAATATCTACCAACAAAAAGAATAATTATCAAAATCGACTCATAAACCACGAAAAAATGCCTGCACCCATAAAAAACATATAATATATACGGTCAAATTGAGAACCTCCCTGTTTTTTGAAGTCGGTTAAAAAGTGAATTTTGTTGACGCATTACCTGGTAGTGAGTAGGTAAATAGCTCGACAGTGGAAATATATTTAATGCTCACGCGAGCCCTTGGCCCTCGGTCCCGGTACTGCCGCGGTACCACCGCGGTACTGCTGTCGGTGCATTCTCGATGACAGCAAATTATAAACACAGACGCACGTGTGCTCAGAATGGCGTTGGCCTAAGTTACAAGATTTTTTTAATCGCGATGATTTTAGGTTTAAATGTAATGAAAATATTGATAATAGATTTAAGCATTGAAAGTGATTTTTTCTGTTTTGTATTATATTAGAAAAGCAGCTTTTGATGTTGTGATGACTGTGTTTATGCATAAACAAAAGTACGAGTCTTTTGTTGGCCATGTATACTAATATTATAAAGATGAGGAGTTTGTTTAATAAAAATAATAAAATTATACATTTCTTTTTTTCGCAATAATCATTTATAACTAAACAATATAATTATTTAATTATAATAATATAATTTAAAACTAAATAATTAAGACTTTCTTTAAATAAGTAGGTAACTACTTACCTAAGTCTGTGTTATCAGAGAAATGGCCAGTGCAAAAAAATCCAATAACGTCTGAGCTACTTCCTCCTTGCCACTCAACAAATTAAACAAGACGCATCATTCACGCTAGCCTCTTTTCAGTTACACCAAATGCCCTGTAAGCTAAAGTGTCGGAGCTGTGATGTCGCGTCGCGCTTTAAAATGAATATGAAAATATTTTCATTTTTAAATTTAAATCTTAGCGCTGTTTTAGTTTTAATGCATTATGTTAGTGCGTCTTTACATTTTGTCAGCGTAATGAGATAGGTACCTACATTCCATTTACTTGAGTGGTTTTGTACCATAAGTACGTCGAAAACCATGACGTCAAATATTCCTAAGCTTCTTTTTAATTACAGCCAAAGATGGGCAACGCACGTAGCTTTAATCGTGTAAAATGTTATATTATAATGAAATGAAAATTATACTCATCTGAGTTTTCCATAATGTTCTCAAAGGTAGCCGTTTACTTATCAATTTATCAGTTAGGTAAATACTTCGGTGAAGAAAAAATCGCAAGGGAACCTGGATAGAAAGGCTTGTGTACTGTGCAGTCCAATCTGCACTTGGTCAGCTTGGTGCTAGACTTCACCAAAATCACATTGTAAAAAGAGAGACAGTTAAGCGTTGTGAAAGATTCTCAAAGCGATGACGGGTTATATTATAAATACTATGTAGTATCAGATAAAATAGCGGTATGAGTCAACAGTCAACAAAAATTCCCGCGAACAAGGATCACTGTCAACTTTATCGTATGCCGCTGACTGAAGCCTGAACCTTGGCCCTCTAGACCAGTGTTTCTCAAAGTTTAATATGAATGCCCTCTTTGTGAGATTTATTAAATAGTTTATGGGTGTTGCCGGCTAGATATAAAAAAAAATTTAGGAATTAATACGATCCAATAAAAAAATTATTTTAAACGCTGCCTCGTTTTGCTCATATTATGTATAAAATCTACATTAGGTAGGTATAAGTCTCTGTTAAGTACGAATTAAATGAAGTGTATATTTTTCAATAAAACCGTTGAACTTAAAATATAATTTTACTTATTATTTTCTTTTGAAATCCGAACACGCAAGAAATATTGTATCGTATCTTATATTTATGTTATTGTAAGTACTACTTTTGTATTACCTTTTATATTTAATAAGTTAGGGGCGTTTAAGAAAAGAAAGTCTGTCGAAATAAGTTTGAGAAACTATGGTTCAGATATTTCTAATTAGCTGATAATAATTCATTATAACCTGTCTTTGTTACAAAGCTCTTTGATCCATCATACCATTCAGAATCTAAGTATGTTTACAAAATTGCTAAGAAAGAAAAAGTAAGTACCTACATTTTTATTCTGTCTTAGAGGCTGAAAATTTTTCGTGAAGCATGTCTTCTCCTAGGTATAAAGAAAATTTTAATGTGCTAATGTGTCAAATGGCTTCCAAAATTTCAAAGATTTCCTTATGGAGGTACTTCCATATGGAAATCTTCCATTTAGAAGCATTCCAAATGGACGTATCGTCAATGGCTACCTTCATATAAGTACATAGAAGATTTATGAAAAAAAAAACTTTTGTTAGCCTTTATTTTCGCAATCGGATCCAAAACAAAGCTTTTCCGACGCTTGTTTGGTTCTCGGTTTAACTGTTTTCCTCTGGTTTTGTACGTACTAATGCCATCATAGTTTGTTTTATTTCAAGTACCCAGTTCATATTTAACGCATTAGTCTTATCATTAAGTTTATTTTAATATTTTCGTTGAATTTAATTCCTTGATCCTAAATTAAAAATGACTACAATTTAAGTGCTCACCAAAATATTTTTTATTAAGTTTGTACCAAGAAATATACAGGGTGATTTGTAATTCGACGTATTCCCCTTAGGATGTGATAATACAAGTAATTTCCAACATAATTAACCATAATAACCCTTATACCAAGTCAGCTTGTTATTGAGACATTCTTATTTTTGTTTTGGTAATAAAAATCCCAATTTAACGACAAAAAAAAACTTCTGGTTGAATGACTTAATTAATGTTTGTTGATGTACACGCAATTAATAAAAATTTAAACAAATTAATTCAGAACACTAGTTAGAAGTTAATTTAGAATTTTTTTGTTCTAAACCAAAAATGTTGAATTGGCTTGTCAGCTTAATTGGCTTCCTATTCGGCACAGGCGATGTTCTAGAATTCTCCTTCTTCTGTACTCTATCCTATATGAGCCAGCGACGCCCACTTATCTCAAGGAAAATTTTCATTATCGCTGTGCTACTCATGATAAAGTACTCCGATCTTCTGAAAATCTCAAATTGGATATTCCTCGATTCAGTAGCTGTTTCTATCAATATTCCTTTACCGTTCAGGCAATTCTACTTTGGAACGCCCTACCGATCGAAATAAGAAAAGCCCAGTCCAAATGTATTTTCAAGAGACTTGTCCGGGAACATTACTTAAAATCACCAATTTTTTGAGAATTTTATACAATTTTCTGTGTACAACATGTATGTAATTTTATATATTATATGTATATATATATGTATGTATATTTAGGTATTTTATATGTATATTTTTTATTATAATTATAGTATGTAATAGGTAAAAATTTTATATGTTGTATTTATTTAATGTGTTATTTATTGTTAACACCTGCCACATATTCTCACCGTCGCCCAGGGTTGACTGGGAGAGAATGCCTGTAGGCATTAAGTCCGCCCTTTGTAAACCTAGATTAGTAGGTATTGCAATAAGTTTAAAATAAATAAATAAATAAATAAAAATGTTGAATATCTCGATAACGTACCTCCTTGATAAGGGACATCATGGTTAATGTTGTTGGAAATAAGTTGTAATTATCACCTTCTAAGAGGAATACGTCGAATCACAAATCACCTTTAAGTAATATATACATATAGAGAATAGATTAGAATAATTGTAACTATAGAAAGACAGTGGGTTTAGGTTAGGTTAGGCGAGGTATTTTTTTACGAACGACCCTTTGAATCGAGGTTACGTCGATATCGGTGAATAAGTGTCATAATTATGAAGGTTATATCTATGTAGCGATAATAGTGATAACATGTTTATGGTATGGAATGTTCCATAAAAACAATTCAGTGAACATTTATCCTTTTCAGCAGGTGTTCTGAATTTATTGAAGTAAATATGTAATTCTGATAAGCACTTAAACACAAGTCATTAAAAAGTTACGTAACTTTAAAGAATCACGACTAACCCTAACAATGCCGAGCGTTTTAAAATAAATACGTTTATAGGCTCTGAAATGGTTCGCAATCCGCTATCAATTTAGTGCATTGTTTACAGATGCAGATTTGATGCGCGCTGTTTCCTCTCGTTTGATCTGCGCGCCATGTGGATCCGGTCACATGCGTTACCCGTATAGGAATTTGCAATGAAAATGCGTCATGTCCATACTCTTTTTGGATTGTGCAGCAAGCCGCTTCGACTTTGCGACGTTATAAAATAATATAAGTACGTATGTAAGTATGTCAATACATAATAATAAATAATATTTTTATTTTTTATACAACCATATAACTATAATAGAAATAGAAGCCAAAAATATTATTTCTAAGAATCATCAAAATCGGCTCATGCGTTTTATCACTTGAAAATTAGGTAAGAAACAAGCATAGGTGGGTGTCAAACATGTCCAAGATTTAGCATTAGGTAGGTAATAATAAAGTATTCATTTTTTTCAATATATACCTGTAAACTGTAAGGGTCGATTCAGACATATCAGTGAAGTCTCAGTTCCGACACAGTACCGGCAAATTTTTCATACATTTTCGGCATTGTCAGCACTGACACTGAGAAGTGTCAGTGCTGTTAGTATGAAAGATTTGCCGGTACTGTGACGGAACGGTGACTTCACTGATATGTGTGAATCGTCCGTAATAATTATGACTCTAAAAATGACAAAAAATGCAATTGTTTTTGTCCGATAAAGCGCTATGTGGTCATAAAATTTAACTATTCTAAAATTCATAGCATTTCGAAATACCGTCACGGCATAACCAGTTAATTACGCAAAACATGATATTCTGTGGGTAGTTAAACTATCTAGTTATGCTGTTGTCTGTTCAGAGGGTGTCTGCCAACAGTCAAGGGGCAGATATGAGTATAATTGCCTGCGGACGTGTCGGCATGCTGCATTTGAGGGTTGCATGCGTTTGAGGGTGCGTAGGGTAACAAGATTTACGCATTGCACGCAGGACATTCCGTGCGTTTGCGAACTGTTTCAATGTCATTGGTAATCGGAATATACGATTATAGCGAGTGCAGTAATGAAGCAGACTTGATGCACTTAGGAACCTTGCAATATTGATACTAGTACTAACTTCTGCCCGCGGTTTCGTCCGCGTGGAATCTGTTTATATCGCGAATTTTTCATACACACTTTTATCCCTATTCAACCCTTAAAAAAAACTAGCCTATGTGTAACCCTGGGTCTTCAACTACTTTCATTCGAAATTTCATCCAAATCGAGTCGGTGGTTTAGCTGTCACAGACAGTCAGTCAGACTGACTGATTCTCGCATTTATAGTATTAGTATGGTCTTTAAACGCGAAAATATTTTTGTTTTTTTTTGCCTGTCCTTCATTCGTCGAAAATGTGCAACGGCTTTGTGGTTCAACCTTCGATGCAAAAACCAGGGGTCTTATACCTAAGTGCGACGTGTGTGTTTGTGTGTCTACTTTCATGGTCTACCTACATGAGATCAGAGCTCTCGAATGGATGCACCGAATAAGATGCGGTTTTCTTATTTGAAAGCTGATGTGATCGAGATGATCTTAGTTATAATTTAAGTATGAATTTGAATAGGTGTTTAGGCATTTGATGATGGTCACCTCACAAGGCGATTTTCTTAGCCGGGTTTTTTTCATGGTTTGGAAATAGTAGAAGGGGCTAGAAGTAATTTAGTTAGATTCGTTTTATTGTGTAAATTCAAGGGAAAAATATTGGTATGACATGTAATTTTGAATCCGTTAAATATGTGAAAATACCTACAGTCTGTTTTTTTGCTACGGACTAAATTGACATAATATAAGCTGTGTTGCTACTTTTTTTAGAATCATTAATAGTGATGTGCCACGACCGTAACATTACGTGATTTACAATCTAGTATAGTTTTTCAGTAATAGTTACAAAAATGTGTCTTTAAAATTTTAGAATGTGTCGACAATCGTAATGTATTGTTATTGTTGTTAAATGTAAGTTAATGCGTAATCTTCAATTACAAATAAATAATTGTCGTATGTACCTACTTAGTGAAATAAGTGATTAAATCAATAAATATATTTTATTATCTGTGATGCTCCATATTCACCATGATTTTTAAAAGATTCGTCTATTGTCAAATAATAATAAAATTATGTGGTAAGAGTAAAAAGTTACGATTCATGAAACTGGTATTATCGTAGTACAACAGTAATGCTAAAAATCTGGTAACATTATTTCGAAATTGACATTTGCATGTGTCAATTTACCAATATACTTACCTAATGTCTGCTAACTTTTCATGCTTAACCTGCTTAACGGATTTTGATAAAATTTAGTACGGAGGCAGTTTGACACTCGGGAAAGGACATCTGGGGGCACAGTAGTGCCCCCTGGCCAAGACGTGCGAAGCACTCGGGCACTACCTACCTTTTCTCGAAGTGCTTCGTCGTATTTTTGAACCCTCATAACTTCGGTTTACGATATACCCGATCGCTCAAATTCTCAGGATATGATGACAGTGATAGACTAATTAAACGCACAAAGTTTCAATTACATAGCTCTGAAACTTAAGATTTTATGGATATCTAAAATAGCCTATTTCGCTAACTGATTCATGTATGATAATCGAAATTATATATCATATATCTAACAACAGATGGCGTTGGACACCAATTAAATTAAAAAAATATTTACCATCAATACTACTAATTAATACCTACTAAAACTAATAACATTAATACCTACTAATTATTATTATTTAGATTTTAATGGTTGCTTGTATGGGGACCCCATAAAAATAATTTTTGAAAAATGTAGATCGCCAAGTAAGTAACGCCATCTAGAGAATACTTGGCAACTAGAATGTTTACTAACTTAATCGAAGTTGAAAGTAGTTCGAACGAGTTGTCACTAGATGGCACTATACCGTCTCGTGAACATTAATTTATATTAGGTATACTAACATTAAATTTATAACATTTAAGATGTTATTTATACCTATATAATTTATTAACATATAAGTGTATATAAATAGGTTCAAAGTAGGAAGTGGGAGGACCCTGAATCGATCGCAGTACGCATGGTGGCTAAAAATCTTACGACGGACGATTTGTAAAGCCCATGTATCTATAGCTATAGGTACCTACTACTAAACTTTATTGATTGTGGCATGTATGTATGTACGTATAAAAAAGATAAATATATTATTTTTATTGATAAATATTGTTATAGATTTAGGTAGAAAACTAATTAATTATGATATAATTGGAAATAAGTAATTGTTTGTTTATTATTTTTCGTAATGATAGTAAGCTATTTGATATTTCAAAGTCCACTGTAATTGCAACCGCTAGTTGGCGCTGTCATCGCGCACCGTGCCAATAAAATACCAAAATAACTAATCTTTGGTTTTGATTTACTTACAACATTTAAAGTTTGCATCTTTGACCCTGTAGCCTAGTTGGTAGCGACCCTGCCTGCGACGCGAGGGGTCCCGGGTTCGATTCCCGGCCGGCGCAGATATTTATGTGGCAGATGAATATTTGTACTCGGGTCATGGATGTAATTGTGATGTGTTATATGTGTAGTCCATGCCACCCGCGACACAGGTATTAAAATTTTAGTTCATTAGATGGGGATTTTCAAATATTCCTAGAAATGCAATATTACGTTAATTCTGTCGTTGGAAATAATTAATGAATAACATCTTGCACTTTTATTTCACTGTCTAAAAATACTGTTTCTATTATAATGTTTAATATTATAAACAGTTTCTCAAACCCGTTGTATTATTATCCCCTTATATACAGGGGCGCCGTAACCGGGCGTGCAAGGCGTGCGGCGCACGCGGGCGGCAAATTCAGGGCAAATGGACCCCGGTGGAGGGACATAATCATGAATCTGTATATGACATTCGTGTTCAACCAGGGGGGGGGGGTGCAAATCGGGTTAGCACGCGGGCGCCGACACACCTTACGGCGCCCCTGCTTATATATGGTGAAAGCTACTAATAAAATGTTGGAGAACCGTCGAACCGTTCATTGTACTTAAGACGGTCGAATCCTTACTTAATATTATAAATGAAAGTGTGTTTGTTTGTGACTCTTTCACGTCGCAGTATGGCTATTATATGGTATGGTTTATGTGTGTGGGGATAGTTAGGAGGGTGGAGAGTGACGTAGGCTACCGCGCAAAAACATCTCATTCCCATGGGAAGATCGATGTTTTGTTAGTTGCTAGATATTTAGTTCCGGATGCTGTTAATAGATGGCGTTAGTAAAATTCATTTGCAAGTTCTGAATCACGCTGTCAAATACTACATGTAATTTACTGAAAATGAAATGATTTATTTCGAACTTTGTTGGTTATTACAAACACTTTTCGAATGTGAGTGACATACGCCATCGCTTTCACAAATCCCTACGATGAGTGGCCTTGGCTTTGGTACTGAAGTCATATGCGACTATGGAGCGGGACCTACGCGGCTGTTACCTACGGGTCCCGAAGTGAAGCGCGGGCAGTTCTCTAGTTAACTATAACATTCGACGCTAATCGCTAATTCATATATGGGACAACTTTCAAACGTCGCTACGAGTAGCCTTAGAAACACATTAATCATAAACAAAAAAAAAAACTGCCATTGCAACTTACAAAAAGGAATGAAATCCCACCAAAAACATTTTCATGTAAAGTGTTGCCAAGACGACTGCGTACGGTTTACCTTGTGAAAAAGATATCAGATCTCATGTAGAGCCAAGCTTCTGAATCTACAGCTCTAACTCTACAAACCCTAACTTCACTAACTCTACATCTCAGTAAAAATGTATGGCTTGGCTGTTTCGACTTTATAAACTAAATATTCGCTTAGCAGTGAGAAGAATTCGAAGGCATTCGTTACGCTTTCGTGACGGTAGCAAAACAGCCGAGCCATACATTTTTACTGAGATGTAGAGTTAGTGAAGTTAGGGTTTGTAGAGTTAGAGCTGTAGATTCAGAAGCTTGGCTCTACATGAGATCTGATATCTTTTTCACAAGGTAAACCGTACGCAGTCGTCTTGGCAACACTTTACATGAAAATGTTTTTGGTGGGATAGGATAGTTTTTATTCAGGAAATCGTAACTTAAGAGGGTAAAAAGGGGAGCGCTAAGAGGAAAACTTTATAATATTTTTTATCAGATCGCGATAAGGTACAAACATGGGTTGACCATACTCGCATTGGAACAAAGGATACTTTATTTCTGTGTTAGTTGTAATAATATCAATAAATAAAAATAATATTTTGTAGTGTTACGTCTTTCGTGTTTCGGCTTGGGTGGGTTTACCAGTAGGTTACTACCACGGACGTACCTCTTTATTCATAGTAGATAATAGGTAAGTATAAATAAATAATACCGATAAAAAGAAACTGTTGAGGACAGTGACTGCTTACCTACTTAAACTGCTATATATTTTTTTTAATTTATCTTAGTAAAAAATACCATAAAATAATAAATTATGGAGGTTGGTATTTGCTATTAATTTTTCCTTATCTATCTTAGTGTAGAAATATACGAAAGAAATTCTGTTAATATTAAAAAGTCAAAGGATAATATTTTATTCTTGTCATAATTTTATCATGTCGTCTCAAATTATTTTGTATTGTACGCACGGTGAAAAATTTTTGTGAGCGCCCTCTATGTATTTCAAACGTAACTTTCACATAATTGTTCTGTTAGGAAGTACAGCGCCATCTCGTAGCAAGATAACATAAGCTATTCAACGCTGCCACGTTTCTACGTACTTCTGTACTCAAATGGTACGCATGTGATCAGCAAGATGGCGTAACTTATCTTTAAAATAATATTTACAAGTTCAAAATCGCCGCGTACTGGATTGATCAGAATTTTTTGGGACAAGTAACGATTTAACCAAAGAAGCGTCTTTGATTAATTATGTTAACTTACATTTATACAAATTGATTTCTCTTTACATATTTTCAACCTCGACTTAAAAAGAGGGGTTTATACAGTAAAACCAACTTATCTGTAAAATGAAGAGAGGCGCTGTCGGACGCATTGGACAGAAGATGACCACAAAGTAGATACCTACCTACCACGGAACAGAAAAAATAGGTAAATGACTTTTTAACATGGCGGCATTAGTTCCAATTTCTGCCATTTCACAGATAAGTTGGTGGCACTGTAAGTTTGACCTGTCTCTATGTGTGTCTGTCTCGTGGCATCATACTATCATAGTTCTCAAACTGATATTAGTGGTCGGTGGTAGTAGTAGTAATCAATGGTTTTAGATTTATGTTTGGTAGAAATCGGTTCAGCAGTTTGAAGAATATCAGCTCTTTTCCAAATTGATGTAAGGGATTTGGCAATTCAGCGCCATCTCGATATTACGCAGTGAACATTAATATTGTTGATGCAAGAAAGCTTATTGACATTAATTAAAATTGTAATATAATGTCCGCCCAACTTATCTCTGAAATGGCAAAAATTGGAACTAACGAAAAGTCATTCATAAGTACGTTGTGGTCATTCATCTGTCAGTTACTAGTGTGCAATGATTGGTCAAATGAATGTCATATGCGTCCGACAGAGCCTCTTTCGTTTCAGTCTTAAGTTGGGTTTACTCTATTATGATTTTATTATAATTGACTCGCAGGATGAGGCTGAACAAAATGTCAGAGGGTTTTTACCCGACTGCGTCAGAAGGAGGGTTATGTTTTTCGAGTGTATGTATGTATGTATGTATGTATGTATGTATGTATGTTTGTATGTATGTCCATTTATTTGGACCGCCCCACAGCCCAAACGGTTGAACGGATTTCGACATAATTATGTGGTATCGTTGAATTCGTCAGAACTGTGAAAGTGTCATAGGCTATATGAATTTTCAAAATGGCGCCCGAAAGTGGAAGAAAAAGAGGGGATAATCTTGAGTTTTTTTGTTATCTTAGCAATATGGGTATCAAATGAAAGATCATGAAGACCTTTTCAAAAATATATATCATTTATATAACGTCGTTTTAACACAAATTGTCAAAAACCATCCCAAAAAGTAGATTTTTTCGGTGAAAACACTAAAAAGTCTGAAATAAAAATATTATTATAAAAACAAAAAACCCGACTGCTTACAAAAGAACTCAAAAGAAAAAAACAAGTGTTACAATATCAACATAAAATACTTCATGGTGCTGCAGGCGGGGACAAACTATACTGCTACCTACGGGTAAAAAAAGATTTATCACAAGTACTACGTTTGTCCCCGCCTGCAGCACCATGAAGTATTTTATGTTGATATTGTGACACTTGTTTTTTTCTTTTGAGTTCTTTTGTAAGCAGTCGGGTTTTTTGTTTTTATACCTAATAATATTTTTATTAAATTTTCAATATAAAGTTATAGTTTCGTGACGATTTTCTATTTTAAGAGCCTTTTATTTAACGACTTAATTGACATTATTGGTTCTGAATAAAGTACCTACCAACTTTAGATAATAAAATAAAATTTATTTAAATTCAATATTGGCCAAGAAAATTACAAAAATGTTGGTCCTAACTAAGTATGGTTCATTCATAATTTATTGTTGCAATACATCTAGTTTTATTTGTTTGTGCGTTCCAGTCATTTTTCTTCAATGTTGATTTATGTGTCGTCGTGTCCTCATTCATGAAACGTTTTTATGAAGTCTTTCTGAAACCTTTTTAGAATTTATAAATAAACTAGAGAACCGCCCGCGCTTCGCTTCGGGACCCGTAGGTAACAGCCGCGTAGGTCCCGATCCCGTAGGAATTTAGGCTAAAAAGTAGCCTACTACTCGCTCTCTTCACTCCACCCTGTCTGAGGTGTGTGGAGCCCTCGGGACAGTTAGTTCCCCTTTGGGGGTGTTTCTCGCGGCCCGTTAAAACGGGCCGGTCCTTGGGTTGGGCCCTAAGGCCCTTGGTTGTCCATCTGTGGCTAACCAATAGGTCAAGTCCGGTGAGTGGTGGCCTTTTTACAGGCCACAGAGTCTTAAACGGGATGGGGTTCATCTTCGCGCCGCCCAGGCGATCGAGGCCCTACCGGGTGAATCCCGCTGGTGGGAAGCCCAGCAGGATCCGATCAGCGCCGGGCGACGACTTACGAAGCCCCAGTATCAGTCAGTGCTAGGCCCGTCCCGCGCAACCAGCAAGTCGCGCGGGAAGGCCCAGCGGTCCGGTGGACGGGTGTGGAGCGGTGCCAGGTCCTGCAGATGCGGGAACCGCGACGCGTTGACACACCCGAACATGTTGCGTGCCAATCTCTCGATGAAGTCGTCCAGGCTCTCGACTCGAAGGTCCCACTGGATGACGGCGTTCCTGACGTACCTCGGTGCACCAGTCAGCCGGCGGAGCGCAATCGCCTGAACCGCGCGCATCCTCTTGCGCTGCGGTTCGCTGGTGAGCACGTTCCACGCCGGTGCCGCGTACGTGAGGCGGGATCTGATGTAGGTCTTGTAGACCCCGAGCTTCAGGCCGAGAGGGAGGCTCGAGGAGAGCACTGGATTCTGCCATCGCGCTTCCGGAATTCGCGACGGCTTTCGTAACCTGTTGCTTCATCGAGAGTCTTCCGTCAATTTTGCACCCAGGTATTTGGCCTGTGGGGCCCATTGGATATCTTGTCCGTGAAGCTCCAGAGTAGGATCCCGCTTGTTGAGGTATCCTCCTATGTTCACGGCCTGCGTCTTTCCGACATTCACCGACAGTCTCCACGCGGCGAGCCATTCGGGGAGGGCATCAAGCGCACGCTGCATCTTGACGATGGCGTGGGTTCTATTCAGCGACGTGGTGATGTACGCTACGTCATCGGCATACAGGGCAAGCGACGCCCCCCCTGCCGGCGGGATGTCGTCGGTGTAGCAGGCGTAGCAGACCGGGGTCAGGCAACTCCCTTGCGGGACGCCGGCTGTGATCGGACGCTCGGTGGATTCGGCGTCTTCAACCACTACTCTGAAGCTTCTATTTTCGAGGAAA
Organism: Hesperia comma; assembly: GCA_905404135.1. NCBI lineage: Eukaryota > Metazoa > Arthropoda > Insecta > Lepidoptera > Hesperiidae > Hesperia > Hesperia comma. The sequence goes on along the minus strand of FR990022.1, from coordinate 12,731,052 downwards.
CTGAAGATCACCTTAACGGCACGCCGGGGCGCCGACGACTGCGAGATCTTGTAGAGAAAGCCGTCGTGCCAAACACGGTTGAACACCTTTTCCATTTCGAGGAATACAGCACACACGCGTTCTCTCTTATTCAGAGCCGCGGTAACGGTGTGCAACACCCTCGACAACTGAAGATTCGTACTGTGTTCCAGCCGGAACCCGAATTGGTCCGGTCTGGGGGCAATATGCGGCCCTAGGTGTCGCAGTAGGAGCTTTTCGAACACCTTGGATAGGGTGGGTAGCAGGGTGATTGGCCTATAGCTCTCCGGCTTCAGCCTGTTTTTCCCCTGTTTGGGCAGCATTATGACCCTCCCTGACTTCCAGGCCTGCGGGAAGGTCCCGGTGTGAAGGATCCCGTTAAACAGGCGCGCGGCTGCTCCGATCGTCCTCTGAGGGAGGTGCCGCAGCGCTCTGTTCGTGATCCCGTCAGCACCGGGAGGGAGCTTCTTGATGGTGCGCAGCACCAAGCCGGGAGAGATGACATATGCGGTGTAGTGCCGCCCAGTCGTCGCACGCTTCGTCCAGCTGTTCCTCCCAGCTCTCAGTCGCGTGTGCATCTAACTCGGCCTTGAGTCGGGCTGCGGTCCGGTTGAGCTGGTTCTTCAGCTGCGGACACCCGGACTCCTGCCAGCGTTTCTGCAGGCTGCTGAGGTGATAGGGGAGAGGTGGAAGTTTCCCCGGAGCCTTCTGCTCTCTGCTTGCAGCCTGCAGTGTATTTTGCTCGCTGACAGTGAGCTCGACCGCTAACTGGTCAACGTCCGCATCCGTGCGGATAGGCTGAGTTGGCGTGGAGATCTACAGTTGCTTCTCGAAGGTTGTCCAGGCCATAAGGCGACGGGGCCTTGGCAAGACTCTGCTGGGCTCCTTCGCCAGGACTAACAGGACAGGAACATTCCTGTAGCGTCTCCAATCGTGGCTGGCAATGGAGGCCTTGGTACACCGCTATGTCCAGAATGTTCCAGAATGTTCCAGTCGCCCGCGCCCAGCACCGGTGTCGGCGAGTTCAGCAACTTGCGGACATCAGCCAACAGGATAGTGCCAGCGGGCGGACGGTACACTGAATACAGCCGGAGCGGGGAGTTCTCGAGGCAGAGCTAAAGTAGCCTATTACATTTGCCTATGACTTAAGTAAATTACATGTAGTATTTGATAGCGTAATTCAGAACTTGCAAATGAATTTTATTAACGCCATCTATTAACAACTCAGAAAATAAATATCTAGCAACTAACAAAACATCGATCTTCCCATGGGAATGGGATGTTTTTCCGCGGTAAAAAGTAGCCTACGTCACTCTCCACCCTCCTAACTATCCCCACACACATAAACCTTACCATATAATAGCTTTGTTGCGACGTGAAAGCGTCACAAACAAACAAACAAACAAACACACTTTCACATTTATAATATTAGTAAGGATAAGGATATTAGTAAGGATGAATACCTACCTATCTAATAGAACACGTGGGTATCTTTGTACCTACTTATCGTTTTTTACACCTACCTATAATTATGTTAAGGTATATCAGGAGGTCCTAATAATTTTAAAAAGTCTTATTTCGTCTAAATCCACCATATTAGCGCGTTAATTAACGCGATAAGACGCAGGTGTAGCCGTAGAGTTATGTACCTAGGTATGTGTAGGCACAGGTGTAGGTATTACCGTGTTACATACAGGTAAATGATAACTAAACTATGGACATTCTGGCCATAGATCTATCCTATCTACCCAACGAAACAATATCTGAAACCGTTAGTACATAGTATCTCAATGTCTGAAACTCATAAGTTAGGAATCATTTAGCTGTCTGAAAAATACTTCGCGTAAATACCTACACCTACTTATATAGTTTGGGATCTTTCGACATTGTTCTAACAAATGTAATGGTCTGGTCACTCCATTACGACTTGGCAAAGTCATACGTTGAAGGTAATATTTCAAGCTTTGTTGCATTGTATTGAATCCTGTTGGGGCAATCGTTCAAGCCAAAGTTTTATATTTGTCTGGGCACATAGATTTAACTAGATACAACTGTCTCAACAACTCAGACAATAATAACTAATCGACGACTGGATTGCAGTAGATACGGGTCTTCAGACGTGAAGGTATGAATTCAGAACCCTTTTTTTAGACATTTTTTATTCAGTTCTTGAATTGAAATGTAAACATGTACCTAAATATTCCTATGTGCTCATTTATAAAAACAATATTTCATTATGTGCTACTACTGGACTCCATGCTACTTATTTTAACCGACTTCAAAAAAAGGAGGCAGTTCTCAATTTGAACTATTGTTTTTTTTGTCTTTGATTCAGTGAACCGATTTTGATAATTTATTTTTTATTCGAAAGTTTTGTCGTCGGGTTCTAAATACATTGAACCAAACCGGACTTATTATTTTTGAGTTATCCCTATTTATCAAGTTTGAAGTCAGTTATTTTTTATAAAAAGTTATTTCGTTAAGTTATTTAATACTAGGAACAGGATTAGATACAAGTTTTTTCAGCCTGTAACGACATATCTACTTTTGCAAAGTAGGTACCTACATCGTGAATCGACGATTAGACTTTCCAAGTTGGGACGAGACGTATTGTGAATTTGTGATCGATGAACACGGCTCCACGTTCCGTAACGAGGAAATCTTCCAGATACCGGCATTGAATGCAAATTACTACGGACTTGACATGCGGAAGGTGGCATTTACAAACCTGTACCAATGTTTTAACCGGCTTCGAAAAAAGGTTGTGTTGGTACACTTTTAATAACATCCTTATCATTAAATAACTTATTAAATTATTAATTCATAACTGTTCCACTACTGGGCACGGGATCGAGTGCGGATTGGCGGACTTCACACACCATTGAATTTTGCGAACTCTCCAGCATTTAAGGGCCGCCACATACAGTCGGAATTTTCCGAAACGGAATCCCGAATAGGGTTGCAAACTTGCAACGATATATCGGAAAACCGATAATATCGAAGAGGACACATCGATATTTTTATCGATATTTGCGTTATAACGATATGATAATATCGATATCATATCCGAAGAAAAAAATCGATAATTCACGACCTTAGATAAGGCTGTATGGGCTTTGAACATTAGCCTTTTCTTACGATATAATATTATCGGTTTTCTTATAATATTATCGGTTTTCCGATATATCGTTGCAAGGTTGCAACCCTATTCGGGATTCCGTTTCGGAATTCCGACTGTATGTGGCCGCCCTAAGAGTTCATTCATTTCGTTGTATTTATAATAATGGTAATTAATAAATGTGTTGGTAATAGCAGAAGAACTGAGTTGAACACGCAACTGCTGGTAATATCATCAATCTATGATATTGACAGTTATTCGATTCTAGGAAATAGCTCCCAGCTTATTGGAACAATTACTAAATATCAAGAACTTAGTTACATTGGTATAAAGTTCATTTTCATTTAACCTTTGCAATAGGTGTAAAGTTGATCTCACATTCTGATGGACACCGCATATGACGTGCACTCTGTTTCTAACGTGTATAAATTAAATTCAATTAATACGGGTTGATGTTACCTCAGGATCGAATTCATGTGGGTAGGTACTTACCATCTTACTTACAGCTTCTAGGCCCGCTTCGCTGCCCAAGTATTAATTTGTGGAAGGTTAGTGGTCAAATGCAACGAATTTTATGCCATCGAAAAGTCTCCGAATCACGGAAGCGCTCAAGGAATTATTTGGTTTTTAACGGTCTTCCAACCCATTCTACCTACCTACATATTCTACCTACATACCTACTCTTTCTGTTGTTTATCTGGATGGATCGTTTAGGATAGACGCAATCGAGGTAGGTACTATAGCTTAATTTCTTCCTATTACATTACTATGTTAGAATATACATATAAACAATTTCTTTATCGAAAAATAAACCAACAATAAAGCGGGTTTCAGGGAAAAGCAAAATATTTTCGATGAAATATTCATTCCTCACTAGACAAAGGGATTCTTCTTAGGGTATCCCTTTGAGACATAACGGAAAGAAAATAATAAATGCAATTTTAAGTGAAGTGAAACAATTTCTGGATTAGATGCTTATAAAGGTATTTTATGTTGTAAATGTAACAAAGTAGCTATACATATTCATATAATTATGTAAGTAATAACTGTTTGTTGTATTTTTTTGCAACCGAGTCTTTAAGCCAGTGGGATGGTAATTTTTAACGGACTTCAAAAAAGGAGAAAGTTCTCAATTCAACTGTATTTTTATTTTAATGGGTGAACCGATTTTGATAATACTTTTTTTATCCGAAAGTTACCTACTTGTCGTTTGGTCCTATCAGGTTCCATATAAATTAGATTGACATCTGACGGTTGGTTTTTGAGTTATCTTTACTTACCTAGCGAATTTAAAGTTGGTTATTTTTTGTTAAAAGATTATTTTTGTAGTCGATAAACAACCAGACGAGCTGCATGATGGTAAGTGGTCATCTACCATCAATCTCCCGTGGACTTCATCTACCGTGTCGGAGGTCAAGACTCTTGAATTGCCGAGCCATACTTTGATAACCATGATGTTTGATATCAAAGTAAAGTTATACTTTGCAAAATAAATAACGCAGCACAGAATGGGTCTCTATAGTTAGTAGTTACCTAGTATCTATAAAAAGTCACTCAAACAATGTATTTTGTATTTGTCATTTGAACAAACTAAGTGGATATCACTCTCATTCAACAATACTCGAAGTACAAAGTTTGACATTTAACATTACGAAACAAGAGTGTCGAGCTCAAGCAAGTCCTCAAAGAAATGTAAGGCTATGGCTACATTAGAAAGAAAGAAGAAAGAAACGTGTTTATTTCCTGCACACTGCATGAAATTTAAATTTAGTGTAGGTAAGACATTATATTAGTGGTCACGATTAGTGGTAGGTATATTTCAAGCAACCGCGACGGGAGTGGAAAGGTAGAAAGATTTGCAAAATGGTAGCGCCACGCAAGCGCTCATAATGGATAGAGGCGGTCCTGATGCTGCCTATTTATATATTATGTACCTAGTTATTAAAGGCCCTTGTGCGGCCCTTGGCCCAAAAAGTGTGACGATTGATTTCATAGAATAGCTTTAGGTGTACCTACTTTTAAATTTTTAAAAACTACTACAAAACTACTTTTAACTTTAAAAAAATACGAATTATTTGTTCTGATTCCCTTTATTTTATCAGGCAAAACCCAGCCATCTTCTGTCGTCTCTTGTTGGTACTGTCACCCTGATGTGACGTCACAGATTATGGCCTAAAGTCATTCCAGGTTACCAAAACACACCCAAATTGACAATTCAATTTATTTGTAGGTAAAAAACGACGCAAGAAACTTCATAACCCATAAGAAATTTCCTTCCATACGTCTCATAGATAATGGTCATAGGGCATGACATCTGCTGTATACACCTAGCCTTAGAGTCACGCTGGCGATCTAGTTACAAAAGTAACAACTATTTACAATAACTTTCAAATGTACGTTGCAATCAAAAACGAGTCCTTTCTGAGGGGTGTAAAATCTAAAATAGTTTGTCCCAGAATAAATCATCCGTAGTAAGAAAATTGGTTGGATTGTCTCGAAGCTTAAACAATACACACGTCTGGTTTTAGGGTGACCATTCGATGACTAGGTATTACATTTTTGATTGTTTGTTACTTGATAAGTACTAAACTAACATAAATCTATCTACCTCATACTTATTAGATAATTATTCCCACAATCTATTCAATTATTATGTTTAATGTAGTTTATATTAAGTCATATGTTTTTTAACAAATAATAAATAAAATAAAACACATTTTTTCATGAAAGATTTTTCGAAAAACTTTTTTTAAATTCATTGGAGCGGCCGGGCCTAGTTGGTGGTTTTGATGGTTGGGAAGATGGGCTCCCAATAGTGGGCTCAACAGGCCCTAAGCTACTCCAAGGGGATGCGGGGTTGCGCGAAGGACCAGGAGGGTTATCCTCCAGCGGGATATAAGGAATTAGAGGTTGAACGCACGTACCTGGCTGGCTGGTTGTACTCGCGTGGCGATGGGTTCTGCCGCTGCGATTGCCTGGGCTCGTCCTGTTGTGTGTTCCTCTTCTTCCTGTGTTCAAGCTTGACACAAACACTGAATTTACTGCAGGATCCTGTGATTAGAACAGCGAATCGGCGGGAACGATCGGCGCGCGCGCGGTTCGGTTTTTAACGTCTGTGACGGCGAGCGAGTGACTGACTGACTAGCCGTTTTGCAGCGAAACAGCAGCCACTCTTTTCACAGATTAATAACGTGCGTTCGGAAAGGGACGGAAAGGAAATATAGGTTAAAAATGCGGCGAAATAACATACCCCATACCGTATACCATACGTCTCTTCGTATATAAATATGTTGTAGATTAACAGCAGTTTTTGGCAGCAATGACTCGTTCGAGGTCAATGGAAATTACTTACACTACCTACTGATAATAATCCTGGCTGGAAGGAGGCAAAAAAATTGGAATTAATGCTGCCATGTTAAAAAGTCATTCATAAGTACTTTGTGGTCATTCATCTGTCAGTTAGTACCTCTCGAATTGCGTACAATGATTGGTCTAATGCGTCCGACGGCGCCTTTCTTCATTTCACAGGTAAGTTGGTTTCACTGTAACTGATTTTGTTTTTAAAACGATTTAAATAAAACAGACAATAAAAGTTACATTAAGGTTCGGTACTTCATGTTCGAACGTTTGCACTTAGTTTTGTGATTGGTTCGCAAAAATACATAATTGTATTCCAGAATATTCGAACAACATGGCGACAGTAGCGCAACACACGCGTCAGTTCCTTCGTGTCATGATCGTGAGTAGTGATGAGTTGGAGCACGCTCTAACTGGGTGCCCCCATTTTGATGTTGTTTATTTTGATATCTTTGGCAATTTAGCTGAGAGCTCTCTTGTGAACAGGACAGAGATGGCCACAATGCAATCGTTAATATTTGCGGTCTAATTTTCTCGAAAGGCATTTCCGTGCAGCAGGTTTCATTTTGCCACTCTCAGGCCAGTTGACAAGCACCAGCTTTAAACTATAAAAAAAATTATCATCAAAATCGGTTCACAAATGACGGAGTAATAACTGGACGGACATACATAAGAAAATGGAACGTCTTCTTTTTTAAACTTGATTAAAAAGCAAAAGGATCCTTCAATGGATCTCGAGAATGGATCTGAGTGGGTATCGCTATTCGCCACAGTCTCACAAACTCACAAAATCGTCGCATAACATCTCAATATCCCTAATGAAGGGACGGAACCAAACGCTCAAATCGACCACGCCGTGACCATTGTTTCACCAGAAACGTGTTTTTGTACTAATTGACACATCAAAGCCCCGTTTCGTTAATTCACGACTGAAATAACTTTCGGCGAACATCTGTCACAATATTGCCGCTGGGGTCTGTTCTTGTGATGAATTTGGACGAGCAAAATTGTTTCAGGGTTCTGAAGGTAAGAGATGAAAGCCAGTCTGAATGTCACTTTCACGCCTTTACATATTGTTAAAATCACAAATATAGTATTTATCATTTTGTAAATCCTTTAATTTAAATTGCATTTACTCGTAGTTTTTTTCGTTTTGAATTTATTTTTTGCAGTATTTTTTCTTGAAATTATGATACTTATAAATTGTACAGGGCATGAGACAGATCCCAAATAATAAGTAAGTAACGAATTTTAATTTATAAAAATAGTTGGCATCTAAGGTAATATTATTATTTTCATTTCTTTCTGTGAATTGTCTGAAATAAAATACTCATAGGACGTTATTTAATGTCTTCAAATAATGTTCTATGGGTATTTTATATTAGATAATATCATTTAATGCATTTTAATTATAAACGAAATATCACATTGGTAACATACATATAATATACCTGCCTATTATATCTACATATAAGTAATATCTATGACCAACCAGATGGATGGAGTCGAAGAGTCCAAGAACTTTATTTTAATTCAATAAATTCTACAGAACCCGTAGTATAAAATGAGACCCTACTCGCACTTGACCTATTTATGTAAGTGATCCCAGTGATCCGTATTTGTGCATCTGACGACGGTAGAACTACCGTCTGTCATGCCGTACCGCTCTGAGGGAATTTAAAATTCCTACAAATTGAAACATTGAGGGAAACTAAACATCAGGATAATTATAATTACAGACGTCTGTTAATCATTTACAAGTAGGGATGGATTTATTATTTACAGCTTAGTGATAATTCTCTAATTGGAGTTATCATCATCATCATCTCAACCCATCATGACCCACTACTGAGCACGGGAATTTTCTCAGAATAAAGGACTTCGCACATTACAACGACTCCACGCCAACGCGGTTACGGAGCAACTCAAATGTAAGCATTCAATTATGATCCTTATATCTTAGGCGTTACGGTTGAATTTCGAGTGTACACTTAGAAAACGTGGACTACTCCCCACCCTCTGCTCACCGACGCCGTTCACACTCGAAATTCAACCGTGACGCCTAAGATATAAGGATCATAATTGAATGCTTACATTTGAGTTGCTCCGTAACCGCGTTGGCGTGGAGTCGTTGTAATGTGCGCAGTCCTTAAGAAGGTTAAAGCTATATTCCACCGTGCTGCCCACGTGCCGATTGGTGGACTCTACATACTTTTTGACACATAAAAACTTAAAACGCACATAACTTCACAAGTCAGCAAAACCTGGCCTAGTATTCGAACCTCAGGGGTTAAACTGGATTGTGTAGTCCGAATAGTATCCGCTGGTGCAAATCAAGCAAGAGTTCTTGCTTGGACGCTTGGGATTTTAAGAGCATAGAGTGGACCCGGGAAAGTACCACCAGGTTTGATCCTTTGTACCATAAACTCTAAAAATACCTAATTTGATTTTGTAAATTTTCAATTTGCCTTGTTTACGTGTATGTTTCAACTTCCTAAATATAGCGCGCGTCGTATTTTTTGTTTGTCAATTTGACAGACCTTTGGAAGTTCTGACAAATTATATCCCCTTTTTGTGTTAGGGAGTGCGGGAAATTTTTTGCTTAACGCCGCCAAATACGTGAATCGGCTATTAATACTCCGTAACTAATCTCGAACAGCTGTTTTGTTGAGACGAATTACTTTCACAACTTAATTAACGACTCGCTTCGTTTCAGGAAACTTGTAATACGTTTTATGTAAGTATATAGAGAAAACACATAGATTTTGAAGATTTGCGTGACACGCTCATAAACATAGGTACCTATACCTACGTCCAGACAGACGGACTTACAAAAGTTTGAAAATTAATAATTTTGTTCTGTGTACACTGTGTGTGTTAACACTAATAAAGGCCCTGCATATAGTTTTTTTACATATCCTTAGTACTACAGATATTATGTACCAAAGTAGAAGAAAAAAAAATCGTCTAAAGCCGAAAAACCAAATCTATTCATTCGTCAAATAAAAAATGCTTAGTGATTTGGTTGAATAGCGAAAAAAGAGCAATAATCAAAGACGTAACAGGCAGTTGTGGGTTTGTAATCATTAATATAGGCACTTGAACGGAAATACTCGGACATTGCGAAGATAGCTTTCCATGTCTCGTCTCACCCACGGCGATGAAACGTTACATCCGCATGACTCTTGAACAGAGTTGGTAAAATGTAATCATGATTATCGATTACAATTACACTGGAATCACGGAATGCTTCCACCAAGAACGCTCTACCTACTCTTTACCCAACTGCCTCAGGTGTGTAATGTTTTTCCGGTGTATGTATATTTGTATGTACATATGTCCACGTTTTTGGTACGCTCTACAGCACAAACGGATGGGTGGATTTTGACATATACGGTGTCGTTGAATTCGTCAGAACTGTTGTACTAACATAGGCGATATAAATTTTCAAGATTGCACCGGTAAATGAAAAAACTGGTGGACATGTTTTTACTTAACTTATAAATATGGGTATCAAATAAAAGATCGTGAAAAGACCTATTCAATAATATTTATATCATAATATACAGAATAACCTCCACCAACCCGAATTGGAGCAGTGGTGGAGTATGCTCTAGGCCTCCTTAGTAATGAGGAGAGACCCGTGCTCAGTAGTGGGCCATTAGTGGGTTGTAGCTTAGCTTTTTTTATACAGAATAACATATTACTTACTGTTTTAACAAAAATTATAAAACCTCAGATCTTTTACTAACTCAAAATATTATTTTTTAGGAAACACTTAGGTATCGCTTACTCGCTCTTAATGAGACAGTGATAGGTTATCATATTATATTCTGATATTGGAGAGGATTTCGGGCGGAATGTCCACGTTATTGCGCATCTTTCGGCCCCACGATGACCGTATGGACAGAAATGATATTTTTCCCCATTACATACATATAGCAGTGGTATTATTATGTGGGTTACGGACACTATGTCCCAAATCATTCGAAAGTAGAACATAACATTACAGTGAACGACTTGTGGAAGCGCTTTCAGAATGTCTCTAGAGAGCGCGAACGCATCGCAGTATTTTTCGACTTTTATCTGTGACTCCGCGCTGAGTTAGAGATTCTCTGTGTACAAAAAAGATAAGATCTGAACAAGTATCTTCTACTTTTCTATGGGCTCGTGGGTGATGTATTTGAGTCTTGTTCTATGTCGGTCACAGCTATCATGGGCGGCAGCATAGGAGGTGCTACGTGCTCGTTTTCTATCTCATTTTCATTAAAAAATTTAAACAACATTTTTGAACCTAAATTGATTAGAACGATCACAGAGGAAGTCCTTCTGAAGTCTGGAGTCAGATTCTATGCATATTCATTTAAGTGATAATAGTTAAGTTCACGCGAACGAAGCCGTGGCTGGAAGCTAGTAACCTAACTGATAATATCGACAACATATTTGCACCTATGGCACATGAAAAACAGACGCCGAAGTTGGGTACACGTTAAGCGATGATCATGTCAGATAATTGTATTTGGCGGGCGCTTCAGCCGTATTAATAAGTAAACGCAGAAAGGCCTCAGAGGCCCCAGGCTGTGTCTTCCCTATGTTACGGATTTCTTACTTCAAGAACTCGACAGTATTTAGAATGTATAGAAAATAACTTGATCGAAAGGAAAACCAAGTCAATAAGTCGATCCGGTTCCACTTTTTTAGGCGAGATCATTAGTTTGAATTGGAACATGAATCGTACTAACAGCTACTTCCTGGAAAGAGTATTGTTGCATGCTCGTTAGCTATCTTAATTACATTAAAAAGCCTGTTAATAAGTGCCCATGGATACCAGAAATATTAAAGGCATCACTGACGTTTCCGGCCAAGTATTTCCGTCTCTCAAGCTACCAGTCGTAGCGCCAGACTAATGAATTTGTTTCTATTGTCAAAGCTTAGTTAAGCACGTGTCAAAATTGATCACGATCTATGCAACCGCGTCAAAATATCGGCATACAAGATGCATAGGTGTCCTAAATGAATATCGTAGTTAGTAACAGGTAAAAATCCAAGGAGAACGAGGATATAAGGCCAAGCTAATACTTCCTCTTTTTGCTGCCTCTTTAAGTAGGAACCGCAGAGGGGTTTTAGTGGGTAGTCATGGTGCGTTGCGCGATATGCAACCCGCGGAGTCCAATACTCTCGTGGCAAGGCACAGCCACGAGACCTACGTCAATGTTTTTTCACCTTGTACAATAAAAAAGATTGTAATAAAGATATATTCCATGTAATCCACATGAGAATGTTCATTAGTGAGTTACATTGATAGTGATGTCCATGACAAACTTGTAAGGAAACCGGCTAACGTTATTAGACGGCTAGTACCCGGAGACATTTAGTACGCCCCTTCATATATATCGGCAAGACACTATTTACTTGGCAAGTTAGTAATTTTGGCTTCCCGTTTTATAAGAATTACTAGGTTCGCCTCGACATAGACGAATAACGATTTAATTCCGTTATTATGATCCCACGGGAACTTATCACTAGGAATAAAGATTCCTATGGGACGTTCAGGTTGTGGACTACCCATTATGCCAAAATTTTATCGCAATCCGATAATATTAATAATGATGACAATTATACCCCTTCCACTCCCCCTCCTCCTACCCCTTCCTCTTTAACAGGCAGATAGTCTCTATTTTCGTAGATCACAAAACGTCTCCGTTTCAGAAGGTCCTAAATGCAAATTTAACTTTTAGCAAAACGACCTATGAGCAGCAATAAAACATGTAGATTAAACATTGTAGAAAAATGTTAACAAATACAGAGACTTTTGAACTTGAACTTGCTGAACAATTGCGGATGGTCTATTGCTTCAGGTCCTTTCTACTGGACGTGACTAAATTCTGGAACATCCAATCTAATCCCGAACTTATGGAAAACTTTCAAGAGTGCAAAATTCTTCACGATTTTTACCGAAGCATGTTGTAATGAAATTCTAATGTTCATAATTATTTTTTTCATTTCTTGAATCTGAAGTCCAATAGTAAAACAGGCTCTATCACTGCTTAACTAAAATAGTTTGATAAATTATATTTGCAGCAAATGTCTGCAGGAAAGTGTAGACGGAAACGACATCAATCTTACAGCGACTTCAAATTGTATTGTCGCTTACATCTACAATGACAGGACATTACAACTTCTCGGATTTATTTCCTGGGACCTATCTTAAGCAATCAGTCACAGCGAAGGGAAAAATCTTGAATTTCTTACCGCATAAGCGCCATAAATAAAGCGAGTCGGCAAAGTTTGCCACTCGCTGTAACGAAGGGTTATTCTGAGGGGCAGCAATTTGGCTTTGATTAAATAGAACAAATTATAAAGTTCTTGCTGATTATTCTGTTTTAATATTGTTGGTATATAATGTATTTGGATTGCATGTGTGACAATTAAACAGCTTAAAATTTTTTTTAAAAAGAAAATTGAAGACAATGTTCACTGTTCATTAAAGAAAATAAATTAAAGTCATAGTCGATTTAAAGCTGCAAAAATACCTCATCGTTGAAAAAATTTCAAGCGATAAAACCAAGGTTTTATTGAAGCGCCCGAATACCAATAACAAAAAAGAAAAATATCTGTATTTCCTGGCCATTAAACTTGGGTTAAGATTAATAAATATCGTTTCAGAATAAGGCCGCACGAGAACAATTTGTCGGTACGGACGTTTGGGCGCTCTCCGCAGGAAATGAGCGTATTTGTCTTACCTGTGGTGCGTGCCCGTACTTATAGCGGATAATACCAATAATATAGTTTGACCGTGCCAAGATATTGCAGTGCAAATTGTAGCAATATTTTTAGATTTTGTATGAAAATGACATAGCTGTTACGCTTGTAGCATTAAAAAGCATTTATAAATCCGTGTGTGTATTTTCATAATTGATAAGTGTTATTGCATATACGTACCCTCTTAAATGCTCTTAAATTAAGAAATGCTGTTTATTTTTTATATTAAAAACATAATATAACTAGAGTGAGTACTAATGATATCAATATACATAGGTAAAGGAACGCTAGGTAGGTACTAGGGATGTTACGGATGTGGAGTTTCGGTTCTGGATACGGATACGGATATAGGAATAAAATTATATCGGTTTCGGATTCGGTTACGGATATTAATTATTTCGGATTATCCGTAAGTTTCGGATAGTTTCGGTTACGGATATTACATTAAAGTAAAAAAATAGTAAGTATGTAATAATTTGATTATATTTACTATCAAGTCTGGGTTATCATTTGGTAATACAATGAATAAGTCAGATAGGGGAAACTGAGAATTTTGGGACACTTGAAATTACAATGCTTTTTATAATAAGAAGAAGTTTATCATGATCAAAAAATGTCCACATTAAACTTAATTTTGGACGCATTTTGCCTCTAATAATAACTTAACGCAGTACAAATCTTTTCCTTCACTTTATTGGTGAAATACTCAATATTAACTAATAAATTGACTAGGTTGTTAATGCGGTTTTTAATATTATTATTATTATTTAGGTGTCTGGGCATGGGGAACTAGTATTCCCATGAAGCCAATGCGAACATCTCTGTTATGAGACCTACCTACCTACTATTTAGATAGGGTGATACCAAAAAATATTGATCTGACTCATTTACGACTAAAAATAACAAATATGCCATATTTACATGGTGATTGGTGAAACAAAAACCTGTCGTAACGGGTTTTATTTAGACTCTGCCCTTATCCGAAATTATCCGAAACTTTTTTAGCGGATACGGTTACGGTTACGGATATATTTTTTATTTCGGATATCCGATAGTTTCGGTTTCGGTTACGGATATCCATAACATCCCTGGTAGGTACAAACTTATCAAAAACTGACGGTTCCAATTAAAATTATTCCGCTCTATTCCACTTCGCTGAAAATGTAACCCAGGGAAATGGGTGTGAAATGGAACCCGGGCTCTTTGCAATTCCAACCATTGCGCCACAAAGGTATAGTATGTGTATGTCGATGGGTCCTATGTATATGGGCCAAACTAGCAATTTGGCGATTTTGGCTTTTTTGTGGGTAACGCATCTTATCGATATAATGAATCATGTGAGCTATTAAAAAAAAAAGATTTCAGCATAGAAACACGATTTTTTATTACGGTATAACGGCATATGTAACATGAATTTAAACGTATAAGGTCCTAAGCGTAGTTAGAGATTTATACGCGGGGAGTTTCCCGCGCGTTTGTTTATAGTTTGGAACAATCAGCCAATTTGACACTTGTACGTTGAACGGAGCATCGGCCGCACTGTGATGAATAAAGACGAATACGAAATGTAATTGTTGTGTTTTTGGGTTACAATTTAGTTTAATAAGTAAAAATGACATCTAATTATCACGCTAAGATGTCTAGATGTCGGAATTTTGTGAATTTGGCTTTGGGAAATGAAAACAACAATTAAAACGAAGATTTTATATTATATTCTAATTAATGAATTATCAATTACTTCAATCGTTTATTGATTTTATAGATAAAAAATTAAAAAAATATATACATTATGCTAATTAGCGTAGGTAATACGCGTATAATGGCCAACATGGTATATCGGCCCTTTTAGGGTGTTTTCAAAAAAAAATAATTTTAACAAAAACTAACGTAGAAGGGCCAATGTGACATTAAAAAAAACCAGATAAATGTATATATAAAATACTACAGTGTAAATGAGGGAAATAGTTTTCTTAGCAAATAAGCAAAGATTCGGGAACTTCGGTTTTATCAATTTAAAGTTATAGTAAATTGAAACTTTGGAAGCCTCTCCTGTAAAGTTTTAATTTTACATTTTGGCCCATATACATAGGACCCATCGATGTTATGATTGTAAACTCTCGCACTCGCGCCATACCCGTAGCCGGGGGTTATACATTCATAAATTCACTTACACTTATGAATCTTAATAATTAAAGAGGTCATGGGCCGAATCTGCGTTATACATACCCATAAGTGTGAATAGGTATTATTTCTTGTAACTAACTAAGTATACTAACATACAAATCATATATGCAAAGAGAATATTTTTGAAATGTGGTTAGCGATGTTGGTTCACAATCACAACCTATTACGTTGTTTATGTTAATGTTATGTAAAAAAATTTGTTGTGTTCTGTTTGTTGACCTAAATAAATTAAATATATATATATAATATTATATAATAATATTTGAAGGCAACAATTTACCGAGACCATGTATTAACGCAATATATAAGTTCATTTTAAGTAATTATAGTCTAATAAATGCATTAAATATTCATTAATTATGTTATATCTTTTATTTGATTGCAGGTCGACTCCACGCTTGGTCGGGTCTGAAGCCTCATACAAACTGAGTCCTTACGAAATAGAAGCTCTTAATGCGGTTAGTATAACTTATTATTTGCTTGTTCTAAATTTTAAAACCATTAAAATTCGTTTCGTATTTTAGTTCGTTGTTATTATAGGTGATATGACGTTCCCGTTGTTGTTGTTTAGCTTGCAAAGCCATGCGTCCCAGGTTCGATTCCCAGCCGTGATAGACATTTTTACAGATAAACGTTTGTTCCCCTAAAAGACGGGGGTTAGAAATTTCATTGGTTTTATGTGTGTTATTTTATTTCTACCGATTTTGATATTTTTTATATACTCAACAGCTAGCTTTTATCGTGTTGTCCCATTCATGGATTTTATCTGATGAGTAGTTTTTGAGTTGTTGTTAAAAAGCGTTAAATGACTTCAACGTTGATGATGTTCTCATTGAATTTGTCGATCTTGAAATCTGTTTTTTTATTTCTTTTGTTATAGTTATGTTACAAGGGACCCAAGATATCCTGTAAGAAGCGTTTATCTTTAAAAACCAAGCGTGTATTTGATGTTGATTTAGCAGTTAGCACCATCGCCATGGGATAACGGGGTGCATGGGGTGCAAATCTATGGGGGACTTAATTCACTATTTCACGGTTTAGTTAACAGGATATGCAGATTTGGTGTTGTGTTGTTTGAATTGAATTTGCTTATCATGACACGTTCTGGCAAACAGTCGATCAAATCACTTTGAAGTCTGGAATGAAATGATAACATTAGTGCCTATGTCGCCCTAGTAATGTTTATATTAATGTCTTCGCTTTTTTGAGTTGATATTTTTTATTCGTACTAATACTAAACAAACAATGGTCAACAAAAACAATGGTGGTCAAAATTTTTGTCTGTGCATTTATGCAAATAACAATTTATACAAAACAGTTTATTATATAAGCCGTCGTATATAAAATCATACCGACTTAAACACAAGTTGTTTATTTTGATTTATTATCTTTTCATAATCTCGGGTTTTTGTACTACTTAGTATGTTTAACTTTGTTAAACATACTAATGTATGTAATTATGTAATAATGTAATTATGTAATATCTGTTGTCACCGGAGCGTGGATATAATCTGTATGCCGACAGGAGTGGAGTCTGCTGACTCACTACTTCCGATCCTCCCTGCAGCTCGTGTTCATCTCCTGCATGACTGTACGGCGCTAATGTTTCGATTTAAAGCAAGGGAATTAATTTATGTTGGCGCCTAGGGGCCTTTACTGACACTGTTTAGGGAAAATTTTGTTTTTAACATTGTTCTGTCATGACGTATTTGTCCCTAATTTTAATTCCCGAATGACATGTCTAAATTCACAAAGCAGTGAAAAAAATCGTGGGTACCCCTGGCGTCCCTAGTGATTTCTTACGC
The DNA here is from genome assembly GCA_905404135.1 of Hesperia comma. Taxonomy (NCBI): domain Eukaryota; kingdom Metazoa; phylum Arthropoda; class Insecta; order Lepidoptera; family Hesperiidae; genus Hesperia; species Hesperia comma. The sequence goes on along the minus strand of FR990022.1, from coordinate 12,713,808 downwards.
AAGGATGATTAAACTTCCGACAATTTCTCGGAGTCGGTCTGAGGTTTCCTTTGTAAAAATTGTTAATATTGAGCGAGAAACGTAAGAATCGCGGAAGGAAATTGCTAATCGACGATTGAGACGCCCCCAGGCGACTGCACTGAGTAATAAGAAAATGTACGACTATATGTTAATGCTGTTAGGCCTGGTGTACATTGCATTTTTAGCGTTTTGCATATAAATATTATTGCAATAATTATTTGTAAGTAGGTATGGTCAGTAAGGTTTCATACCCAAAAGGTGGTAACCTGAAACATATGAATATGCCTCCGCTCCGCTGTCCTATTGTGTCTGTCCGTCTGTCATAGGGATCTATATCTTGAATGAAAGAAGAAGACATGCGAAATTTTCAAAAATCTATGTTGCTTTGTAAGCTGGAACAATTAATTATGAATAACTGTAAATCGACAATTTAGAAACAGCTCAACGTCTTGTGCAGCCCCATCTACCTAACACTGCGAGTGAAGTATGTATAATAATAATATATTATAATTTAATTAATTTCAATTAGCTCTCGTCCATTAAATTGACTGTTACATGACTGTTACAATAAATTGTTCACTGCACAGTATTTATTTGACAGGAAGGATTTTTACGTCAAAAAGCCTTACATCATTTAAGAAAAGAGTAAATTCTTATAGAGTATATTACAGTGCGCCCAACTTATCTCTGAAATGGCAAAAATTGGAACTAACGAAAAGTCATTCATAAGTACGTTGTACAGTGCGCCCAACTTATCTCTGAAATGGCAAAAATTGGAACTAACGAAAATTCATTCATAAGTACGTTGTGGTCATTCATCAGTCAATCACTAGTGTGCAATGATTGGTCAAATGAATGTCAAATGCGTCCGACAGCGCCTCTTTCGTTTCAGTCTTAAGTTGGGTTTACTATAGTCATTCATCTGTCAGTTACTAGTGTGCAATGATTGGTCAAATGAATGTCAAATGCGTCCAACAGCGCCTCTTTCGTTTCAATCTTAAGTTGGGTTTACTATATTAAGGAATATAGTCCTACAAGGATCGCAAGACGCTGTCTCTGTCACCCACACGTCATCCACGCGCCAAAAGATCATAGAGATATTACACTAGAGGGCAGAAGCCAGGCTTCAGAGCGTACCTCGGATAAAAAGAGACGAAATCTTTAGTAATCACCTTTCTCTTTCTGGTGAGGCTTCAGAGCGTACTTAGGATAAAAAGAGACGAAATCTTTAGTAATCACCTTTCTCTTTCTGGCTCATCGAGATCGGAGAGAGATAGGTAGGTAATTACCGTCATCGTTGTTTCTCTTTCTGACCGGGAGCGATTGCAATGTATGGGCAGCCGTATGGCTAGTGTAATATCTCTATGCAAAAGATCGTTGTAGGACTTTATGTATTATACATTTTCTGTAAACTTCAATTTTGGAGGAAATTTAAATTTTGCAGTTAATAAAATACAGTATATAAAGGACTCATTATAAACAGATAATATATGATTGTCTAGATTATATAGACATAAGACATCCTGTTTCGTACTAATACGTTGCAACGATACAACAGTGAGATCTCAGCTTAACTTGCGCATAGCGTGCGTCGCCTCATTAGGGATCCTTTGTGGCATCTGAGGAAGGCGCGATGATGGATAATCGAGATCCGCACCTTGCCTCCGTACATCTGCCGATTCATAATGATACGATGGAATAATTTTCACAATAATACTTCTGTAAAACTAGCAAATATGAAAGAACCATGTTAAAATGATGAACAACGAAACACTTAAAAAATATTTGTTATGTGCCTTGTGTTCAATATAAAAGTTTGAAATATTTGGATACGTAGGTACCTATAGGTATATTTAAGAGATTAATAGGTAGTATGACCACCGAGAAATGCCCGTATTCTTCACCACCAACGCTACAAAAATATTGAAGTGAATCTTTAGAATCTTCTTGAATAGAAATTCGATGATACGGAAATGAAATGAGGCAAAGAGACAGTATAGGATTAAGCCGCTATAGAAGTCAATATAGAAGTAATAAGAAAAAAAGAAGATAATAATTTTTATTACCGCGTAGAACCACTATTAGCCCGGACGAACTCAACGCTCCACCCCCTATTAAACAATAAACCATGACCTTTCGCTATAAAGATATGGTGGTTTAAGATTTCACGCCACGCTTATAGGAGCACTACATTTAGAGTAACGATATCCAAACAAAACAAGGAAGCAGCTTCCATAAACGCTGAGTTAAAATTAGTTTAAGTATTTGTACAGTGTATTGAGTACATATATGGGGTGGCGCCATACTATAATGGTCGTTCCTAGGGCAATCCCCTTAAATCGACTATTACAATGGAAACTCCCGTTATAAGGACAGGAAATATCTCGGTTTGTTACATATTGTAGAGTTTCTCCTACCACAATAAGGGCCTGTAAAGATATGGGCGTTATTCGCAACCGCTGTGGGTACCAGTTATCCGAGAAGGTAAAGCAGTATTCGTATACTAGGTTTACAGTACACTGCATATATATTACTTGTTACCAAAATAATCGTAATCATGTTGTCATGAGTGTCCGAGTGATTACTGGGACTGCAACACGACAAGTACAACGTACAATCGTGGTTATGTTTATGTTATGTGTGCGCTAGCCTTTATTTAGGTACTATTTAATGTATGTATAATTATGTTATGGGATGTATTCGACCTTGTTAATACAGCATAAAATATTGAACCAATGCGACGGACTAAGGTACCTACAACTGGCGAAAAAGTTTTTGAAATTTAGATTTTTCTTTCTTCTTTGTGTGAGCCTGCTTTCTCCACCTTTCTTTTCCGCCATTCGGTATTTAACAAAAGTAGAATTTCCAACGGCTCTGTAGTCCACAGTAGGCGATGACCACTCACTATTGCACTACTGATGTGCCTACTAATTGCATGCCTGTTTTCATAAAAGCAACAACATTGTAGAAATAACTAGCGGCCTAGGCCTCAGTCAGAATGACAGTTGAGTACGTACTTAACAATGTAGACCAGCTTGGTAGCCATGTTTATGGCCTTATTCTCCCACCTTAAAGAATATAAGGAACTCTTAAGTTCTTACCCAAGTATCCTCACGTTTTCTTTGAAGAAAGTAATAGGTTAAATATTCTACAACAACCTATACGGCCGAACACTCGTACGGTTTAATGATTTTCCTGGGTTCGATTCCCAGCGACAATGATGTGCTTTAATTTCTTTACTCGATCTAGGCGTGTGTTCTTAGGTTTGTTGTCCGTGATACCCACGACAGGGAATATTATGGGACAATGACCTATATAGCGATACTAGAGAACCGCCCGCGCTTCGCTTCGGGACCCGTAGGTAGGTAACAGCCGCGTAGGTCCCGCTCCCGTAGGATTCTCGGGATAAAAAGTAGCCTATATGTTATAGTGGAACATAAGTTATAACATTTACCTATGACTTAAGTAAATTAACGATACATGTAGTATTTGATAGCGTGATTCAGAACTTTTTACTAACGCCATCTATTAACAGCATCCGGAACTAAATATCTAGCAACTATCAAAACATCGATCTTCCCATGGGAATGAGATGTTTTTCCGCGATAAAAAGTAGCCTACGTCACTTTCCACCCTCCCAACTATCTCTGCACACATAAACTAGGTATATCATAAATAATAGCCATGTTGCGACGTGAAAGAGTCACAAACAAACAAACACACTTTCACATTTATAATACTAGAGAACCGCCCGCGCTTCGCTTCGGGACCCTTAGGTAACAGCCACGAAGGTCCCGCTCCCGTAGTAATCTCGGCTAAACAGTAGCTTATTATATGATATACTGGAACATCAGGTATAACATTTGCCTATGACATAAGTACATTACACGTAGTATTTGATAGCGTGATTCAGAACTTGCAAATGAACTTTACTATCGCCATCTATTAACAAAATCCGGAAATAAATATCTAGTAACTAACAAAACATCGATCTTCCCAAGGGAATGAGATGTTTTTCCGCGGTAAAAAGTAGCCTACGTCACTCTCCACCTTCCTATCTATCTCCACACACATAAATCATACCATATAATAGCCACGTTGCGACGTGAAAGAGTCACAAACAAACAAACACACTTTCACATTTATAATATTAGTATGGATTAGTATGGATTTATTTATTTCCATAATAATAAGTATAATAAGTATCTATAGGTACATTGAAATCTAACCTAGGTCACTTGAAATAGAACGATATTCAAACAGCCATTCTATAATCATTTGTAATTATCGTGAAACTTAAGAACTCTAGAACATAGAACGAAGATATTCTTCAAAGTGTGAGAACTTCAAAACGTCTGAGGAATAATTGTCTCGTTAAACACTAAAGCGACACTAAAGACACTTACAACCTTACGTTAAATTACATAATTGTATAAAAACCGCGCAACATTACGCCATCAAACACGTTTGACTTCCTTTAAAACATATCAAAGGAACCGGTAATGCATCCCGAGCAATCTCGAAATCGAGGGGTGCATAATTTATCATCTAGAGGCCACTACCTCGTATCTGACGCTATTTTTATTATATCACACTTGAAGAATGAATTTCAAATGGCTCAGGAAGTTTCTACGGGGGAATAAAATACGAATTTTACTATGGGTTCTCGAATGAAGCGAATTTATTTGTCATAATAATTCATATTTTTAAATTTTGTTTACGAAATGCATTATGTGTAATGTAATAATCAAGCATCAACTGTGGATTGGCAAATATTATGCAATATATTATTTGCGATGTTTCCTATATACAAAATCGTTCAAAGCCATGAAGTTACAAAGCCATGAAGTTCGAGTACTGGATATAAATTAGAAAATAAAGGAGCATATTCGAATTTAATATTTCATTAAACTTGCAAAACAATCAGTTACTCACTGAACAGATTGTTAAATTAATATTTAAAATATGAAACTATAAAAAGTTATCCCTTTTTGAAGCTTGTTTGGAGGCAGCGATAATGTTTTTCGCGATATAAATATTGTTCTTCTTGATGTGATTTAGTATAAATATATAATAAATAACGCTTCACACCCATAGCCCCACACTAGGATTCCCTGTGTCGTGGGTGCCATGGACAACACACAACCAGGACAAGGACACACACCCAGACCGAGAACGGAAATTCAAACTCATCATTCAAATTTCCGCCTGGAAATCCGCTGGGAATCGAACCCAGGACCCTCGGATCAGCGATCAGGCGTGTTAACCATTGCACCATCCGGATCGTAATGGTATGCATCATCATCAGTATGAATTATACACACTTACTTGTTGTCTTTTTATAACTTTTTATAAAGTTGCATTGGGTATATCAAGAGTCAAAATTATTTGTGATGCTTTATATTCCTAATTCTTTTTCATGTAATTTCATTAATAGGTAAACAATATTAATTGTTTATATATATTAACATATGAGATATAAGGGAAAATCCCTAAATTACGATTACCAAAATGTTGGATAGAGTGAGTTCTATTCGACCAAGACCCTTAGTAATACCACAAAGGTGTTTTAAGGGTGCAAGACATTCTTCATAAGAGAACTGACGGTAAATCTGCCGGGAGTGCGAAAAGCATCGCTTATGTGTACTTTGAATGATCATGATGACGTTTTTACACTTATATGCAAAGCCAAGTTTAATAAAACGACCATCGCGGTGGATGCAGGTGTGAGAGGTGAATAATATTTTATAAAGTAAGTACCTATATAAACTTGTGTATTTATGGAATTTAAAATTCAAATTCAATACCATTTATTCATGTAGGGGTAGGGATTTTGTCAAAACCCTTCTACTTATCTTGTAGTAGTGGGGTTACATTTGTTGATATATTTTGGAATTTTTACGTACGTTTTGACAAATAATTAAAGTTTGTCTGTCTATTGAGTATTGGGCCATTTCTAAAATAAGCAGGAACGAACATGCACTTAAAGAAATAAAAAGTCTAAAAAATCAATACGCGCAATTATAATTGTTACGCTCAAATATCGTTCATATGTATACAGACGTATCGATCAATTGCAGTTCTTGCATGTAAAACAACGGCGAAGCAAAAAGAAGAGCTTATGATAATTACTTACTATATCCAGAAACAGGACTGCAGGAGTGACCATTTAAAATACCATTTTCTGCTTCATTGAGACCACAAAATGGACGAATAACTAAATCAAGTGAGCAAAAAGCAACACCATTTCACATTAACGATCCCCTTAAACTTTAACGGTGGCTTACAATAACTTTGGAGCAAAAGAACAGTTGGAACAAGACGCGGACAAAACGCTGCGGACTGAGTTTGGAATTACCACAATTTGCGTTGACACCGCTCTCTGATTTACCTTACTGCGTCCATGGTTTGGGTCACTTGAAACCGGACACGATTAGTATTCTTCCTTAAGAAAGTAGAAATCAAAATTAGAAAGTTATGAAACTAATAACTTTTAGAGAATGGACTTGATTAGATATTTGTTTGACCCTGATCGAGTTTTCATCAAATGTGCAAGTTTTGAGGTCCTAAGAAGCTATTCAAATTGATCCCTCGTATTTCACAGTGTGTTTAACCTCACAAAATTTTTGAACAGCGCGACCCATCAAAATGTGGTTGACGAATTTCCAAAGAGTTCGACTTCATAACGTTTACATTGAAGAAGAAGTGGTCTCAAAATATTTTATTTTGAAAACACTTCTTTTTCAATAATATAACTTCGAGATTTACATACAAAACTTAGCAGAATGTTCATAATTCATAATTCAGGGATGATCTGTAGTGTTAATCGATTCCGGCTGCATCGTGCTATTAGAATGTTGTTGACGCGAAGCCTTAAGATTCACCTCTACCAAAAACTGTACCTATAAAGCGGAAGTTTTCACTTCAATATCCTTGAACTGAAAGCTCGCTGCCATGCCCATCGAGGAACTCTCCTTTTTTTCCGTTTGCCATTCAGCAGAAAAATCTCAATCATCAATTTCGAAATTTCATAATTTTTCCTAAAACAGAACCATTTTCGACCTTCGTAAATTTACACACGACTCAAAGTTAGGTATTATTATAATAGTTACACTTCAGTATCACATAGTTGACGTGTCCGTCTAATATTCGTATTCATGGTACACCTATGGATACGTCGAGATATTTTTATCGCTCCCCCAAAATCGATGAACCATCTATCAATATCCTGAGCACCATAGTTCCGGATGTACCGACGATGGTGTGTCGTGCGGGGGAGAACAAATTAATAAAGAGAAACGAGATTTTAACGAGGTTTTGCCAAATACGGCTCGAGGTACAGTTTATAATATGAAGTATGTATGTCAGGAACATTATAAGTTATAATATCATTACAAGTATAAACAAGCGTAAATAAGTGAATCACATTATGAATGAAAAATAATTTTAGTCACTTTAAGTTCCCTCGATGGAGCCAATATTGAGTATCTGATCTTCGTGTCAAGATATTTTCATCGGAGCTAAATCGGAAAAATATGCAAAATTTAAGTGCGTACATTAAAGGGATTTCACATAAAAACATTGAAAATTAAATAAAAAACTTTAAAAAATTAAAATAGAAGTAAGTATTTTTATTTATTGTAATATAAAGTACATTTATTTAGTCTTAACAGTTTTCTTCTTTCTTACAATTTCTTTCCAGTATATGTATGTTGTAATGTCCTGTTTGTGCACAATAAAGAATATTTGTATTTATTTGTATTTTCTTTCAGCAAAGCAAGTTTTTGACACATTTTCGTGAAGTGGGGTTAAATTTAGCAAGATTACAATTCCCCCCTACGATTTCGAGTGCGTCGAAATAACCTATAATTTACAGACAATTCACAGAACAATAAAAACGGAATGCCGCAAAATAATGCTTATATACTTATTAATTTCCTTCCTTTCTTGCTTGGCAACGCATCTTTACTACCTTCGTTCATACACTACGGTTATCACATACAATCAGTTCCATTGTGGGTTACGTACATAAAAAAACTAAAACCTTACTTATTACGTCGAAAATCGTTTTAACAAGTTCACGAAAGTTATTAAAATTTTCCATATGAACGTTCTCAACGTTCGTTCGCTAGGATATTAGTGCTAGTTCCAGTCTGGGTTAACTGCTCTTCACGTCAAGAAAGTCAGGCATGTGCTCTGCGATTGAAGATTGACCAATTTGATGTAAGGCTCTTGTTTCACAATCTGGTGTACGAAATAGTCTAAAGTTATATTGGCACTTATGACCAATGCCCGGATTCTGTTTATTGATAAATGCTTCAATTGCGTCACATTTGTTGGCACATTCCGTAAACATAAACAATAGTTTCTTAAGCCCAATCCATACCAAATTTCGATTCGATAATTTATAATAAAATGCCCACATCGCATCGCTAAAAATGATAAAAGTGGTATTAAATTCAATAATTTGTAACGGACGTGACGTAAGCTGATGCACCGCTAGCTAATTTGTACCTAAAGGAGCTGCCTGCCAACGCGTCACCGACCGTCTTTTTAAGTTGTAGAACCGGGCCTTAGACAAAGCCAAAGCCAACGCCACCACCCGCCATTTATTGATGATTCCCTCCAGCCACAGCCAGGCAGCTGTCACAGCCAGACGGTGGAGCGGAAGGTGTCAATACAAGCCAAAGCTATAACCTTAGCCTTTTATCTATAGCCATTAGCAATACTTTTTGCATGAACTGATGTTATTTAAAAAGAAAGATAATATGACGTTGACGGAATTTGATTTGGTATACTATTTGACATATTGTCATTGAGCAGAAAATTATAAAATCTTAAAGTTAAAATAGTCGTATCCTTCCCTTCTTCTTTTAGTACTTCCCTTCTTTTACAAATAAAAAAAAATCTCAATCGTTTGTAGTTGCAAGTATACTATGAGACCTCTTTTCTTAAATAATCTTTCGTCGAGCTCAGACTTCTCAAGTGAAATCATGAATGATATGTTCAAATCAGGTCAGTGTAAAAGTATTTGAACTATATGAGGTAAGATTGAAATAGGGATGTAATGAGGTTCCTTCTGTCATTTTCTCTGACCATCTATACTAATAATAAAAAGCTGAAGAGTTTGTTTGTTTGGTTGAACGCGCTAATCTCAGGAACTACTGGTTCGAATTGAAAATTTTTTTTTGTGTTGAATAGACCTTTTATCGAGGAAGGCTTTAGGCTATATTAACATCACGCTGTAACAATTAGGAGCGAAGAAATAATGGAAAATGTGGAAAAAACGGGGAAAATTATTCATTCTCGAGGGCTTTCGTTGCATGCGTTGCGAAAACGATTCAAGATACCAAAAATATATGTATGAAAGAATTATTCCTCTTGAAATGATCTAAAAAATGTCCAGGACAGTATATGTCTATCTTTTAAGATTAACACACTAGAACCGTTTTTATGGTAATCAAATTTGGTCGAACCCACTGCCATACCAAACTTGCCGCGTTTCCAAGTTTAATCTGAATTAATCTTGCTGTGATCCTTTGCTACTTTGCTATTATTTTGTCGTAAGCTTTATTTCTAAGTTTAATTTAATTTAACCTGAATTAATTTTGGTGATAGTTTATTATCTTCCCGAAATTCCTACGGGAGCGGGACCTACGCGGTTGATACTTACGGGTCCCGAAGCGAAGCGAGGGCGGTTCGCTAGTTGTGAATAAAACTTAAAACTCGGGTGAATAGAACTTAGTACATCATTAATTCTATAACAATCTCAAAATTAATATCGTTATCATCGATATATCATTACCATCATTAATCATCGTTTCATCGATATGACTGCAGCTGGTGTTAGATCTTCGATGTGCGGCCTAATAAGGCTTACGTGAGGCCTTTTAAGGCCTGGAGCTTAAAACCAAAGCTCAACACAGCACATTTCTTAAAGATATGGAGAATTTGAAAGGGGAGGTAGCCTAGTGTTTAAGAATTTGACCACCTACTGGAGGGTTCAGGTTCGAAATCCCAGGGCGCGTTAATCTGACATTTCGGAGTTATGTGCGTTTTAAACATTGATTTAAATGTCACTTGCTATCACGGTGCCTGAAAACCTGCATGCCGGAGAGTTCGCAAAAACTCATAGGTGAGTGAGTCCACCAGTCCGCACTAGGCAAGCGCTGTGGATTATGCTCTTAACCTTCTCATTCTGAGAAGAGATCCGTGCTCAATAGTGGCCCATGATGGATTTAGATGATGATGATGGAAAACTCGAACAGCTTCAGACAAAATTAATTGTTTATCTCACCTGAACAGAACCTGGGACTCTTCAGTTCGGATGGTTAATCATTACCAACTGATGTACATAAATGGATTTGTATGGTTTAATTTAACGTATCCAAGTGCAATGCACGCTTACGTAAACAAGGTGATTTTGATGGATGAATGTTGGGAGTGCTTGAGTAATTTACAAGTGAAGTCGTGGGTTATGGGGGCAATCAGTCATTTTCTTTCTACACTGTAATACAGTTTTGTATATAATTTTTAGTGGTTGTATAAGTTGATGTGACCAATGGGCACTAAATAATGGGTCATGGATTTAATTAATTAAAACAAAACACGTACCTATCGTACCTTAGTAGGTATTTCAAATGAAATATTTATAGGTATAAAAATTTTACAAGTAGGTACCTACATTTAAAATCATAATTGTGATTTGTGATACTTACACGCCGAATACGGGTTGGATTTTTAAAAATAATCATGTCAATAATATTAACAAGTAAGGCTTACATAAAACGTATCGTTTAAACAATGTTTCAAAAACTGTAAGGAAAGCAAAAATGAGAAGAAATGAAAACTGAAACTGTTTTTTATTGTTTGAAATAGAGGATTCAATTAACTAATTAAATAAAGGCTTACCTTTTTTTTTTTTTTTTTTTTTTTTTTTTTTACGAGGGGGAAACCTTCAAAAGGTACCCTGTGCCGTGGGAGCGACACAGGGTTATGTGGGGTTCTTACTCACTAAAACCCCCCCGGTGGCCGTCTTCGACGCTATGTGGAGGACTCCGGGATCTCCAACGGAACGCAACCGGAGCCCTCCGAGCGCAGTGCCTTTCGGCTCCTCCAGCGCGAGTAGAAATCCGCGCGGCACCTTTTGTTTATGATGGTATGCGGCCTACCTCATACCATCATCCTTCCCGGGGCTGCTGATTGGCGGTTCGAGCTCCCACTCTTACCGCCTGCAGCCCCGAAAGCCCCCTTTTAGTCGCCTCTTACGATCAGGCAGGGGATACCGTAGCTCCAATTCTGTTCCCGAGCTACAGGGACGAGTGCGGTAGGGCTACCTACGCGCACCGCGACGCCTCCCTCTTCGAGCAGGATCGGCGCGTTCCCTGGCCCGTTCGGCGTCTTCCTTCGCCGACATAACGTCGAAGCAGAAGGTGATCATACCGTCCCAGGCAGATCTACGCCGAACCATGCTCCCCACGATGGCCTCTAACCGGAGGTCCGGTCCCACTTTCTCGACGAGAATCCGACGCTGCGACTCCCAGGCCGGGCAGTATTGCAGCGTATGTTCAGCGGAATCCTCGTCGTCCCCACAATGATGGCACTCGGCCGTCTCTTGTCTTCCAATCCTATTCAGATACTTACCGAAACAACCATGTCCGGTAAGTATCTGAGTAAGATGAAACGTCATCCGACCGTTACACCTAAGCCATTCCTCAAAGTGGGGCAAGATGGCCTCCACGACCCGTTGGCGAAGGCTCCTCGGTTCTTGGAGCCGATTGTGCCAGCACCTCAGTGCGTGCCTTCTGGCGCTTCTCCGAAGCATCTCGACCGTCTCTTCGAGGTTTTCCGTCCTCTGACGGAGGATGCGGATCTCATGATAGACCCTTGCATCCAAATCCGCCAAAATGTCCAGGGGCGGAAACCGTCCCAAGACTGTCGCCGCCTCATACGATATGGTACGGTAACCACGAGCGACTCTGATCGCGATCATACGTTGCACGGAATTTAACTTCCGCGCACGTCGCCGGCTGGCAGACAGTTTGTCCGACCATACCGGTGCACCGTAGAGCGCGATCGAGCGTACTACACCCGCGTAGAGGCGGCGGACTTCTTCTCGTGGTCCCCCGAGATTTGGCAGTAGTTTATGCAGCGCACCCGCTACCCTAAGAATCCGGGGGACTAGACGGTTGAGGTGTTCATCGAAGCACCAGCGGCTGTCAAGTGTTAGGCCTAGATACTTTATGTACCGGCCTATCCTGACATCCGTTTCTCCGACACGTACTGTGGTCTCAACTGGCACAGCCCCTTGTCTATGCCTGTGGAACCAAATCGCCTCGGTCTTGTGGGACGCTACCTCCAGGCCAATGCTGCGGATCTTCGATACGACGCATGCCACTCCAAGCTCTGCTAGCCGGACCGTTCTCTCCCAAGACTCCCCTTCGGTCAGAACGAGGGTGTCGTCGGCATAGCAGACGATGCTCACGCCGGGTGGGAGCACCATTTTCAGCACAGCGTCGTACGCGATATTCCACAGCAAAGGCCCCAGGACCGAACCTTGCGGCACTCCGCACGCGACACTCCTCCCACATACGGTGCCAAGACGACCTGGAAAGTGGATACTCCTCTCCGACAGGTACGACTTGAGCACGTTTTGCAGGTACGCTGGCACCCGATGGACGGCGAGTCCTCTTATGATAGCACTCCAGGGTAGAGTGTTGAACGCGTTGACGATGTCGAGGCTTACCGCCAACATTACCTATACCTATAGTGTGTTTATTTACCTATGTGTGTTACCTATAGTGTTTTTAAATTAATTATTCGGACAAGTTCATAATTACACAAAGTTATATTCACACGTAACATCAAATGATGCGTCACACACAAGGTGGGCTCTGAAACAATGCAGTAAGTAACAACCTTACAACAGATCGTGTGGTGTCGTTGTCGTAAATGATCTTTTTACTAACATGTCACAACTGTTACTTGTTGAGTAAATGTTTTGGATATGTTCGTGTATTTTAGTGTAACAAATCGATTTACATTAAGAACTTTTGTCAGCTTTGTGCATTTGCTTCTTCATTCTCAAATGCTTGTACTTGATAGATAATCCATTATTACTTATACTTAATATTATAAATGCGAAAGTCTGTTTGTTCATCTGTAACGCATTTACGTCTTAACTGCTGCTAAAAATCAGTCCCTAAAGGGTTGAAATAGGGGATGAAAGTTTGCATGAAGAATCTGAACCAGTTCACTAGTTAATATGTAGGAATTTAATATTGGCAAGTTTTAAATTGATCAGTAAACAAAATAAATAAAAAATTTAAAGTGTTTGACTGAGGTTAAAAAAGGACATCCGTTTAGGTAGGTAATTTTTTGTGTAAAAGAGAAATTAACATCTGTAAAATAGAGTCGTAGAAGGCGTAGTCATAGCTACCATGAAATTCAAAGTTTGATTGATTGTTATAAAAACATTATGGTAGGTATTTAATTATAAACTTTTCAAGTTCATTTTACTGTGTAATGTGTGTTATGTTAAATACGATTAAAATAAACAATAAATAAATGTAGGTACGAGTATTATATGTATATCTTATGAAGTTTTAGTCAAGAGCCAACACATTTACGAACACGATTGTTTTTACAGTTTAGACGTCTAGATAACCCTTCAACCTGTCTATAAAACATACACATCAAACATATCCCTTTGAAAACCACTATCTTATCTGTATCATAACAGAACGGTACAGAATTATTCCCCCGTGAAGCACCATCAGTCTAACCCTCAGACGCATCATTTGGCCCCACAACACACGCATAAAAATTAATCTGGTACCCAAGTGGTCTCAAATTGAAACCGGCATCGATGCATGGCATATAGCACGAGGTAGCATGTGCATAGGTGACGTGTTCCGCGTAAAACCAAAACACCGCAGAGATCAAAGCGACAATGCGGAGGGTGAATTTGTCTAGGTGATTGTCTCTTGTGGAGTTAAAGTTTATAGATGTGTCAATGATAAATTATTGTGGCGTTTTGTAAAAGGGAGATTTCCCTCCTGGTGAGGCATTATGCCTGGGGAGCGGCAGAGCTCCAATTTTCCGATTGATGTTTACATGCGAGCGGCACAGAAAACTTCGATGGCATGATTCAGGCTTGACGTGCCGTCACCGTGTGACGTGTGTTGGATTTCACCACAAGTTTTTTTATAACAAACCGGCCTTAATGGCAACTAGGTATCTTAGTTTTTAAAGGTGGTTATACATCTGAGACGACATAGTACATCAACGACGACGGTTATACATCAAGACTTGTTAACAACTGCAAATTAAACTATTACTAAGAACCGAGACAAAGACTGTTAGTAATAATCTGTAAGTAATAGTCTCTTGACTATTATTATTAAGAGTCTCGATCTAATTCAGTCATCGATGTACTGCCAACCTTATGAACTACGTTAGTCTCCTCTATAAAGTGTCACCGGATATTTTAAATATAGTTTACATATAAAAGGTGTAGTCACATCCAGCGGCTATAGCTCCCAATGTGCAATAAGTGTGATTCAGTACCATGCGCGTCATTACGGCGTCACAAAGGGCGTTTTGGCATTACCGACCGGCGAGCGGTGAGCTATCGACTGCTCATCGACCATTTACTGAAGGCCTTGTTTGTTATTGTTGCAATAATAATATACACTACCATGTTAGCTATGCCTAGTCCTGGTTGGCTGGTTTCAACCCGTTAATAGCCGATTACCGAGCATGGGTCTTTTCTCATCTTTAACTGACAGAATGATGATACCTACATCGTTTGGTGTGATGTCAGGATTACATACTTTGGTAGCTAAATTCTAGCTCCTATCACCTCTTGTGACACGAGTTTACCAGTATGGAATTGCCAATAGTAGGTATACTCGGAAACCCAAAGATGGCTGCTCTACTGAATAGTAGGTTCAAAAACTTATTTGAGTCTTTAAAACTTTATATTCCGAACATCCCAAGCGAATAGGAAACTTCACGTGTTAGGACTGACCTATTAGATAGCTGCAATTTCCTTGCTATGGTAACCGCTGAGACACAGTCATAGCGAAACTTGACCGGGTAATAGTCGCTGATAAAATATCTGACAGATAAGTAAGCGAAGTTAACATAATGAATCGCGAATACGGAATTACCACGTAATATGGGGTAAGGATAATCATCTCATAGGTCGCTTCTGGCGCGGGGCTAAATTGGAAGCGAAATCAAATAAAAAGCACCCAACCACATCTCATCTCGGAGGGGATTCGATATTAAGATATCTGACTAATATGTTCGCGCTGTATGTACAGACTAGCTTATGCCCGCAGCTTCGCCCGCGTGGAATTCGTTTAAGCTTCACCCCCTATTTCACTCCTTTAGGGGATGAATTTTGAAAAATCCTTTCTTAGCGGATGTCTACATCGTAGTGGCTATCTGCATGCCAAATTTCATCCCCTATTTTATCCCCTTGGGGGTAGAATTGATCAAAATCCTTTCTTAGCGGTTGTCTACGTCATAATATCTACCTGCATGCCAAATTTCAGCCCGATCCGCCCAGTGGTTTGGGCTGTACATTCAGTTCAATCAGTCGAAAATCATAAACTTTCATCCCCTATTTTATCCCCTTGGGGGTAGAATTGATCAAAATCCTTTCTTAGCGGCTGTCTACGTCATAATATCTACCTGCATGCCAAATTTCAGCCCGATCCGTCCCGTGGTTTGGGCTGTACATTCAGTTCAATCAGTCGAAAATCATAAACTTTCATCCCCTATTTCACCCCCTTAGAGGACGAATTTTGAAAAATCCTTTCTTAGCGGTTGTCTACGTCATAATATCTATCTGCATGCCAAATTTCAGCCCGATCCGTTCAGTGGTTTGGGCTGTGCGTTGATAGATCAGTCAGTCAGTCAGTCACCTTTGAGTTTTATAGATATAGATACACTGTTATAATGTAAGTATTAAGTACCTAAGCTGTTAAAGACTTACTTATAGCTTAGGTACCCGGACAGATGACCCGGGTGAAACAGTCGGTAATGATTACCAGTACCGTAGTAGTTTAATCAAAGCAGTACACACTAAGGACAGGTAAGTCTGTCAAATTTCTGTCTTGGTAGATTTTGTTAAACACAAATACTATTACTTAAGGTTTGTGTTTACTGATCATTGAAGTGAAACTTCTTTATCGGCGTTGGAAAAAATTTTTCATCACACCTATTCGAAAAAGACGACTTGGTTCGGACTTACGGGGTTCCAAAGTTGCTGTTTTCTATTCAGCGGGCCGGAATGAATTTTCATACAACTTTTCCTGCCGGCTAGATCTTTTCCGTCCTATTTTGAATTTAGAACATTTTAGTATTTTGCGCTAAAGAAATCGAACGCAAATATTGTTTGAATAAAGAATGTCTGGTACGACGCGAGGGCCCCGCCAGCTGAATAATAAAAAAAGAAATGAAATTAAGATTTCGTTTTCAAATTAAAATTAAGTTTTCGTGCATTTTTACATATTATTTTCTATTATATATATGTACATATATATTATTTTCTCATAGTGGGTGATGAAAAGTAGAGTGTATCACTCGGGTGCAAGTATATTTTTGGCTCGGGCGACGTACTTTGAATCCCTCGCTACGTTCGGGATTCTACTAAAGAATCCCTCGCTACGCTCGGGATTCTACTCTAGAATCCCTCACTTCGCTCTGGATTCAAAAAACGCCCTCGCCGAAAAAATATTACTGTTGCAATACTTGCAATGGTGTATCAAAATAATATAATAATATAATCTGTGGTAATGAGATGAACCTATATTGTGTTGTTTGTCTGTGTAAGAATTTGAAAATAAATTCAGTTCGTTTGCGGTATTCACTTGTTTTACTATAGGTTATGGGCCCAGATGGGTTTTTTTCCGAAATTATCAGTTATTTTTGAATAAAATAGATAATTAGTGAAAGTATTATCGCGGAAACATGACGAATTATATTGCCAGTGTTCCTAAATTAAAATGAAGAGAGAACTATGATGAGTGGAGCTTCGCGGCTGTAAATCTGTTGGTGCTCGAAGGTATGGACAAATACATTGAACCGACACCAGATTTTGAAGTTAAGCCAGATGAAGATGCAAAAACGAAGGCAAAGTTAATGTGAATAATGGACCCATCATTGTACGTGCTCATAAAGAACAGCAAAAGCTCAGCGGAATTATGGTCTACTTTGAAAACCATGTTTGATTATTGCGGTTTCTCAAGAAAAATAACCCTGCTGCGACGTTTGGTATCCATACGACTAGAAAAGTGTGATTCTATGGCGTGATATGTGACACAAATGGTCGAGACAGCACGGTGGTTATATGGCACGAGATACAATATTATGGACGAATGGGTTGGCTCATTATTATTAGCTGATTTGTCAGTCAGATCGTTTTACACTCATGGTCATGGCAATAGAACAATCGGGGATTTCGATAACTGCAGATGTCATAAAGTCTAAATTACTTGACATGGAAGTGACGGGAGAAAATGACAGCACCGGAACCGGAGCTGTATTTGCCACGCGAAATTTCAAACCGGTGTCAATAAAGGAACCAAAGAAGTTTGGCGGACCGTCAATGTCAAACAAGAAGACAGAGGCAGCAGTGACAGACTGACAGATTCTTCGACGAAAACAATAACATGATGTGAATGTGAAGAAGTTGGTCATTATCGAAATCAGTGTCCGTTGTTGAAGAAAAATAATAGCAAATGCGTAATTAATGTCGTTTTCCTCACTGGAAAGTATAACAAAACAGATTGGTACGTGGATTCTGGTGCAAGTGCACATAATGACGGCGAACGAGTCATGGATTAGAAATAAAAGTTGTATACCTTGTTTACATGAAATTTTATATATTTTATATTGTTTATTGATGATTTTAGTAGAATGACGTTTATATATTTTCTTCGAAAGAAAATGAAGCTTTCGCTACTTTCAAGATTTTTAAAACAATGGTGGAAAACAAATTTAAACAAAAAGTCTACGGAGCACATATTAGTTGGCTACGGTGAAGATGTTAAGGTACGGTACGTACGGTAAAGTACGGTACGGTTACGGTTAAGATGTTATGGTAAGGGCTTCAGATTGTACAATTCTGTCAAAAAGACTCTTGTTACCAGCAGATATGTTATCTTTATGGAAGAAGAATTAGATACCGAAGAGTCGGCTATCTGGATTCCTAAAGAAGAAATACCTGCAGTTGGGATACAGAAAGAGGTAAATGCAGATTCAGTGGAGGAAACATCGCAGAATGTTTCAGACTCCGAAGATTGTATTATTATTGTATTTTACTTTAATTGTCTTTCCAATTCTTCTGTGTATGAAGATGGGACTGAAGCATTGATTGAAAGTACAGATGATTTTGTACAAGAAACCCAGATGACATCTGTCCCAGAGCAGGAACCAGAATTACCTAGCAAGCGTCACAGAAAACAACCTGATAGGTATGGTTACATGTGTCTTTCCAGTACTGTTCCAGCATCAGAGAAAATTGTGTTCTCAGAGGCTCTCGCAGGGCCTGAGAGTGAGCAGTGGAAGAGTGCCATGAACGACGAGCTTCAGTCTTTCGAGTACAACGATGCCTGGGAGCTCGTTGACAACCTAGGTGACGTGACCATTGTGAAATGCAGGTGGGTGCTAAATAAAAAGTATGATGTAGACAACAATGTGCGGTTCCGGACTAGACTAGTGGCTAGAGGTTTTTCGTAGAAACCTGGCATAGACTATACAGACGCTTTCTCTCCTGGTGTTTGTTGTTTCCATTTATATGTCATTACCTGAAGGTTTTGTGAACAAAAGTGGGGGAAAGGTTTTGAAATTAAAGAAAGCAATATATGGATTGAAACAGTCTGCTCTTGCGTGGTATGACAGAGTTAAAGATGTGCTTTGTAAGTTAGATTTCAAAAATAGTCAGTATGAACTTTGTTTGTTCACAAAAATGAAGGGTGAAATAAAAATGTAATAACCCTAGATCAACAAAATTATATTGAACAGTTAGCTTCTAGGTTCAATATGTCAGATTGTAAACATATAAAACCCCAATTGAATGTAAGTTAAATGTTGATAAAGCTGATAAATGTGTATCTGATCTTCCTTATCAAAAGTTAATTGGATCATTGATGTATTTGTCAGAAACCTTCTGCATGATCGAAACATATTGATGTGAAATGTCACTATATTATGAGAGATGTTGTTAACACGTTCCCTGCGGCACAGATTTTTCTGTACTTTCCATTACTGCGTTACGAGGCGTTTTAAACCTCGTCCTAAACCAGACATTGTGGCGGCACGAGGCATATTAAACCCCACCGCCCGTAGGAGACAAAAATCCTTTTTTTGGCGCCAAATAAAACAAATTGTACGGTTTTTGTCGCGATTATTATTAACAATGAATTGATGAACCTAAATCTGCCGCCGCCCGTGGTTACATAAGTTAGTTTAGATTCTATAGGTAAAATAAAACGTGGGATCTGATGTACCTCGTACCGCACTGAAAAATGGCAGTTTTTCATATTATTTAGTGATGGGAAAATAAATATCGATTTTATATATTGGTATTTTATTTTTAAAATTTATGGGTGTTTCTCATTGAAACAGTTCAAACAATAATATTTTTTGCAACCAGTGCATTCTGTGACAATTTTCTTTACTTTTTTGTCTGCCTCACGACTTGTTAGGTGCGGAGTTTTTCGTAACATCCTACACATCTCCTCTTCTTTGATCCCTTTTCGAGATGATGTACCTATTTTGTTTGCAGTGGGTTCTGAAAAGTAGGGTCGAGCTTAGTAGATTAATTTAAGAGTAAGGAAATGGTGGGTAGACTTGAGTAAAGTTGGTTAGATTAGAATAGAGAAGAGTTGGGTAAAGTTGGTTAGAGTACTGAAGAGTCGAGTACAATTGGGCAAAAGCATTAAATTTTGATGAGCAAAACACCGTTTGCCGGGTCCGCTAGTTAACTCAATAAACAAACATACCATAATTTATCATGATTAACAACCTATTTGAAGAAAGTTACTCAACAAGTCACATTCACGTTTCTATTAACGATATAACAAGTAGTTAGGATGTTTGAAGATTACCTGTATCCACATCCAAGTCGTTCTCTGTAAAAGCTTCGAATGCGTTGCACAACACTAACCGCATGAAGCTAGCGTAGGGTGCGGTACGAGGTGCGCGGAGGTACGAGGCGTTTGCAACCTCGTTCCGCACAGCGTTAGAATTTTATTAGTTCAGTGCGGCACGAGGTCTAAGAAACCCGGTATTAAGGTTGATATACCATAGAACTAGGAATTAATAGCACATCTCAGATATATAGTTATCTTTTTCCTACACTGAACCAGATGGAAGTTATGCCTCCCGCACGAACGAGAAGTTTAAGTTTTTTCTTACCGCTATAACGTCGAGACACGGACGAGGTGTTTTAAGCCTCGTTTCGCACTCAACGTGTTAAGAATAAGTATTATAAAGATTTTATATTTATGTACTGAAGAAATGACAGCTGATATTTTCACTAAAGGTTTATGTCCTGTTAAACATTATAAGATTCTGCCTAAGTTAGGAATTGTACCTAAATAATTTTGTTTTGTTGATTGATTATATTGTTAAGTGGGGGTTTGATTATTTTGATAAGTGGGGGTGTTGCAATACTTGCAATGGTGTATCAAAATAATATAATAATATAATCTGTGGTAATGAGATGAACCTATATTGTGTTGTTTGTCTGTGTAAGAATTTGAAAATAAATTCAGTTCGTTTGCGGTATTCACTTGTTTTGCACCCTTGTCATACAATCTACTATTTCGTCACATTTTTCGGTTACGCTTTGACATGGCTTTGACGCGTTACGCTTTGACGTATCACATTTTTCTGTTGTTTTTATGTTGATTACTTTGGAGGTAGATATTTTGGTAATGTATCCAATTATTACTTTGTTATTGACTTCTGGGACTATTTATAAATTTTAAATGTTACCTTTTTTAATGTTTCCTGTATTCCTTCTTTATTTTTATTGATAAATTTCTGTAACTTTAAATACGATTTCATGTTTGTTTACTTTGATGACATTATTTGTCAATGTAACTCTGACGTCTCTTTAGTTTTGCTTTTTATCCAAATTATTTATAACCAGCCAGGTATGTTTTGACTTCTTTGTGGCACTATAACGGTACCTAATTTTTGGGATCTTATTATTGGACTCAAGACTATTGGAAGACTATTGGCGACTATTGGAAATGATGATGAACAATACAATACAATTAAATTTATTTATAATTATAACAATATATTTATATAATGATATTATTATATATATTGCGGTAAAGAAGTTTCACTTCATACGTGTGTACACTAGTACCTACACGCACACATTTTTTATATAGCATACTAGTAAACCCGTCCTCGCTTCGCTTTGGGGAACCAGTCTCTTCAAAAATCTCTATAAATTTTAACAAATTATGTTATTCCGATGTCTATACATTACGGCAAAGTTTCATGAAAAACCGTTCAGTAGTTTTTGCGTGGAAGAGTAACAAGCGCACACACTCACTCATATCCTTACAAACTTTCGCATTTATAGGTATCACTCATATCCTTACAAACTTTCGCATTTATAACTATCGCATATTAGTAGGAAGGATAGGAAGGAAGTAGGATAGGATGGTGACTCACATGCGTGCGAATGTTTGTATTTTGTATGAATGTTTGCACGAATGCATGAAAACTACGCGAAAGCACGAACTACGCGTGCTTAGATGTGCGACCAAAAACCATCAGGACTGACCGTTAGACAGAGAAGCCTGGAAAACAACGAATGTGTCTAAAATGTCGCATGTATAATCCATACTAATATTATAAATGCGAAAGTCTGACTGTCTGTCTGTCTGTGACGTTTTCACGGCTAAACCACGATTTGGATGAAATTCGGAATAAAATGAAAATAGTTGAAGACCCAGAGTCACACATAGGCTACTTTTTTTTCAAAAATCAACCCATAAATGGTTGAAATAGGGGATGAAAGTTTGTATGAAAAATCTATACCGCATGAATGATTTCGATGAATTTTCCCAGGAAGATAGTTGATGACGTACCCCCTTCCCCATTTCCCCGGTTCGCGATATAAACGAATTCCACGCGGGCGAAGCCGCGGGCAAAAGCTAGTACCTAATAATTTGCTAATACTTAAACATACCTTACTAAGCTGAAATTAACCTCTTTTAACAACAACTTTTAACAAGGCTCAAGTGATGCTATATAGAGATACTCACATTACTTAATGAACTAGTAGTTATTAATTTATGTTAAACCATTGAATATAGTTTAATTAACCGAATCATTTGAACCATATTAGCTATGGTTTTGATCAGAGAGATTACCATTTACCCCAAGGCATAGTTTTGTAGCTTTTTGCGACGATATGTCGATATCATGGACAATAAATTAGAAAGTTATTCATTTAGGTATACAAAATAAACCCAAATGCTCTCAAAACATGACCTGTTTTCACAGTAACTCCATATTAGCTTTTATCTGTTATCAATCGAGAACAATTTCGTTTTCGAAGAAACATATGCGGTATATTATTATAGATGATTATTACAAGTAGGTATCAACTAAATCGATTCTGATGTACTAGCTCAAAAAAGCTTTTTAAATACCGGTTACAGTTTTTACAAGATGTTTCTACTAGGTAGATTCAATTTTTTCTAGATGTCACCTGAGACCAAATTAGAATGAGATACTTAGTAACAATTACTAACTGAACTATTACTAACAACAATTAATAGAACTAACAGACCCCACCACAGTCCAGATTTTTACTGGCAAACTAACCAACTCATATTCTTACACCATTTGATAATTGGGCTAATCATCCAAATCTAACCAACTAATATCTAATTCTAACACGCACAGATTATAATTGGACTAATCATCCAAGTAAAACCCCCTAATAACTTTAATACCTACCGATGATTGGACTAATCACCAAGTCCCAGTTTGAGTGTTGCTGTGGGTTGTCATGGCGCAGCGGAAGGGGCATGCTCGTTTGCTATCTTAAATCCGTAAAGTATTGTACGTACGTAAAGTACTGTAAGTACTGTCAACCCTTATTTTGATATTAAAATACAACACACTTTATGACATAAAACTACCTGATTTAATGGTTACAAGTTACAACCCTACCTTTTCGTTATTAACACCATAGACGAGACTCAAAACTCAAGCATCGAGTACAAAAATTCGATATAAATTGGCACACTCCCACTAAAGCGCATATTGCAACGGTTAACAATCAATATATAACACATTAAATTAGTCAAACCCCATCGATTCCACCCCATAAAGCAGAATAAAATAACGAAGCACGATTTTGATACTTATACAAAAACCCTCCTCCACCACCCTTCAAACACTTGATTGAGACTCAGGTGTGCCTTTATCGAGACATGAGTCGCAATACTCGCAAATCAATGCTCGTTAAAAAACGGCCAAGTTTGAAATAAACTTGCACGAGTTGGGTTCATTATCTAAGTATAATTACCTACATTTAATAAAACTGTTACTGATCACTCTCTGCATAAGTATGAGAAAAACTATTGAAAGGGGTCTTTATTAAATCAATAGAACCGAAAATATTTTTAAGAATTATTTATTTTTTTGAATGTGGTTTTGTTCACGCTAATTTCAGAAACGGCTTTACTGATTTTGTCCGATTTTCACTTACATGTTATGGTAAGCTTCTCGTAACAAAATTAAAAGTATTAGTTTTTTAAAACGGTTTATAAAATAGAATATTTATGCCAGCTCAAAGTGATTCTTTAAAATTCCCGAAACGAAACGAAACGAGGGCACATTTGCTATTTTTAGATGGAATCAAGGTAGAAATTGAGCATGCAGCACCACCCTACCACGCGTGACATAATCTGCGACCGACCTAGAATAATTTCATAAGAGGATCTCTAAAATCGCACTATATTTAAGCAGTCAAGCAACAAACTAACGCAGCCACAAGCTGTTGTTGAATAAAAATAAAATTCAATTCTCATTATTAATATTTAATTTAACAAGTTATGGTTTATTTTAATTGTATGACTTGGTTTAATGATTCTCTTTCCGCAGAAAGGGAATCAGTGAGATTATTTTTTGTTTTAAATTCTTTGTTTTAAGTTCCGTCTTGATGAATAATTATATTTTAGGTTTTTATTTTGTCAAGCCATATTTTTTGTCCAAGATGTCCGCTCTTCTATTATAGATTTAATTCATGAAATTTCACATCATTTCTATTTTTCAAAGCAACACATTGTGATCCTTGAAAATTTTATTTTTACGAATATATTTGTGACAAAAACTAAAACTAGTGCCAATGTGAAAACACGATTTTGCAAATTAACTTAAGGTCGATTTCCGATTGCCGTGAGAACATAACTACTGTATGTTATACAATAGGCCCCTCATAACATTTACCCTTCATTCCCTTCCAAACACTTAATCGTGGCTCAGGTGTATCTTTATCCTAACAACAGTGGCGGATTACACACGTCAACAGTTGCCCTTACGTCGAATGGTAATGAAAAATGGGATGTGATTTGTATCTTTCGGCTAAACTAAACTGTTAACGGCAATTGGAATCAAGAGAGGCGTAGACATCGACTTATTATAAGCAGTGATATTATTAAGGAGTGAGTTTCAATAGAATCTAAATGCTCTCATCTTATGAATAGGACTGAAAAACAAGTAAAGCTTGCAGCTTTTGGCCTTTTCGATACCTCTACCAACATTACAACAAATATGATCGAATATCAACACGTAGTCGTAAGTACCATCTATTCGGTGGTCTAAAGCCTTTGGCGGCTCGTTAGCGGTCCTCGTTTTCATTCAGGTAAAGGGTACCTAACATTCGCACAAAGTGTCGACGGCCATGCTGAATTAATTGGCATTGACGCCGCGTGAGACACGTTTCCAATTTACAAATAATCCGCCTTTTGATGTTTGATCGCTCCTCGTAACAAGCTGTGAAGTGAACTGAACACACGCCGTTGTTTTGAAGTCTTTTGGGTCACAGCCAAACGTTTTAACACTTACGTGTGACGCAAATTGTTTTTATGTGACAGTTGCACGTAGATTAGCCCGCAATTTGGAAGCAATTTTTCGACACTGTTTGAGAGCTAAATACGACTGTTCACCGGCCATTCTGACGCTCACCCATTTGGAGGTAATTTTAACTGATTTTCAATGTTACATATCTTAGTTTACTTCCTTAGGGATGGAATATGACAAAATCCGTTCTTATTGAACGTCTACTATTATTAATTTCGTCGCTGTCTTTTATTTTCATACCTGAAACGGTTTTAATTCAATTCAATTCAATTAATTTCAGATAACTTAGATCCTATAGAGAAAGCATGTCATTCAAAATAAATAATAAATAAATCAATCTATAAAAATTAAATTACATTCATATTAATCCAATAAAATAAAATCATGGCAATAAAGGTCAATAAATAAATAAAAAAAACTTATGAATCGGTTTTGGTTTGGGTCATAAATGTATTGTTATTCATGAGAACTAAGGAAAACAATTGCTGGTTGAAACTTATCACACCACAGTTACTGTTATGTCTCATAGGTTATGAACGCAGCAATCAATAAATATACTTCAATAAGGATGGGGGTAGGTGCAAAAAGGTTATTAGTGGTTGGGGCGGTGGTAGGTTGATACAGCGTTACATAAATAGAGGGTATGTTGAAATTAATTAGTGAATACGACACAGACGCGGACGGACCCTTTTCGAATTGATATCTAATCCAGCCTTTGATGTTCAGCTCTAGCGTAGATTGGGCAATGAAAATACTGGACTCGAAGTATTTAGTATATCTATATCATACCTATCTATGATTCCACCATAGTATTAATTTTATCGTGGTTGAATTGCCTGGTAAGTTGTGAAAAGCATTTTAGAGATTTCATATTTATAATACTGAGCATTACAATAAAATTGGCCGCAAACTGGCAGGCTATGGAATGAGCTTCCTTCTGAGGTATTCCTGGAGTGCTATGAAATGGGGTTCTTCAAGAAAGGTGTAAAAAGAGGTCTCCTTCAGGGCCGTCGTAGCAGAGGTGACTCACCTGGTCTTGCTGGTGCCCTTGGGCAACGATGACCACTTACCTACCATCAGATGGCTCGTCCTCTTAGTCGTCAGCCCTTCAGGCTATAAAAAAACAGCTGATATATGTTGAATTAGGCAAACAGTAGAGTTGTTCTATCGACAGTGACGGAGCGGGCAGCGTGAACCGCGTGACAGGTGCGGGTCACGTGCGGGCGATGTTATGGCAATTACCTTTATATGGAGATTCGATAATGGGGATACGCCTCGATATTTTTATATGACTACTAGCTGTTCCCCGATGCCTGGTCCGCGTGGGAATATCTTTAATAGATTTTAAAACATTTCATCCCATAATGTACAAAATCCTCACATAAGTTCACTTGTTTCATAATAAAAATCCTGAATATACCCGAAGCATCAAATTAAGGCACCTTGCCAATCAACAAAAACTAAAACATTCAGGTTTCATCCATTGAAGCGAAGAAAGACACTGAAAAATGCGCGAAATTGGCTATCAAGAGATTGCCTTCGATTGAAATAAATTGAATGAAAATTGGATTCAGGATTGCATTGGCAACAATGAAAAAATCTTGAAATTAACTTTAACTTTAAAATAAGAAAACGTCCATTTAACGTTTTTACACATCCTTACTAATATTATAAATGTGAAAGTGTGTTTGTTTGTTTGTTTGTTTGTTTGTTTGTGACGCTTTCACGTCGCAACAAAGCTATTATATGGTAAGGTTTATGTGTGTGGGGATAGTTAGGAGGATGGAGAGTGACGTAGGCTACTTTTTACCGCGGAAAAACATCCCATTCCCATGGGAAGATCGATGTTTTGTTAGTTGCTAGATATTTATTTTCGGAGTTGTCAATAGATGGCGTTAATAAAATTCATTTGCAAGTTCTGAATTACGCTATCAAATACTACATGTAATTTACTTAAGTCAAATGTAATAGGCTACTTTAGCTCTGCCTCGAGAACTCCCCGCTCCGGCTGTATTCAGTGTACCGCCCGCCCGCTGGCACTATCCTGTTGGCTGATGTCCGCAAGTTGCTGGACTCGCCGACACCGGTGGTGGGCGCGGACGACTGGAACTGCAAGCATCCGGGGTGGAATAGCCTAGCTGCCAACAGAAGTGGAAGGCTACTTTTTGATGCCGCTGAACAGCACGGCTACTCTGTCTGTGAGAGAACGCGTGTGTGCAGTATTCCTCGACATGGAAAAGGCGTTCGACCGTGTTTGGCACGACGGCTTTCTGTACAAGATCTCGCAGTCGTCGGCGCCCCGGAGTGCTGTTAAGGTGATCTCCAGTTTCCTCGAAAATAGAAGCTTCAGAGTAGTGGTTGAAGACGCCGAATCCACCGAGCGTCCGATCGCAGCCGGCGTGGCGCAAGGGAGTTGCCTGTCCCCGTTCTGCTACGCCTGATACACCGACGACATCCCGGCGGCAGGGGGGCGTCGCTTGCCCTGTATGCCGATGACGTGGCGTACATCACCACGTCGCTGAATAGAACCCACGCCATCGTCAAGATGCAGCGTGCGCTTAATGCCCTCCCCGAATGGCTCGCCGCGTGGAGACTGTCGGTGAATGTCGGGAAGACGCAGGCCGTGAACATAGGAGGATACCTCAACAGGCGGGACCCTACTCTGGAGCTTCACGGACAAGATATCCAATGGGCCCCACAGGCCAAATACCTGGGGGCAAAATCGACGGAAGAGGTTACGAAAGCCGTTGCGAATTCCAGAAGCGCGATAGCAGAAACCAGTGCTCTCCTCGAGCCTCCCTCTCGGACTGAAGCTCGGGGTCTACAAGACCTACATCAGATCCCGCCTCACGTACGCGGCACCGGCGTGGTACGCGCTCGCCAGCGAACCGCAGCGCAAGAGGATGCGCGCGGTTCAGGCGATTGCGCTCCGCCGGCTGACTGGTGCGAGTCGAGAGCCTGGACGACTTCATCGAGAGATTGGCACGCAACATGTTCGGGCGTGTCGACGCGTCGCGGTTCCCGCATCTGCAGGACCTGGTGCCGCTCCACACCCGTCCACCGGACCGCTGGGCCTTCCCGCGTGACTTGCTGGTTGCGCGGGACGAGGCTAGCACTGACTGATACTGGGGCTTCGTAAGTCCTCGCCCGGCGCTGATCGGC
The DNA here is from genome assembly GCA_905404135.1 of Hesperia comma. Classification (NCBI taxonomy): domain Eukaryota; kingdom Metazoa; phylum Arthropoda; class Insecta; order Lepidoptera; family Hesperiidae; genus Hesperia; species Hesperia comma. Next base: position 12,685,488 of record FR990022.1, on the reverse strand, counting down.
TCCTGCTGGGCTTCCCACCAGCGGGATTCACCCGGTAGGGCCTCGATCGCCTGGGCGGCGCGAAGATGAACCCCATCCCGTTTAAGACTCTGTGGCCTGTAAAAAGGCCACCACTCACCGGACTTGACCTATTGGTTAACCACAGATGGACAACCAAGGGCCTTAGGGCCCAACCCAAGGACCGGCCCGTTTTAACGGGCCGCGAGAGACACCCCCAAAGGGGAACTAACTGTCCCGAGGGCTCCACACACCTCAGACAGGGTGGAGTGAAGAGAGCGAGTAGTAGGCTACTTTTTAGCCTAAATTCCTACGGGAGCGAGACCTACGCGGCTGTTACCTACGGGTCCCGAAGCGAAGCGCGGGCGGTTCTCTAGTACCATATAATCTGTACTAATTTACCTACGGTTTGATATTGTACTCCGTTACCTACGGTTTGATATTGTACTCCGATACTCGCGATACATTTATTTAATGCTAATAATTATTTCGACGCAGTGTAATGAATGATCCATAAATCGTGGACACTTAATGAATATGTTACATTTACATTAATTACATTTATTCAGAGATTATGTTCGCTATATCCACGATATGACAACATCGATAACCGGGAATCATGGCTCGCAAATAAATAAAAATATTTTCATTACCGGTCGTTTCGTTTACACGTGGAGGCTTTTATTTTCGTAAATTTCCCGTGAAACGTATGTCAAAATACGTCGAATTCAGCGCTACTGAATGTCAACGAGGTCTATTATATATTGATGAATTCATTTTGTGTCTGGAGGGACGCTTGATGGTTATTATTTATAGACATATCTAACCTTTTTTCTCGTGAATGAATATTACAATTACATAATATCTTTATCGATACATAACATTGATATCAGAGCTGACACGTGGATATGGATCTTATTTTGAAGACGATTTTCTAGCACCGAACCGACATCCTCTTAGTATCTATTCTTGATCGAAGTGATAACCTCATTACCCTATCCTACCCTACCCTAATCGCATAGGACGTTTTAATAATTGATTTGGCACAGCACAAGCCACAATATCATTGTTTCATTTCAGCGTTTGTAATCTTAATTATATCTTTGATATCATGGCATAGGCCATGTTGGAATTAAATTAGACCATAGAGGGTAGGCATAAAGCTTTGGCATGTGTTTGATGCAGGTCATGTTTGAATTAGGTCAAATGAAATGGAATGAGCACAGTGGGGTATACGTTGCATTATGACGGTATCTGGATAAAACTGCTATTGTTTTACCATTTTCAGTATTAGGTTGAAGGCTGTTGTTGAAGATGTCACTATTGTGTTTTAATATGTGTAATAAATACCTATGGTGCGTAATTATTTATGATTCTGACTCCAATGATTTAGTGTAGCATCTAAATATTTAAAAACTTAAAAAATATGTTGAACTGATTTTTAAAAGAATAATTACAATGTCTGAATATAATACATACATAGATACATACATACTGAACAATATTTAAAAGAACAATAAATTTTCAATGTATTTAAATAAAATTTGTTGTAATATGCGCTATATATTTAATTATTTAAAAAGATTGGTAACTTTTTTAAATATATCCATACTAATATTATAAATGCGAAAGTCTGTCTGTCTGTCTGTCTGTCTGTCTGTCTGTCTGTCTGTCTGTGACGTTTTCACGGCTAAACCACCGGTCCGATTTGGATGAAATTCGGAATGAAAATAGTTGAAGACCCAGAGTCACACATAGGCTACTTTTTTTTTCAAAAATCAACCCCTAAATGCTTGAAATAGGGGATGAAAGTTTGTATGAAAAATCTAAACCGCCTGACCGATTTCGATGAATTTTCCCAGGAAGATAGTTGATGACGTATCTTCTTCCCCACTTCCCCGGTTCGCGATATAAACGAATTCCACGCGGGCGAAGCCGCGGGCAAAAGCTAGTAATGAAATATTAGGATTAGTATTTTATTAATGTTAAGTTATACAATACTAATTGAGGCAATTCGTGATGTAATGAATATAATATGGGGCTTCGCATTACAAACATTTATTATCAACACAAATTAAACCTCAACTACATAAAATCAACTTTATAAAAATGACTGTAAGGTATACTAATAACAATACAAAATTCATTTATCCTGACCGTTTCATTTCCCTCATCGCCGCTTCAATTATTCTGATAATCCGCGGGCTCTTTAAGCCAATTAATATTCAATTGATTCCATCGGTCATCTCCGTAATCTGCGTAATAATGTGGCTGGATCCACGCACCTGAGGCGCTACTGATTTCTGTTTAATCTTATATCATGACTTTGTATATAACTCCTATAATAATAAATCTGTACTGAAGATATTAGGAAAAAATATTAGGCGTATTTGTTAATACAATGGATCTCATAGTATTGATTTTTTGAAGTTTTGTCAGTTTCTGTGCGCCTTTGTACCAACTTATCTCGGAAAATAGCTAGCTTCAGGTTTCACAATTTTTTTTTACTGTTGTAACTAACCTTATTATTATCTTATTTTAGCTTTTGGAATATGACTCGGTACGGCTTCTATACCTCTTATTATTGAAGGAAACCCGTGCTTAGCAGTGTGACTGTCGTCTTATGTTGAGATAATAGAGATCATTAATTTTAGTCGATCATTTGAAAGACTTGATTGAACAAATCATTCCACATGAATCATTCGATTATAATGACGACTCCATTGACTATTGTAGGGGTTAGGACAACAGTTCGCCGTGACGTCAGATAACATTATGGAGAACTACGCTATGGTTGTATTTGTATCTGACAATGAATAGGAATAATTTTCCACTACTCAGCAGACTCCAAAACTTTTACACAGTACCAACCATACGATGATTTACAAGTTACAAGCACTGACTAAGACGAGGGTGGATCAAGACGTCGACACATAATTTTTCAATTTGCCCAGTTAAAACGTTTACTAGATTGATTAATAAATCTCCCGCGCGTTGGGGGAGTTATCGAGTTAGCGTGCCGACGCATGCCGCCCCTGGGTGAACCAGTGATCTCACTTCGGAAATTTCGTAAACATACGTCTAAATCACAACGTTGCGTGTGATTTAATAAATTGTAATAAACATTTTTTAACTTCCCGGTAAAAAAAATCAGAAATGGGGAATTATTTTATGGAGTCAGCAAACAAGCATGCAGAAGCAAGCATCATTTTGATGCTGCTCTTGACAACTGTGTCCGATTTAAAATAAGACTCAGATCGGGACTTGGTTGATTAGTTAGATAGTGGTATGACGAGGATTGTTAGTAATTTTTAGTCCTATTAGTTGTTTTCAGTTAGTCGCCTCTAAAAAATCTAAGTGGACCCATATGTTGATATCATACCTACTCGTATATTAGCTGACGATGTTCTTATCGCGATTATAATAACTGCAGGTTATTTTTAATGCAAAAAAATGTTAACTAAACATTATTACACAAATTAAACACTAAGCACATACAAACATAGGTTTTTGTTATCATAGGTTTCAATTTTGTCCACTCACTGATGAAACTAAATTATAGTGCCTTTATTCTCTTGTCAGTTATTTATTCATGGTTGTTTCATTTTTTTATATGTAAACCAAAGATCCGTGTGCGGGTTTTTCGACAAACACTCATATGATCTGCAAATGTGATCCATTCCCAAATTATCGAACAGACAAGATGTACCCTAACTCGTACCTTCGGAATGTATGCCAGTTACCGCTCCATCACCGTCGATGCGCCCTCCGAAGCGTGTGATTGTCCCGTAATGTTCAAATATTATAATGTTCGCAAACAGACGCGTTTTATTTCGTTTGGCTCCATAAATATTGCAGGTCTCGTTTGCAAAACATTTTAATGGAAACTGTGTATGAGACTGGCACGAAAGAAAGTATATTTTGAACAAGTGGGTGTAAGTTTATGGGCATGTACCTACGTATGAAATGTGCGACATAGTGGACATCTTCGATTCGTTTTGGGAACATGTTCTTTATGTTTTCAATTTTTTTTCTTCAAATCTATTCCCTTAACTTTTAGTTTTACACGTCTTTAAACAGATACTGTACCATATTATTGACATGGTTTAAACTTGGTTTAAACATTTTGGATTACGTGCATTAAACATGTCATTCAATGACGGTAAATGTCGCCGAAGCATGTCGTCCCGTTCATCCGAGCCCTCACGCTAAACTTATTCTTCATCAGTTAATTCGCGACTGTTTAATTAAGCTCAGTTTGTCTTGTTGATTGTATTCGCACCAATTATAACTTGAAGCGTGTGCCTGACGTTGGTTCGTTAAGTGACATTATAAATTGTACCTTCAAAATGGATTACTTGTGTGAAATATTACAATGAATATGAAAGACAATTTTCATTACGCATAACAATCTTCATTTTTCGACATATTATATACCTATTGTGTAATTGATAGGTATAAATTAAGAAGGGTTAAACAACCTTTTATCGGCTACGTAAGATGTTAAAGATAAAAATACAACTCATTTTTTTTAAGTTGATGGGTTTAATATCGTGGTATCATTTGCCACTTGTTTGTCATTAGGGGAAGTAAGACTGTCAAGCACTACTTAGGCTGCGTTCCGTAACTCGACCAAAACGCCCAAAACGTTCAAATTTGTATGAAAAAGTGTCATTTTTACAAATATTACAAGGCAAAGTAAAAAAATATTGATATGTTTATCATCGTGATTCTCCTGAATAATTTGAATTACTAAATCCATGACAAAGTTATAGGTACTTAGATGAAATAAAAAATATATACGTATCTGCTATTTTCACGATCATTTTATGACAAAAACATTACTTATGAGAAAAAAGACTAACTTCACCTTGACCCCTAAGTATATACTTTGAAGTTTATTTCAAAGGGATCTGCTTATCGCGGAATTTTCATCCACAACGCCCAAATTCATTTAACGGGAATCCTAACAACGCACATCATCAGTGTCGGCAACTAAATGCGGAACTCTAGACGGCCCGGGCATATTAGAGGCTAAGGGGTCGACGTACGAGTATCGTGTTAGGACAATTCAAAATATGTGATTGAAGTCTGCACACATGGACTTTGATAACATCCATCGTAAACTTTTTGTAAATTATAAATACGAATTTTCATAAGTACATTGCCTTGAATAATAGATTTTGAATCACAGATTTTTAATTCATGCGTATATTTCTTGAATAATTAATTTGTAGCCTGATATTGTAATTGTAACCTGTAACTGTAATTGTAACCTGATACAATATCCTCACAATATCAGGTTGTTGGTCCCCGTTGTTACCAGGAAAAGTTACGGCATGGAAACTTTCGACACATGGGTTTTCCATCTATACTACTTTACCGATGCGCACTATAGGTGCATGGTGGAATACTGCCTCTCCAGGGACGTCAGAAACTTAACGTTATTGTTCAAGACTTGCGGTCACCCATCACAGCGGTGACAGAATCGACACAAGCCGGGCTATGAACTCTTTTACATCTATATCTAAACTCTTGTATCTATTGTCTATATCTTGTATAGTACAACTGGTGTATATGAACATCTAGGTAGTCCAAAAGTTAAACTCAATTTATTAAAATTTTAAATCATGGTATGTACTACATTGAGTTTAAACCAAGACGCGAGTAAAGCAATCAAAATGTTTCATAAAGCGCATACCCTTTAACGGAAAATAAACAACTTGAAATATCTGCATCGAAGTAGGAGCGATTGAGTTGGTACAGGAATTTTGATTAGCTTTGAAAAATAAGCCGAATATCACATATGATGAGGGTATGAGATAGAAGCTCAGTGGAATCTTTTCAGTTAAAATTCATTAAAACACATTTCGGCGAACTCAGGTGTACAGCGTTTCGTTGCTGGGAATTTTTTGCTTTTTTCATTTGGTTTGCTTTTGTGTGTAATTAAGGCAGCAACAAGCAGGCGGCAACATCCTTGTCATCATCGTTGTCGCCCATGATAAACGAGACCGACCCAGAACAAGACTAAGGACTAGGATACCTAAGTCTATGTAGTCTAGTCCAGTTAGTTATTGTTAGTAAGAGTCTCGTACTAATTCGGTCATAGATGCGTTGCTACCCTTGCGGATTGAGATGGTCACCGATCGTCGAGTGTTACACACCGTCGGAGGCGTTCGGGCGGCATGAAAACTTCCGATACTGGGTTGGCCACTAACCCCTCCACTAATCTGCATTGGAGCAGCGTGGTGGAGTTCACATGCTCTAGATCTCCTAAATATTGAGAAACGACCCATGCTCGGTAGTGGGCCAATAATGGGTTGCAGTCATTGTTTTCAATATTTACTCAATACTTCTGTAGATAACCCACAAAATTAGGGAGCAAATTGAGGGGTCGTCGGACATAGTTTTCTGGGAAACTTCGTAACTCAGAATACGAAATAAATAGAGGTATATTGAAGAGAACACGTCAATTTTCAAACTCATTTATTTATAAATTGCGCTGAAATTTAATAAAAGAGAGAACGAAGTTAAGATAAAGGGATTTTATCGTGAAAACTAAATAAGACTACAATATTTGAACTACGTGATGTAAAAATGCGAAGAACTTAGAGATTTTAGATACCAAGTTACTTTCGTTATATTTCTTTATTTTTATCTTACTGAAACGTAAAGTAGTTGATTTTAAATATGTAGGTAAAGCTTTCAATAAATAACGGTACACATTTTTAAAGCACACATGATTAAGACAAAAGTCAATAGAAATGGAACATAACAAAATCCTTACTCCTTACTAATATTATAAATGTGAAAGTGTGTTTGTTTGTTTGTTTGTTTGTTTGTTTGTGACGCTTTCACGTCGCAACAAAGCTATTATATGGTAAGGTTTATGTGTGTGGGGATAGTTAGGAGGGTGGAGAGTGACGTAGGCTACTTTTTACCGCGGAAAAACATCCCATTCCCATGGGAAGATCGATGTTTTGTTAGTTACTAGATATTTATTTTCGGAGTTGCCAATAGATGGCGTTAACAAAATTCATTTGCAAGTTCTGAATTACGCTATCAAATACTACATGTAATTTACTTAAGTCATAGGCAAATGTAATAGGCTACTTTAGCTCTGCCTCGAGAACTCCCCGCTCCGGCTGTGTTCAGTGTACCACCCGCCCGCTGGCACTATCCTGTTGGCTGATGTCCGCAAGTTGTTGGACTCGCCGACACCGGTGGTGGGCGCGGGCGACTGGAACTGCAAGCATCCGGGGTGGAATAGCCTAGCTGCCAACAGAAGTGGAAGGCTACTGTTTGATGCCGCTGAACAGCACGGCTACACTGTCGAGTGTGTTGCACACCGTTACCGCGGCTCTGAATAAGAGAGAACGCGTGTGTGCAGTATTCCTAGACATGGAAAAGGCGTTCGACCGTGTTTGGCACGACGGCTTTCTCTACAAGATCTCGCAGCCGTCGGCGCCCCGGAGTGCCGTTAAGATGATCTCCAGTTTCCTCGAAAATAGAAGCTTCAGAGTAGTGGTTGAAGACGCCGAATCCACCGAGCGTCCGATCGCAGCCGGCGTCCCGCAAGGGAGTTGCCTATCCCCGGTCTGCTACGCCTGCTACACCGACGACATCCCGGCGGCAGGGGGGGCGTCGCTTGCCCTGTATGCCGATGACGTGGCGTACATCATCACGTCGCTGAATAGAACCCACGCCATTGTCAAGATGCAGCGTGCGCTTGATGCCCTCCCCGAATGGCTCGCCGCGTGGAGACTGTCGGTGAATGTCGGGAAGACGCCGGCTGTGAACATAGGAGGATACCTCAACAGGCGGGACCCTACTCCGGAGCTTCATGGACAAGATATCCAATGGGCCCCACAGCCCCAATACTTGGGCAAAATCGACGGAAGACTCTCGATGAAGCCACAGGTTACGAAAGCCGTCGCGAATTCCAGAAGTGCGATGGCAGAAACCAGTGCTCTCCTCGAGCCTCCCTCTCGGACAGAAGCTCGGGGTCTACAAGACCTACATCAGACCCCGCCTCACGTACGCGGCAACGGCGTGGTACGCGCTCGCCAGCGAACCGCAGCGCAAGAGGATGCGCGCAGTTCAGGCGATTGCGCTTCGCCGGCTGACTGGTACGCCGAGGTACGTCAGGAACGCCGTCATCCAGAGGGACCTTCGAGTCGAGAGCCTGGACGACTTCATCGAGCGATTGGCACGCAACATGTTCGGGCGTGTCGACGCGTCGCGGTTCCCGCATCTGCAGGACCTGGCGCCGCTCCACACCCGTCCACCGGACGCTGGGCCTTCCCGCGCGACTTGCTGGTTGCGCGGGACGGGCCTAGCACTGACTGATACTGGGGCTTCGTAAGTCGTCGCCCGACGCTGATCGGCTCCTGCTGGGCTTCCCACCAGCGGGATTCACCCGGTAGGGGCTCGATCGCCTGGGCGGCGCGAAGATGAACCCCATCCCGTTTAAGACTCTGTGGCCTGTAAAAAGGTCACCACTCACCGGACTTGACCTATTGGTTAACCACAGATGGACAACCAAGGGCCTTAGGGCCCAACCCAAGGACTGGCCCGTTTTAACGGGACGCGAGAGACATCCCCAAAGGGGAACTAACAGTCCCGAGGGCTCCACACACCTCAGACAGGGTGGAGTGAAGAGAGCGAGTAGTAGGCTACTTTTTAGCCTAAATTCCTACGGGAGCGGGACCAACGCGGGTGTTACCTACGGGTCCCGAAGCGAAGCGCGGGCGGTTCTCTAGTTAAACTATAATTTATAGCCATTTCTAAAGAATTGTAACTCTATAGCCGATACTGGCGGAACTAGAGCTGCTATGGTACGTAATTGATTGACGAGCGACTGATTAGTTGGTGAAAACATGGAACTGCAGTGGGGGAAACTTGATGTCGGACAGTAAGGCTGTAGGTATTATAGTTGAAGCACTCGATACTATACGATACTTGAGTCACCGAGAATATAGAATTAATAGAATAATAAAATAGAAGAATAGAATAGAATAGAGCCATACCTCGGTAAAACAAATTTATTACGTATGCGAACAGTTCAATTTCGCTTGTAGACAAAATAAACTTACGGCATTTTTAGGGTTCTGTACCCAAAGGGTAAAACGGGACCCTATTACTGAGACTTCGCTGTCGTCCGTCCGACTGTCACCAGGCTGTATCTCATGAACCGTAATAGTTACACAGTTGAAATTTTCACAGATGATGTATTTCTGTTGCCGCTACAACAAAAAATACTAAAATACTTTCGCCCATACTTTCGACGCCTCAGCGATAGTTTAGTTACCTTTCGGTCCAAGAGATGGCGTTGTGGGTAATATGTGGCTGCAATAAATATTTAAGTGAGGCCTTCATACAACAGACCAGATTTTTTTGGCGTTTTTATACCCCTACATAATGGTACGGAACCCTACGTGCGCGAGTCCGACTCGCACTTGGCCGGTTTTTTTTATTATTGCCGTCCATCTACAATAGACCTTTGTCATGAGGATGGAAAGCTGGCAATTGTGTGGGATGCAATTATGTCGAATTTCATACTGAACACGAGCGGAGTAGTCAGTCAATCAAAATAGCCCATCAGAGAAGTTTTAAAAATTAGTACATTATACTTTTTTTTTGAGCCACCATTTTTGCAGTTCTCAAGGAAGTTGTAAAACATCTGTAGCTAACTTAGAACGAGACTCTTTTTACAATTTATTACTAACTGCACTATTACTCAAAAGAACTAACGGGACTAACTATCACTAACAGTCCCTATCCCTGTTTTATTCCAGGTCGATCACAGTTATCACGGGCAATATGGGCATTTCAATTGTATAAAAAAATGCAATAATATTTTAAACGAAAATAAATATCTTACGTCGTACGTTCCTTTATAATTTTTCGTATTATATTTGGCGGATTTTACCTTTAATAGATATATACTCGTAATATTTTATTACGATACAGTTTATCAAATATATCTATTAAGCACATAAGAACTTAAATTTTACCTCAAAGGTAGCAAAAGATAATCTCCTTTGTGAAGTCAGTTACCCAAAAGTTTCGTTTATTATCAAACTTTAACATGTTTTCAAATCCGGATTACGACTTTCAGACAGTCTCCTAAATGGAACAACATTATTAAATGAAATATTGTGACCGCAATACTGGGATTAAGCTTGAAAGATTGTTCGTTTATAAATGGAAAAGGATTAAGGGAGATAAAACATTTATAAACACGAATATTAGACACAGAACAGGGACTGGAGCGATTTCATATTTTTTTACAATAAATATTCGTTAATAAATAAATAAAATAAAAATTAACAACAGCAAACTATAATATACGTAGGTAACTCGTTTATAAACGAGGTATTAAAGTATTTTAATTTGTTCTTGCCTACCTGCTATATTTAAAATTGTTTTATAATTAGGTAACTACGATTGGCATTACGACTCGTTATTTGTTACGTTTACATAATACTTATTCTTCGCTGTCATCATTCTTTACGAAAAAATCCTTCTTGTTCTTGGTGATTAGGTATATCTGTTTTGTTTACCTAAACCGATTGAAATAAAACTGCATAATATATGAAACAGTCACTTTGTTTCTAAGATTAGCACAGTCTACACAAACTGAGTAACTTTCTTTTGTTACAATTACCTCAAACCAAAGTAAATAACTGTATTTATAGTCCAAAACAATAAGTTTTCATAAAGAAAAAAACCATGTACAAACAAGTACATACTGGTTTCTTTGTTTTTGTTTTTTGTTATTTGTTTTATTGTTATTTTATTCTGTGTTCCTGTATCTATTACTATAGTTATCTTTAAAACAGGGACATCAATTTCCTATTAGTATGTTTCCCTGATTCCCTGCCTCCCTGTGACTCAGCTAACTTACTCCTGGTAAGCAGCTCGTGTCTTATTTTTCATTCGTCCTTTTCCCACTTCAACAAATTTCTATATGGGTAACAAGTACGACGATATCATATCATTTTCTCAAGTTAAACAGTGATCAAGCATATTCGTAACGTAATTAATCATGAGATACGTGATAATTTCTTAGGTGGACTTTAGCGTGCATGATATGATTACATTTCTTTTCTGTTGCAAGTAGTCAATAATTTTGTTATAAGTACCTAAGTCACTTTTAGTAAACGCCTAGATCCCAGCACCTTGCGTCGATAATGACAGACTGCGGGTGAGGTAGTGCGGTGTAGGTGGATAGCCAGCCGCTAGTGGCAAAAATTCTTGAGCATTTCTGCAAATCCGAGGGGACGTGAAGCCACCTATCCGTACTAGAGCAGCGTCGTGGAGTATAATCAGGCTTCTCTTTTGAAGAGATCGTGCTCAGGTGAGGACCATGAGAGGCTTGAAGCGAACCGCCTCAGTGAAGCCCCAGTAAAGCAGTGAAAGCTACTTAACCTTTTTCAAGAATGGACTCCCGATAAAGTCACCCGGGGTCCAATCCTGATAACTCCTGTAATTTCCAAAAAAGATGTGAATATAATAAATTAATTATTTATCACTTGCTTCGGCGAAAAACCCATCATGAGGAAGCCTATACACCGGAGAGTACTCCATAGCATTCTCATAGGTGTTGTGAAGTCCACAAATACGAGCTTAGCTAGCGAACAAGGGACTATTGGTTTTTATTCTCATAAAGTTAGTCTGAGCTCAGCAGAAGGCCGGTAATGACTGCGGCTATATCAGTTGATAATAGCAATATTTGCTAAACGTAGCGACATTGTTTGCAAATATGGTAATTTTCAACCGCTTTCATTTACATATTAAGCTATTCTTTCGTCTCCACAATGTATTGACCCTCTTTACAAGGTTCAACATAACATACCAGTTTTCAAACAGCCAGGCAACGTTCTACAACATAAACCTACCTACGTTATTCTATACCTTTAGACATATTAAAACATTCAAGCAAGAAGCAACAAGAAAAATGCCATTATCGTTGTCACAAAATTCCATAAGATATTGCACATAAAATCAGGAAGTGGGTCTTTGGCTCTTAACAGCGTTGTCCTGTAACCCATAAACTGTGTGTCCAGTGATATGATCAAAGATTATGAGTTTACTAGACGAGACACAGACAGACATGAAAGTAGTGATAGCGAAATTAGAATGCCGAACTGCGAACTAGGGGTTGCAAGAAGTCCCTGGGTACGAATCCTCCACGAATCTCAAATTTTAAAGGAACTTGATGACAACAAAATAAAATGTTTCAACAAAGGGTAGTAGAGTGCTCTTAGTAGTCTTAGTTATTTTATTGCTGTTTTCATTAATAGTTCGATAATTATTTCAATTTCCATATTTTATAAGCCCTAACTGAAAGTGTAACTATTGATTGTTATTTTTCAAAACGTAATTGTACGTCCAAACTTGTTCTATAGTATTTATAACTAATCTTTGCCCACGCGACATAAGCACATTAATTCAAACATTCGCCTTCATTGCGCTATAAACGTGCGTCGTAAAGCTGCACTTTTCACCGATAGGACTGAACCATCCCTAGGTCCCGGATGCCAGAGGCTTGCTTCGTGCTTTGTAATAAAAGAAATCGCTTAATAGTTCTGCGCAGGGGAGACGTCGTTCCTCCTTTGTCCACTTGTCTTTTGTATTGTAATATTTTCAGTTGAAGTGAAATTGAATTGCTAAGTGATTTAATCTGTAGTTTTTATTTAAGTTCTACTGTTTGCTATGTGGGGAAAATCTTGCAAGTTGAATAAATTCTCTTGGAGTTAGGTGATAGCCTAGTGTTTAAGAATTCGGAATCCTATTAGGAGGGTCCGGGTTCGAATCCCAGGGCACGCATCTCTTACTTTTTTTAGTTACGTGGATTTTAAGCATTAAAATGTTACTTGCTACAAACGTTAAAGGCAAACATCGTGAGGAAACCTGCATAACGGAGAGTTCGCAAAACTCAACGGCGTATGAAGTCCGCCAATTGGCACTAGGCCAGCGTGGTGGACTATGGCCTTAACTTGACCCGTGCTCAAAAGTGAGACATGATGGGTTGAGATGATGATAATGATGATGAATGCATATACTCGTATCTAAGTTCCGATGACAATGGAATTTTATGACAAGTATGACCGGATAGCTCGCTACGCGCAGGGTTGACTCCAGGCAAGGGAACTCGTCAACAGTTAGTACAGTGACTTAATTTATTGCTTTGCATTTATGGTTCACTTAGCATCATAAAAGCATGTTTTTAAATCTTCAAACTATAAAATTGTTTTGAAGTAAAAACTCTTCCGTGTCGTTATTAAGAAAGGGTCTATATGGTTTGAAAATGTTAATTCAAGAAATACTTTTAAGAATGAGATATAGCTATACAAAAAAGGCAACATATACAATATCGTAATCAAAAGTATTGTAACTAACTACATATTACAACTAAACTAAAGTTCGTAAAATCCTCCCATATAATTTCTTAAAATTTAACTATGCATTTATGACCGTTTACTCTTAAACACAACACGTCATCCAACTTTTACTCGGTATGTTCAGGAAAACAACAGCCCAATCATCAAATAGCCATATGCCAAGTTTCAGTACCTACAGTAGAGTTATACAGATAATATATTAGTTCGTACCTATACTTCGAGAATACGTTGTAATAATGTAAGCTGAGAGCAAGGTGCAAATCTGTTGCAAGCTTCTATTGGCCAGCAACATGAATAATGCAAACCATCTTCACGAACTTCCTACAGCTTCGGACTAGGTACACAATCCACATTCAAAAGCAGTAAAAGTTACAAGCAACTTATCGCAAGTTCAACAGTACGCCCATCAGTTTTGTATTACTGAATATTAACATTGTTCGTTTTACTACGATACCACAGTTTCGAATTCACAGACGGCTTAGAATCCCTTGAATTGCAGTGATGTGGACTTATATTAAGGGAATAAGTGAAAGACAATGTGAACATGACGATATCATTTTTACGTCAGGTTTTATTAAGCACTAGATTTCAGCCGGCGGTTTCGTCTGTTTTTATATAATACTTATTCAAAAATCCTTTCTTAATGTTTACTCACTTGCGTCACTTAAGGAACTTATAGACAAAGTTCCAAGTGAATCCATTGAAAAAATAAAATGTTTCAGTTTATCTCTTCTTTTAATTCCCTTGGGGGGGGGGGGGGGGAATTCCAAAAATCCTCTATTAGTGTTTGCCAATACTACTACCCAAAGGAACATACCTACATGTCAAAATTCAGCGTCTTGCGTGTAACAGTTTCGGCTGTGCGTTGTCTGTCTGTCTGTAAGCCAGTCACTCATTGATGGTAGAGTTATACCTACATATTAAATTGATTTGATTTGATTTTTTAAATAATTAATGCCATTTTGATTGCATTCATTCTACAGCCGTTAGCAATAAATCTTAACGTCTGTTTGTGCTGCAATAGTAAAACTGAGGGCTGCTAAGCGTCGCTAACAGGGGTCGTCGATTCGATTCGCAAGTTGAGCAATAGATTAATAATCCTCTCCTTTGTATCCCAACGAGGGGATTGGTGAAGTCCGTTGAAACTTTATTGGAGATTATGCATCTTAAGAGATTATTTTAATAAAAAATATCAAATTTATTGCGGTCGTTTCACAATCTTTCTATCTCTCACTGTAGTTCATATTTGAAACATTTGTTATCAACGAAAGCTAATGGCATAAATTTTTGGAACAATAAATATTCGCAAAAAGTCTTTCAACCCCCCAACGCAATAAGTGTTTTAACGTCGTAAGAACGTATATTTATGCACTTAAAAACAGTTATTTTGAAATCACAGGTAGACCCTTCAATTTAATTAATTACATAATATTATGTAGGTAGAGATTGTAGAAACCTAAGTCGTAGCCAGACCTTAGAATTGATCACATCATGTTATCTTCAGCCATTTCAATAAATGGTCGTACTTCATGATAATGTATGATCCTAATTATAATGATATACCCATTATAAATATACAGACTCAAAAACGTACTAACAGGCAATTACTATGTTGCAATATTAGTAATTCATTTCCAAATCTCTCACAACGTTATTTTTCATCTATACAGGGTCAGATAATAATGAATCGATACACCGGCAGGCGACAAAAGGAGAGTATTAATCTTTCATCCCCAACAACTCAAGAACCCCCGCTTGCACTCACTCCCTCCTTGGAAATATAAAGAATTTTATATACTTTTTATTATAAGCAAGTGGTGCTACCACCTGATGTTGAGTCATTATTGTAGAAAAAACATATTTTTCATTCAGTCGCTTTAGGGTCAGATTTGAGGATGTTGAAAATAAAAAAAAATTATACGAGTCGCCGGAAATATAGAATTCAAGTTGTAAGCAAAATTTAATTACGATATTATTTTAAATTCATGCCATCAATCAGCAATGTACCTTAATTACTGGAACAAAAATCTGATCTGGGTTGCCATTAAAACGAATTTCATCTATAGCGTGAGCAAAATGACAGACCGGAGGGACGAGAATTTTTTGGCGCGTGGATGACGTGTGGGTGACAGAGACAGCGCTTTACAGTTTGCCTTACCTGTAAGGCGCTGTCTCTACTGTCACCCACACGTCATCCACGCGTCAAAAGATCCTTGTAGGACTGTAAGTGCTTGTTCATACTGAACACGCGGGCACGGTGGCGGGCGCGGGCGCGTTGGACGTGGCGAGCTCGTGTTCACATTGACCGCCAGGCGTTTTGCGCGAGAGTTCAGGAGGCCTCTACGAAAACGCACGTTGACATACGTTACGTCGACGTTCGTACTTTGAATTTCGTACCATAATAGTGATTTTGTGTTCGTTTTTCGTAGTAAGCCCCCAGTAGATATTGCCGCGAGCGCGCCGCGCGCGTCGTCGCTAGCTTGCCCGCTACTTAGACCGCACGTGCGATTCCTGTGTGAACACTTGGGTGTTACGCCATATGTTTGATATTTCGTGACCGCGCCCTCCACCGCGCCCGCGAGTCAGTATGAATGAGTACTAAGAGCAGCTTTCTTATTCAACTACAACACATAAAAATGCAGACGAATTAAAAACGTTCCCATTTGTTTGAAGTCCGTTCTAAATCCTTCCTACATAATAATATATTATAAATGCGAAAGTTTGTTAGGATGTGAGTGAGTGTGTGTGTGTGGGTTTGTCACTCTTTCACGCAAAACTACTGAACGGATTTTCATGAAACTTTGCAGTAATATAGCTTAGACATCGGAATAACATAATTTTTTAAAATTCATAGAGACTTTTGAAGGGACTGGTTCCCCGGAGCGAAGCGAGGGTTGGTTTGGTGGTTTCAAATACTCCTTATTCCATTATGTTGATTTATTTCATACACTTTTTTGTCCGGGAGTTCTCATTATCTATAAACAAAACACAAACGTTATACATTACAAGAGACATGGAGAGAAAATATTTAATTCGTAATTGTTTCCCCGTGAAACCGCTCGTGTCCCATCGCAGAGATACGGTAACTTTAGATACGGGTGATGCTGCAAGGGTATGGACATATTAGACTGAAATGCAGCTTTTTTATAAACCTATTTTTTCTAGTGGAATTACAGATGTATACTCCATTTCATATAGGATGGGTACGGTGACATTTGATTTATGTTCCAATACACGCTCACTATTTTCAACAAATCAGATAAATATATATTTTTTATCACCAATTAATTTCCAAAGTTAACAATAATGCTTGATTAGATGAATGGTAATGAAATTGTATTTAAATATGCGTTTTTACATTTTAAACAAATTAAAAAAGGTACAGAATAAATAATAACGTAAAATTACAGGCATGAAACCTATGCATGAAACGAAATGTGTTAGGGACTGGACACGTAGTAGGTAATCGGCAAAAACGAATAATCGTAACGGCCATCTTGTGAATCGCGTCAACTGACTGACTTGAGATATAGAATAAATGAATAATTTTAATTTCAATCGATTATAGGTTAACCGCAACTGTACTCGATAATCGAATCACATAAATTAATTATGCATGGTCACATCACTACAGAGTTAATTTGAAATGTGTCACCGTACCCATCCTATGTGAAATAAAGTATAAAAGGTTTCAGAACGTAAATGTAGCCAAATAATATTTAATCAAAAATTTTTAATGTTTTCCTCGCTGGTTTTTGCTCTACCTGTATAACATTTTCAAACCTTTTTTTAGACATTTCTGGAATAAGAGCGCATTATTTTAAATATTTTTTGAACAACGCACGATTAAGATAACATGTTCGGTAATCAGTCGTCTGTGGACTGTAAAAAACACTCAACAACAAAATATGTGACCATAGTGTAGCCGAGCCTTTAGAGGCCGTTCCCTTCAGTGATTCTCAAAGGTAAGAGCTAATCTTTCCATCTTGCTAACTTGGATTTTGAGTGCCCTTGGTAATTAAGATGCGATGTACTGCGCTCCACGCTTCGCTAAGGTTTGAAGTGCCAGAAAAATTGACACATGAATATTTAAAAATATAAATTCTTAATCTTTTTGATGCTCGCTTATTTGTCAATGGTACTTACGTTAGAGTAAGAATGGTGTAAATTATATCTTACAATTTATTTATTTAGCTATTAGTACGTACACTAGTTGCACACTATTGTTGTAGAACTTTTGACTGTCCGTCAGTATTATTATGCAGTTTTAGCGATTTTTTAGTAGAGGTCTAACTGAAAAATTGGTGTAAGTTTCATCGCTTCATCGCTTAGAATCTAAAAAAATTAATAATATAGGAAAGTTGCAAGACAACGTCAGTTGCGCCCGCTAGTGTGATAATAATTAAATTCTCCAAATTTGGGTACAACCGAATACCAAACATCCATTATGACGATTGAAAGATATAATATATTTCCTTATTCTGATCGCCTTCGGATGATTATTACTGCAATTATTGTTCATATCCGTAATCTCAATCTACCGTCCAATCAAAATTTATTTCCTCTAACTAACGCTATGATTACCGTTTTTGGCAATACTGCGAGGGTCATAAATACTGTTACCAGTTAAGTAAATTAGCAACCACTATTATTTTCATAATAAACGACACGGCATCGGACCAACTAAAATGAAAGCATTCAATTATTATTGATTAAACGAACTTACCAAGTGAAGTTCTATCATAATTATACGAGTGCTTCGTCCGAAGAGATTAGTAACCTGAAATAGAAACTTGTTAACACACATATGTAGTAACGCATAGCGATCACCACTCTTTGCACTACGTTGAGAAAAAAAGGTGGGTAGAAACATTATAATTTTATAAATGTTACTGAAATTGGGGGTAGGCAGACTACCTCACCCACTTTACCTGCTACCTGTCGTCGTCTCGGAGCCTCATTGGTTTGGAGTCCCTTATGAAACCTGCAACCCATACCAATAGGGGTAGGGTGGGCGGGTGTTACTAATCTCTTCGGACGAAGCACTCGTATAATTATGATAGAACTTCACTTGGTAAGTTCGTTTAATCAATAATTATACTTCGTGCTTCGTCCTCGAGATTAGTAACCTGAAATAGAAACTTATTAACACACATATGTAGACCTTGAGAGTGTTGCAAGGTTTCAAGAAGGGGATTAATCAAAAAGGCGAACCACTCATAATCAATTGTCCATTTAGCGTAATAAGATTAGGGAAACAATCAGAAATAATATGAGCATATGTATACCCAGATACAAAACTAACACTTACAATTTTTACAATTTGAAAAACTTGGTTAATTTAAATTTTATAATTTAATTTATAATTACACTCGCTATAGACACTTCATTTGTGTCGATGATGGTTCGGTGGTAGAACTTGGCGAAAGTATTAGAGCTTCCGCTCCAGCCGGCGGTGTTGCGGATAAGGTCAATGTTGACTCCTCGCGAATATGCGCGTGATGTGGACGCATGTTTGGTGCTGTGCGCGGAAAATATTGATACGTCGACTCCACTGTCCTTTAGGGTTCCTATGATCCAGCGACTTAATGTTTGGGAAGCTACTGGTTTATAAGGTTTTTTATAGCTTATAAATAAAGAATCAGATCTACGTATTGCTGCAGTTTTATTTATATAATAGACTAAAGTGTTCGCGGGGCATATTTCTGGTTTTTCACGAAAAAACGGTAAAAATAATATAGGCTGTTTAGATCCTACACGAGAAGTTTTGATCAGTTCGGGAATTTTAATAACAACCTGCGTCTGTAATACCTCTATATTATTTATGTTTATTTGTGATAAGGTGTGTACCCTATGCGCGGTAGTTAAAGCAATCAAAGTAGAGCATTTCTTTGATAGTTGTTCGAGAGAAATGTTTTTATTAGGGTATTGTGCTTTTAAGAAATTTAATACGCAATTTGTATCCCTAGTAATATTGTACTTTGGATTCGGTGGTCGAAGTCGATATACCCCTTTGAAAAATCTTTGAATATTATCGTTATCGATGATATCATGCCCTAGTACAATGTGGCTTTACAACTATTAAGGGAGCCAAATTGACTACCACCAGTTAAGAATTCTAAAACTTTTGGTATACTAGCATTATAAAGATTCGTTGAATTTTTTACACAGAAATTATGCCATTTTTTTTTTTTTTTTTTTTTAATAAGCGCTATACTGTTTTGTTGAAATGGAGGATAGCATTATTTCTACAGAGGAAGGCGGTGCGCCTCGCAGCATTAAGGCCGACCTGACAACCTCCCGGCCGCCAGGATAAGGTTTGATTGTATCCGTCGGGACTCTCTGGAATTAGGTACAAGAAATTAAACTTTCGTTGGCTTTGAGGTATATTATGTCTGACTTAAGAAGACTTGTAAAAATAGGGTACCATGGTTGACTGGGCCACAGCGGGACTATCATGATCCCATCAGCTACATCGTTAATAATTTTTTGAGCGACTGTAATATCCTTGAAAATGGGGGAAAGGTGTAGAAAAAATAATTAATCCAGTTAATAGTAAATACATAAATAGCAAAGGCATCGGGGTCCCTGTGCAAAGATATATTATAAATTTTTCACATTTACGATTAATTCGGCTTGCAAACAAGTCTATGTGAGGTTTACCAAGTTTTGAAATTATGGTTTCGTAGGTAGAATTTGATAATTCCCATTCGATATTTGGATGTACTTTTCTAGATTCCGCGTTTGCAATTTTGTTGTCCACAGATCTGATGTACGATGCGAAAATGAATAATTGTCTTTGCTCACACCATTGCCAGAGATATCTTTAATTACTTGAGTGAGATGGGGAAATTCGATACCACCCATGCGGTTGATATATGAAATAGCTGTTGAATTATCTATTCTAAGCAGTATTTGACAGTTTATAAGTTGTTTTGCAAAAAAATTTAAACTTAAAAATGCTGCTAAATGTTCAAGATAGTTGATGTGGTAGCCCTGCTCGCTTGTGGACCATTGACCGCTAGCCGTTTCCCCATTGCAGGACGCTCCCCATCCCGTCGTTGAGGCGTCAGAGTATATTTCAATAGCATATTTATCATTAAGTATTCTTTTACCTGACTTATTAATTGCGTTAAGCCACCATTGTAAATCAGGCATTACAGTGCTAGGAATCGTTATAAATAATTCATAGTTATCTTTGCCGCTCGAGCCAAGAAACTTAGTACGTTTCGTTTTAATAAAATTCTTAATTTCAGACTTAACTTGTATTTTCTTGTCATGCGGTAGAGAAACTCGCATTTTCTGTGAGTCAATAATAAAACCGAGAAATTTACAAGATTGCTCTTTTGCTTATTAATGATGAAACCTAGAGAACTGAGTAGCTTTTTCGTGATGTTAATATTACCATCACATTCTTGATAAGAACGTCCAATTAAAAGTAAATCATCAAGATAAATCGTTGACAAGTATCCTGCAGCCCTGAGGAGTTTAACGACTGGTTTCATTATCTTAGTAAATACGTACGGGGCTGTATTTAGTCCAAAAGGCAGAGCATTGAATTCGTAAATTTTGTTGTCCCATATGAACCGCAAATATTTTCTAAAATCAGGATGAATTGTTATAAATAAATAGGCATCTTTAAGCTCTAAGATAGCCATATGATATTTTTTTTGTAATTATCTTTACAGCCGTCTGTGATGTATGCGGTATGGCCACTGAGAAGAATGGCCATTCGATAAGGAAGTATGTAGGAACTGACGTTGTCATTCTATTAATAAATGATTGGAAGATAAATATGCCTCTATGTTAATATCCCAAGATTAGCCCTAACTAGGAATAATACACCGTCCTTAAGTCTTCTTGCTTACAATGATCCGTATGGATAAACTTGTTTAACGGTTTTAAATTTAATATGAATCGCATCTTGCCGATTTGCTTTGGACGTAAAAAGGAACTCGATATGAATTGTCCTTCGCATGGAAGGCATTGTGAAATTGCCCCAGCACCGGTTAAATTATGTACAGCTTGCTCTACAAGTAGACATTCTTTACTTCTAAGTTTAGGTGGAGAAGGGACTTGATATTGTACCACAGGACGCAAAAATTCGAGTTTATACCCCTTTATCCAGTCTCGAATTTTACGATCGGATGTTAGGAGTGCCCATTGCTTGTAATACAACGATAGTTGACCAGCATATTTTACCTCGTCTACTGGCGGCGGGTTGTCCTGTACGGATGTTGCGAGGGCTTCGATAAGCTGGGTGGCTGTCTGGGTTCAACAGGCTCTGGCAACAGTGGGCGCTCCTTAAAATCAAAAAACTCCTCCGTCTGAAAGACCTGAGCTGCGTAAGCACATAATAAGGAAGCTAAGTAGCTGCGTAATACATGAAGCCATGTTAAGATTTGTTTTTGTAAAATTATACGAAAACTATTCCGCCAATGGCGAGACAGTTCCAAAAACTGCTCAGTTATTGGTATGAGTTTATTACGCTTGCTTATAGTCGGTAAGATTCAGTTCCCAACGAAAAGAACGCAAACCACTGTCACAAATGCGGCGAGACAGTCCCAGAAACTGCTCAGAGTGCATTTAGAATAAGCAGCTATCCTTGTTCTTAAAATCAAAAATTCCTCCGTCTGAAAGACATGAGCTGCGTAAGCACATAATAAGGAAGCTCAGTAGCTGCGTATTACACGAAGCCATGTTAAGATTTGTTTTTGTAAAATTTATACGAAAACTATTTCACCAATGGCGAGACAGTTCCAAAAACTGCTCAGTTATTGGTATGAGTTTGTTACGCTTGCTTATAGTCGGTAAGATTCAGTTCCCAATGAAAAGAACGCAAACCAGCTGTCACAAATGCGGCGAGACAGTCCCAGAAACTGCTCAGAGTGCATTTAGAATAAGCAGCTATCCTTGTTCTTACAATCAAAAATTCCTCCGTCTGAAAGACATGAGCTGCGTAAGCACATAATAAGGAAGCTCAGTAGCTGCGTAATACATGAAGCCATGTTAAGATTTGTTTTTGTAAAATTATACGAAAACTATTTCACCAATGGCGAGACAGTTCCAAAAACTGCTCAGTTATTGGTATGAGTTTGTTACGCTTGCTTATAGTCGGTAAGATTCAGTTCCCAATGAAAAGAACGCAAACCCACTGTCACAAATGCGGCGAGACAGTCCCAGAAACTGCTCAGAGTGCATTTAGAATAAGCAGCTATCCTTGTTCTTAAAATCAAAAATTCCTCCGTCTGAAAGACATGAGCTGCGTAAGCACATAATAAGGAATCTCAGTAGCTGCGTAATACATGAAGCCATGTTAAGATTTGTTTTTGTAAAATTATACGAAAACTATTTCACCAATGGCGAGACAGTCCCGAAGACTGCTCAGTTATTGGTATGAGTTTATTACGCTTGCTTATAGTCGGTAAGATTCAGTTCCCAATGAAAAGAACGCAAACCAACTGTCACAAATGCGGCGAGACAGTCCCAGAAACTGCTCAGAGTGCATTTAGAATAAGCAGCTATTCTTGTTATAATGCAAGGCACCGTAAAAAGAACACGTGTTACCTGAAGGTTATTCGCTGAAGGCAGGATGATAGATCCTGAATGCTTCATCTGATGATGAAGATGAATCCTCAATCACGTGTATGCGTCGGCGACTTCGCGGTTTCTTTATATTTGTAACTCTTCCACTTCAGAATTTTTATGTTTTAACATTTTAACTACTTTTAATCACTAAATATCACTAAATAAAAGGTGTACTTGGTTTCAATACAAGAAAAAACTATTATAATAAAACGAAATAAAAATACGTTCCACGTCGGTTGGAACTGTGTTGAGTGGTGAAGCACTAAAATGCGAATGAGGCTCCGAGACGACGACAGGTAGCAGGTAAAGTGGGTGAGGTAGTCTGCCTACCCCCAATTTCAGTAACATTTATAAAATTATAATGTTTCTACCCACCTTTTTTTCTCAACGTAGTGCAAAGAGTGGTGATCGCTATGCGTTACTACATATGTGTGTTAATAAGTTTCTATTTCAGGTTACTAATCTCGAGGACGAAGCACGAAGTATAATGATCTTTATTTTTAGTCATTACAGTTTTATACTTAAAATACGTTCCGCTTGCCACCCACTCTTGACCAACTCCGGACCGACGACAGGTAGGTAAAGAATCGAAATTCAACCGTAAAAGTCGAGACATAAAGATCATAACTGAATGCTTTTGTTTAAGTTCGTCCATTGCCGGGTCATAATAATGTGCGTACTCCGTTTGCGTTCGATCTGGAATTCGTTATAATTGCATGGCATACCTACAAATTCCAGCTCACCGACTATGCGATTAAGGTAGATTTAAGATTGATGGCAGGATCTAAAAATGCAATTAGCTTACAAGCTGAATTGAACTTAAGTATAAGTTATCACAGGTACTCTATATGTCAGAATAGTGATATTTAAGTACAGCACAAACTAATATTCCTTCGATGGAAACCTGGACGGAAACTTCACGCAATAATAATAGAACTAGATCTCTCCGAAGTTCTACAATAGCAACAATAACGATCTACTGTTACCGAAAGCATCTGCTGAACAAACTTGTCTAAGCTACTTGTTTCACCATTAACAGTCATAGTTTAGTGATTTAGGTAACATAGGTTTTATAATACTAACTTTTAAAAAACTAACTTCGGCATGACAAGTACAAATATCAAAATCTACCCGTCAGATGTTGCTCAAATTTATATGGGACCTGTCGTGAAGCTTTGAAATATACTTGTCATAATCGGTTTACCCAGTAAAGTTAAAGAGGTAACACACATTAAAAAATACAGTCGAATTGAGTACCTCCTCCTTTGTACAATCGGTTAAAATATGAGGCCGCTTGTGAGTGAATTAGTTGTGTGGGTGAGTGACTGAGTGTATAAATCGAATAAATTAGTATTATGCTTTAATTTTACCCATTGTTTGTTAGGCAAGACCACGTAGGTAGGTACTAACTATTGGCCTACGAGTTCATCAAAGAAGCGAAAATAAATATGGTATATGAAGTGAAGGCACGTGATTAATTCACACATGTATGTGGATACCTGTGCATATGGGGATAAGGTAATTCGTTTAGGGTATGTTTAATTTATCAAATCAGAAGTCGGAACCCGTGTAACTGGGCCCCGTCGGCCTTCTTTATCTCCCCCTCCCCTCACGTTTATTCTTATCCTTTCGACTTTTGCATTTAAGTGAGGTTGGAATTTCAAATATTTTCAGACTAATAAACAATGTAATTTTAATTGACATTTTAACATTTTGCGTGAATCGATCATATTCATTAGTATTTCATGAAATATCCGTTTTCGTCGTACGATATACGCAAGACCGCATATAGCTTCATAACCACACCGTCAGTCTTAAGCCGCATTCAACTCTTAAACAACTTACAGGAACAAAGCCTCAGTCAAAACGTTCGGGCAAATTTTCCCTTTAGTTACTGTTTGTGGAACATGACGGTGGTTTGTTACAGGGAGATTTAATATTAACTAAGTACCTACATCTCAGAAGTTTGTTCTGTTCAAATTGTATGGAAAGTTGCTTTTGATATCCTCTTCATAAATGAAGAATCACACATAAAAATTTACACATCAAAACTTTACACTTTTCGCTGTCTCTACATGGGATATTTACGAGGGAATCTCTTTTTAACCGACTTCAAAAAAGGAGAAAGTTCTTAATTTGATAACATATATATTTTTTGTATGTTACCTAATAACTGTAGGTATGTTACCTAATAACTTTTTACTGAATAGTCTGATTTATTAACCCTCGACGCAAAGTGAGTAAATTTGACCTGTCTCTCTGTGTGTCTGTCTCGTGGCACCGTAAACAGATAAACTGCTTTCAATGCGGTTTCTTTTATTCAAAAGCCAGTTTCCTTGTTCTTAGCTATTTGGTAGAAATCAGACTGATGGTGCTTATCGCGTTGGTGCTCCCTTGTAAATTTTAGCGACATTTGACGAGAAGATTTTGAGTTACCTTTACCCATCGATGTTGAAGTTTTCTTTTGTAAAAAAATTGTTATCAATTTGCTGATGCTACGGTACATTTACTAGTGGGACAATCAATTTGTTTTAATTAATTGTAGGTAGGTACACTTTCCGCACTGTACCTATGTCAGTCCTTGCATTTCATACACGTTGATGCATTTTTCGCGTGCAATGATATAGCATTTTATAAATTACTGCTCAGTAACATTTAGATCAGATAATATTAGTTTTACATACTAGGCCAATAGGTTGTTGGCCGTGTATATTTCGCTCATTTCACTGAAAAGGTGTTAGAATACCTACGACTTGGCAATTAATCATACCTTAAATTTTTATAGAATACACCACGTAAATTATGTTAAGATTATTAATGCATAAAATGTCATAAATGTTATATGTTATGTTATCTTTATTAAATAGTAGGCAGTGAAATATTATGTATCTGTTGTAAATCTTTATATACCTATTATATTTTGAGAAGTAAGATGACGATTCTGACTTATTTTTTTTACTATTGTACAACTAAAAGGAAATTATTTTCAGTATGTAGGTATTTTGATGACCAACTATGTAAATTGATAGTAAGTCAAAGCTAATAAAACCCTAAACGGTTAATAAATTCAACAAAAAATTTAAAAGCGCTATGTAGACTTTCACTTTGACAAGTTTTAATAATGAAGACATCACATCACGCAGTCACTACCTAATGACGAATTTAGTTGCGCAATGATAGTTCATAAACAATCAAAAGACAAGGGACAGCCGAACATTGTTCAGATCAGGCAAGTGATAAGCAAAGTTCGTTCAAAGACACCTGCATGCCAATTTATCAGGACCGTCTTTGTCTGTCTGTTTGTGTTCCCGTTTAGATCCCCGCCAATATTGACACACAACCCTCCGGATGTCGGTGGTTCTTCCCCTCCGTATCATAGGGATCTCTAATTTTTTTCTCTGCAAATATTTTATATCTTACTGTAATGGAAAACTTAATAATTGAAAAAAGCTTAGCATTCACAAATACTGTTTGTGGATTTTTGTTTGAGGGTTTCAGGAAATCCATAACAATTGTAAATTAATTTTATCGGACATCAAAATTTAAACCTAAAATTTTACCTATGTTACATTCTCCAACTAATAATTATTTTAGAAACCACGACTATTATTGTTTACGTAAAAGTATTCAAGTAATTATCAAATATTAAACAATTATAAATTAATTACTCAAAGAGTTTATAAATTCAGACTTATAAAGTTACACGAAAATACTAAATCTACCGCTAATAAGCACCTTACTCGGTAGAAACCGTCGAAGCACAGCCGAGTTCAACCGAGCCGACCGGTTGATCTCTACACAGTCGGTTGTAATCCCCAATGCGAGAACTGTGGAGTATTCGTTCACTGTAGTAAGAGAAAACATCACATGTCGGAAAATCGAAGCGTTTCGGGGATTTACTTGTGGTTAAAGTGATATTTTTGTTTGGACATTTCTCTTTCCGTGCTTAGAATTTAGAATTTTTCTTAAAAAAATTAACATCACAACAAGATATCGTTACTATTACGACAAATGCGAAAGAAACATTATCTGTTTGTGTATATGTTACCGGAAATGTATGAAATCTAGGAATTGTATACATTTCCTAGGAAATGTATACAATTCCTAAGCTCTTTAGGCAATGTGTAAAATATTGTTTTAAAAATTATTTAATTCATACATTTCCGATATCGTATTAGGAAATGTGTATGTCGTGACCACATCGTAGATTTGTTAACTTCAAATGGTCGCATTTCATGAAATGGGCAACTCAGTTTGTCCAGACCGTTAAATCGTCTACGTTTGGTTATCCACGTTTGGCCAAATCGTAAAAACGCAGAATATAGGGCATAATTTCGAACCGTGACGTCTCCGGCGCTGCGGAAGGTGCAGCCCCTTCGCCGTTGCGTAACAAAGCACAGACACCCACGCTCGCCTGCGCAGCTTCGGCTTGCTGGTCGCCTTCGGCGACCAGCCTCAGCCGCTCCGGCTCGCCCGGGTGTCTGCGTTTTGTTACAGCGGGCGGGGGCTGCCCTCCCTCCGCGCCTCCGGGTTCTAAAAAAAACTCTAGGGGTAGGGCATACAAGACTACGTGGAGTAGGGGTAGGCTAATTCGGTTCTGTAACCAATTCGACCTACCTACACCTTGAAGAATTTGACTGAGTAGTAATGGAAATGAGTATTCATTGTTTTACACAATAATATTTTTGATTAAGGCACTCGGTGAGACAATCTGGTAAAAATCATAACGTAAAATAAAATATCTTCATATTATCTATCCCGCGTACCCATTAAAATCTTGATCTATAATCTTAATGTACTACATTTCCGATTGCTGTTTAGGAAATGTATAAATTTCCTAGGAAATGTGTCCAATATAATTAATTTCACACATTGCCTGGCGATTTTAGGCATTGTATACATTGCCTAGGAATTGTATACAATGACGGATTTAACACATTTCCGTTAACATATATACACTGTATGTCTGCTAGCTTTTCAAACTAAATCGGCCGAACTGAATTGGATGAAGGTTAGGTTAAATTGAGTCTCTGAAAAGGACATAGTACCTACTATAGAAGGAAGGAAACAATATACATCACTATATTAAACAAAATAGAACCCTAGACCGTTTATTTACGAGACGAAGAAGAATCATTAGATATCTTCTTGACTAATTAGCCAAGTAGCACTACCTAGCCGTAACAGTTTATCATCCATTGTGAATCATTATCTTCTTGACTAATTAGTCAAGTAGACCCTACCTAGGCGTAACAGTTTGTCGTCCATTGTTAGTCAAACGGGAGCGGTGCAAATGTTGGGTAAAAATACCTGGCAGGCACAAGCGGCTATCAAAGTGGGGATCGTTGATGGCACACAGATGTCATGGATTCAGCCTTTGCGTGCATTGAAATCTCAGTTAGCATTCTGAAAGACGCCGCGGGCACGAAGATAACATCATGCATGTAGGGCTACCACGCGGATATATTAGTAAGGAGTAAAATGTGGAATTTATTCAGATGTAATATTATACTATAGTCGATAACAATTAAATAATTTTAATTTAAGAATCGCTCAGTAATAGAAGTAGCTTAGGAATTTCATAAAAATCGGTGTTAAGTTAACCGGTGACCTCAATTTGCAAAAGTTCCCTACGTGAATTCGAAAAAATAATTAAGTATCGATTTTCATTTCGACGAACACCATTGATCGATTGCTCTATTGATCGATGCCTTACTAGAACCAAGCTTTAATAATTCCCCGATGTAACAACTCACCGAAAACCATGTACAGATGTTTATTTCAACTGTACTTGACCGACTTATCATTTTGTCGAATGTAACACATCACCGATAAATCAATTTGCAAGCATTTAAAAGCTCAAATCCTTTGGGTTCAATTACTTTATACGTTATACAAAAATTTTGTGAATTACTTATGTAGGTTAATAGAATACAATATGTATGTTGTTTAATTAGACATTACTTATAATTGTATATCACAATGTATTTTTTTGTTTGTATAAACAAATAGATAAATACATACATAAAAATATGAACTCATGATACATGTTTAAATACTTATATGGATGAGACAGAGTAAAAACCCGCGTTTAAAATCCGTAGAAACTTGGACACCCTACATGTGTATACGGACACACGGGCATAAAGAACCGCGAATAGGTTGTTACTTCTGTCCAACGCAAATGTAGAGCTTGTAGACGGGGCAGATGTTATCAGTAGAGAGAACTTTCTTCGAGGTATGTGTAAATGTTTCTTTAGCTTTTCTTCTCAATGCTTGACCTGACCAGCTGGTCTGCAGTTCAAATTCAACTTTTTTTATGTATTTAATTTTTTGTGTCTACTCAACTCGGGACGTGGATAGCTATTAGGTAAGATAGCAAACGGTGTTAGAAGGCTGGTTGGTTTGTTCATTAGAAGGTATGAGGACTGAGGCAGATACTGTTGGTGACAGTTAGTCCTTTCAATAATTGTTAGTAAAAGTGCAGTCTCGTTCTATTTCAGACACTGATGTGGAATCACAGAGAACATTAAGGCGGTTGCCTTAAAAAGTGCACAGTTTAAATTAATACAACACGAAGTTTATGAATACTGTAGTTACCCGCAAGTGTATGAAGACCTTTGCAAATGGTTGTGCTAGTTTTAGACACATTCGGTTTTCGTATGACATCAAAAATGTGACCAATTTTGGTCACACTACAAAGCGACGAAACCCGAAACCTTGATGTACTTATTTTCTCATACATTTGTGCAAACTTTCTTACAGTATATAAATGTTTTCGCGCCAACGGGGTACTGTGGTAAGGTCATGTATATC
The DNA here is from genome assembly GCA_905404135.1 of Hesperia comma. NCBI lineage: Eukaryota > Metazoa > Arthropoda > Insecta > Lepidoptera > Hesperiidae > Hesperia > Hesperia comma. The sequence continues at coordinate 12,655,678 of FR990022.1, read as the reverse complement.
AATTGTGACAACAGTGTGTATTCCTTCAGCTTCGATTCCCGCGGTCGTAAGGTGAATCAGTGCATCGCTAGACCGTCATACGCTACTATCACAGGATTGCCTAGGTTCAATCATACTTCATATAAATCAATATAAAACTCTTCCATTATTGAGTGACGGACAACGCACATGCGAATACTGAAAGCAAGAAGCTGAAATTTGGATTGTATGTACCTTAGGGAGTGTAGGGAAGCACTAAGAGACGATTTTTGAGATTCCTCCTCTAAAGAGATAAAAAGGGGACACACTGAAGAAAAATCTCGCGGGTGAAGCCGCGGGGACAGCTGTCTAAGTAGCTACCTAATGATTAAACTACTTCCATAATAACTTACTTAAAAATAATCGATTACAATATCATCAAGTACCTACAGATGACACTCAAAATGTGGGACGAGACAACGAGTGAGAATAGATTGGGAGAAAACCTTTCGAATAAAAAAAATCGGTTCAACAAGTACAAAAATTATGAGGCATAAAAATAATACAGTCAGATTGAGAACCACCTCAGTTTTTGAAGTCGGTTAAAAGTAAGTATGTAGTATGTACGTATCTTGAGTACGTGAATATCATAATAAAGGGGATACTTACACACCGCAACGAGTTAAATTAATGTTTAATTCAACGCTTTTTTTCTGCTTCATGTCTGGCTGACAACTAATTGGTGATAGCTTTGGTTCGACAACGACCTTACCGTTTATCTTCAGGCGATTCGTCAGTTCATTTGTCAACTATTTACATAGAAAATCTCACCATACAATAAAATATAGGTACAAGATGACTGTAAAATTTTTCGACATGAACCGAATTTCCGACATTAAACGGCCCATATCTGAGTTTAGTCGTGAGTACCTGCCCATATCTCATTAAGTTGGTCTCACCATAACTTTCCCCCTTTGATAGCTCCTACTGAGGACGGATTTAGGTCTCGATTTTTATTCAGAAGGCGTACATACATAGGTACTAAACCACGCTGCTCCAGTGTGGATTAGTGGAGAGGTTAGTGGCCAACCCAAGTATTGAAAGTTATCAAACGAAGGCCTCCGACGTGGCTTAGCTATTTATTGATAACAACCAGGACTGATAACTTTACGTGTCCTCCGAAGCACGGAAGCTCAAGAATTTTTTACCACTAACGGTCATTTTTCCAACTACCGCGCCCGCTGTTGCTTAACTTTGTTTACCACTTAAGATCAAAAAATCCGCCGGGCTATGATAAAAATTTTACTCAGTCCTTTATACAACGTAGTACTAAAGAATTGTTTGAATACCGTAATGAAATTGTGAGCCAAGGGTTTTTGTTGTTGAATAATTTCATAGAAATAAAGAAACAGAACATTATTATTTTTATAATATCTTATAAAGGCTAGTAGTCTTTATTTTACTTTTATGAGATTATTTGTTGACCAAATAAATTCATTTTGATTAACCTTGACTGAAGGCTCGTTGAGAAATACGAAGACTTTTGTTTATAATTTTGTGTTTGATAGTAGGGCTTGCGAAGAGTAAATAGGTATCAGTAACCATTATAAAACGTTTTATTATCACTCTAATTATCTTCTATGAAACGAATTGTTCTTCTTTCGTTCTTTTTTTCTTGCCAATAACGCATGTAAGCCTTTATACACTAATAGCCCTACGTTAGGATTACCGCTGGCGTGAGTGCCATGGACCGAGAACAGAAATAAATTTTGACTTATTCATTAAATTTTCGACTCGCTGGGTATCGAACCTAGGGCTTTGGAACGGTAATCCGGTACGTTCATCACTGCGTCATTAACGTCGTCAAAGTAGTGATGACTTTGATTTCACTCATATTCATGAAGTGGCGCATGATCATCATCAGATAGGTCGTCGATTTGCTGATTTGCTGCTTTTTACACAAAAAAATATGATAAGTAGAAACTTACACGTAAATATGTATTTTGTCCAAGATAAGTTATTTATAAAGCAAAAAAGAAGCGTAAGAAACCGTTTCACTAAAACATGCTTTCTTTGGAGCTAATATCTCACTCACCCGAGGTGTCTGGGTGTGATGGCCATAGTATTTATTAGAGGTTAGAAGGCCATTATTTAAAAGTAGCTTTAAAATAGGTTTGGTGTTAGTCTATGCTTAATCAGTCTCTTTTTCAATTGGCGATATTTTCACGGGCCCATGTCTTCAAATTCAATACAATTTTCATGAAACGAAAATGCATAATTATGTTGCATTGAATTCAATCTTCTACCCGAATTGTTGTATAATAATTTTCATCACACCCGCGACAATATTTTTCCTTTTATCATCGTTTTCATATTCCTAACCTTCATCAACATTAATCGCACTCCGTCACTACTATCAGACAGACTTAGTATACTTTTTCTTTGCTTAATTTTTTTTCCATTTCTTCTTTTTAGACTTCTATTGTTTTCTTCTTCTTCATTCTTTTCTCTGCTTTATGTCATCTACCATTTATTTTATACTCTTCCGAAGTCAAAAGTGTTCTTACCTCTATTTGCTCATTTACAAATGTTTAGCTTGCATAGAATGGATATGAGCAACCAATTTCTTGTAATTTTCTTTTCCAAATAAATGATGTTTGCCCCATATGGACCCTTTTTTGTGATTATTCTTCTTTATTGTTCTCTTTAAGGTTTTTCTTGGTATTTGATACTGAATAGCGATAGCACGCACAGACATTATACGCCGTGAGTATAAATGTTAGCTATATGGCCATCACATACCGACTACAAATGGCCATCTCTCCTTTTCTTCCTTTCTTCTTGTCTTTGACTTTGACTTTGACATATCTTAGCAGCTCTTAAGTACGACGCAAAGCAACTCTCCAACAACAACAACTCCAACTTGGCCAACTCTCTGTAATAATAATCTGTTTCATAAAAATATTTGTACGCTGTGGTAACGGCATAGTATAGTAGTGCCACCAATTTTTACCTAAGATAATATGTTATACAATGTACCTATACTATACAAATAAATAAATTCATTCATTCATTCATTCTTCCGTATGGCTATTGAACTACTTCGGAATAACTGACGGACCAGAAGAAAAGCGCTTTTTATCTTAGTTGATAGTACTTGAATGAACTGAAGAGTGTCGCGATAAAATGTTTTCTATTGACAACCGGACAGCCCGTCTGAATTGTTTTGGCACTGGTTGTTGGGCGAGTCCACGATCTATATATGAACTATATAGAGAACTAGCTTTTGCCCGCGGCTTCGCCCGCGTGGAATTCGTTTATATCGCGAACCGGGGAAGTGGGGAAAAAGGTACGTCATCAACTATCTTCCTGGGAAAATTCATCGAAATCGGTCAGGCGATTTAGATTTTTCATACAAACTTTCATCCCCTATTTCAAGTCTTTAGGGGTTGATTTTTTTTTAAAAAAGTAGCCTATGTGTGACTAAGGGTCTTCAACTATTTTCATTCCAAATTTCATCCAAATCGGACCGGTGGTTTAGCCGTGAAAACGTCACAGACAGACAGACAGACAGACAGACAGACTTTCGCATTTATAATATTAGTATGCATTTATTAGTAAACTTTATGTTTAACTTGATTTGTCTATTAGGTCATTTCGACAGGTAAATGAAATACATAACATAAACCATTTAACATTTTGAAATATCTCCCTTAAATATAACAGCATACGATAAATTCATTAAATTGTCTTTTTTAATAGTAATTTCTTAAGTCAAAAGCAACAAGACTAAGCTCGACAAAGTTCCTCATAATTTTATAAACTTCAGTTTTAAACTTACGCCTTTTATATTTCTTTACAGGTAAAGGCAACGGCACCAAAAATGGACAAGAACGGCTATTTCTTCTACGTGTCCTCAACCGCGAAGAAGAAGAAAATCAGTCTCATGCAACCAAAGCCGCCGCGAGTCGCTTTCGCGGAGGAAAAGCGTCGTCCAGGGGTGGCTGAGAGGGTATACCCGGGGAGAAATCCTGCAGCCTTCAGTATGGCGTCGACCGCCGAACACAACACACGGGAGGAGGTTATGTCGCGACTCGTCGACGCGCCGCGCGCGCGATTGTTCACGCAACTCGAAAGTTATCAACCGAGATATCACACGATCCGGGAAAACAGTGATAAAAGAGTGGAAAGTGAGTGTCGGAAAAAGCGGAAGGACCCGAGGATTGTCAGTCAACAGGTGGCCTTAAGGTCAGTGTTTATTTTGTTTGATAACGAACCTTTCGTTTGATAATTTGATAGTGATGTTTGCGTTGCAGCTGTTTTTTTTATTATTTTCATGTTTTTAATCTGTGTTTTCGTAAACACATTAAATTTTATAGCCCCTATCTGTTAATAACTATAGTAATTACTTATTTATTTAGGTACGTTAGCATTTAGCACTTTGGATATTATGTAAACAATACAGTTACCTACTTATCCCAGTCTTATCTTTTGGAGGGAAAATATAAATTAGTTTCCTACGTTTAATTTTCAATTATACTGCTCCTACGAACGTTACCGATCCCTACCTATTAAACTTTTATAATAGGGTTCCGTGAAAAATAGTTTTGTAATAATTGTGTTATTATACCAATCCCAAGAGCTGTCGAAAAACTTTTGCAATTTAACCGTCAAAAGCTTTCAAAAGGATCAAATCACAATAGTTGGAAACAATACGTTTGAAACTTTCGATTTGATATCAAAAGTTTGGTTTCGAAACGCGAAATAATAAAAAGTTTAATGCTACTTCATAGAAGGTCTTCATGGCTGTAAATTTTAATAGGAGGGAACATACCCACTCACTACCCACATTTACCTACTATGTAGGTACGTGACCCATTTATTACAATTTTTGGTAGTCACAAGCACGGGAACTCTGATTCCAGTCCTACGTTTAATAATTCAAAGTATCTAATAAGATACTTATCTAAAAAGATACTTTGAATTATTATTTAGCTACCCATATAATTAGGTTTTTTTTATCATTTACCTCCTTACTTTCATTATTGAAGGTAAATATAATTGGAAACCTGCAAAGTGAAAGAAATTATCGATCCTCATTATCATCATCATCTCAGCCTATTGTCCCATGGCTGGGCACGGGTCTCTTCTCAAAATGAGAACGTTAATGCAATTAGTCCACCCCGCTGGCCAAGTGCGGATTGGCGGACTTCACCCACCTTTGAGTTTTGCGAACTCTCCGGCATGCAGGTTTCCGCACGATGTTTTCCTTCACCGTTTAAAAGTGTCGATAGAACATTTAATTAACAACAAATCCATTTTATTTTTTATACAGTAGGTACTTAAGCCATAGATATTTTTATCATATTACCTAACTATTATTTTATGTGACACAACAATAACAAAACACAGATATTTTTTTATTTTAAAGCGCTTTCTGATGCAGAGAGAGCAGCGAATAGGCACCTAACGAGTTAGTTTATTTTTAAGCCTCAACTTATTATTAAGCCCATTACAGGGCTATAGGTTCGAATTCCCGAACAAGGAGCGTGGGTTCGAATCCTCTACATTTCAAATTGTGTCCATCAATCAATAAATAAAAAGAATCTTAAATAGTACTTAATAACTATAAATGAACAAATTTAAATCGTTGGCATGACTTTGCTCCGGCATCGAACCCGGGAACCTTCGCTTCCGCTTCCGGTTTTCTCTACAAACTAAGCTTCGGGGTCGTCAAAAATGGTATAGGTATCTTTCTTCATGGTAAGTTCTCGTAAAACTATGGATATAAAACAATGTTAAATGATTCCCTTCTATAAATTGGGGTACATAAGTAAGCATAAAGGCAAAGCGAAATTATTGGGTATACTCATGGTTAACTTGTGACCATTTTGTTTTTGACCTAAGGCGGGACATGCTCTGCACTTTCTAAGTTGTATGAATTTGTACACCTGCATGAGCGCCTGAGAATATACATATATTCTAAAAACTGTTAAGCGAAAACTGTGGTTTTAACTTTTAAAGGTTCAATCGTATGTATGTAATTCCGCGAATATACCACGGAAATCATCCGAATGACGAAGAAACATGGTCCGGCCCACTAAATTGTCAGTGTATTTCGAAAATACGGGACATTTTCGACACCGGGCCTGTCATCCTGTAAACGGGACTTTCCTGTTAAATACGGGACGTCTAGTCACCTTACTCAAGGTAATAAATTTTCGATTTAGCCAGGTACCTGAATGGGTACAATAAAGGTTTGACCTTCGTCGCTTTCACATTGTTTTATTTATGCTAATCATATTGACGACCCCATAGTTCAGTTGGTAGTAACATTGTATGCAAAGTAAGAGGTCTTGGGTTCGATTCCTGTTCAGTTTCGTTTTGGTGATGTGTTAAATTCCTCACAAAGAAAATCGTATGTGGATAGGTTTTAATGTTTAAGATTAAGGTACGTGTTTAATTGAGCTTCTAAGACTAGATATTAATTAAGTATATTTCGGTGCATAAAATAAGCACAAATACATAAAAGATACTGAGGAACTAATTAAGGTACAATAGTCTTGAAAAATTTGAACAATGAATTCTAAAGAATTCATACATTGTTTCTAAAAACTGGGTAAAGAGGGCAACGCGGCATGAAGTGAAGATACTTAGCAAATAAAGATTTATTAACTTCTTGCATTTAAAACTGTGGGCAATTAGATCATTATCATCATCGTCCCACTCCCATTACGTCCCATTACGTCCCACTGCTGGGAACGGATATCATCCCACAATGTGAGGACTTGAGGAGTATCGGCCATAATCCACCACGGTGGTCAGTTGGCCAATGGCTGTTGGGTTCGCAGACTTCCGACAACTTTGAGAGGATTATGGAGTACTGCCAAGTTTGCAGGTTTCTTCACGACGTATTCCGACGCCTAAATAATTAGTAATTAAATATTAGTGTGCACATATTTTTTAAAGTTAGTGGTGCGTGCACGACTTGAACCTGAGCCTTCCTGTTTCGGTAGTCTACCGTTCAAACCCATCAATCAGCTTAGGAAACTATCGATTCTAAAACCCTGTAAAAGGTTCTCTCTGAAAATTACATAGGTATGTTCTCAGACCAATAAACTACCTATAGACGGAGCGCCGTGAACAAACGAGTAAAGCCGGCAAAAGTCAGCCGAAAGCACACATCGAAACATTAATTTCTTATTATTTGGAACACAAAAGTAGTTTTCGTGTGAGTGCCGCCGTGTGTACATACCTATACAAGGCTAGGCTTACTTTTTGCTGGCTCCACTCTTTTGTTCCCAGCGCTCCGTCTATAGTTTATTGGTCTGAGGGTATGTTCATGAAATGACCGTTCCGTAAATAAACAAAATTTACGGAAGTTATTTTAATAAACTTAAGTCGGGTCACAGGTGTTCCTTAAATCCTTTTAAAAACCGTAAATAAGAAACAATTTGCCAGTTGACCTTGTGGACTTTTCTTTCTTAATTTTGTTTTTTCAATCAACTTGAAAATATCTAGTAGCAAGCTACTTGTCGAGCTGCTACCGAATGGCCCAATGTTCAACATACCAGATCGCCGTTCCAAGAGTCCTGGGTTCGATTCTCAGGGAGGCGGAAATTTGAATAATGAGTTTAAATTTCCGTTTTTGGACTGGGTGTGTGTCCTTATCTTGTGTGTTGTTCATGGCACCACGCGACAGGGAATCTTAATGTGGGGGCTATGAGTGTTAAGCGTAATTTATTTAACATAACAAACGATCGTCTTTTCGCTGCCGCCCATGACAACTGTGACCGACCTAGACCAAAATTCAAATCAGGACTAGGATGGTCATTCCAATTTGGATCGTCAAATGATAGTAGTAGTTTCGTTATAATTCGTTCCGAGATGTTTTCTAACCTTGAGGACTGAGATGGTCGCCTCTATAACTGAAAGTTACTTACGAAATTTGAGTAGCTCTGCAAGCAATCAAATCGAAGAACAAATAAATAATTTCGTATAACGAAGTATGCGTGAAACACATTTAAACAAATAATTGGAATCAAAAGAGGATGCCGTGTTTTTGGATTTCGTACGACCCCTTAATTAAACTTACCTAATAGTTGGTAACATGTAGAGCTCCATTCGACTCCCCAATAACTTCGACTTTTACAATTAAATGTCACGTTCTATCTACGTTTTACGAGTGCCTAAAAGGAGAATTACTGAACTTTGGATTGCGAATACTTTAATTTGAATGGTTGTATAACAAAATTTGTTATACAACCATTCAAATAAATGCTTTCATATAACTGTAGCTCTTTTTTAAGTATCGAGAAGAAGGGGGCTCAAGTTCTAGTCCTGCTTGGGGCATATTTATGTCACAAAATAACAATAAAAAATAATCGTCTTCAACATCTACAAGTGTAGATAATTGAGAAACTACTCGCCAGTAAAAAATTATGAGGCAAACATGAAAAAAGAAATGCAGTCGAATTGAGAACCTCCGCTTTTGTGCAACTGCCTCTATTTGTGTAATTATCTACCAACATCACTAAATTTGTCGCAAATTCATCGTTTTGTTTGTATTTATGCAAATGCAATTAAACATCTGATTTTAGAATAGGTAATGGATTAAACTGTTCCCTTTAGACGAGGGATGTTGGAAATGAATATTAATAAGGAACGGTGTTTGGTGGGCTATCTGGGAATAAATTGGTTCTTGAACGTTTTGCTACTAAGTGTAAGGACCATAATTGGGTGTGTAGTGTATGGTACAAATCCTGGTTGGTTTGTATGCTATAATATGACAAACCCTGTGGTATAACATAGTGCTAGGGTAGGTAACTCTCACTGGCCCCCAATAGAGTGGAAGAATGGACATCCTCGTCGGTGTTTTTACATAAATGTCGATAAATAACGACAAGTGCATACGCAGACCCTACACCAGTGGTCGTCACTTACCTATACCTATAGACACCAGAAGTTCCGCTATCAGCCCGCATATAATTCCGTTTTGGCCCCCCCTCCTCCCTCTTCCAAAAATCTCATCATAACCCTATTCCTTCCCACTTGCCCAAATCATTAGTTAAATTCGTTTAATTTTGTATCGATATCAGCCTGGGGACTTTAGCTTGGAGTTTATTTCGTTTATTGGATTATTGGATAAACATGTCTTTCGTGTCAAAAAGTTTTTTGGGAACCGAATCGAAGACGAGTTAACAGTGTTTAAAATTACTGCTACGACAAGAATAGGGTATCTATCTGTAAAAGATATTTTTCTGAAACATCGAACGAATCACGAAGATTAAATTTATGCAATGGACGCGATCACTGCTTTCTATTCGGTAATAACTCATTCAGGTAATAATAAAGTAAGGATATTAATTGTCTCATTAGCCATCGGCTAGAGACTAGTTTATCCAGGTTTGGATGCGGTTAAGTATGAGCGGGGAAACGGTCGATTTAAGCGTAAGCGTTATCGCTCTCCTTGATCCTTGAAAGTTAGTTGCGATTGCAGAGAAATTGGTGTCCAATTATTTATTTTGTTCCGATTCATTAACTCTAACCACTAAAACAGATTAGATTCTAGGTGTGCGTTGTATGCGTGTTTGTGTGTACAAGTTTTATTATAAAATAGGTTTTAATCAGAATGCATAAGTTGGTTTAACAAAATAACTTTTGTTTTAAGAACGCAATTAGATAAGTATAAATATCTACTACAAATTGAAGTAGGTACTTCCCTTGATATGCCAGTTGTGGTATCCTAAGGGTCAAGTTAGACAATGAAATTACATTAAGTACAACTGTTAGCTATTAGTTCTCTTTCTTTTCGTTAGAAAAAATATATGAATATGAAGTTTAAACGAAGTAAAAAACAAATCGACTCTCATATTTGCAACTAAGCAACGTGAAGGGCTGCTAATGGGTAAAAGATATTTAATTATTTATTTTTACGATTGCATATTATATCCAATGAAAAAGCGAACCGGCTCTCCTGATTGACTCCTAAAATTTTTACTTTATTTTGTACTTACGAGTATCTTGATATTTTTTGTGATTACTCTGTAAATGATTTTCATAAAAATCTTTTGAAAGGATAAATTGTTTAAATATTTTGTACAGAGATGAATACCTCTTAACTCTTATTTTACAAAATTCTGCGTCATTGACGAAACATATTGTGCTGTGGAGATCATGCCACACTACCGTGCAAAGGGGTTCGATTCCCAGCGAGGCGGAAATTTGAATGATGGATTTTTTCTGTTGTAGGTCTGAGTATGTAGGTTTTCTGTGTTTGTGTATGGAGGGGGCTATGATTGTGTAGCTATACTTATTTATAGTTTAGACCGACTTCCACAGAAGGTAGAGTTGTCCAGTTACCTACCTCATACCTTTTTTTCAGAGTGAAACTTTTTTTCACCAAAAAGCGATTTTCATGATTCGTTTTTTTATTTGAAAACTTATGTTTGTCGTGTGGTCCACTTTAAATTTGACCAACATCTAACGAGTAGTTTTTGAGTTACCTTTTTGTAAAGTTATATTTTAGTTATTTTGAATTCGGTTTATTATTAAAATTTATGTTTATTAACGTAACGTGTACAAAAATAGTATTATTGTCACCGTCGACAAAATACGCCGCCTCACGCGATTCCATCGGACTTACCCAGTTTTATTAGCTGTTGTTAATTAGCAATAGAACTTTTGGTACAACGCAACCATTTTTCTTACGCAATAAATCACAAAGTTACTCTCACAGTTACTTGGGAAAGTATTAACTGTTCGAGCCAATCTTTTGCTGATTGATTGTGCATAGGTTTCTAAAACTCCGAGTCTATACATCATCACGTCAAAGGGAGGGGAAATGAATAATCACCCTTTATGTCCGGTTTGACTTGGGGGAATTTAAACTACAGTATATTGTAGACAGACGGTTTGGCAAGTCTTGAGGATTGTACAGTTACGAGGAAAAGTTTAGCTAGAAACCTATCAAGTTACAAACTATCTAAGTGCTGGAATCTGGTAACTAGCAGGTTGAATTAACTTTCTTAAAAAATAATGTAGGTATAATAATGGATATAATGGACGGTATAAGAATTTATTTTACATTTTTGCTTTGTGATTTTTATAAGTTATTGTTACCTAACTTTTACAACTTATAACTACCTACATATAATAATTATTATACGAGTATAACTTATACACACTCATACCCCCGCATTATAATTCCCTGTATCGCGGGTGGCGTGGACAATACAAAAAATACATTATATATACATACCTGAAAACAAATAATTTATCTGCCACTTAAACATTTGCCCCGCTCGGGATCGAACCCTGGACCTTCGTTTCGCAGACAGAGCAAGTAGGCTACGCAACTAAGCTAACGGAATTTAAAATGGCGTTAAAAAATTACCATGTAGGTACATTTTGTTTTTTCGTAAGATTTTTATCTAGACTGTTTAGTGTGAGCTAAAGTGTTTCGCATGGTATTTCGTTGACGAAATCCAACATACAGATATAACTTACAAAAAAATTGCAGAAGGAGCAATCGTCTGGATTAGGTACTTAATATGATAAATGCGGTTCATGATAATCATCTTGTTTTGTCTCGGTACCTATTTTCTTTGAAAAACTAGATAACTAGTATCCTCTATAATTTTAAGAAAAAGAGGTAAAGAATAATATACTCAACTCAACAGACTGAGTCTCGTATCGTCCTTAAGAGAGTAGAGAGAGAGTAGTTAGAGTTATCCTTTAGAGGTAAATTTTTCTGAGGGCTTGCTTCCTGGAAGAGAATGGATCCTGGTTTTTCGCCATAACCAATCCACCAGCTCGGATGCTTCGAGCTTTCCGAATTGCGAGAACCGATTTGTGTTTCGGTATGCGTTCGTAATGCATATCCACTGTAGTTTCGGCAAGTGCTTCTTGCTGAGGAGACGGGTAAAGCTACACTACTGTCTTTTGAAAACGTAGTGAACAAGAAAAACATCGCAGTGTTGGGTAGTTCGAAATAATGTACGTCAGTGGTGCCTTTGGAAATTACAAATGTCTGCGTTACGGCTCTGGTCGACTATTTACATTGAGTTTTAATAAATTTTCCTTGCCCTACCGAATCGGTGTGCTTACCTTAGCCTCCTGCAGTGCGTAAAATAATAATAGTGCTCTAATTGTCAAAAATTATGTCCGCATGAAATTTAATTATCACTTGCTTCGGTGAAGGGAACATCATCAAGAAACCTGTACGCCTTAGAGTTCCATAATGTTTTCAAAGTGGTTTGAAGTCCGTTAATCTGGTCTTGACCAATGTGGACTACGGCCTGTACCTACCCTCACATTGTGTGAGGAGACTCGTGCGCAGCAGTGGAGTAGTTAAGAGTTGGGATGATGATGATGATGAATAATAATAATAACAGGTTAATTGATTTATTGGCCTATTTTAAAAAGAGAAACATCCTCTTACGTATTTAAGTCTGGAAAGCAAATCATTTATCTGCGGCTACTAAGTCTTATCCAATATCAAATTAATTACTACTTGAAATTGTTTTAAATCATCGAATCAAAACATACAAAGACGCTTTCATCGGATTTTAATTTAAAAATAAGTTTACCGCTATTCTTATCTTTAGACGTGTCTTTAGCTCAAAGCCAAGTTGATATCTCCGCTCTGCTTCATTTTTCATATTATTAATCTTTAGATCTAGATATGGCCATCTAGATAGGCAAGCTTCGAATAATTGCGGCCGGTTGACGAGATTGGACCTTAGTGGGGCGTACTTTATTATATAATCCTCTTTGCCATATAGGGACAGTATGTGATTAATAATGCAATGTGTCCCGCCTTTACCAAGTTTGATCCAAGTTTCGGCACGCTTATTTAATGCGTAATTACGAGTAAATACAGTTTAATTTTCAATGACAAAAGCGCTACTTCAATAGGGTTGGTGTTAGGGTTGCAAATGAAGTCAATGAAAAGTAATTTTTAATTACGAACTTTCTCTGTAGTAGGCATATCGAAAGAGATATGGTACAGAACCATTTAGAGATAAGATATAAGTCGATATTACAGCTTTTATCACGTCCTATTATTTTAAAATGACCATGTCTATATGTATATAATCCAATAACGCTATCACACTCATATTACGATTTCTTGTGTCGCTGGTGTCATAGACAGTACAAACAACATACCACTTACACCCATTAATATCTGCTCAGCCTGTAAATAGAAACAACCCTTTGCTTCACAGATGCACTAGCAACTAGCTACACTACGATGTTTACAATCTGTTTTAAACTTTAAAGTAAATACGACACACGTTTACAGAGTATGTGGGGGCTAGAACCTAACTAGATGATATTTATTATATTCAAGGAAAAAAATAGATGAATAAAAATAACTTACTCGTGTGACAACCCTACATTCGATTGAGTGGTAAGGGAAAAATGGAATGAAAACATCGCAAGTGATTGACTGAACGTTGGGCAGGGATGTTGGTTTTCAGGATTTGGCCATGATTCATATCATATCCGATATTGATCGATACCTATTGCTATGTGGACAATACGTTACTGCTTTATCGTTGTGAAAAATTTGTGGATTGAAAACTTTGCTCGAAGGTTGGTATTTCTAATAAATAATCAAAACGTACCTACTTTATCAAAACAGGCCGCAAACTGAGCGGCACTGTAGGTAGCTTAGTTGGTAGTAATCGAAGGATAGGTCCCTGGGTTCGAACTTGGCCGGAAGAGTTATGCTCGAATACTAAGTACTATAAATGAATAATAACATGAATAATTGAATGATGTGCAGTTCTAAACTTTCAAAATGTAATCTTAACAAAAAAAAACTGATTTCAATATTGTAATACAAATTCTTCAACAAGCAATAAATGAGAACATTATCCTCGCAGTCCAAGTCAATTAAATACGCATTATGGGGGATTACTAAGAAACTACTAACTACTACGACATTGGCTTTTCAATATGTGTAAATTAATTAAGAACAAAATAAAATAAAAATTATTGCATGTACACACATAGAGTCGAATTGAGAAACTCCTCCTTTTCGGTTCAATACGAATCCACACCAAAAATTAAAATATGTTTTGGATTTCTACACAACCCTGTAACTGGAAAATTTTCAATATATCGGGAACTAACTCTTACATTTCCATAAAAGCAGTAAAATTTTGTAAAACTTTGTTTTTCTGATAGTATAGAGTTTACGACGTTAGTTTTAACGATAGTTCCAACAATTTTTACCACAAAGTAATAGGGATGAAACTGCAACTGCATAGTTGAAGTGTACGCGTCATATTTTGTCGCTTAGTTTCAAGTACTTACTTCATATGAAATAATACGAAGACCATACATACAAAAAAATATCAAGTCCTACTAGGAAACTCAATTCAAAATAAGTTGGGGTGGGTGTACTCTTTGGTTGGTTTTCAGCTGAAATTTTTTTTTGTACTGACGTGAATTGTCTTTTATTTTGGTTTATAGGGTACACACGACATTCATGGGTTTGATACATTCCTTTACACAAAATACACATATACACACATATACACTCCTTTGCAAAAAAAACGGGCACCTAAGGAAATTTACATTCTACGGTCAATTTGAGTTCATATATGAAATTTTATTGTCTTATGTAGTCTGTATAATTATTATCGTGCAAATTAGTACGATTGAAGTGAATTCTGGCATTTTTTTTTATTTTCGATGAATTCTTTAATATCGATGTGCCTCCACGGCCAAGCAATAACAAGTGGTCGGCATCTTTGCAAGCTGATTTTTTTATTTTTTTAAATTAAATAATGTCACAAATTAAAGAGCTAATAACGAGTGTGACCTCCTCTTTCCAAAATCACAACTTGAATTGTTCTGGGCATACTTTCCACGAAGTTTTTAGTAATTTTTTGAGGAATATTTTCCCACTCTTCTGCAATGACTCTTTTCAGCTCCCTGACGTTTTATGGCGCTGGATGCACTGATCTTACCCGTCTCTTTTAAACATCCCAGACATGCTGAATCGGATTGCGGTCAGGACTTCGAGCTGGCCAATCTAAATGACGGATCCCAACTTCTTGCATCCCCCTTCCACGTCCTAAGAACGGTGCGGACGAGCGTTCTCGTCCATAAAAATGGAATCTTCCCCAAGTGCAGTTAATGCGGGTTGTACATATGAAATTAGAACCTCCATTATGTACCGGTGTGCATTTAATGTTCCATTTTCTATGAAAACTAACTCCGTACGCTCCATCGAATTAATTGCTCCCCAAAACATAACGAAGCCTCCGTCATAAGGAGTGATTTCTTCGAAACACACATCCGCATAGCGTTCCCGTGGACTTCATAGCACTCGCCGGTGTCGGTCCTCTCTACATAAAGAGCTTCTAGCTTCATTCGAAAACAAAACTTTATTCCAGTTCTCTAAAGTCCACGAAGCACAGTTTCGAGCAAACTGAAGTCGAGAAACACGATCCTCACGGAGTATTTTAGGACCCCGAGCCGGGCGGTAACTCTTGATATCGGCAGCCAAAAGCCTCCTCCTGACCGTCCATAAGCTAACTTCTACTCCTCTTACTTCTTCAAGGCTTTTCTTCAGGTCCACACTTGACGCCTTACGATTCCGCAACGCCTGACTCACCAAAAAGCGATCATCTTTTGTTTCTGTGCAGCGTTTTTTGCTCGAACCGGGTCTTCTTTTGACTGAACCGTTCTCTTGATATCGATTCCACGTCCTCTGGACAGTTGAAAGACTCATATTAAGCCGCTGAGACACGTAGCGAAAAACCTTCTTCCAATAGGGCTTTAATTTTACGGCCCTTATCGCTTTATCACTCATTAAAAAGAGGTGGATATTCAATTTTAAAGGAATGTTTAGAGTGTTCAGTTTGCACAAAATGTCCAAAAAGTTTTAAAATTTTAATAGTCTTAAGAAAACGTTTCAGCAATTCTCGCCAATAGTAAAACTGTTTCACGACGATCAACAATAATCCTTATTTTTACTTAAATTAATTTCAAAATTTTAATTTGGAATTTAAAAAATCATGCCAGGATGCATTAAATTACTTGCCAGTACATTGCCAAATCATCAAAACCTCTTTCTTGCTATACTTCATTGAAATGAAGAAAAAATCTAAAGTGCCCGTTTTTTTGTCATCATCATCATCTCAACTCATCATGGCCCTCTATTGAGCACGCGTCTCTTCTCACAATGTGAAGGTTAAAGGTCTGCGCAAATTACAACAACTCCACGCCAACGCGGTTACGGAGCAACTCAAATGTGAGCATTGAATAAAGATCGTTATGTCTTAGACATTACGGTTGAATATCGAGTGTACACTTGAAAAACGTGGACTACTCCCCACCCTCTGCTCACCTACGCCGTTCACACTCGAAATTCAACCGTAACGCCTAAGATATTAAGGATCATAATTGAATGATTACATTTGAGTTGCTCCGTAACCGCGTTGGCGTGGAGTCGTTGTAATGTGCGCAGACCTTAAGACCATAGTCCACCACGCTGACCAAGTGCGGATTGGCGGACTTCACACACCTTTGAGTTTTTGCGAACTTTCCGGCATGCAGGTTTCCTCACGATGTTTTCCTTCACCGTTTATTACAATAGGTAGGTATACAAACAGAAAAGGACAAATAATTTTAGAAGTGTTGACGTCGCACGCCATAATATATATCCTTTATACAATCTAAGTTTAAATCGATATACGGTGTCATAGTACCTAAGCAACTTGGATAAGAGAGTGCGTAATAGTGCTTGTACAAATTGACGTTCATAGAAAGTTACATAAAAAGAACTAGGTACCTACGTTTAACGCTAACTTGTACCTAAACAAATCTTCACTCGATTTTTCTCTTAGTGGGCGTGAAAAGAGTGATTATATCAACATAATTAGCTACTTTGGTTAGGCACACGATTATACATACTTTATATTATGATGCATTTTTTTATCTGTCTTTACCTTTATTAGTTTGAAACTAATAAAAACTAACTAATAAAACTAATAAAGGTAAAGACAGATAACTAATAGTTTCACCCATATACTTTTTTTATTATTTGATTTGATAACATTTTCTATTATTCATTATAGATGACGATGTTATGGCCTAATAAGTACAACCTAAATGCCCAACGGCTTGGACATTTAGGTTTGTTGTTGTTAGTCTCGTATTCTAACTATGTTTTGCCCCTTAGGAAATAGATCTTTAATAAGATAAGATAAATACATTTCATAATGCATCCGTCAAACAGGAGTTTCATAAAATGCCTACGTCTTAACCCTCAAGAGACCCGTCCCTTCGAGTTAGTATAAAAATTACAGTATTGGTTCGTAAAAATGGTTGGTTATTGTCGTATTATTTTAAGTAAAACAAAATATTAATCACATAAAGAGCACTTACGTTATTGAGAAAGGATTATTAAAAATATGAATCCTTTTTTTTTGTTTTGCGCGTTAATTTTTATTACAAACATACGGATAATGGACCCGTACTCTAGGGTATGAATGGGAAATATTGATGAAGTTTTACATTTTACATTTGTATTAAAAAATTAAAAATTTTGGGTGAGGGTTATAAATTTCATCACGGGCGTATATCAATAATACAAATTAAGATATGCCTCTCAATTAAGAGCTCACAAATTAATACTTAGTACTAGTAATTCAGTCCACAATAGGGCAGATGTCTTCGTCTATGGAAGTCAGTAACATCAAAGGAGAAAGAGAGAAAACTAACAAAGAAACATAGTAGACCATTAAGAAATTTCAAAAACTATGTGCGTGATAGAATAGCATTTATCGATAAAAGAAGACATGTAGAGCAGTAAAATAAGTAAAATAGTTATGAATAATTGCGATAATGAAGTAAATTGTTGTCAAAGAATAAAGACTGAAAAACAAGCGAAAAACTTCATTATTGGGCATACTTTTACGGCTAAGAGTTTCCTTCGTTTTGGTGACATCCGTTACCCATCGCAGAGACTATTAAAACGAGTAACAATATTTTTCCTTATGAAAGCCATTAAATTACTTTCGAATGCTTGCACACATATATCATTCGTGACCGGTAGCCCCCAGCGTAAAGATACGTCATTCGCTTGTGCCTTTTACGGGCATTAAGGGTAATAACATTAACGTAATGGGTACAGGTTAAGATTTCACATTTATTCACGCTATCGAAACTGATGATAATTTTGCATAATACTGTATGATGATGGCTCGTTACCAATAGTTTATGACGATAAGTGGTAAGGAGACTGATGAGAAATGGATATTGCGGTGACATTTAAATTAAACATAAACTTGAAAACTTTTGTTGATGTAGGTATTTATAAATCTGTCAAGAAGTGATAGGATATTTGGCATAAGGAGATTTTCTGCCTTCGATATCGGGATTCAGGCTTGTCTTAACTTCACTGTGACAGCTATTTATTCACTGATTAAACACGGGAATTTGAATAAACATTACTAAAAGCAAATAAGTGACTTCAATTCTTGTTATTTAGATTATCACGTAACAACTTGAATTTCTCATCCTTATTTATAATCACTAATGAGCCATGGGACTACTAGACTAAGAATATTGGTGACTCGTCCTAGGGGATTCATATGAAGAAATTTTAGGTAAGATCGTATAATTGATGGGACACTTAATGTGGTACACTCAAAAACGCAGATAAATTGGTTGATTATTATAGCTTGCGGGTTGAATAAACCTGTCAAGCGAAATGTCCTGGGTTCGAAACAAAAACAATTTCAATTGCGGCAAGCGCGTCGAGTTATTGCAAAAGTTATTTCTCGAGTAATGATAACGTACGGAGTTAGGTCATAACGCTGTCGATGCATGAAATCTCGGGACATTTAACATAACTTGAAGTTCCGTAAGAGGATAATTTGCCATCTTCATCGTCATAAATTTTCCGTAATAATATGTTAAGGAGGTCCACTGAGGCATCTGTGGTTAAAGGTACTTGTACTATTGGGAGCAGAAGCGCGGGAGAGGAGAGATTTATTTGTATTTTTTTATTAAAATAGTTTTTAACTCCCGACGAGTATAGAAGGGGAGATATAAGTTGGAGCTGTCTCTCTGTGTTTCTATGTGTTCTGTGGTAACATAGATCCATAAAGAATTGATTGAGTTACAAGCGTTTTTTGCGTGAAAACTGATGTGATCGAAATTGTTCCATCTAGGTATAATTTTTGAACTTTATACACGCCTTGATGGTGATGTATTTGTAAGTCAGTCGTTTTAAATTTTATAGCTAAGCAAACGGTGGGTAACCTGTTTTATATTTGGCGTTTTTAATTTCTGTGGGCGACAGTGTGCACTCATCTTTATATGGCTTAGTCGTTTATTTATCAGCTATTGCATATACTTATACAAAAAAAGTACAAAATATTTAAAAAAACCTTTATTCAATATTTAGCTATGAATTTACCGACATTTTTACTATATAAAAAATAACACTACACGCATCACCCAGTGACAAGAACACATCCACACTGAGCGTAGAAATTTAAACTTATCACTAAAATTTCCGGCTTGCAGAATCGAACTCGAGGACCCATTTTAGCCATTGCACCATACTGTCAAATTATGTAATGCCTAAAGGTTAATAAAGGAAATGAACGTTGAATTTACGAGATTTTCTCTTTAAAAAAATTGTTGATCGCCGGTGATACGCGCGTTATAGTAAAGCCGTCACGTGCGGGCTGACGACACGACGACGAGACGGCTACGGCACGACCGACGGACGATCATTTGGGTTTATCTGGGCTGCGAACATGTTTGATATTTTTTTACCTAATTTAACTTCATAATCATTTTTTCTACACTTATTAATCTTGACACGTTGATGGACACTACTATCCTGTAGACGTAGTGGTGACACTAGAGCATGCCGTTTCTAATATTTGTGTGGAAAATCGATCGTCATAAGGCGTAATGACTTTGGCTTAATCTAAACTCTTACGTCGAGAGGCGTACCTACACTGTCGTATCGCTTTTTAAATCTTTACGTCTATGGGCGGTAGTGTCCACCAATGTTTCAAGAAGTTTTAGACTGTTTTGTGAAAAATGCTTTATGCTTATGAATTATGTCATATTAAGAAATTGATGCACCTTATTATGATTCTTAGAAACGCGATATTTGGTTTAATCTTGGATACTACAAAATGGCGAACTTTTCAGATGGAAACGGTCATCGGATCTGGGGCCAGATAAATAGATAATCCGCCTTAGGTTCATAAAGTAATTAAAAAGTTAAATTGAACGAAAACGGAAGAGACGGTATCCGCACGAATTAATTAAAGTAAAATTTTGTCATTAAAGACGCCTGTTCACTGTGTCTATATTTGGATTTTTATACATACAATACAATACAAATATTCTTTATTGTATACATAGAGAGTATCAGTGACAGACAATTTTAAAGAACAAGCTATACTATATGTGTTTTTATCGCTTAACAGCGATCACTTTCAGATAACCTTTAGATAAGAATTTTATTTACTTACGTACGTAGAAATAACACACATACATACCTGTAGGTAAGTAGTAGGTACCGAAGCTAGAAAAGTAAAAAGATAGATAAAAGTAGCCATGTCGAAGGCCTTTGGGCATACACATTTCGATGCCTGATTTGCCAGTCCGCAATGGAGCAGGCAGCGTGTGGAGTATGCTCTAGGCCTCCTTATTTACGAGAAGTCGGTACTCAGCGGCCTATTAAGGAAGTGAAGCCTGTATGATATGGGCAGTATGGCGCTAGCATTAAATATTTTATTTACTTTTGTGGTACTATCCAATTTCATTCCGAAGGTACTTTAGTCTGGTGGCAGGGTTTTAAACACGCCTGGCCACCATACTCTTGCTAGAGTTAGTTTCCAAATGACTGGACGGATTTCAGCGCAGGGCTTTAGAGCCAGATTTTCTTTCTTTCTTTCCTCTTCTATCTTTCCTTCTTCATATTTATATTCTTTCATTCTTTCATCTCCGCTATCAAATCTGTGATGTGATGTACATATATCAAATCTGTGATCGGTGTTCCTGATAGGCAATAATAATCACCATTCAGTCCACAGTCCACAGGACCATTCAGTGATTGGTCTTCTTTGTTAGCAATTAATTTAAAAAGTTGGTTTGTAAACAAATTAACGTATTCATTTACGAAATACTACCTGTGTCCAGTTTGCTCGTAAATTTTAGCTGGAAATATAATGAAGCTCCTAATAAACTTCGTGGGAATCAACAAAGAGAATGTATGAATTTCCATATCGGAATAATTTAGGGGAGATGTGCTCAAGACGGCATACTCAGGTAAGATGACACACCTACTATATTGCTTTAAATATTCGCGCTAAGAGTGCAATTGTGACGTTAACGGGAGTCTACATAGATGTCGCTAATACTCAAATTCAGTATGGCGGAATAAGAACGCGGACTGGCAAGCAGTGCACGTTTTTGTGATTTTGACATGCTCAAAAGTTTGCTTTCGGTTTTGTTTGATGGTGAAAATACATGTAAGGTAAGGGTCTTTACTTTAAACTAATTTGAATTGTAAAAATGGGTTATTCAACTGCACAAATATAGCTAAAAACGCATCCTAACGTAAAAGGTATGGTCGTGACAATTTAAACCATAATTTTGTGACCGTTGGGTAAAATGACATACAGGGCGTGGGTGTAAGATGGCATACTATGTCATCTTATCCGTGTAAAATAGGATAGGAAAACTTACCTGTTTTCTTTTTTTATACAGAATGTCTGGCATTTACTAATGAACATCGACGCGAAAAAAAAGGCTATTGAAGCTGTGAGGGACAATCGAATGGTCTGGCTTTTAGCATTGATAAGACGACATACCCTTAAGGTGTAAGATGACATACAGTAACCAACTTATCTCTGAAATGAAGAGAGGCGCTGTCGGACGCAATTCGAGAGGTAGTTACTGACAGACGAATGACCACATTGTACTTATGAATGACTTTTTAACATGACGGCATTAGTTCCAACTTTTGCAATTTCATAGATAAGTTGGTGGCAATGTACCATGTCATCTTATCCTATACATATGTCATTTTACACATGTCAACCTAAGTGCCATTGATGTTTGTTTTCAAAGTTAATATGACGTTGATTGTTCTGAATTTTAAATAATTTTGTTGATTATGATACCTTTTAGAATATACGCAAGAGACTGATCTCATATGACTAAAATTATTTTAAATATTTCCCTTGAAAGAAAAAGTATGTCATCTTAAGCACAATTCCCCTACATGCTTTAATGAAATTAAATTTCATAGCTGTGGATTTGCGGATTGTTTCGTAGAATTTGCAGTCAAACGTACCTAGTTTTACATTATCCAATGTAAAATACATATCCCCCTTTTTTCTTCTTGCCCCACGCAGTGGTACCATCAAAAAAATCGAATTAAAAATCGAATTTTTGGATTTATTTTTGCATGTTAAAAAAATTGTCCTACTTAAGTAGGTACTCGTATAATATACGCAGGTACATATCTACAGTATGCCTTATTTTCAAAAACTTCAAGAAGACTGATCAACTTGAAAAGTTGCCAGAGGTCTAGGGCTGACAATGCATATCTTATATAAAAACATGGTCCAAAACAGCACGCTCAGAATCGGCTCTAGTCAAGGTAACTCCTCAACGATTAAAGGCACAGTGACTACAGTACTTGCTTGGCATTTATATTTCAGTTATTTTTATAGAAGAGTGTTTTAGTTTTTCAAACTATTGATTGATTTAAGCAAAGTTTCAGATGCAATTTTGGTCCCAACCAACACAGTCAGTAACAACCCGAACATATCACTGTGAGCCATTCGTGTGACATCGAGTGTCAAGCAACACAACATCGATGAATGGCCTGTTAATTAATTAATACGGATCGTTCAATGGATTCATGTTCAGGTAATTATATTGATTCCAGTTAGGTAGTACGTGACGTGACATCTAGATAGTGGAGTAACTTCGTTATTACAGCGCTTATATGATTAAGACGTGACCGTTATGTCGTAAAGTAATAATAACTTGTATATGTACATATGTTCTTTTTATCATAATTGCCGTCAAACGAGCTTACGGGTTACTTGATGGTAAGTGGTCTACATCGCCCATGGATGTTAGAAAGATAATAAGTATAACCGAACCACCCTGAAAAAAAAGAAAGACAAAAAAACTAGTTCTCAAGCCCTCAGTTGCAACACGAGAAGTCATTTGCGACTGATTACGCTCCGACGATACATTTGTAACTTCATTTGAACGCTAAAAGTTACTTATGATTTTAAACACAACTCAGTGCACAATGACGCACATTATACCATGACATAGTTATTCAAGATAATTATTTGTGCAGAGAAACTGGCAACTAACTCGAAATATTGACGTAAAAATACACACCGTACCAGATTTACGCAAATTCCGTATATATCAGACGAAAATCCATCTTTCCAGACATACGGCTCACTTACGAACCGGGTACATGCGATAATTTATTCTCGACAAATAGACACAGCTTATCGAGATTTCTCTGACAACGATCTAGCTAAGTTCAAGTCAATAGCTAACTCGAGACGATGTGTAGGAGCTAAGTTTCAGTCGCTCCCGCTAAACCAGTCGCATCAAATTTGATCAGCTCCCACTAATGAGTTAAGTTCTGCTATCTAGATAGATTTCAAATCACTTGGTGTATCTTAATACATTACATGATTATTTGTAGTAGTTGTAGATATAATTAACTGCTACAGCATTTCAAGCAAATACAAACGAGTATTGTCCATATTTTTTACAATCGAGTTTTTTCCATGTTCCTTCATCTGTCCGTGGATTAGCCCAAAGATTCAATAAATAAAATAGAATACTTATTTATCTCTTTGATATAGATGCAGTTCGGTACGTGCTATTGTGATAGGTCTGTACACATTTACCTTCAATATGTTTTTATACTCCGTTTGCGTTCGATATGGAATTAGTTTAAATGGCAACCCACATAAATGCCAGCTATCCGCCCTGTAATATGGTTCATTGTAGATTGATGGCAACAATTTAAAATCCCTTCCGTTCGTGGAAAAGAATCTTGAACATTTACGTAATTCGCAGGACACATAACGCCATCGGTTCAGGTTGTTATGGTTGGATAGTAATCCTTAAACCATATCACAGGCTTTCAGGCAGCATAAAAAATCTTTACCAGCGATTGTGTTCCGGATAAGGTGTGAAAGCCGTGTAGTTACACCTTTTATAGAGGCGACCATCTCAGTCCTCAAATATAGCAATGCATCTGTGATTAGAACGAGACTTTTTCTAATTGAGTCTTGTGCAGCCTGCTCGTTTGCTATCTTGATTCCATAAAAAGAAGAACATTAATGCATTACATACATGATCCTGCCTTGCCTTGCGGAAGATCTCATATATGAAGCATCCATTGATAATTCCAATTAATACAACTATGGATAGACAAGGTGAAGGCAAGTTATTTATCGCTGTCTCATTATTGGAATAGATTTCTAGGCGAACGTGTTCCATTTAGAATCAGGTCTTCGATAAAGGTCGTTTGGAGACTTAGTTTTTATATACCTATTTGCTCAGATTATAGAACCAAAAGGCAGATGTAGTCGTTCTAGTATAAAGTGAAGCTACCAAAGCAAATACAAAATAAAAAGCTAATACAATCTCGTGTCAGTACTAAGGAATGCGTCAAATAGCATAAACGTCGCAAATGTCAAATTTTTTAAAATAATTTTATCAGCTAAAATGCCGTCTTGCATTTTTAAACTCTGTAAAAGTTGTTCGCAAAACCAAAGAAAAGGATATGGAATGTCTTTTCACAGGTAACTCTTCATTATTTTATTATTTATTTATAATAATATTTTTGCAGTCCGCTCGGAACACAAAACCTCGACAATCATTCCTTTCTATAACAGCGTTATATGAAAATCGGTTACCCTAAATTTGGGGAAATATGCATGGGGTATTTGAGCACTGGTCGATTTATAAGTAAATAGTTTTATTTATTTAAACCTAAAAATCAGGAAATACAGCCAATAAAATTAGCATTTTAAAATAGGCAAACCGAGTTAATTGAAAATGTCACGTTTGCCCACGATAAATATATGATGAATATTATATAATATTTTAGTTTCTGTTTAGCCTACTCACTAAAATTATTTCAATTATAATGTTTGCAGATTACCGACAGATGCTGTAACAAGAGAAAAAATGGGTTCATATTATTCGGAAGCGCAGGCAAGATAATAATTGGCTGCCATTCAAATTTTGCGTGATTTGCTCATTACATTTTAGTGAGGGTGACGTGTATCTCACTAAAAAAGGACGTTGGTTGATTAAAAAGCATCGAAACCGAATTTTTGTTATAATAAATATGTTATTATTGATATTTTGATGTTTTTTATTAAAAATATCTACCCAAAGAAAAAATCTACAGGTTAATTAAAACAATTAAACATATTTAAAAAATTAACTTATTAAATTCAATATATTAAAAGGACATTTATACATATTATAATGTACTTTTTGATACCTAGTGATATAATTAAAATCAATATTATTAATACATTTAATAAAACTTTAATTTTTTGTCTGTCTCTTTGAAGTTTTGTGCATTTGTTCCGCCTAATCACAGGAACGGCTTAACAAATTTAGATGCAGTTTTCACTGGCGTATTCTAATGAGCGTGGGTTAACATTTAGTGTTTATTTGAAGCGGTTCAGAAATAAAAAAAATCACGTCAATTTAAAGAATACCATTCCTCATATTTTATCGATTATGGGCTTACGGGATTGGAAACAAGGTCGTTCAGTAGTAATAAATAATTTGCCCTAATTTGCCAATTGAATTGTGCATAATGTTTTAAGTTAGTAATATGGCGATCAATGTTTACAAAATTGCGGGAGATTATGACTTTTCATTTGGCAACCTCACACACACAAAGAATTACGTATCCATACGGTGCACCGCTAGTTGACATTAAGGTTGTCATGCACACATAGCGAAAAAGTGACTTCACTTTATTCGTTGCTTTTCTTTGCGAATGTTACATCTGCCTTTTGGTTCTATAATCTGAGCCTATTTGTTACTTTATTACCTTGGCTCATTTTTTAGACAGGTACTCACATTACACTTGATTGAAATTAAACTAACTTGAGAGGTTTGATCTTTTTTGAAACCTATGATTTTTTGAAGTGAAACTTTTGAAGTGAAACTTCTTTATCGGCGTTGGAAAAAATTTTTCGTCACATTTTTCGGTTACGCTTTGACATGGCTTTGATGCGTTACGCTTTGACGTGTTACGCGCCATCTTTATTTTAAATCATTGTCAAATTTGAACTTTGATTTGTCAATGTAACTCTGACGTCTTTTGCTTTTTATCGAAATTATTTTATAACCAGCCAGGTTTGTTTTGACTTGTTTGTGGCACATTGACAAATGACATAATATGCACAGACTATAGCTAAAGATTAATGTTTCGTTATACGGTATGCAACGACTAGTCTTTTTGGTAAAATATTTAATAAAGGTTTTTAAGTGCAATATAACAGTAAATAAATTATAACTAAGTATTCAAAGATAGTTTAGGATGACTATTATAGTGATTTTTCCGGTGGAGTAGGGATAGCATGTCGCTTAAGTGGAGCTACTCCCACCACCAGTTTACCGTTCAGAAATACATGTGCAGTCTCCTCACCTCACAGATGAAAACAGAGTGGAAGAAATGCATAATTAGCGATTGATGCACTGAGTTGCGAACAATGACGATGATGAACAATACAATATAATACAATTAAATTTATTTATAACTAGTAAATCCGCCCTCGCTTCGCTTCAGGAAATAAGTCCCTTCAAAAATCTCTATAAATTTTAACAAATTATGTTATTCCGATGTCTAAGCTATATTACTGCAAAGTTTTATGAAAATCCGTTCAGTAGTTTTTGCGTGAAAGAGCAACAAACACACACACACACACATACATCCTTACAAACTTTCGCATTTATAATATTAGTAGGATCATAACAATATATTTATATTAAGATATTATTATATATATTGCCGTAAAGAAGTTTCACTTCATACGTGTGTACACGCACACAATTTTTTTTTTTATTGAATTAAGGTAGCAAACGAGCATGCTAGTGGCAAAAAGTCTTGAGTGCTTTCAACTGCTTTCATTCTTTGGAGGGCACATAAAATCGTCGGTCCCGGTTGTTATCGATAGATAGGTAGCAGACGTTAAGCCATGTCATTGGCCTTGGATTGCATGAAAACTTCCGATACTTGATTTGACCACTAATCTATCCATCAATCCGCACTGGAGCAGGCTGGTGAAGTATGAAGTAAGTATTATAGGCCTACTCAATGATGAGGATAGACCCGTGCTGGACAAAGCCGTGCGTTGAAGTCTATAGTTGCTATTTTAAGCTACTTATGAATCTTATGATTAGGTGACCCATTTCCTTCCGAGTTCCGAAAAAAGAAAGTCAAAGTAAAATCATTTCAGAACAGCCCTAAAACTCCAAGACGTAATAAAATACATTCACAACATGTTTGAGATTGCTCCAGAACGCAAGTTTTATTGGAACCGAACTTGTTCGTAACTGCGAACGCCAGTCGATGTCGTGTTCAAGTAGATGCAAACACTCACGAATAATTTTTAACGAATTACTTTAACTTTCTGAATTATATCAATGTTAAATTACAGGCACCGAAGGTTTAGGCTACCACAGGCTTCTATTTTTAAAGCATCAAAGTCGACGCGCAATAGGTAAGCGTTTTGATACTTGAAATTGACAAGGTCGACTCGCAATAAACATTTTGATGCCAATAAAATATCATCATCCTCTCAACCCATCATGGCGACTATTGAGTACGGGTCTTTTCTCAGAATGAGAAGGTTAAGGCCACGACGCTGGAAGCAAGTGCGGCAAGTGCAGATTGGCGAACTTCACTCACTCTCGAAGTTTTCCTTCAGCGTTTGTAGCAAGTTACATTTAAATGCTTAAAATGCTTATAACTCCGTAAAGGCAGAGGCGCGTGCCCTGGTATTCAAACCCGGACCCTCCGAATAGGAGGCCGAATTCTTAACCACTAGGCTATCACCGCTCCAAATGTAAAATAGAAGTAATTAAACACACAAACATTAATTTCTACTCAATTTAATTTTAATTTGCCTCACATTACGCAGGTGCAAATAAAAGTAGGTTGCAATAATTAGTTGCAAATTGTCGTCAATCAAATAAATCGTGGTCGTAATTTTAACGGAAAAATGTTGTCGTGATAGGCAGGAGTGCGATTATAAAATCAAATAAGCAATATTTTTGTACAAATTAACTAGGTAATGCTTTTTTTCTAGATCTTAATGACTCGAGTTTAAATAAGGGTTATGTTATTTAACGATAATGATCCAATAACAGGGCACATTGTTATAGTATTAGTAACATAAAAACCATTCTTACAAGGGCAGATTAAAATAAAGTTAATATTTTAGTATTGAAAATACAACAAGAATAATATACTTGATTACTAGGAAAATTTTAAAACTTGATTTCCAAATTCCTAACTTCGGATTAACAAAATAATCGTTAGTAAATTCTTTTAAACTTAAAAATATTTCATAGCAGCCTCCTGGTCCTATAATTACAGACCACGTGGTCAACATAAAACAAGGCCATCAAGATTACTTCATAAGTGTATATGATTGATCACTGATCAGTTAATTCGAAATACAATTAATGCATTGCCTGCAATAACATACTTATTTTGAAGTGAAAGTTTACGATCATTTTAAAGCGGTAAGTAATTATCAGCACTTTTGGACTTTATTGATGATGTGCGAAGAAATGGCGTCATAATTTTGGTATCACATCACACAACACTATTAAATACATATTATAATTATTAAGTACTGTAGGTACACGGTTTTTAAGCGTTCATATACTAGCGTCACTATTTACGTCGATGCTAAGTGATGGACCGAGATAAAAACAACTGGCGCTGTCGATAGTTGAGTGGATGACCAGTAGTAGCAAAACTTCTAGAGGGTTTTCGTACTGTCGAGGACACTTGGGTTGGCTTCTCTTATTCCTCTACCAATCCAGATTGGAGCAGTGTGGAAGAGAATCCGGTATAAGGTATTCTAAGTGTGGTGTCTTCACGTAGGTATCTCTGTGCGTCGGTGTTGGTGCTTGTAAATAATACATTTAGTTGGTTTAGGTCAGATAGGTACGTGTGACGACCTACCCATGCGGTCTCAGTCCCATGGCAGTCAGAACATGGCACCCTAGCGCCATGCCATTGACATATGACATGCCATGCCCGTCATGATTAACGGAAACATCGCTGTAAACGTCTCCTCATGCTTGACAAAAAACCCATACCCAGTAATGGGCAATTAATGAGTTGAACCTACGGGACCTTACAACACAGGAACCTAATAAAATATTACAAATGAACACGTGTCATACAACCGATCAAAAACACGAAACACGTCGTAAACTTAACAAGAAACAGTTTTATCACGCATCGTAACAATTAATCAACGGGAAAGAAACTTGTTGATAAATTACCAAGTAAATCGATACCTTACCTAACACGAATGTATTTTAAGCAGCTTGCTAATAATGGCTTAAGGGTTAATGCAGGATGAAGTAGATTGCGACACAGGGCAAAAATAGTATCTATAAATAACAACTCAGAACCGTCCCACTGCGGGGCATGGGTCATCTCTCACAATGTGGGCTTTAGTCCACCACGCTGGCCAAGTGCGGATTGGCGGACTGCAAACACCTTTGAGAACATTACGGAAAACTTTCAGGTGTGCGGGTTTCCTCACGATATTTTCTTTTATCAAAGCAAGTAATCATGAAATTATACTCGTACGCGTATAATTTTGAAAGTTAAAGGTACTTCACGGTTTGAACCCTAGATCCCGTTAAGGGAGTCCAACTCCGTCCAAAAAATATGACGAATAAATTCTTAGAATTCCGGGTCGGTCACTTGTTGTGCGACGGATTATGGTTATATCAGAAGGTACAGAAACGCCCCTCCAAGCATGCTCTACCTTCTCCTTGAAAGGCCCTTGCGGTGGTGTTTCCGGGTATCCAGGTGTAATTGTAATCTTGTAACGTCTGGCCTATTTCTGCCAGTAATATCTACCATTGTCTGTAATCATAGGTACCATTGACATCCTACCATATTCAACAGACTGAATTAAGCATGGGTTTTATTTAACAGAAAACGCAGTTACAAAGTATTTTACCTTTGATTGTGGTATGTCGTTTTGTCGATTATTTTTTAGCTGTTTCCATAATCAACGGTTTTATGCTGCTGACTCTCCTTTGACGTTACAAGTTCATAACACAGGATTTAAATTTCGGCAACGTAATTATACATCACGGTTGTTGACTGTACTTACGTGAAAGTCGTGTACGAGGTTTCAGACCGGAGTATTACCGGCGGCCACATTGGTTTTATTATTTAGGTCTCATTGTTACGTTGTTAACAGAGTTTGGGATAAGTGGGGTCACTGGGGTCAATGTTTTATAATATTATAAGTTCAAATTGTTTTTGTGGTTTATTTAATTCCCACTCAGATTTGAACATTACTTGTGCTAACTTACATAGGCATTAGATGTTCTGAATAATTCTTATTTCTTTACATCTTTATTTAACTTTTCTGCTCAATGACATTACTTTCGTTCAAATATGACTAAGTTTAGTTATTTTGCATGACCCAGGTGCATGAAACTCTGTCTATCTTTCTATCTGTCTGTGACGGTTTCAGGACTAAAAAAACACCAGCCCGATTTGGACGAAGGCTCACATATAGGCTACCATTTTTTCAACGATCAACCACTAAAGGCTTGAAATAGGGGATGAAAGTTTATGTGAAAAATCTAAACCGATTTCGATGAATTTTCATAAAATTGAAAAAAAAATCCACGCGGGCGAAGCTGTGGGCGAATAGCTAGTGTATGTATATGTAGACTTAGCCTATGTGTAATTTCACATGCGTGAATTTCGCCATTTCACATTGGATAAGGCAGCGCCCTAGCGACACTGCAACCCTAAACGACAATGCCTCTAAAGCAGAACCTCGCGCATAAGACAGGGAGTCATCCATTAAATTAATACAACATAATATTGTATAAACAGCGTATGTAACGGAACTTAACATACACACGATATAACATGTCGGCATCATACTGCTCGTACGAGACATCAAAGGTTCTCGTAATGAAAGTGCGCTTGTCGTAAATTAAAAATATTTTCGAATTGCGCTACGGACGCTGACATTGTTCCCTGATTTTTTGCAAGTAGAAAAGAATTTTTATTTAATAGCTCGCTTTGAAATACGTTTGTGGTATTTAGGGTGCGTTCCACCTTTATTAATTAACGCGGAGCTGTGTATGCGCTGGGTTTTGTGGGAGTGTTAGAGGCTCGTGTTTGTCGCGTGTGTACTGGACACAGCTTTGTCTAAAAGTAGTAATGTCGACATACATAATCCTTTTAATAATGCTTGCACCTGAATTATTTTTTGCGGAGTTGGAAAAAGGCTTTGTGTTATAATTAATAGGTGTAGAATAGTTTGTATGAGAGAAATAGGAGTTATTTCCAGGGTATTTTCTTAAGTATATAATGTAGGCAACACTTTATTATTTCTTTTAATATTTTATATTTTATGTGTTATTAAACCTCTTTAAGTTGCAAGTAGTATAGTTTAAA
Organism: Hesperia comma; assembly: GCA_905404135.1. Taxonomy (NCBI): domain Eukaryota; kingdom Metazoa; phylum Arthropoda; class Insecta; order Lepidoptera; family Hesperiidae; genus Hesperia; species Hesperia comma. The sequence goes on along the minus strand of FR990022.1, from coordinate 12,623,958 downwards.
TATGGAACAGGATTTGTATTATGTGAAAGAAGAATTGTCAATAGACTCCATAGAATGACCTAAGACGATGTACATATTTTAGCTGAATAACAAGAATTTTGGTTTTTATCTTGGAGTTTGATTCACCTTCTCGCGTGTGCGCTACAATATATACGTACCTACCTAAGTGCGATATGGTAAAAGCTTTAAAAATATTTTTATTCAGAAATTTGTAATCCTGCTCTTGCTCGCACAGGGCAAGGCCTTTAACACTTGAAAATGGTAAGACGGGATTACTTAAACTGCAATAACTTTTTTAAATGGATAAACTGATTGATGCAAAACAAACACTAATTTTTAAGCTAACATTACGAGTATTGTAACATATTTGTGAAATCTATATCCAAATCAGCTGAACCGTTTATAACATTTACATGTACAAACAAACAACTAACTCTACCGAAAAACCGAATCATAATCAGTACATTCGTTTAGGAACTCCGATGCCACACACAGATACATAGACACACAAATAAAAACACATAAAAAACATATAACACCCCTCTCTTTATGTCGGGGGTTAAAAATAGATATTTTTACGATGGAGCTAACGAGAATTTTTCTATTAAAATCGGAACCCATCGATGCTGAGTACACAGGTGTGTTGTCATTCAGTATTAGATGAAGAGCTCTCACGACCCTCGCTCTTCGTAACGTAACTAGACGATTATTGAGCTTATTAGGTATTACTTATTATTACGTCGCTGAGTGGCTCACAGATCATTTGTGTTAACGGCTCAGTTTCTAAAAGTTATCTTTTACTTACTCTTTATTATGTACACGTTTCGTACACTTTCTATGTTATGTTATTTTATGTACACTTTCTTATGTAAATAAATTTGAAGTGTCTCTTTGTGATTTTACAATAACTGTTACATAATATCTTATAATTATTTGCACAATACTAAAGATATATTTTTTTAATAAAACTTCCCTTTGTCTCTCTTTTTTTTTGTTTGTCTAATGTTTAAAGAAGCTGAACCGATTTTAATTAGAATTCCACTGGAAGATAGAGAAGGTTATAGGGCAACATACAGGCTATTTTTATCCCGGAATACTCGTAAAAATGAAAGCAGTAAAATTCATACCTACCCTCTGGTATGGGCATTAAATACATACATACGGTAAAAGTCCTAATCCTGTGTGTAAAACATTTGTAAATGCATACGAACGTCCCAACTTAAACAAATAGATTAAGTAGCCAAAACTAAGGGTCGCAGATGCAGTTCATCTCGTAGAATGACACAAACGTTACTTGTTACTTGGCTTATAGGATCAGGCAAACCTCACGCTGAAGGGGAATAATGACTGTCTTTTGGGGAATAGCAGTTTTTAGTATGAGCCAATTCAAAGGAAAGCCGATTAGTCGTTACGGCGATTCCTTCGATACGTTTTTCGATACGTTCGATACGATTTTTAACCGATTTTAAACGAAGAATGTTTTCAATTCGACTATTTTTTTTTGTGATGCAAATTTGAGCGACCTCATAGGTCGCGTAGATTTTGAGATGTCTCTCCTGGGCGCTTCTACTAGATAACTAATACTTAATATGTTCGCCTCTGAAACAATGATACCGGTTATTACCGGATATACCAATTGGTACGTATTAAAAACAAGATCTCCAATCAGTTAATTTCGTCTAGCTCTATCCACGAAATGAACGAGTACAAATTTGTTCTTCACGCAAAATTTGCACCAAATGTTTTACTAGGTTTCTTTGAACTCTCATTAAAGTCGGAAACAACAAGAAATTTGCAATTAAATGCACCGCGCGTGGCAGAGCCGATAATTCCCTGCGAAACTTACCTAATACTGTGTCTTTGGAAAGAGAAGAAAAGCCAACTCCGAGAACTCAATATCGAATACAATGACCCCCTGTTCTGCTCACTAGAAGCGACATGTGAAAAAAATACGTTTTTTATTTATTTACTTCTTGAATCGTTATATTATTGAAATGGTAAATCTTTATGTTCATTTCATGACATTTTTCCTGATTATATTTTAAATTAGAAGTAGTAATTAGCGGATAGATAAACCAATAAGTAAGTGATCGCTGTCAGTCAAAGTACTGTCAGCTAAAAAAGAAAAAATAAAGAAAGAATTGCCTCAAAGTAAAAATAAAATAAACTTTCAGCCTATTTGGTATATCTGGCATTTTTCTGTACATTCACACTGAACGGTACAGTATGTACGTAACAACGTATGTACGTAACGTATGTAAGGAACATTCAATGAATTTCTCCAATGTTGAAAACGAAATGGGTAATATTAAAAGAAAATTAAAACCATAATACGTTTGTAAAGCTCATATAAATTAAAGCATACAACAAGATACTAGAACTATAAAAATATAAGGTACTAATGTACGGTTTCTTGTTTCAGGTAAAAACCATCTGGTGAAGTAACGTTTCCCGTAAGGTATCCTTAAATGTCGCATCTAGTTAATTTATGTCTCCGTATAGCAATCTATACGACTTTTGCTTTTAATTTTTATTTTCGTTTTATTCTTTCCGTGGTCGGTCTTGTAATGGAATATTAAATTCCGAAACGTTCCGACAGAATGAAACGTCATATATAATGTACATTTTCATTAACCAGTAGTTATGTGCCATCGATATAACTAGGTATTACTACACTTTAATGACCGAGTGATATTTTCGAATGTTTCCAACCCTTGACACAATGACGCACTACAGATCAAGAGTCTCTCCTCACAGCTGAACTAGAGTCCCACCCTGCTACAATGAGTATTTGTGATTAATGGCTAACTCAAATGACAGAAGTTTTGTCAGAAGTGTTCTCAAATTATAAGAACGGGGACTATTAATTTAGCTGTATAGTCCTACAAGCAACTTTTGGCGCGTGGGTGACGGAGACAGCGCCTTACAGTTTGCCTTACCTGTAAGGCATTGTCTATGTCACCCATACGTCAAAAGATCCTTGTAAGTACCTATATTATTATTGCAATACCTATATTTTAAATACGGTAGCGCTCATAAAATTTTTGGCACTAGGTTACCCATCAACTACGCGCGCGTACTAGCTGATACGCATGCCCGCTGTTATTAATAAGCGATGTTTAGTTACTATTAGATGGCTTGTATGTTCATTCTATCAAATAAATAACTCCACAGCCAGATTCTGGTCTATATGAGGCTCTTAGTCCACAAACACTAAAAATATATGTTAACAGTCCCCAAGTGTAGCACATTCGACCTTTTTTGTGATTTATTGTCAAGTTCCCTGCTGTTAGTTGGGGAAAGTCTTGTTGTAGTGACGGCGAAGAACGATATTTTTCAATAAACCAGTCGAGCCTCTATCCAATAGCGAATTATAATAAAAAAACAATCTAATTTTACGATTCTAATTTTACGTTTTTACGATTGCTATTGGTATTGGTACCAAAACGGAAGGCTTAATCTTCTTTTAATTTAATGAAGAGCGAACAACGGTTCTATCCTAGCGAGATTCAGGGTCATACTTGCATCTATTGTTATTTATTGATACAAAACTTAAACTCAGTTTTTAAAAATCGCACTCCAAATCTAGTGACAACGATTAATATGCGTGTGTCAAAGATTCCTACGCTGCAGCCCTTGTCGCTCTGTACCTACTTGAGGTGTAGCAAGTGCTTTACGTTCGTAGTTTGTAAGTTTTATTATGCGGCGGGCACTGAGGAAATCCGGACTTTTTGACTGAGTTAACTTTATTGTGCGTGCCAGCCGCTTTCCCGGACTATGTTTTAGGCGATGTATTATTTCTTTGTCATTTGTGAGATGGTGATGGTTTCGTCGTTTTAACATTATCACTGTTCCAATCCATCTCATTGGTAAACTTTGGTTTCTGCGTATTCAGAGAAATGATAAACTATGTTTGTTAGGTTTATTTTTAACTGACTCGAAACAAAGGCGGAGGTTTTCGATTCGACTGTATTGTGTGTTACCTCATTATTTTTATTAGGTAAATCGCTGTTGATAATTCTTTTTATTATTATTTTTTTATTAAATTAAGGTAGCAAACGAGCATGCAGCACCAGTGGTTAGTCCAATTAGTAGATGGTGTTAGAATGTTAGTTGGTTAGTGTATTAATAAGTGTGAGAACAGGGACTGTTAGTGATAGTTAGTCCTGTTAGTTAATATTAGTATTGCCAGTTAGTAATGATTAGTGTGAGTCTTGTTCCAATTCGGTCACAGATGCGTTGCTACCCCTGAGGACTGAGATGGTCGCCTCTAAAAAGATGAACCGGCTCCACACCTTCCTATCCGGAACACAATTGCTCTTAAAAACAATTATTATGACGGTAGGAATGGTACTGAGTACCTTGGCGGGCGGTGGTACTCCCAGTGTTTGTCATCTGGTCCCAACATCAGCAAAATTTTTTGAGTTATGTTTAGTTGTCGATTTTGGAGTCAACAACAACAATAACAAGTTAAATTATTATGTCTTCTTTCTTTCTTTCTCAGTGACATATCGACATAAATGACTGATGTTTCTGATATAAAATGTGGCTTACAGTCACATTTATATCTCGGCTCGGGAACGTTACAATCAGTAAGACCTGTGACGATGATTCCTTGAGCTATCTATGATTACCTAATATAATAGTGCCGTTCCGTTCACTGGAAACTTGTAATTAGTTGGAACACGGTGTAACGTGGAAACTAATCAGCTACGAGCGAACTAATTCACGATGCACGTCGCAAATGTACAGTTGGCAGCCTAAAGTTAACTCTAGCTACCGGTAATAATACGAATAATAATACCGGTATAATTCGAGTGCTACCATAAACGTGTTTTATAACCGCGATGGGCTTATAACCCCACACTAGAATTCTCTTTATCGTGTATGCCATGGACAATACAGATAAATAAGAAACGTCCGTATGTCTGTGTTGTTAAAGTGCGCATTTTGCATCTGTTCTAGCCTATAATTTGTTCCCAGACCGAGAACAGAAATTTAAATTCATCATTCAAAATACCACCTTGCTGGGAATTAAACCCTGAACCCTTCGAAAGGCAGTCCGACATTGTAACCATTGCAAAATGCGGATCATATCGTAATGTTCCCATTTATAGATCTTTTTCTTCTCTTCTGAGTTGTCTGGAAGGAATCCCATTGAAACGATAAGGTTTATTTTTCTTCTCTCTGTTAATATTGTGGAAATGTAGTAAGAAATATGTATCTATTTTATAATTAAGTCATTCATGTAATTTTTAACTTATTTTAGTAGTTTATTTCTAATCCCAGAAACGGCTTAAACAATTAGAATTTGTGTTGTGAATTTGAATTTATTAAGAAGTAGGAAAAGTAAATATTTATTTATTTGCACTGTTTTCTCTACTAGCTAGCCACTGTTAACACATTAGTCTTCGTTCTATGTCAACTAGATCACAAATATAAAAGAAAAATCAGTTGAAATGAATCGCTTAAAACATTTTTCGAGCATGGATAAAATGACAGGTTTACCGAGGGCTATCTACTAGACAAAAATATGATCAAAGCATTACAGCTATAAACCATTTTTCATGACAAAACAATTAAAACGCAATCCCGAAACCGTCGATTGCTTTAATCGTCCATAATCACGTATCAGCGAGCGGTGATCGTAGACGAATGAATCAAATATCGTCATAACGAAAATCTGTGCCGTGAATTATCGTCGAAAGCGTATGGCGCTCGATAGGGTCGCCAGATACAAGGTTAATATTTCCGGAAGATTTGAGCGGAGCGTAGTTTAAAATGGCATGTCTCCTCAAATTGTGATCCCACCTGATTGCTGATGTAACCTTACTAATCCCAGACTAGGACTTCCCGTGTCACAACACATGTGTCACAAAAAGTCAAACACACATCTCAAATGTTTTCAGGGGTGACCATCTTATTCCCTAAATGCACCAACACTTCTAGCATCGACTAAGAACAAGACTATAACTAACAACGCCAACGACTTACAGGACTAGCCTTACTAGTCCTTATTTAAGTCTCCTAGGTCGGTTACAGTTGTCATGGGTGGCAGAAAAAGAGTAATGCTTCATACTTATTTTCTACCTTAATTCCATAAAAAGGCCTAGAAGTATAAAGTGATAATTAAATTTCCGCCTGTCTGGGAATAGTTAGAGTTGTCATGGGTGGCAGAAAAAGAGTAATGCTTCATACTTATTTTCTACCTTAATTCCATAAAAAGGCCTAGAAGTATAAAGTGATAATTAAATTTCCGCCTCTCTGGGAATAGCGTGTAGGGCATTTGATCGGCAGTCCTTTGATTACCATTGTCAATATCAATTCCAGGACATTCTCAGATTTCCCGTCGATCTGGCAACCCTTGCTGGAGTCCGCTGAAAATTTATACGCAGGCGACCGGCTGTTGACTGGCAAAAACTCTGCTGTTAATTACCCACATTGATGTTCCGCGAGTACGAGGTTAAATGCTCGTACTGTGAGTTATGCAGCAGAATGGATTATTTATTGCCGCTGAATATACAAAATAGCCGTAAAACTTGTCTGGACGATTTGTTTGTATAGTCGACAAACGAGCTTGAGCCGTCTGGTAGTTATTGGTTATCGTCGCTCTTAGGAATGAGCAACGCCAAATGTATATTACTACTGTTGATCGACAAGAAAGAAGACAGAAGAAAAAATTCTGGCTCGTAAGGAACCTTTACAAGGAATACGATGAAGTTTGGCGGCTGACTCAAGCTAGAGGAATTTAAATAACCAAGCACGTTTCAAAGGTTAGAATTGCCTTAATAATTTAATATAATAAGTTAGCAAAAGGAGATCTCGTGCCAGGCGGTGCATTACGTCTGGGGAGCGGCATAGTTCCGACTGTTTACTATATACGAGCGGTTTAGTTAACTTCGATAGCGTGATTCAAGTTTGTTGTGACGTCACCGTGTCACGTCTTGGGATGTCGTCACAATATTATATACATAAAATAAATTGACGATATAATATGTACGTGAGGCCTACCTGATGGGTGCGCTTGTTCTCCCACGAGAACAGAACTTTTGTACAGTTAGCTGATCCGTTGACTTGGCATACGGCTTAGTATTTTAAGCCACCTCATGACGATCAACCTCTGGACAGAGTTTTCTGTGACATACGTATTAGTAGATTACGATTTAGATTCATCATCGATTTTAGCAAATATATCAAAGTTATGTATGGATGGTCTATATCCAAGAAAAGAAGTTACGTGAGAGTAATGTATTGTTGAACTTGAAAGAAGATGAAAGATTTATTGACCCCAGCTGCTGAGTTCCAAGCCAGTGAGCTGTCACCTCGTCCTTCTAGAAATGTGATAGTATCGATCACCGCATGCATTCCAACCAGCTACCAGCTAGAACCACCCCTCATTATGCAGCTCAGTCAAGGCGATTATTTCCAGATGAAAACACTCACTGATAAAGTTCAAGTCACGGGTCAACTTGCTTTGAATAATAAATGTTTATGATATCGTTCGTTAGTTATAAAGTCAGTGTTTTGTTTGAGCATTCTTGCTCGATTGAGCTAGTTACATCATCTGTGGTGCAGGTCTAATCACCTAAATGAAGTAGTACTTATGCTATAGAGAGGTTTGAATCCTAATGCGCGAAAACGTCATAAGAAAGTGATGCACCTAAAAGTTTCTGCATAAACTTCTTAAAGGTATCAACCAGTCTGCACTTTACCAGTGTGATGGAATACTGACGTGACAAAAGATTCTAGAACCGTGAGGAAAATTTGTGAGTAGAGATCCCTATTTTTCATGGTTATCGATTCTTTGAGCACTTCACTTGGTAAGTAATATATATTTGTAATTTTCTTATCGTTTATTTAATTTAACCGTACATTTATAGCAATGAAGATCATTAGAAAGAAGATTTAATGCTTCTGCGTGACAGACATCTAAATGAGTTACACATAATTATATTTCTGTTTGTAAATTGTAAAGAATTTTGTTTTCAAACAGAAATACAACTGATTCCTTGATAGCTATTCCATTGTTTTAAATAGATTCTCCGGGGTTTTGCCTGAGGTCAGAGTATAGTGGTTTAATATTTAAGTTACGATGCACTTAAATTATTCGATGCAAGTCATTTGTCTGAGAACAATGAGGCATTTCCCTTTCCCTTTAAGCTATCGATTTGTTGTGAAGAGTAGCAATCCCTTGCACAATTATTATATTGCGTAAGTTATAAGAATCAGCGGAATTTAACCATGGGTAGGTACATCTTAGCGATAATTGTACGAAGATTTATTTATTTATTAATCATTTAAGTACACTCAATCAGTCAGTAATAAATTGCTCGTTTAATTCAACAAGTCGACACAACCCGATAACTTTCCTTTCCACTTATTCCTAAATATCGTTAGATAGATAAAACGACTTTTATTGAAGTTGCACGACTTGCTAAATATTGTCTTCACTACAAACGTTTTGTTTAACAGGCTTTACTCTGTATTACAATGATGTTTTACAAGTTAAGTAAGTACTTCTCGCGAACCCCCTGGATTCACTTCGCTCAGATCTTATTAAATCCTAAAGCCTTTCTCGATAAATGAAATTTTCAACACAAACAGATTTTTTATCGCATTCCTGAGATTAGCCCATTCAAACAAACAAAAAACAAACTCTTTAGCTTAATGATAGTAGTATATGGCACGAATAGTGCAATAATAATAAAATCGACTGACCAAATCCGCACTGACTGGTACATCAACCTACGCAACCTATCACATGCTGCTAAAGTCAGCATCAGAGTTAAATAGATAGAAACTGTCAGGCATAAAATCATTCCAATACTAGAGGATAATGACCCTGAGTAATGAGTAACGCAAGGCAGAGACGAATAATGAGAAAGGAGCCACGCTTATCGCTTTACATATACTTCCCACACAACCGAGATATCGTATCGCTCGCCATCGCAACTAATCGCCCATTGTGAGATGCTATCTTCGCGTGATGCAGTTCTCTATTAGGTCGCGATCCCTTCATTTTAAATATATTTTTGGCTTATAATTGACTGATATTTTGTATCAGAGTCTTTAGATTCTATTGCTGTTTTTAATAAGTTCCTCTATTAGTTTTAGTATTAAAGAGAGATTAGAGGCGATGTTCGCCTTTTGCTTTTTCACTACTATAGATTTCAGATAGGTCAATCTTATGTTACAAGTTCTACTTCCAGCGCTCGATATACCCCAACATTAAATATTAATTATAATAATAATATTATTACTCTTTATTGTACACCAAAGCAACATGACTCAAAAAATAAGACATAATAATAATTACCTGTGTATAATAATTAATTGTTACGAATTATTAATAAACACAATTATTGTTTGAGATTATATAAGTGTTATTGACTTCCGATTTAATTGTATAGTGGGGATTGAGGGTAGGATATAAATATGGCAGACGACGCTAGTTCAGCACATTATTTTTGTAACAGTTGTAAGGGGAAGTTCTGCCCGAATGTTTACTTGTAAAATTAATTGGTAATTAAATGTAATAAAGTATAAAGTGTAGAGAATAATGTGTATGTGTTGTAATAAAGTCTGTGGAAAGATGCTGCTGAAGTTTATTTTTGGGAAATAACCTATCGATAAGGAAGTTCATCGTACTTGCTGCAGCCAGTGTGATAGCCATCATCACACTTATCTATGGATTTGAAATTAGAAACAAATAATGTAGGTACTGAAACTGAGTCGTTTTAAGTTTTTAAATTGTTAAAATACAAATTATCTTGTTTATATAGGTACATACCTTATTTATCAAATCTTCAAGTACGGAATAAATGGTTTAAAAGTATTAAGTCTATTTCACAAAAATGTTATTACTACCGTTATTGAATAGACGGTACAAAAGTATTAACAATCAGTCACGATTATATCTAGCGGATCAAAATGGCTTCGCAAATCACTGTATCGCACGCAACATCTTAATGCGCTCGATACATGACCATCTGTTCCGCAACAATAGGCCTCGCTCCCGACTTGATGCTCTCATTGCCTAGCTTTCCTTTCCAACCATGGGAAATGTCATCGATGGAAGCAACTAACGAAGGATGAAAATGCAGATGAGCATAATGGAAGAGACGGATATCTTCTAATCAAACTCTTATGGCGGTGATTACTTTAATTTAGCTCTTTTCACAGTGCATCGATTTAATGAACTCACAATCTTTAACGTTTAGATCTAGTTGAAGAAGTCTATAGTAAAAAAGGTCTACGTTTCGTGTTTTTAACTCGTGTAGGTATAGCATGCTAGATTATGTCCAGCTGACGGACAGTTATGGGTTACGATGAACTGGTCACTGGTGACAAACACGTCAGTGCGATACAGATTGCTTCATCCTCTCTAGCTTCAAACTTTATGGCACATTGGATCAGAAGATAGTTTCCCAAACTCCATGCAACTTGGACGACTTGAATGGCACAATGGTTAACAAGCCGGATCGCTGTTTTAAGGGTCCATGGGTCGGATTCCCAGCCAGTCAGAAAGAATGATGAGTTTATATTTCCATTCTTGGTTTAACCAACCTGTATGTATCCTGGTCTTGTGTGTTGTCCATGGTATCCATGACACAGGGAATCCTAGTGTGGGGCTATGAGTGGGTTGTATTATTTATTTATAGATAACTCCCAAAAGGCCTGAGTATCGTAGAAGATATTCATGTTTGAAATTCAAAAATACGCTGTGTTGCTTCAGTCTGCAGTTCAGACTGAAACAACACATCGTATCTGTTACGTACGTAACAGTTTCCGAATCATCTATTAAATATAAGGTGCAGTAGGAGCTAGGGAAACCACAATGGACTTGTAAATATGCTAGTGGGAGCGAAGCGCAACGGCTTACTATTCGCGTGATATTGCGTTACTTCAAACCTTGTAGGAGTAATTCTTATCGTTCCACACGGTTTCACGGTAGACAGGAGAACAAATAGTGCGAACTAATGTTTAAAGATTAGTAGTAGAATTTATAGGAGACGTTAAGTTGGTAAAGTTGATCAGTGGCAGATTAACAATAATGCCTGTAAATTCAAAATGAAATGGTGAGTAGGTCTTAAGCAGTGATAGCCACGTGATTTGAACGTTGTACTCTCGAGCAAGTGAATCTTGGATTCCCAACCATTACGCACTTTTAACTCTCAAAAGCCAGAAATATAAAATTAAATAGGTATCACGTCTTGATTCAATAACAAGGAAGATCGTGATGAAATAAATAAGCATAAAGCATACACACGCATAGTCCTACACTAATATTCATGGTTTCGTGGGTGTTATGGACGACACACAAGACAAAAGCATACACACCCAGACCGAGAACAGAAATTTTACTCACTAATCCGCACTTGGCCAGCGTGGACGACGAGGAGAAAAGGCGTGAGAGTGATGAGGAAAGAGAACAAAACGAATAAGGACTTACAAAGTGAGTGCGTCAATATAAATATTGAGGACACCGAGGTTGAATTCTAAAACAAAGCCTCAATGGGGCTGTAAATATTGCAGTGAGCCTCCGGCACATGGCCAGTGTTTTATTGGCCGACAGCTTGCGTGCGTCGGTGTTTGCTCTTTGTGGGTATGTTTACACCGGAATCCGTTACTCTGAGCCAGTAATTGTTATCGCTCAACGCGTTTCCTACTTTTTAAGAGCCAGTCTTCTTCGTATGTGACATATCAGAATTTCAGTCACTTTAATTTTGTTTTAAAAAACAAATTGTATTAAAGCACAAAACACGTGTATGTCGAAGGTTCAAAAAACTACCAACCAAATGACAATCTAATTAAGGGATATTCATTATTCATTCATCTTTATTACAGTCATTGAACTACCTATTCGGTTTCTACCTACCTAAGAATTAGTACTACATTAAGTAAATACTTTTATATCATACTTGCTCAGTAACTAGGGATTACTATGGTGGAAAGTCTCCTTGTAAGTTGGTGTTTGCAATTCAAGGCAACATTACGTCGCACTATGCTTGAATTGTAATGTTCACATTACAGTTCAAGCTATGCAAAACTCCTTGGTAAACAATCTCTTTTCTTATAAAATGGTAAGAAAACTTTTTACTGAAAAAAAAAAACACTGAACATGGCGGCATTTAATTTCCATACATTTCAAACTATGTGTATAAATTGTAATGTCCACACGCGCCAATAGATGGCGTTGGATAGTTTTCTGAATCGCGCTTACGAATGTATCGTGTATCGCGGCATGTATGTATTGTTATGTCGACACGCGCCAATAAATGGCGTTGAACGGGTTTCTGAATCACAGTTACGAATGTATCGCGGAGTTTATGTAAATGTAATGTCGACACGCGCCAATAGATGGCGTTGAACGGGTTTCTGAATCACGGTTACGAATGTATCGCGGAGTTTATGTAAATGTAATGTCGAGTGCTTTAAATATAACCTTGAGTCCATACAGTCCATTGGTTTTATTTGTTTGGTTTGTTAAGGATTGGCTATTAGTACAACCACTATGCAAAACTCCTTGGAACTCAGAGCCGTAAAAAAAATAGAAAACTATTTACGAAAAAAAATGGAAATGGCGGCATTTCATTTGATCTGAAATTAAAATTTCATTTTGCATTACCAATGTTTTATTTACCTCACAAGAATGATATAAAGTAGAATGCTTACCTCGGTTGCAAGTAGCTATTACACCCTCGAACTATATTCACCCTCGCTCGCTGCGCTCGCTCGTGTGACTAAATATCTCGGGTGCACGCGATCCATTAGCGCCCTATGCGAGCTGCGCTCGCACTGGCGCCAAATTGGATCTTGTTCTGTAATAGCTTACTTACGTCCCTTGTGTAACAATCTACTATTATATCATACTTGCTCAGTAACTAGGGATTACTATGGTGGAAAGTCTCCTTGTAAGTTGGTGTTTGCAATTCAAGGCAACATTACGTCGCACTATGCTTGAATTGTAATGTTCACATTACAGTTCAAGCTATGCAAAACTCCTTGGTAAACAATCTCTTTTCTTATAAAATGGTAAGAAAACTTTTTACTGAATAAAAAAAACACTGAACATGGCGGCATTTAATTTCCATATATTTCAAACTATGCAAAACTCCTTGGAACTCAGAGCCGTAAAAAAAAAATAGAAAACTATTTACGAAAAAAAAATGGAAATGGCGGCATTTCATTTGATCTGAAAGTTTGTGAAGTTTGTTCGTAAAGGGATTTGTAACCATTTTTTTCTATTTTTTCTCTAAATTTGCTAATTATTCTAATTAAAATTTCATTTTGCATTACCAATGTTTTATTTACCTCACAAGAATGATATAAAGTAGAATGCTTACCTCGGTTGCAAGTAGCTATTACACCCTCGAACTATATTCACCCTCGCTCGCTGCGCTCGCTCGTGTGACTAAATATCTCGGGTGCACGCGATCCATTAGCGCCCTATGCGAGCTGCGCTCGCACTGGCGCCAAATTGGATCTTGTTCTGTAATAGCTTACTTACGTCCCTTGTGTAACAATCTACTATTAATTTTAGTACTTACATACTACATTAAGCAAGGTAATTAAGATTAGAATATTACAAATACTTCATTGCATTTCATTCAATGAAATATAGGAATAGTATGTTCTCCCATTACTAAACGTTTTAATGTTCTGAATATATGTATGTGTAGAGGTAATGCATAAATGCATTCGTGCATATTTGACTAAATTACGCGCGTCGCGGTGCATCTTACGGAATTAAGGCATTACGAACATTAGGCATTTGATGTATTTGATATATCTAAAGGGTTTGATATTTTATACAAACTGCTTAGTGTGTTATATACTATCGGTTTCCAAAGAACAGTAATGTCTAATGTAAAGCATTTAAAATTTATGTTCAATACTTAACTTATTGTAGGTGACTTGTGACGTTTCTAATTTGCACCTTCACGCGCCAATTTTGTTTGATGTATGATATTAATGACGCTACGGTCGACTATTAGCGGGATTATTACGATACCTATTTTTACGGATACCTAGCTTTTACGGATGTTAAGGAAGGGCGTAAGCCAGTACTTAATTGTTTCTCAGTGATTTCGTGGTTAGCTACTCGCCGGAGGTGCCTTTTATTTATGTCCATGGGGACGGAAAACCTTCACTTAAGATTGAACCTAAGTCATTTCATTTGTGAGCTGTTTACGCAAAAAAGTAACAAAAATTGCATCAATTCATGCCTGGTGCTGTTCAGCTAAAAACCCGTTCAGTAATCTGCTAAAATTACAGAAATAATCAATGAAATAAATTAAGAATTCAACTATTTTTCCATGCAAAACTACCACAATACAAAATCGTCTTGTAGTTAGTTCATTCTTATTCCTGAGCGGCTTTTGTTAGTATGACGCACAAAGTCGACGTCTTCCGTTTGTGGGAAGATCAAGACAGCTTGTACGGAAAGCAAAGACAACGTCTCATTTGTACACTATCCTGCAGCTTGCACTGAATGGTGTACACAGTGTACACTTATTTGTACTCGTACATTTGTACAGTGCTGATTGGTGGCAGAATCGTTGCGACTGTTGGGAGTCTTGTTTGATTCTTAGACGAGTTTGACAGTAGGGCTTATTACAAAGAACAAAAGTAGTGTTTATGGTGAATTCAAGTGTTGTTGGGCTGTACCTACTTAGATGTCGATTTAAATTAGGATTTTGGCCAAATAACTTTACCCGTAATAGTTTTTGGAACGAAATGAGAATTCGTATAATTATGTTATTCAAATATTAGCTGAAAGAATGTAGAAAGAATTTCAAAAAATATGCAGAAAGAACCGATATTGAATATATTTTCCAACATGCCACCTGCAAATCTTCTCGGATTACAGATATGATTAAGGCCGATCCTTCACAAAATAGACCGCATTGTGTATCGTCGGATCATTAACAAGTTTGATGACGTAAAATATCTCGCTCGAACTAGATTTTACCGGATAATATGAGCACACATTTTTGTAGTAGATTTTTTCCTGGAGAATAAAAGCTTGCTTGTCAAATGCTTAATTAAGGGGCTACATCCGAAATATGGTACTTTTAAATCTTATAGGTCCAAATAGTTTTAGTTTTCAAGTTTACTACAAAAGTTTTAATAATTAGTTGATCAAAATACTTTTGAAACATAGTAAATAATCAAAACTAAGTTTTCATAACAATGAAAAACTCAAAAACCGAAACAGTTTTCAAAGAAAAATTAGAATTCAATTGGCACTTACTTACGTCAATAATATTAAAGCTAAAATAAACCATTGCTATCTCACTATTTGCCTTTATATAAAATCATTCCATCTCTGTTTTTGAGCTCCGCTCATTCGGTTTTACGTATTACGGTTGTAGCGCCTTAATTAAGAATGTATTCGACAAGTTGGCATTTTGTTGGTTGCAATTAAAACGAATTCCATATCGACATTAAACGCAGTATAGATGGTTAAATATTCTATTATAGTCTAACGAGCTACCTAAGTACCTTAAAAATCCACCGTAAAATGTTTTTTTAAACATTTCGCTTTTCGCGATTTAATCTACCTTTCGAGGACTCATTAGCGACAGTGACCACTTACCATCATCTTACTCTCTTTACAACGGCAATAAAAAACAATTTGAATAAAAGTTTAATTTATACCATTATTACAGAAACACGAGTTTGAGCACTGTTAAATGTCAACTAGGGATGGGCTGATGGGATGTTAAACAAAACAATTAAACAAGTTAATATCGTAAAACACGCGCCGCGACTGGACTCGGTTCGGGTTTAATGCGGTTCTCGGGGTCAAACACTGTGTAAAAGAGAATCGAAACTGGAAATGACTTTTATAATGTATGAGATAAGTGTGGTTGTCGTGTGCTAGCATCGTGTCGCTTAGTGCATCGTAGGGTAGGACACGGTAGCTAAGACCTGGGTGCATATTTTCGCGATTTCAAGTTCTTGTTTATATTTATATTCAAAACATACATTTCAAACAACAAACCCTACTTAAAGTTACGTCTAATTTATTAAGATTGGCCAAACTTTAATTGAAGTAGATAAGAATGTAAAATCCTTAATTGAAATTGTTCTTAGTTTATCATTATCATAATGGCAATCCATTACTTTCCCATAGCTGGACACGGGTATTTGATAATGCGGATTTCAGACCTTTGAGAACATTACGAATCTCATGACGTCATTTCATAGCTTAGCAATAATAATTAAATAGTTCACTGTAATTAGTCGTTGTTGCCGAATAAAAGGCACTTTCAATGTCAAATTTTAATAACAACATTACGGTAAACATTCATCAGGTATGGATGTTTCCTCACGATGTTTTCCTTCACCGAAACTAGTGTTGTTGCGCTTTAAATTACTTATTTACCTATAATGTGGTACTTATTCATTGTACAATCCAAGTTGAGTTGAAGGCAGTTTGTCGTGTCGTGAGATATAATGATCTCTGTTTCATCTAACTACGTCAAAGTTACGGCAGGCTAATAACGGTATAAAGTGCCTTTTATTCGGCAACAACGACTAATTACAGTGAACTATTTAATTATTATTGCTAAGCTATGAAATGACGTCATGAGATTCGATGTGATAAAGGGTATTGCGGTGGTGTGGAATGCTGACCCCAATTCCATGCCAGTAGAAGTCGGTACTGCTCAATGCTAGAGTTGAAGCCAGGCTTGCTAGCTGTCATATTCTTACTAGTGTCAGCCATTACATGATGGCTGGAAGCTTGAAAGCGAGTATCATCATCTTTCTTTTTTGGCTGGTAAGGAATCTATTGTGCTTGTAGTGTTACTATTGTTCATGGCTTGCAGATTAAACAAACTACCGTAGTAATGAGTTACGACTTTTCTATAATCTTATAGGTAATGTGCAGCTGCAAAAGACGGTTAGACAGGCAAATATTAGAAAAAATGATTATCGAAACTTTCTTGATCTGATGTATACAAATCGATGTAAAATAATGTATACATTAAATTTTTGACAAATATTGTATTCCTAAACATAGCAAAAGATGTATCTTAAAATTAAAAGGACCGATCTCAAAAGTATAACATGAGGGCAATATAAGACCACAAAAATAAAATAACAATTTCTCGAGCGCGGGAAATAAGACTATCTCCAATCTTCAGGTGTACCTTTTGAAAAAAGTAAGTAAAAAAGTATGTTTTTCTGTTTATACCCAGGTTACTTACAACCAAGTGGACCAAGTTTCCCCTCGTGTCATCCTTAGCCACTCGACGGACGGACGACGGGTGAAAATAAAAAGTTATGTGAGGGTTTTCACCCTATTACTATAATATTTTCTTGATGAATACTCATCTTAGATAAGAGTCAATTACATTGTGTCATGTTTCAATATTGAAGTAACTTTTTCACATAGATATTTTAAAATGATATAAAATACAGAAAAAACTTTTTTCCTCGTCCTGTATCTTATTTATTTGCATATGTGCATTTTTTCTATAAGTAAGTTAAAATTATAGCCGGTTTTGTTTTATTTTATCCGGCTATATACACTAGTTTCCGTTCTACTTCTATGTCGTCTTAGTGCTCAACAGAAGCAACATATCTGTGACCGAATTAGAACGAGACATTACGAAAAATTACTGACTTGACTGTTTCTAACAGGACTAACGATGCCGAACAGTAGGTAAACTTTGTCAGAAAAATACAACTCTTTTAAGAAAAATACAATATTAGAAATCCTATATTTAATTTTATTGAATAAAGAAACTTATTTTATCGATCACTCGATGTATAAATTACTCTTCTTGAACCTTTCACTGGGTTTCTCCTAGAGCTTCCGCTTCAGCAAGGGTGTCAGGCATACTGGTGCCCAAGGTCTCCGGCTGCGTCAGCACCAACACTCCTGACAGGAAACCCATCGCACCGAACATCACTGATGGAATCCCCTCCCAGTACACCATCTGATAGACAGAATATTAAATCTGTGCTAGTACAATTTATTCAGGTGAAAGAAATTTGTGACATATGTAATTTAGTGGGATTGAAAAATTTGGTGACATTGGTTTTTTTACGAAGCTAAAGTGGCAAGTGATCAAACAGGACCACTGGACCACCTCTCTGCTGCCGTCCATGACAACTGTGACCGACTTAGAACAGGACTCAAATAGGGACTAGGATAGCTAAGTACGGTTATCACGCGGTGTTAAAACTTTCGTTGGTTAGATTGTTAGTAAGTAAAGGACTAGGGCAGACACTGTTAGTACTGTTAGTTGTTGTTAGTAATAGTCCAGTCAATAATAAGTTAGAACGAGTCTCGTTCTAATTTGGTCCCAGAAGTTTTGCTACCCTTAAGGACTATCATGCTCGCTTCTAAAATGTGTAACTGTGTGTTAATGTGTGCCTTCACACATTTCTAATCGAAACACCATTGCTTTTAAAACAATGATTATACTATGGTACTAAGTACTAAGTCGGATGAGTGACCGCTAGTGGCAAAAATTTCTTGAGCGCTTCCGTGCTTCGGAGGGCACGTAAAGCCGTCGGTCCCGGTTGTTATCGATTGATAGCAGTCGTTAAGCCATGTCGGATGCCTTCGGGCGGCTTGAAAACTTTCGACACTGGGTTGGCCACTAACCCCTCCACCAACCCGCATTGGAGCAGCGTGGTGGAGTATGCTCTAGGCTTCCTCAGTAATGAGGAGAGACCCGTGCTCAGTAGTGGGCCATTAGTGGGTTGTAGTTTATGGTACTAAGTACCGTGGTGGGCGAAGGTACTACCCTAGATAAACTGTAGGCTCTTCGAGTCTATGAGGTAATGACTTGTTAACTACATCTTGCAAATGATACAAGTACATACCAAAGCTGGTGTAAGCGGTGCTGCAATTGAACCAATACGGCCGATCATAGAGGAGAAGGCTAGCAGCGTATGGCGATACTCAGTCGGATACAGCTCAGAAGTGTACAGGTAAACTGACGTGACCACCGCAGATATGCAGAATTTACCCAGCAAATATATTACCAATCGAACAGTTTCAAAATCTGAAAAAAATAGCTTCTGTTAAGAGTTATGATAAAGACCAAGATAATAAACGAATTCAAAATGCACGAACAAGTATTGTGGAGCCTGATAATGTTTATAAATATGTAGTTGTCGTAGTTGTTCTAGATTGCTTAGATGCTTAAAAACAAAATTTAAGTAATTACCATTACAACACATATCTATAATTGATGTAACTGTAAAAAATCTTAAAACTTGCCTTTGGGAATGAACGCGAATGCTATATTGCAAGCAGCGCATACAAAATATCCAATAGACAAGGTGGGTTTTCTTCCAATTTTGTCCAAAACCAGCGCAGCTGTATAAAATCCAGGTATTTCAATGGCACACGTAAGAATATAGTTCAGATACATAGTATCTGATAGTCCAATGGAGTTAATTGACAGCCCATAATAAACTAAAGTTGTGGTAACCCACAATATCGGAGTGGTGCATACCCTTCGTAACAATATTGGAGATTTCATTATGAATTTAAAAAGAACGAGGCCTTGTTTCTAAAATGTTAATATCATTAATAGCATCATTATATTAATCGTTCCTTATCATAACTGATATCTTAAGTAAGGCAAAAAATCTATTTACCGTATGAGTAGGCTTTGGTGGTGGATTCATCAGCGAGTTCAACGACTTCTCACTTATTTTCTTCTTATTCACTCTTGCTACATTTTCTAGTACTTTCTTAGCCTCTTCGTATCTTTGTTTGGAGAGAAGCCATCGAACGCTCTCAGTCATAATCCAATGGTAGGATAAGATGACAAAACAAGGTGCGAACAGTGCGATTATTAAATACCGCCAGGATTCGATTACCCAAGCTACACCACCCAGTATGATTAGACCCAGAGCAAACATTGAAGAAGAGGAGGCACCAGTTACTACTCGGTATTTAGGACCAACTAGTTCCGTGGCTGCAAGTAAACAAAACTTCTTTCAATTGAGGGCTCGATATGTTAGTTTTTTAAGACGTTGGTAGTATGGTAAAGAAAGAAGGAAGTGTGCTATGTTTCCATAATACATACAAAACACTTACCAAAAATGTAAGACGAACTGTAAGTCCCCCCTCCTAATGTTTTTTGCACAATTTGAAGAACGAGGTACATGGTATAATTGACCGAGAAGGCTCTAAGGAGTCCGAATAAAGCAAGATTGATTCCGCTGAAAATCAGTGCTGTGCGACGTCCGTAACGGTCGGAAAAGAATCCTATGATCACAAGTGAAAATAGATCTCCTACGCTGCCGAGAGTGCCTGCCAATGCTCGGGACCATTCTTGGCAGCCGAGATCGAACTAAAAAAGATACTTTTTTAAGGACGAAGAAGTCAAAGCTGTCTCTGCAGGTGAAGCTACAATAACATTAACAACCACTAGAAGAGAGATAGGTACAATATTTACTTATTTACTACACAATGCTTCTGTTTAAATTATGGAACGGTTTCTTACATATAATTTGTTGTTATCGATATAAGGGATACTTACATCATAAACTGCCGAGTCATTCCTGGCGTACACGAATGCGTCACACTTAATCCTTTCAGAGGTATCAAAAAGATTCGTAGGGCAGTTATCTAGGGTTCCATTAGTCACGCCCAGACGAGGAGCATACCTCTCACAGTTTGCAAAACCAGAACTGGTTTCAGGAATGGCATTGGCTAACCATTTGGTTTCAAATTGGACGTCTTTATTATCCTCACCACATTCAGGTATTTGACATCTGAAAAGTTAAAGTTTGGTCTTTAAATCGATTTTCTGCTATTTTAATTCACTCTCAAGTATGTAGTAATTTGAAATCAAACTTCATGTCCCCATTTTGCAATGATATGGTAATATTAAACAGGGAGCACCACATGCAGGAGATGTAGACTTGCTTTTAAGGATTTATGAAGCCATTATATTGAAAATAAAAAATGATTTAAAGTAATACCTATGAGGAATAGCGGCAGCAGTAAACAAATATTCGGATGTAAAACCGGACATTATTATGGGAACAGCCACTAGTATGAAATTCCTCAGTTGGAACCACCCGAACTGCCCCAACTCATTCACGAGGATATCATCCAGGTCAATGTGTTTTTCGTACACACTTGCTTTTCCGGTATCCGCTATCATTGGATTATTGTCTGTTCGGACTTCTGTTGCGCTTTTCTTACGACTTTTAGACATTTTCTTCACATGTATATTCTTCGCTAATTTTAAGATATGAAGTTGTCAGTCGCAAATCGTACACCAAATGTGCTCTTGATACTTTTTAGACATACTCTCAGTTTATCGAGGATCAATAAACTGATTATTGGCAGAATGTAATCTGATAAAGTGTTATCCAATGATTTTATACTATCTTGATTGCCTATTTATCTACGCTAACTTTACTCTTAAATATGACGTGCATCATCACAGAATTGCAAGCAACGTTCAATATTCAATAAATTATAAATTAGAAATGGAATTCGTTTACGAAATAGGGAATCAATATTTGAAACTTGTTTTCCTTGATTTTTATCTGCCTGTCTTTCTGGCTGCACGATAATTCACTGAATACATTTTGATGAACTTTAGAATGTATATAAGTTATCATTAATAGAGGTACTTGCTATAAATTTGCGAACTGCGATTTTATAAAATAAATTATAATACATAATTCGAAACAAGAAAGACGGATTACTAGCTTGTATTAACTTCATAAACACAATGACTTTATGACAACAAATTAATGCCATAAAGATGTGCAATGACCAACGTCCTGATATGTGGTCTCATGCGATTGGTGCATCAATATAATATTTTTATTATCTTCATACACCTAGTATAAAAATAAAGTAGGTTCTCATGTCTACACGCTTAGATCTTTTAAACTACAGAATTGGTTTTGGTGCAATTTTCACTATCATTCAGATAATATCTTGTAGATAAATAATTGATACATAGAATATGTTTTACTTACATATTAAAAAGTAAATTCTTCATACCAAAATACAATTTTCACACTATAAGTATGGTTTATGGCGGAAAATTACAATTTTATACTTTTATTTTAAAAATCTTTCCAAAAAGTGGGTCGTGATATAGAATTAACTGTACCAACGACCGACGCGACAACATCATTAGGTAGGATAAACTGTAATTAGGACTGTCAGATTTTCACTGACAGCGGTTTAAGCTGCGCAAAAGTGTGGTAAAAAATTATCTACTCGTTTTATTTAAGAAATTGCTTTAGTCTGAACCAATCTAGATTAATCAGGTTACCTGAGAATCCATTTAAATAATATAACCTATCCACGATTGCTGTTAAAAATTTAAAAGACTGAAAATAGAGGGGCTAAATTAAAAAATTTCACTATTGTTTGTAATGATAATACTTTTACGTGCATCTTTTAAGATATCTAGAACAATCAGGTTAGAAGTAATCAACAGAATTGAATTCCACAGCTTCCGGTTCATCTTGTACACGGGTAGGCTCAAGCCTTTGAAAACGACGGGAAGCAGTGGTAATAAGTCTAGACAATACCAATGCTTTCAACAGTCTATCACAGAGCCCTTCACATGAAACTTCCAATCTTCTTCTTGGGAATTTTTACAAGTAGAAAGCCAGTTTTGTATCTGATAGACATACACATTACATGCATGATTAATGGGTGTTGCCTAATTTGGAAATGTAGGTGTTTTCCAAGGATATGTTCCGTCTCCCACGTTGTTTATACTATGTTTTTTGATTCAGGATTTGAAGTCTGCGTGTATTTTTAAATCAAAATTAAATGCATATTAAAAAGTTAATTTATTTAACCTGTGAAAAATAAAAATGTGCGAACCTCGCTCTACACATCCACAGTCTATCAGCTGTGTTCACATCACTAGGATTTTACCAACAAACACTAAGCATTACTAACTTCTTTTACTGCGATATCAAGTTTAAAAATAACTATAAGAAAATGGCTTAAGTTTATATTATTATGGGTTCTTGTTGCACTTGGAACGATCAACGATCTTCATTATATCATGGATTTAACATCATTGGTGGGTAAGTAAGCAATACCTCAGATTCTAAACTGTGACGTGCTGCATCATTCATTGTCATATAAATGTGATTTTTTTATTTTATCTAAATGACTTTATCATAATCAAGTTTAGTTTTGAAGTATAACTTCAAGTTAGTTATATAGCAGTGAAAATAAAAGGAAGAGGTTCTCAATTCGACCATATCTTTTTATCTGTGTTGCCTCGTATAACAACTTTACTGGGTGAGCCGAGTAATAATTCTTTTATATTCGAAAGCAGGTGCTTGCCTCTGGTTCCATTTAAATTTGAGCGACATCTGTCAAGTAAGTACCCTGTTATATCTACGTGGATGAGTTACGTGACTTACCTACGTGGATGAGCAGATGGGATAGCATTTTATCGCTTATCTGCCATCAGTGAGGTACATACCTTAATATCGTTATCGAGTTCATCGTATGAGATAGGTGACTTTCATTGGAACATCACCTTTATTTTGACCTTCATAAAGTTCCCCTTACACTGAACGACATCTTATACAGTACTAGCTGACACGGCTGATGTCGACCTGCAATATACATATACCTATTATTTAGTAGACGCCCTCGTTTCCCTTCGAGAGACTTGTTGCTCCGCTCGTATTGGTCGTAGAGTGATGTTATATAGCCTATAGCCTTCACAGTAAATGGACTATTCCATACAAAAATAATTTTTCAATTCGAACTAGTAGTTCCTGAGATTAGTGCGTTCAAACAAACTCTTCCGCTTTATAAATTTTATTAATATTGTTTATTCTTGAATATTTTACAAATATATCCGTATTAAATTGATATTGACATAATAACTGTACTTACATCGATTTTAAATGTACCTACCTATTTAAATGTAGGTACTTATTAAGTGTACTTTCCCAGTGTGTACATATTTAACTAGAAGCACTTTTCATATTCAGCAACGTATCGATGACGCATTTAACGTTAATTGGGTTAATTATTTAATTTATATTATACGCTTATATAATTCGATTTAACGTCACCCCTGTTGGGGAGACTGATGGTGAACCGATTTCAGTAGCGAAGTTATGGTTCGACCTAATCTTATTCGAATCTTTATTATTCGAATAATCGTTACAATTCAAATTTCTTGGAGCAGCTATATCTTTAAAATATCCATCGCTAACAAAGAAAGGATTAACGAGTCAAACTGTAACCTCAATACTATCCAGTTATCAAAACATTTTTACTTCAGCTCTGGTGGGTGTCCACATTTAAATGTTCTAATTAAAATTTGGCACAGAACTGACTCGGACTGGACTCACCTGTTTTCAATATCAGTTAACTTAATTGGAGTGTTTGGCATACTTGTAACTTTAGCTTCGAGTTTTGAAGTTGCGCAGACGGGTGACATTTCGAATTTTTTACACGGAAAGTGACCCTCGCTGCCCGTGCTATCAGAGTTCTTAGCTAAGTGTCAACCACACACTATAAATTGTGTTCTTAATGGATTATAGCTCTTATTTAGGGGCCAATCTATGGCAATTTCTTAAGGCCACCCAGATTGGAGTCGGTTACTTTTAGTAGAGTTTAGTTGCATTTGTCCCCAATGCATCTGTGACTGAATCGAACAAGACTTTTTAGTAGAGGGGACAAGTGCATCTGTGACTGAATCGAACAAGACTTTTACTAACAACTACTAACAGTCTCATACTAACAATCACTAACAGGGGTAGGTAATTATCACTGACCAGCTCCTGCGCCAATTCTCACGCATGAAGAAACTAAACAACTGTTGTTCTTACCTTAACCTTAGTGTTAAGATCTTAACCAACTTATGAGTCTTGTTCTTTCTCGGTCACAGTTATCATGGGCGGCAACGGGAAGAGTGATGCTGTATGCTCGTTTACTACCTTAATTCCATAAAAAAGCTAGCTTTCACCATTCAAACAACAACCAAAATCTAGGCACATCATCTAAAGGCAACTTAATTAGCCTTAGAAAATCATGTAAATATATCTTCATACTAAAATCATTGACGAACAATTTCACAAGAACAAAGCTAAAACAGGGCTTAAGCTAGGGTTAAAACCCAGAGCAAAATTATGTCTATAGACACGCAAATATTTAATCCGAGTCAATAAAATTTTATTCAGTCAGTGACCTTGCGAATCCGCTCCAGTAAGCCGTTTGTAAAGTAAGGGTCTATCCACACAACACCTTACCGTACCGTATAGTACCGTAGCTTGAAATAAACGTATTTGGGCTCATCAGTGCCAACGAAAGCAAATATCGTGTGTGACTTGATAATTTAATATGATACTTGATAGTAGGTGTATTATAATAGGTACTTGGTAAATTTTGTGATATTCAAGAACGAAATAAACTGCAGTTGTTATAATATTAGTTGAATCCGCAGGTACCTACTCAATGGATAAAAATAACGCGACATGCGCACTGGTTCATCTTTGTATTTCTGCAAGTTCACCGTTCTTATTACTCGGCCCCACATAGCTTCATAACGTCATTGATGTGTTAAAATGTGAAATTTTTTCAGCCTCTGTCATGCTGAAAAAGCAGACGAGACACCTGATGGTAAGTGATTACTGATTACCGTCGACTATGGACACGAGACATCGGAAGAGCCGTTAATGCACCGCCAGCGCCAGCCCTGAAGTAGTAACCTTTTTACGCCCTTTTTGAAGAACATGATGACATGAATGATTTAAAGTATTAAATCATCGTCACGATACGGCACTGATCGTGACGTTCGGCACTCATGGGTGTGTGTACCTTTACGGTGTTTTCGCGGCAACTGTAGGGGAACAATTATCTAGCTCCTGTTAGACCTTTAGAGTGTATTAAATAAATAATGCCGCTGCCTCCGGCGGGACAGGTAATGCTTTTCGGCTGAATTACTAATGAACCGAGCGCTCGTGAGATACGATCGAAAATTCACGAATTATATCGCAATTTGAATAGTTTTGTAGAATCTGTTATTGATTGTTTTGATTTGGTAAATGAAAATTAAGTTTTAAGGTTTATAACAAGATTCCGGGATTTGATTTCAAGATTTGATTTGATTGAGATCAAGGTCAGTACACTTATATCTTTTACTTTTGTTTAATTTTATTTAATCATTTAAACTACTTAGAATTTAGTACACAACAAGCACAACACTCATTTTGCGTTGTATAAAGTTGTACAAAAGTAATCGCCTTACTTTATGTAGGCATATTTAGTTTCACAATATTGTGTTACGAGTGAAACTAAAAGCTAACTGTACCCCCTGAATAGTATAAAGAAGTGAAGTACTGTGAAGTTGGATGATATTGAGCTTTGCGACCTCTAAAAGAAGGCACCTACTGAAGCCATAGCCTCGTCAGTTGTTCACCAAGACGCACTGTGAAACACTGTAAATGTTTGCCCGCGTAGGTGTTTCCGCCTGTGTGTGGTATGGTTCTCTTTAGAGGAAAGTGCATTCGTTATATTAGACTTAATCGCCACTTTTATTATTCAACATCCAGTTATCAAACCACTTGACTGCTCTCTTCTGCTATTCTTCTTCTCAGTCGATTCGTTCTTGATAAAATAGTCGTGGCCATCATAATTGTAGTCACTTTCGGGGCTGATGTAACTCGCCTCACGATGTCGCGCCATCTCTCCCTGTTGGCTGTCAGTCTGGTGCACTGATGTACAGGGCTCTTTCTGCTATTACGTCGTGGTTATTACGTGTTTTATTTTGTATTTCAAAACATAATCTCACTTAGATGTCGATTGTCGAGTACATTCGAGACTTACTCATAGTAATACCGAAATTTACTTAGGTTTCGATCTAACTCGCATTTCTTTGTCCGTCTCTTTACCTTTCTGAATAAAATATTCAGCATATCTTCACTTGGCGTTGGTACAATATTAAGGTCGCTTGAGGAATGGTATTGATATACTGAAAATACGAGGGCCATGTTATCGAATCGGTCCGAGGGGTATTTTATATACCCATATTTGCACATGATAGCTAGGTGTTATGATTATTTTGTAAAATAAAAAGTAATGTTATACGTAGATTGTTGTTTTACCTTGCTAAAAATAACAATCTTTTTACAAAATATAATAACTTCACAAACGATAAGTCAAGGTAACTCAAAAACTACCCGTCCAATGTCACTCAAATATATGTGAGGTTACGCGCCAATCAACAGCTTTCGAAAAAAATTATCAAATAGGTTCAGCCAATATAAGTACTGTTACATCCATGAAAAAAACAACATAGAATGGAATTGACTAACTCATCCTTTTTGAAGTCCCTTAAAAAAGTATTTGCACGCCTGAAAGCAACGTTTATCCTTCTATGTCCTTTTTACCTAAAATCCCCAACTATTGTCCGCTAAGTAACCCAACTAAACACGCATCCAGTACTTATGTAAATATAGGCCGATACTTTTGTTGAAAAGCTGGTTATGCCACAGTTATGTCTTAACTTTATTTTAGCCAAACTCGCGTTAGAATACCAATGTGCAGAGTAAAGAGTGATCTGCGAAAAGATTTTGTTATTTACGAACTAAAAAATGATGATGTAATGAAAATCTAATTAGAAATTCAATATTAGTCCGTTTTGTTCCTTTGAATTTTAAGCTATTGCATAGCTTCTATCGCGGGCCTTGGGCGCGGGGACCGAATGCAAAAATTTCGTAACGAAAAAAACCTAACACCCCCTACTCGTGACATCCTACAATACTTGCTATGGGATTAGTGGCCTACTCAATTACAAATTATTGTTATTTTAAACTTTGTTTCTTATTTTTAATTTATTGCTTCTCGTTTTCTTACATGTTTACATTATTTACCTTCCACTCACTTACGATTGGAGGCTCTTGAATACTGCTTCACAACTTAGGTAACATGAACATTTGTGTATCTAAAATCCCGAAATTTCCTCATATACTTACGCTATAGTTCACTTTAAATATTTTGAATAAATAAAAAACAAAGGGCACTATTAAAAATTAGCTCCGTGTCAAATAACATGATACTTACTTTGACATAATGGTGACAAATTGTAGAATATGAAATTCTCTAAAGGAAAAAAGACACGAATTTAATCCCTCTTTTTTAATGTATTCCAGGAAAAAATCCTTAAATATTTTGAGCACCATGAACAAATTATTAATTTTAATCACCAGATGTTGCGTGCTGACACACATTAACTGGCTCTCCGTTGAAACATGAGGCTCGATAAAATACTTCAGAATTATTATTAGCATAATAATCCCCCTTTAAAGTTACATTAAAAGGTGTACAGAACGATAAGGTATTGTTAATGAGGTGTGCTATGATTAATGTAAAATGCCATCGAGTTATTTACGAGTGTCTTGCGAATTGAGTTTTCATAGTAGGGGTTTTAGCAAGCACAGGTCAAAACTAACATATTGATGATGAATGTTATGGATAATCTGTTGAAACGCGTTTACTTGGGTACGATTCTTGCATGACTTTTTAAACTTATTTACGTAAAATAAGTAAACGTATTCATATTTCTTCGCAATATTATTACATTAAGAGATATTTTCCGTATTCTGTCATTAATAAGTTGAAGCCAAGGAAATGAATGTAGTACCTAATGTGTAACCTTCACATACCTAAGTGAGTTCATGGAAATATTTTGGAGATGAAGATATTTCGACCACCCTGTAAGTATGTCCCTATACCCCTAGTTCGATTCCCGATCGGGGCAGATATTTACCTACATGATATAGGTATAAATGTTTGTTTTTGTGTTATTTTTTTTATATGTTGCAAATAGCGTTGTGTGAGAAGTGCCTAACGCTCCGGTATATGAAACGTCAAAGGTCTACGACTCGCGAAGCAACCCAAAAATGTATCACGTTTAAATTACGTTCAAAGATCCCAATTTAACATTAAAGCGTACACAGACCACATTTTACCGGCGTGATAGTTATCGAGTGAATTGTAGCCCGTATTTCCCTAGGGACAACTGAAAATTTCAACACAGTAGGGAAACTACTGTCGGGTTTTTTATAATAAAATGGAAATTCAAATGGAAAAATTATTGAAGCTATACTTATAACGTTGAGGGGTTGAAACGGTATAACTATTAAAGGGTGTCGCGATTCGCGTGTGAAAGT
The DNA here is from genome assembly GCA_905404135.1 of Hesperia comma. Lineage (NCBI taxonomy): Eukaryota > Metazoa > Arthropoda > Insecta > Lepidoptera > Hesperiidae > Hesperia > Hesperia comma. The sequence continues at coordinate 12,594,786 of FR990022.1, read as the reverse complement.
ATATATAAATATATACAATGCGAAGTTATTACGAAAAGATGAAAAATAGTTATTTTTCTTGCCCCACGATCTATCGCTTTGATTTTAATTTTTATAGCCTAATGTAGTCAATATTAGTGAAACTCATTTGTGACTGCGAAATTGCTAAATTAGCCCCTAATTCATTATTTTTGATACGGCGGGTTAAATGGAAAAGAAAGATTGCGTCCCATTAATGTATCCTACTTCCTACTATCCTACTAATATTATAAATGCGAAAGTTTGTAAGGATGTGTGTGTGTGTGTGTTTGTTGCTCTTTCACGCAAAAACTACTGAACGGATTTTCATGAAACTTTGCAGTAATATAGCTTAGACATGGGAATAACATAATTTGTTAAAATTTATAGAGATTTTTGAAGGGACTGGTTTCCCGAAGCGAAGCGAGGGCGGATTTTCTAGTATGTCAATATATTGCCACAGTACTTCAACACTAGGTACTTATTATAATTCGGGAACTTAGATATCAATCAGAAAATCTTCCTCTGGCTACAAACTAGCACAATCGAGTCTGTTTTTTTATAAGATATATTTTTATATTATAAGACCGCCTATTGTACTCTATTATTGTTTTTTTCTTCTATATGTAATGTTCTGTTCTCGGTCTACTATAAAGAGTTAAATAAATAAATAACATTAGATACCTACCTACTCGCAGTGTACTATAAGCTCTGAAAAAATAAATTTTAAGTGTTCCGTTTTTTTCCGAACTAAATGGTAGACATAAATTAAAGAAGTATTGATAAGCGTTATAAATTAATCAAAAAAATATTTTGTCACCTTAATTCACTCTAAGAATATATCAAGGTAGGTACTTACAATCATTTTCGAAATATCCACCATTTTACATTACAGCAAAAACATTGTTTTAGAATCTTGTGATACTTTGACAAAAATATTCATTTTGGTTCGGTCAGCGCGCAACTTGCTTAAACTGAATTTCAAACAAACTTTTACCACTGTTTAACATCACTCAACATGACAATCTGCTCTGCTCAAGAATATTTTTTATCTCTAAAATCAGGCTTTAACTGAGTGAAAACGGCAGCAAAAGAGATAGATCTCCTTACGATGATTTCTATCAAATTGAGAAAAAATGGGACATAGGATGCTTTGTATTAATAAAGCGACACACTCATAGCCCCACACTAGGATTCCCTGTGTTGTGTGTATGTGAAATTTAAACTCATCGTTCAAATTTCCGCCTCGCTGGAAATCAAACCCACAATCCTTGGAACAGAGATTCGGCATGTTAACCACTGTGCCATTGGGGTCGTCCGAACGTTTTTCCTAGTGAAAAGTTCCCAGTGAAGTCATTTTAATAGTAAACACTATGGTTTTTTTTTCAAACAAGCGAAGCCGCGGCCGAAAATAGCAAGCCTATAATATAAAGCAAAGCCAATTGTTAACTTAACATCCTTGGTATTTACACAAACCAACCCATTGTTTCTGAAAGGGCCGTGAAAATTCAATTGCATGTATTGTGGGCTCATTAAAATTCAGTGCCCTTAATTATTTCGGGTGATTAATCAACCACTTTATCTAATGTCACAAAGGCCGGGTTTCCGATATCGATACAGGAACACGCGAGGACAAGCCGGCGAAAACAAAGACAAATTACTTTTCAATGGCTTTTGTTTATTTTTGGTACCTTGGGCGGTACTAATATTTATTTTGGGCTTCGTATGCTTATTACTTATTAACATGCAGTACAAGGATTTAATTTCCTTGAACGAATTATACAAACAAGAGCACACACTCTTACTGAGAGTGTTCAATCAAAACACTTCGCTGATTTATGTACTCGGGACATTTTGGACAGCAGTAGGTAAGGCGGTATATAATCATTGGGCGCCGTATGAGTCGCATAGTAAAATAAAATTAATTTAAACTGTTGGATTCCAACGACATCTATGCATGTCGAGAATGCATAGTACCGCTTATATACCTGGAATCCAAAGGGTTGAAAAATGTTTTTTACAGTAACGTTTTAAAAGTCCAAGTACCTACGCCTTCGCTTTCACAAATCCCTACCGCGAATGGTCTAATTCTAATGAACTCTTTTTTCTTACTCACAGTTAAAACATCACTTACGTAGGTACCTATCTCAAATAAAGGCTATTTAAAACTTAGGTATGTTCTAGCAATTTCGTTATTCTATTTCGAGTGCAAAAGGGTAGGCAAATACGCAGAAACTTCAGGATTCCAAAACCCACACGCAGAAATAGTTCGTGTATTGATCGTTCACATTATCATTTGCTTCTAACGTCTACTTACTGTTTTTTATTTTTTCATTTACGCAACACTAATTCAGACTCAATCTAAGCAGTGATGGCCTAGCGGTTAAGAATTTTTCATCCTACTCGGGGGGGTCCAGTTTCGAATCCCCGAGCACACACATTTGACTTTTCGGAGTTATGTGAGATTAAGACATAAATTTCCCTGTGATGGTGGAGGAAAACATCGTGAGAAAACTTGCATGCCAGAGAGGTCGCAAAAACTTAAAGGTGTGTTGAAGTCTACCAAGCCGCATTTGTCCAGCGAGGTGGACTATGTCATTTTATCCTTCTCATTATGAGAAGAAACCCGTGCTCTATAGTGGGTCATGACTTCTGATTATGATCTTACCGAAATAATTCATGTATGCAGTACCTAATTATTGAATGGTGTAAAAGTTGGACTCCTGAACCGTAGGGCTTGGGTTCAAATCCTTCACGCATCTATGATTTTCAAATATTATGCGCGTACTAAAATTTAATTATCATTTGATTTGGTGAAGGAAAACATCGTGAGGAAACCTGTACACCTGAAAGTTCTCAATAATGTTCTGAAAAGTGTGAGAAGTCCACCAATCCTCAGTCTACCAGGGTGGTGGATTGTGGTTTTTGTCCCTCACATTGTTAGAGGACATGCATGCCCAGCAGTGGGACTGGTATAGGATGCGATTATGAACGATAATTCATTCGACGATCAACGATATTCTTGAGTGAAAATTTATTATGATACGACGCATAGGTATGATAATATTCCATTATTACGCGATCAGTTTACCCGTTACACGTATTATGCTTTGGCCCGGTAAAGTTTACGTAGTTTCGATCTAACCCCTTGTTAGAGAATATCAGGTGCTTCACTGACGTTTACTGTGAAAATTGATAAATATGCAGGATGGGTTACTGTGAAATGATCCATGAAGTAGCTAAGAGTAGGGTGCTTATACCATTTAGGATAGGTCAAGTCTTCAAGGTAATAAAAGTCAAGTTTTTAAGGTGTAAAAATAGAATCATAGAAAATTATCATGGTAGTCCATGGACATCATCATAATCATCATCGCAATTCGTAACTGTCCCATTGCTAAGCACGAGTGTCTTTTGAGAAAGTCAAATTCAAGGCCATAGTCCACCACACTGGCCAATTGCGGATTGGCGGACAATCCATTGATATCAGTAACATTGCTGGCCCCAACAGAAAGAAGCAGTGAAAAAGAAAAGATAAAACCAATTACTTACAGGTGGCTTAACTACTCATTTGTCGAAAATTTAGGATTAGATACTTTGATGAATAAAACATGATGCTTATATTTCTTAAAGTTACAAAGATCAACAACCCTCTGTACCACATTTAAAGCGAATAAAGAATTATGAATTATGAATTATGAATTTAGTTTTAGACAACAATCGATAAAATTAGTATTGCCAGTTCTTCTTTGTAACTGTTATATATTTGTAATTCATTTCGATTCTAAGACAAAACAGCAAATCGCTTGAACCTAATTGATCATCGTATTTGGGACCATTGCCCGATTCCGTCCATTCAATTAGTTCTCTCACAAAAGATGGTTTCGTACCCGCTCTAGATTATGTGGTTGCGTTAATTGTGGCCATTGTCTTGCAACCCTCAGTGATTAGGGCAGTTTGCGTCAACGGCAAGGGTGGAACAATGGGTCAGCCGATATCTCGTATTGACGAAATGCATCGATTGTAATTTTTTCCTTTTGTAGCGATTTCTGAGTTTAACGATGCGCTATGTTGGTATTTTTTGCATGACCTATGTAGGAAGGCGATATTAAGTAAACTGTGGAATGAGGAAATTGTCTACGGGACAGTATATTGTGGTCACTACTGCTTACACAAGTTTGCTACAGTCAAAGAACAAATCTACACACCAAGAAGCACCGAAAGGAAGTATTTACTAAAGCTTTTTTAAGTGCCTATCGTACTGCACCGAGACGTTCATTCTTCTTAATTTATATTCTTGACAACACACATAACATTTCATTTAACATTCCACGGTAGATTCCTAGGGTGTGTGGTAATATTAAAAAATCTTAACTTCTTCGTTTAAAATTTCTACTTATTATCCATAATACCTATCTAGAAGTAACATTTCAAGAATATCCCTACTCTGTATATCTGCTCTTTTTTACCCTCTTTTCACTCTTCAGTCTTCAAAAGCAAATCCTGCAGCCAAAAAAATATTCAACCAATAAAATTATGTAGATATCTTACAGTGGCTAGCCACGTTGGAAACATGAATGGGATAAACTCATTTGGAGTATTAACCGCCTGGTTAGCGACTACCCTCCGAAAGTCAACCGTGTAATGTGTATGTGGCAGAAGTGTATCAGGTAAGTCCCCCTAATAATAATGTAGAGATGACAGGGTCTCTCAGTATGGTATTAGCAGAGGTCACCCAGGCAATAAGGTAATCCCCGAGGTAATGACTGAGACACTCTTAGTCCCGAATGTTTCAATATGAATCTGATGGAGTGGGTAAGCTTAAATACTAACATGTACTTAATCGTATAATCTTATCTTAATGCCTACGTTATCTTTCTAACATTAAGCAAATACCATCCTTCAATTTTTAATTCTTCATGTTCCGGTTCAGGAAGCCCGTTGTATACGATTTTCCCGCTTGCTGTTTAATCGGCAACATTTTAGTTGAGATCTTTTGGTCGGTGTTATGGTCCGTTTAGTCCTGGTCCTTAGGGACCTTTTGGTCGATGGTCGGTACTTCAAGACCTACCATCAGGTAGCTGCACATCATTATCGTTTGCCAGCTGTGCACATAAACCCTGGAGAAAATCCTTTCCAACATGCACGAATATCGTGGGGAAAAGGGACGAAAAGGCACTTGATGACGTAACTTTGTCCGTAAGTAGGTAAAGAGCAGAGGAGTTTGGGTTGAGATGGATAGGCAGAGTTTACAATATTACGGACACATCCATTAGTCTAAAATGTTTTAAGATAAATATGATAGGAAATATTCTCTATTCCATTAATCAACTAAACTTATTTATACGTTTAGTAATTTTTCGTCACGATTTGACAATTTTTGGCCCAGTTTCTAGGGAGGTTCAACTCCCGACCAATGCAGTTATTTATAGAACCGTAATTAATATGTTTGATCTCGGGAAATGGGTGTTAGTGATGTCTGATTTGTGTTCACGGTTAACTAATCTTATCCATGCCACCCGCGATTTAGCGAATCCTAGAGGGTATCGGCATGTAAATGTTTACTCTCCTCCAAATTGTCTGACGTCATTAAAGTACCTTTGTACTGTGTAATAACAAAAACAAAATTCGAGATCTCATAATTGTATGGCTATGTTATTCTGCCTTGTCCAAAAGAACAAGTACACGCACAATCCAATAAAGCGAGCATAGCGAGTGATTAGGGTTACGCAGATCTGAAGCAAAAACCAACTCTAATTAGAGTAATAACTGTTTAACGTAGGTCTTGTTTATCGTAATAGGTCTTTTTTACTCGTGTCGTGGTATCAACGGTCTATTACCCTCAATTTTGTTCCGATGTAATAGATGGATCTATGCTCTAGGCCTCCTCAATAATGAGGACAGACCCCTGCTCTATAGTGGGCCAATGGGTTGTAACCATACTGGATGGATAATTTTTTCTTGAGTTTCAAATTCCTATGAGAGCTAGTTACATTAAGTCTGAGGTTGAGACGTGTTACAGAAATGAAAATGTTCCTATTGCAATTGTAATTAGTTTATTACCTACCTAGTGTCAGGGATATTTAAGAATGAAAACCATTATGAATCATGATCATGATATCAGTCCAATTCGCACTTGACCAGTATTTTTAATATTTTCATTGACTTTGACGATGCAAAGAGAATATCTAAATGCAGGAAAATAATTAGTCGTGGACCGTACGCTGAACGATACGGACCCGAAGGATTGCCGGCTCTCAACCTACGTAACGTTTGGGGGAAAGATTTTATCGGAACCATTACACATTCGTTTGACACTCAACTTCGTTGACACTCATACTTTTAACGCCATACCTCATTGGAAAGTCATACATCGCCGGTTACGTGGCCAAAATATACGCGGCTAGTCTTGTTCTTAACTTGAATTCCGATCGAATCCTACATACCTACTTACTGTCCTGACTACCCCTATATAAAACAAATTGTAAAGTATTTTATGTCTTTTTTAATATAAATTATTATTATTTTCTATTCTTTGTCAGCAAACCAGCAAACGAGCCATTTGATGTCACGTGGTCATCAAAACAAAAACGATGTTGTGTCAGTCAAGAAAAAGGAGTAGAACATGAAACATTCTAAACGTTGTCAAGAATTTTAAGAGTTGGCCAACATTATCATCCTTGTGTATCGTAAATATGGGATGCATTTATAATGCAGTGACGCGCCGAGACGAGGGATGCTCACCAATCACATTAAAATAACCCCGCGTTGTTCATTGTTTGTGCTCGTGTGTATTTTTTTGGTTTTTGGTAAAGTCTAAGAGATGACATGTTGCTTTTTGGGAAAATTATAGCGAAACATTTCCATAATAATGTTGATTCTTTAAAATTTGCATTCCGTGTGAAGAGTATCCGTAATTGTTATTAAAATACATATACTTAAAACGTTTTTATCGTTTTTGTGTTTTGGACATCAACTGACGTAGAATATTTTACAGACGAACTAATACCTGGAATATTACTAACAACCACTAACAGGACTAACTATCACTAATGCTCCCTGTCCCAGTCCTTATACTGACCAGTTTTTAAACCGTCTGCTAACAAAATTAACCTTGGTTAAAAGGTCCATGGTTGCAGCAAATGGGCTTTGCTTGATGCTTATTTACTACAATTCCAAAAAAAATACGCCAAGAGATAGAGCCCTGTGACTGTCAGACGGACAGAAAACCATAAAGACATCGGAGGCATTTTAATAGGATTTTGGTACGGAGCCCTAAGAATGGTAAGGTTGGCTTACCCTTAAGATGGCTGGAGCCGCTTACAATAAAAAAGACGAGGAGTAGGTTTTCTTATCAATGAAGTCGAGATTTACAAACAAACAGGCTATGAACCCTAATCCCCTCTTTATAGATAGGCCATTGGCATCAAAGTGACCACGTTCAAACCACAGCGGTGGCCGACCACCGGTACCAGCCTTCGTATTCTCGGCACAAAGTCGTCGTGTTGTCGAAATCCCTCGCGTGGCTGTCGGCTCTTTGACGGTGTCGTTTAGAGTAACTATGATGAGAACTGATAATACAGGATAAAACGTACATGGCGTCCTTTTTTACAGTTTTTTTTATGTGAACATCACCTTTCTTTAATTCGATTAATATTAAGTTAAATTTTAATATTTTGTTTTCATTGCAGTACTTTTAGTTTTTTAGGGAACTCGAAAAGCGTAATGAATTAATGATTAATACGTCGTGTCGTTTTTCCAAGGCTTTTGGGTTCGACTCCGAGCGAAGCGGTTTAAATGATGTGTTTAAATTTTCGTTCTTGGTCTGAGACTCAGACTTTGAGTGTAGTGACTTATATGTAGTATCTTAGCACCCACGACAGAGGGAATTCTAGAGAGTGTGTAGAGTTATTTATAATCCTAAAAACTCAAATAAATAAAAAACACTATTAAATAACATTTCAATTATTTTCCTATCATTGTGTTGAAATTGCCTGATGGTTGACTGGCAGAGAATGCTTTTGACATTAAGCCTTTGTTTATGTACTTAGTTATTGTTTAGTAGGTACGTTAATTTCAAATTAAGTAAAAAGTAAGTACTTATTAAACGTTTGCAAAAACTAAAAATATACACATATAAGGGGATCCGCCAAAATTGACCCAGGACCGGCGCCAAAGCAATGTATCTCAGTTTTTAGAGAAAATATAGTAAAAATCTATACTAATATTATAAAGCTGAAGAGTTTGTTTGTTTGTTTGTTTGTTTGTGTGGTTGAACGCGCTAATCTCAGGAACTACTGGTCCGAATTGAAATTTTTTTTTTTGTGTTGAATAGACCTTTTATCGAGGAAGGTTTTAGGCTATATAACATCACGCTGCAACAATTAGGAGCGAAGAAATAATGGAAAATGTGGAAAAAACGGGGAAAATTATTCATTCTCGAGGGCTTTCGTTGCATGCGTTGCGAAAACGATTCAAGATACCAAAAATATATGTATGAAAGAATTATTCCTCTTGAAATGATCTAAAAAAATGTCCACGACAGTATATGTCTATCTTTTAAGATTAACACACTAGAACCGTTTTTATGGTAATCAAATTTGGTCGAACCCACTGCCATACGAAACTTGCCGCGTTTCCAAGTTTAATCTGAATTAATCTTGCTGTGATCCTTTGCTACTTTGCTATTATTTTGTCGTAAGCTTTATTTCTAAGTTTAATTTAATTTAACCTGAATTAATTTTGGTGATAGTTTATTATCTTCCCGAAATTCCTACGGGAGCGGGACCTACGCGGTTGATACTTACGGGTCCCGAAGCGAAGCGAGGGCGGTTCGCTAGTATTGTATATATTCGGTTTTCCTAAATTCAATAAATAAATAAAATAAAAGTTATTTCAATATAATATACATGCTTATATGCCATAATCACAGTATTACAATGGTATTGTACAATGAATAATGACGTTTGTCTTAAAAATTTATTCAATGGTCAAAAAAAATATGTTAGCATGTGAATTTAGCAAAACCGAACATATATAATATTTTTACTATATTTACTCTAAAAACTGACATACATTGCTTTAGCGCCGGGCCTGGGTTTTTTTTTGTATGGGATTTGGCGGATCTCCTTTATTCACTGTCCTGTGTTGAGGAATTGCTTTGAGAGAATGTTAATAATTCTGATTCAGGCTGCAAAATTTGACACAAACGTACGTACAAATATTGCAAGTTAAATAAAAGCTTAAAAAAAGTAAACATAACCACGCGTAAGGAAAGTGTCCAAATGTCCTAGAAACGTGGCGACCCTGCACGCAAGTCACGCAGGAGGCCCGACGTGAATATTAATTGGTCTTACGCCCGATGAATGAAGACAACAGTAGTCAAAGAAAATGTTAGCATTTCAACAGACGCCGTGTCAGTTACACTAACCGAGAGTTGATTAGGTCGGTAATTGTAATTTAATGAAATCCTCTGCGTTACGAGCGCTTGTTTAATTATGAACGTTTCGTACGCAATTTCAATGAGAGGATTCGATTTATAAAATATTTAACGGTAATGGCAAAGTGCCTTGAGCGGCCTTACGGGCTCTGAATTCGAATCGTGCTTCACCACATTTTTAAACTCACTTAAATTTTAAGTTAACTTTAACATCATCATCATCGCAACCTATAGGTAACAGCTGTCCCGCGGGTGGGCTCGTGTCTCTTCAAACAATATGAAGTTCACAATACAGGCCAAGTGTGGATTGGTGGATTGGCATACTTCAACATTACCTTTGCGAACGTAAAGAAGAAGTGCGTAGGCTTCCTCTTAATGTTTTCCTTCATCTAAGCAAGTGATGATTTTTTAACCCATTTTTATTATACTTAGCTGTGTGCAGAAATCGGTCCCAGGTTTTCCTGTTTAGAATTTCAAAATACAAACTTACTTCGCTTTGGAAGACATAGGTAGCAATGTATTTTCACCCTTATTTATTTCTAAGTCGTCATCATAACTACATTTCCTAACGACTGATAATGAAGCCATTTATTCTAGTGCTTCGCCTATTCTTCGCGTCTTTTGTGAAATCGCAAAGAACAGACAACAAAGATCGTGAGTGGACCAAATGCCCAGGAATCGCTTTGTGTGCCGGATAATAAGATCATTTTCCATTATTATTTTTTTATTCGTTGTATCTGAACTATCTTAACGTCGCTTTGGTATTGTTTGGCCTTTTGTAATCGACATTCGACCGTTGGATAGAACATCTCATGGTAATTGGCGTCGTAAGCCTTTCTTCCAACTATTAAGTTAGTCATGCCCTTAGGCCCATAGCCGACCTCTTCAGTCAAGGATGTACTGAAAGTCCTTGTGAATTATCTATCTTTCGGTACAATTTTCTCAACAATTTCACGTCTGTTTACTGTAAATAGACGACAAACGAGTAACGAAGTTACTTTATGGTGAGACAACTTCGTCGCATATCGATATTATTAACATCAGAAGAATCATCATTCAAAAAAGGAACAGAAGCAAAATACAGGATATTCAAAGCATATAGACACATATCATCATCAACCCTTGTAGTACGTAAGTACCTACTGTAAACCAGGCGGGTAAAAAATTCCCTATGAAGTAGATACTTACTAGGGAAATTCACTAAGTGATACTGAGTCCATTGACTTCTATTTCGAGGACCTAACACAATAGCCTTGTTCGTTATTTATCAGCATACACCATGAGCAAGGGTTTTTGATGAAATGTAAAACTTAAGTGCCTAATTAATCTTAGTAAATATTAAAATAGATTACATAGAAAAAATTTAAGTTCACCATTTTTATTGGCAATTTTCTACTCTATGTTTTTATGTAGAGATGTTTGTACCAAAAATGTATTTTTAACCGACTTCAAAAAAGGAGGTTCTCAATTCGACCGTATAAAGCATTTTGTCGTCGGCGTCGTTTATGGGCCGATTTTGATAATTTTTTTTGTTGGCAAATAGATATGCGCAGTTATATAGTGTTTCGGCTTGATTAAGCACGTTGAATTAAGCGCCATCTGACGAGTAGTTTTTGAGTTATCTCTGCTTATCGAAGTTGAAGTCGGTTATTTTTTTTTTTTGTAAAAAGCAATAATTATTATTTTAAACAGCTGTATCCAGCTAGCTCAAGTGCGGCGTAGCGTCCTGTTTCCATAGAAACTGTCGTGACGTATCGAAGTGTATCGGAAATCGGCAATATTTTCAAGCAAGTAGGTATGTTCTCCAAAAATGTTTTATCAGAGGTCACTTTTTCATACTTAATTAATAGATTATTGATAGAGATGGTTCGTGAAGAATAGTTTATGCTGAAGTTAGGTTACGTTTAAGTCATAACATAGGATTATTACACGCATTTAGGACTTGAAAGTAACATAATCTTACACGATGTATAATCTTACGTACGATACGAACCTATAAGTACATTGAACATCCTACCAAATGTCAGGCATACCTAAAAGATGTAGAATAGATAGTGTAATATAATTATGTTATTGGAACAATGAATGTAACTCATAGAAAAACTATGTGGTGAATGGTGAACATGCTCTTCCATGAATCTGACCTATTTTTCCAACAACATATTTTCACGCCATAAACTTTCTTACTCCGGGTAATTTACCGCCAAAAATGTTTCAAAACTACAATTTACTGCTTTCACTTCGTGTATTGTATGGCTTTTCGATCGTTGATAAAATGTTTCGTATTATAGGTATTTGAGTAGGTAAACACAATATTGAAACAATTCTTCATTATTTAAAACTAAGAAAAGTGGTCTGATTCAGTTACATTGTCACCTTTAATTGGTCTATTGTAGAATTGTTTTATATTTTATTTTGTTTAACAAGAGCGTTACGTTGAAAAGAACATTTAATAATTAATTCTATATTTTCTTAAAAGCCTATTACAAATTTCTATCTATTTTTGTTATAGATATCTTGTCATAGCCAGAGTCGTAGTAGCATTACAATTTAAACTTTTCTCGTTTTTTAAGAGGTAGGTATCATCAAACGAGTATGCAGTACCACCCTTCCGCTACCACACATTACTTAGGCCTTTCTCGCACAACGCTATTTGCAAGCGACTAAAATCTCGTCAATGTATGTATGCAGGCGACCTGTGCCTCTATTATGAGTTGTTGTAGTAAACGTAAAGGACGTTACTATTGCAGTTGACGTTTATAATTTGTATGAGAATTGTAGTTCAGTATCGTAACCGCTAGAGGCGCTGTACGGATTCTCATACAAATTCTAAACGTTAACTGCAATAGTAACAGTTTGACGTTTACTACAACAACTCAATAATAGAGGCACTGTGTCCTGTCAGTGACCAGTGTCAACGACAACGGAATGTGGATTGCGTTGCAGTCGCGTAGCTAATAAATAGCGCAGTGCGAGAAGGTCCTTACAAGTTACAAGACAGAAATCGGGACTGTTTTTTTATTATTACCATACCTACAAAGGGAATCAAATTTATGAACGTTAAATGAAGTCGTAAAGTTGTCGTATTTTGCTTTTAAAATTTTCATACAAGACACACTACCCATGCTTCAAAACTTTTTAATGTACCTACCTACATTGGACAAACAGGGAATATGCGCCATCTAACGAAAAGATGATGTAACAACTAAGCTCCCGCGGGACGAACTTTAGCAGGAATGCTTACGTTTCTATTCCGAATGTGTAGATGGCGCTGTAGGAAGTAAAACATTATTCAGTGCAGATAGGATGAATACTACATTTGTAAGGTTTCCTCGTGGGTTTTAATGTGATAGTAAGATGAAAGTAGATAAGTATGTAGTATTTGTTCAGATTCGAACCCAAGTCTCCTATTCGGGAGTTCAGCGTTCAAATCACTTGGCTATGACTACTCTCGTGCGATAGGAAGGTATCTGATGTTGTGCATGTAGCTAACCATGTGGATTGGATCTACGTATGTTATTTTTTATTCATCCAAGAGCCTAGAGTTTAAGAATCGTGTTATAAACCCAGGAGATTCATGTTTATTCATAATCCCGTTGTCAGTGTGTTAACGCGGCACTTGCAACTGAACAAACTGTCCGGAATCTGAAGTTTCAGAAAACTGTTAAATTATGTAAATACATGCAAATCTCATTCGCCCTGAATCACACGTTAAAAGTTGCGAGATACACCGATGTTTTGTTCTCGTAACAAGTGGATTAATTTGAAATATTCCAGTTTTAATGATGGACAAGTTCATCAATATAGCGCACCATACGCTAGAAAAAAACTGTCTACGTATGATCACAGTACAATTTAGCTTAACTTAAGCTAAGCTTAATATAAAAAAAATAGTTTTTAAATTCACGCCGTAAATCTATAAGAACCTTAATCACAGGTGTGGGAAACTGGCATTTGTCTGGTTGGATTCCATATAAGTAGAACACAAACAGAGTATGGTAACTTGGAAGTCAGTAGTTCCTATCCTTCTTTCAAGGGTTGCAAGTTGCAACTTGCAACGCATCGGTGATGACGTCATCAGGTGGCTCGCATGCCCTATCGTTGGCATGAAACAAAAAAAAATGAATTTTCTTAGTCTCTATTTCAATTCTTTCTTCATGTTCTTCGGGTAATTGACATTCGTGGAGGAAGTATTTCTAATCATTTTGAAATATGAGGGTAGACATCAATCACTCATTATTAAGGCAAACTTACAAATTTACTGTTGTCCATCCTACCCACCTGTATGTATATCATAATAATACAGAACAAAGATTATGAATTTATGGCACGTGAGGCATCTCGCGTTATTGTTTTAGCGGTAGGCGAGCAATCTCACGTTCTGACAGACAGACAGACACGGCGAACTGATATTAAATATCATCCGTTCACCCAAACATACCTCGTGTATCAGAGTTAGAGCTCGGTTTTGCTTGTGCTGTATTATTATACAGCAACTGGAGGGATGAAACAAGTCAAATTAATTTCGAGAAATGTTGTTATAACAAATTGTTTAAGTGTTTTGATTTTAAACTCAACTCATACACAGTGGTGTACTCGTAGTAACTACATTATTTAATGCTGATATTTTCACAAGTTAGACAATGCTGATTGTTAACTGAACAGAAAAATCGGTATACCTATAATTCCTATGGGGTACTAAACAAGCAGATAACACACAACCCTTCCGCTGCTGCCCATAACAACTATGACTGACCAAGAATAATAGGGACTAGGACGATTCAGTTTGAAGTACCTAGATGTGGAAAATATTGGTTGGTTGGTTTTATTAATAAGTGTAAGGTCTTGGGCAAGTCCTGTTAGTTGTTGTGAGGAACAGACCAGTTTGTAATTGTTAGTACCTAAGAGTCTCGTTCAAATTCGGATACAGATGCGTTGTGCTTGCTACCCTTGAGGACTGATATGGTCACCTCTAAAACTGTAACTGGTGCTTAGCGGTTATTGACGTTAAACATGTTAACTTTATTTATTAGGTACGTTATTTGTTAAGACGGTACACGTGCCTTCCCTCCGACCGAGTCATTAAAACCTCCCGAACGCGGCAGTTAGTTGTCTTATAAACGTCAATTCTTTACACGTTTTATTTTTACGTGTTGTTTGTACTCTTAGTTTTGTTCTATTAAGACACTTGCTAGCTTGCTACGACATGAACTTAATTTACTTAGAAATATTAAAAGAAATATATTGAAGACTTAAGTATAACCCCGCTCTTGCTTCGCCCTTCGCGAAATTTGTATATACCCACACTCAAAACAGTGTCACGCTTCTGAATAAAAGTATAAATTAGGCCTTAGGCCTTTCTTACATCGCCTACCTGTAACATAATTGAAGTGTTGGTTTGGAGTTGTAGCTGAATCCTTCGCCAAGCCTTTTTAATTTGTTATAAATCACTATAACAAAATTACTAAACCAAAGCTTATCTTTTAATCGTTCTTATTTAGTTTCAAAAACCCCGTAAAGTTTCTTCTCGTTATTCTTGTTGCGGTTAAAAACTAAACAGGACATAGATTAATGTTACTAATTAAAATAACAGCCTCTGCCATACATGTCATCAAGAGATTTCTCTACTTACAATTACAAAGACCGCGTCTTAAAATACACCAAAAATCAACTACCACGAATACTCGAACGAAACACGAATCAGTCTCACGAACAAGGCAATTTGTAAATTATTTCTGGCGTACGATACGCCTATTAGAACGCCTTGATAGCTGTCTGTCGACTTCTTTCAACGTCTATTTAAAAGCAACCGAAACCACTAATATCGTTTTACCCCTTATTTATCATTTTTCAAGCCAATCTGGCCCGTATGTCTCAGCAATAAGAAGCATTAATAATTTCATGTCAGAATTCAAAACTTCGTCGATATATCCTGGAGTATTTATGGCGACGATGCTTCCAATTAACATTGGCCTTCCTCGTTGCTTCGAATCCTTTATTTTTCGGTATTTTCGTTAACGATGGTCACGCTTCAAAGGATCACGTTATGATGGTTACGGTAGCTGGACCATTTTGTTATGATGTCAGTTTCAAATGCGGGATCGGGATGAACTCTTACATATTTTAAGTGGAAGATAAATTGGCTTTATTTATAGATTATCGGAAGCGAAATGCCATTTACAATCCTCGGATGATTTATTTTAGGAAGATTATGCTTATCGTCGGTTTTCGTTTTATTTGTCTTTAATGCGTTTCCTCTTATTAGTTTTCAGAATTTTAACGCGTTGTTTATGATTAAATTTATAGACAGAGCTGTAAACATGGAGCGAGTTAAGAATTCATTTAATTTTATGAATTAATTACTATTTCTGTATCTCCAATATTTAGTAGTTTTTTGTCTATTGTATTTTATATAAACATATATAAAACTATAAATATTCTGTAAAGTCTTCATTTTATTTCAAAAAATGTATTATATTGACATTAGTATAATTAAAAACACTACATAAATAAATTGAGTTGAAACTGGCTTCGCCTGTAATTCGATTCTCAGTCAGGGCAAAGTGGCAGATCGGCGTTGTATTTATGTATTTTCCATTTGTAAAATGCAGTAAAAGATATATAAGTTGCAAAATGTCTTTGTACCAACGGAAAGAGCAAATTTGTAAGCAACTTTGAAAAGTAATGTCAAATACGTTGAATTCCACTATCTAACTATCTCTTCCACTATCTCTGCGCTCACGGTTATATTCAGACAAATGATATAATATTAATATTACTACTCATAGAGCACTTTATTTGCTAATAATGAAAAAGTAATAATTGATTAAAGTACTTATAATTCAACGTTCAATTGGCATACGTATTTGTTCCAAATTCAAAACAATATTAATTTAGTTACAAAAATTATTTTTGGTTGAGGTATGTACTTCTGCTGACATAGCCGTTTCTGTGAAATATATCGGTTGCTTGTTTTGGCATTACTTTAATCATGCGTGCTCTTTGTTTTATCGAGGCCCATGAGCAGCGACCACTTGTCTTCTAAGGTTACTAACAGCAGATATTTCACTAAGGTTGTTAACAGCTTGATAACAGAAATCACAGGTTTTTGTTAATGATCAATTTGATAACAATAATCAAAGGTAGGTTAACATACTCTCTCTAAACAAAATTTAGAGCAAGCATCGCCTAGACCAGCGGTTCTTAACCTTTTTGGCTGGCGACCCAAAATGTAAAAATATTTGGAGCCCGCGACCCTGACATTTTATTGATTTTCCAGTGATAATAATATAATAGGAGTATTATTGCTTTTTACAAAAAAAATAACCGACTTCAACCTCGATAAGCGGAGATAACTCAAAAACTAATCGCCAGCCAGGCGCTTAATTCAACATGGGTGTAAAGTTCTCGTCACTACAAATTAATCAAGCCCAAACACTAGATAACTACAGTAAATCGTTGAGGAGTTCCCTTGACTGTCTTCATCAGATCGACTCCAGACCTTCATGAAATTGTAGCGCTTTTATGTACTTATGAATACAAGGATTAACAAACACACTAGTCGTCCCTACAATTTTCGAAAGTTGCCCTCGATTTCTCCGAGATGCCATCATCAGATCTTGGTGATCCTTTTAAAAGGACCCCACTGCGCATATCTACTTCACAACAAAAAAAAGAATTATCCAAATCGGCCCGTAAACGACGAAACAATTGCTGAACAATACGGTCGAATTGAGAACCTCCTTCTTTTTTGAAGTCGGTTAAAAAGTCCGTAGTTTGTTCTAATTGATGTCATTAGGTTGAGTAGTTTAGTGGCGCAATGGCAAGCGCGCTCAACTGGCGATTACGTTTGCTAAGCAACTTTCGCAGAGGATGGTCGCTGGATGGGTGACCGAAATCCTTAATATTTATCCCGTTAGGTAAGTTAAGCCGTTGGTCCCGGTGGCATTTGCAATCGTTAACACCCACCAATCCGCACTGGGCCCGCTTGGTGGGTTATGGCTCATTCTCCTTGTGTGTTTCTATCAGGAAGGAAGGCTTGTGTCCCAGCAGTGGGGACATTAGAAGGCTGGTGATGATGATGATGTCATTACGATCTCCCTGAGAGTTTATGCAGTTGGGTAGCCAGCTTTCTGTCTGAGCGACATATAGGGGAAGGTTGCTATGATTGGACCCCTTAACTTCGTAACACCATATCTCTTGAAAAATAAATGATACAAAGAAATCAATTAATAATCTCATAAGACATATGACATATATTTATGATAATCTTTGTGAAATCTTTGTAAAATCTATACTTTTATAGAAAAATGGGAAAAACTATTTTTCTTTAAGTAGCCTCCAATGGACCATGGTAACATTGATTGGACCACTTGGTTGCCATGAATGGACTTGGAAAAAAACAATGGATGGTCCAATCAAGGAGACTTAACTGAATTATTATTATATTGTGTTTAAATACAATAAATACTAAAATTATATTTCAATTAAAACACATCATGAATGTTCATCGTATAATGAGGTAAACATAATAATTACAAAAATTAATTCTCAACAAAAAAAACCTAATCAAACTTAACCATTGGGCCATCTTAATCATTCATTATGGTCAACTTTTGTCTTCCTCATAGCTTCAAGAGCCAGGTTCATGATAGCTACGTTCCACTTATAATAGCATATTTTTATCTTTATTTAATATTAAGTTCGTTACTTATGTATATTTACCACAAAAAACGGATGATAACATAAAATATAAAAGTTTTAAAAATTTACAGTATGTATTTTAAAAATGTTGCCATCATTGGACCGGTCCAATGGTCGAACTCTTTGGTGGTCCATTGATAGCAACAAGGTATGAAGCGAAACGAAAATATTAAAAAAAATCAAGGACGTTACTAGCACAAAATTGTTTGAATTTATAAATACACAAATAAATAAGTAGTTATCGTATGCCATTTCGTATCCAGAATTATAAATACAAAAATACATACATTACTTTTGGTTTATCGACGTTTTTACATTGAGTACGTCGTAGATAAACAAATGCACATAACTTCTCTCCAAGCGCATCGGCAGCACTGAATTTTGAGCAGGGGGAGTTATGGACGTTAAGCAAGCATTCTGTGGTACCTGTGTGTTGCTAGAATAAATAGTATTTGAATTATCGTAGTGGTCCAATGAAAGCGCTGGTCCAATGATCGCAACCTTCCCCTAAAGGTCGTAGTCGACGGTTGTTGTATAGATTTGAAACGCATAAACGCTGGTGATCCCCAAGGATCTGTGCTGTCTCCTACCCTGTTCATTCTGCATATCATTGACATGCTGGAGCGTGCAAACGGCATTCATTGCTATGCAGGTGACAGCACGGGAGATGCCTATTTATACAGGCTCTACAAATGCCTCTCGGTCACAAGTGGAGGATAGCAGAATAAAAGTTGTGTCTGAAGTAGAGAACTCTCTGGAGCAAGTCTCGGAATGGGGTCGACTCAATTTAGTTGAGTTCAACCCCACGAAGACACAAGTTTGCGCGTTTTCCGCTAAGAAAGTCCCATTTGTCATGGCGATGGCGCCTCAATTCCAGGGTACCGCGCTCACCGTTGGTAAAAGTGTTGAGATTCTGGGCGTTGTCATTTCGAGCGACGTGCATTATCGGAGTCATCTGGAAGCTAAGGCCAAATTGGCCTCCAAAAAGCTTGGTGTTCTAAACCGGGCGAAGCAGTACTTCACTGCGAGGGACCTACTGATGCTTTATAAAGCACAGGTACATGGAGTACTGCTCTCATCTCTGGGCAGGGGCGCCACAATACCAGCATTTCCATTCCAGTCCATTTGACGCCGTACAAAAGCGCGCGGTTCGAATTGTCAACGACCCACGAGTCACTAGCAGGTTAGAACACCTAAGTCTGAGGAGAGACATGGGATGCCTCTGCGTGTTCTACCGGCTTTGCAACGGTGAGTGCTCCGAGGAACTGTTCGATTTGGTGCCAACTTCGCCCTTCCATCATCACACCACTCGCCGAAGATTGAAGTTTCATCCACATCGCTTGGACTTGTGGCGAACGACTACGGTCCGTTTTTCACGTGCAAGATGTGGAATGAGCTTCCTTCTGAGGTATTCCCGGAGCGCTATGACATGGGGTTCTTCAAAAAAGGCGTATAAATATGTAGATCTCCTTCAGGGCCGGCGTTGCACTAGTGACTCCCCTGGTGTTGCTCGAGTCCATAGGCGACGATGACTACTTACCATCAGGTGACTCGTCTGCTTTTACGTCAGCCCTTCATGCTGTAAAAAAAGGCCGCTAATGTCTTTTCAAAATTCCCGCGACCCATCCCAATACCGCCCGCGACCCAGATTTGGGTCGCGACCCGAGGTTAAGAAACGATGGCCTAGACAGTTAACTGTAAAGTCAATGAAATTGTAGAGATGTCAATAACTACATTATCCTATCACAAGTAGGTACCATCAACGACAACAATATTTCAAAGTCTAATCATTGCCAGCGAACCATTATATCGGAGTTCAATACGTATCAAAGATCCCTATGGGGATATAAATTATCATGGTGTAAATGCAATGATTTGTTACTATCAATACAAGCCATGCATACTATGATTTAGTGTCGTTACCTTTGTGCGCGCGACAGTACAATTACGCAGTATTGATATATGTTTGGCTTTCAGAACTCGTGTGTACCAGTGTACCTTTAGGTCTCTGATTGGAGTGATGTATCGCTTTGTTTAATGTAGACTAGTGAGGTGAAGTAATCTTCATTATACATGTCAATGAAACGTTAGCAGCATAAGATTGCTGTTGTTTGCCGAGGGAAATATCTGTAAAGATAGGTAACCTCGTTAGGGGAGTTTCTAGGTTACGTGGGATTTATATTCAATACAACCCTCTTTGCAGTCTTTCAAGGAATACTAAGGAGCTTTGAAGCGAAGTCATCTTTGTTTCTTGCTGAAGCTTGTAAACCCCTAACCTTTATCGATTTGGAGTCATAAAACTGCTAGTGCCAATTTCTTGAGCGTTTCTGTGGTTTGGAGTGCATAATAACGGTTGTTATCGTTAGATCGGGTGACATAAGGACTTTCCTCCCTTGGGTTGGACTCTAACCAGTCCGCACTGGAGCAGCGTATTGGAGCAGACCTTAAGAGACAATCCAAAACCATCCATCTTCACCCAACTTCACTGTTGACATGGATGGCATCAGAAGCGCGGTGCTGCATACTCATTTCTTATCTTCATTCCAACAGAAGAAAACCCCCACCTTGCGTCGACAACCAAAAACTTTGCATCCCGAAAACTTTGAGCGTTAAAATTATAAGCACTTAGTGTCGAACAGTCGACACGCGTGTGCCATCGATTGCAGTTCAAAGGGAAATTTCCAAACAAACGGCTGGTAAAAACAATAAATCAATTGAACGGCACCGAACAGAACTGGAGCGAAATAAACGAAACGCGAACAAAACTTTCATTTCATTCTCGCTTAGTGGAGTGCACTTTGGTAGCGTCCGGGTGCTACTACGGGTTCTCGATCGAATGTCGATTTCCATCGAGGTATAGATATTCAGTATAGGTTATAGAACTAAGGTTAATGGGTAATGTATACCTACCTTTATTTAAAGGACTTTCTGGTATAGTCTGATTAGGTACTTAACTTTTAATATTTTACTTATTCGAAATAAAAAAAAGTTATTTTTAAAAACACATAACTTTGAAAACCGCTGTCCGCCTTGGTCTATCGTACCGGGAAACGAGAGAAATTATAAATTTTGAATTATTCTTTATCGTCAAGTACCTTGCATACGAAATAATTTTATCATATTAATATTTATCTTAATTATATGAAAAACGAAAAACATTGGAAAACTACTATAGTAGGTATTCTGAAGAAAAAATATACTTATTTCTTAAGCAAAAACATATTTTGGTGAAAGAATAAATATCTCGTAGTAGTGTCACCATCCACTTATTTGAGGCAGGACAGTACGACATTAACCTCAAGTGCTATTGTTTTAATGTCGTAAATGGGTTACGAGTTCGTCTTGTTTGTTTCAAAACTTTGAACTTCAAACTTTTACCATCACTCCGCGAAAAATCTTTTAAAGTGTTAAGAAGAAAACTAGGTGTGAGGTGTGGGTAAATAAATAGAGGTTCCTTTTTATTTCTTTCAAAGTGGACTGGAGCCTCATTTTTATTTTATGTTTCTCTGTCTATCTTACTTTAGGCTTCAGAAAAACTATTAAATAATGCATGTATCTTTATAGTATTAGGAAGAAAATAAGGTATTAGGTGTGAGTAAATTAACAGAGTTCCTTTTTATTTCTTTCAAGGGGAACTGTAGCGTATATACATAATATGTCTCTGTCTACGTCACTTTAGGTACGATAAAAACATTGAACAATGCATCTTAGTAAAATTTAATGTGTTCTGTCTTATGATGAGTAAGTATATGATAAAAATTTAAACTTTCAATAATGTGGTGTCGCTCTATGGTTTTACATGTATGTCAGTAACATTTCGGAGTCTGAGTAATATTTTGTATGGCTTCCACTTATTGACAGCCCAATTCTGGTCGCAGGTCTATCCTTTTAGCTGAGGAACCGTAGCCTGTACTATGGAGTTTTCTTTTGTTACCTTAGTCTCTGACATAGTACCGAGCGAAGCTAAAATTATTTCACACTTGATTCTGGATAGAAGACTCTGACAAAAACTTACTATCATGAGTACCGTTATGATCCCAATCATCATGAATCCCAGATGAATTGACTACAACATGGACTTAAAGATGGATGTGCGTTCTTACCATCAAATACCAAAAAAATATTAGTAAATCTCTAAATTTGTTCACAATCTTGGACTTAAACATATTATCTCGTAATAAATAATGCACCGTAATATTTGTTATTTATGTAAATGTTTCATACTAACCTATGTTAAAAAATATCACCTCGTGAAACGCACAATATCGACCCATCGCGTGGCAGTAAAACATAATACCACATTATACCACAAGTCACTCACTCCTGAATTATATCAGGGATGAAAAACATTTCAAGCAATGGCTTCGTCCCATGATTTGCATATCAAAGCCATAACGTTGTCACATGGAAAATTTAATATTTTCGCTAATTAAAGTATAGGCCCTGAGGCCCGTTGACCCAATTAATGCGAATTCTCTTTGTGTCTAATTATTCAATTTTTGTTTCCTCTTTCAGGTAAGCGAACGAATTGAGGGGTTCACCAGGAAGAACTTCTGTACGGTAATGGAATTGTTAATTAGCAAGATAATACAAGGTGACTGGGACTTGGTCTCTTAATCTTTTTTTGTTAGAATAAAATCCGTTTTGCAATAAAATATTTATTGAGTGTAAATTTCTTGCAAAATAATTTGTGAGTCCATAGCGGAGCAGACGTACCTCATGATTGTGAGTAATAACTGCTTCCCATGCTCTTCTCTAATACCAAAAGCGTCACGGGAGCATTTTCAACTTACACAGAAGCTGAATTAGGTAATATCTGTTTATTAACATCAGTGAGTGTAAACTGTTTAACGGTACGCCTGTAATGGGATTTTGTTGTTAGTTATTTCTCGTTTTTCATGTGTATGATTTTTAGAATGTTTACTTAAATGTGAGTGTATTTGTGACTATCTTAACTTATTTTTTTCTTAAACTTTATTTTTAACTCGGCAGTAAATTATATAAGTTTATTATACTAATATTAGTACAGTGATTTGTGATAACTGTGTACAGCCCGTATTCAAATTTTTTTTATTCATAACAATACAAAGTCATACCGTTTTTTTTCATAATTATGTCCTATCCAATTACATAAAAAACCACAAATAAACCATTATAATTTGTATGTAGGTAGTAAGCGCTGGGTAAAAAGAAGTCAGGGTAATTTATTCCCACACTTAATAAATTCACACCGGTTGAATACCTTACTTAGAGTTTAAAATTTATATTCTACTAACAAGGTCTGGCGTGCAGCTTTTTAAATACTTAAATATATGTATAGTGAAACAATGTAGGTTTTTTCACATTAACTGCGGACGGGGGTACTACGAAAACATTTTACAGCGAAGCGATAAGGAGCTATTCGCTGTCGTTTCGTATGGACATAAAGCTCGCTGGAAGGACGTCTATGCACTCAGGACTTGTCTCGCGATTACAAATTGATTGCGCATCCGATTAGCTCGACACGCAAAGTAACTTCGACTTTATTACCTTACATTACGGACAATACCTCGTTTTTGTAAACGTCAAACTTACTTTTGTTAAGATTTTACAAGCGCAACATGAATTTTACATGCGAAAATATAAATTTAAACTTTATTACGATAGGATTAGGTCGGTATTAATAGTAAAGTAATGCTAGTAGATGCAGTTTACGACATATTAAAAGCAAAGCAGTGCTTATTTGTTCTATGAAGATCTTAAACGGTCTCTCAAAAGTACAATCATGATGGCATTTCCGAGAAAGATTACGTTCATGTCAAACAGAATGTTGGCTCAAAAGAAAATGACGAACATTACGTCTAAGACTTTTGCAGAGCTTTTTTTATGGAATTAAAATAGAAATCGGGCATATAGCACCATCCCTTCGCTCTCCTCCATGGTAACTGTGACAAACACTGAATAAAACTCAAATTTTTAATAATTACCTAATACGAAAATTCTTATATTTAACTTAGGACAACACTGTTTCACTTTGGAGGTAGTTAAGTTAGTACATATACTTAGAACAATGCTAATATCGATTTCATTACACAAAAGAAACTAGATTTTTCTCGACAGATACGAGAATTAAAGTCTAGACTTTTGAAGCGAAGCGCAATCTTGCGCCAGTGCGATGTTTAGATAAGAATACACTTTGAGACAATAGAACCCAGTTCAAGTACTTCTATTAGTTAATTTAGCGCGGGAAATGGATTTTTTTAGATTTGTGTGTTAAAATTTCTTCTTTCTTGGCTATCACTGTTTATTGATGCAAAATTGATTTTATGACTATACCATGTCGACTCGCTTAGGTCACTCTGGTTACAAGACATTCTGCTGGTAGGTCGTTTTGCAAAAAGTCAATTTCCTTTTAGGATCTTGTGATACGGAGACCAAAAATCTAGCTATTTGAATTAAGGAATACTCCAAATAATATATTATAGTATGCAGAAGTCTTTTAATCCTTCTTGAATTTTCTTAGCTACTGCAAGTAGATAGATTTTGCGAATACGTCAACGAGTCAGCTTCGCTTCGCTTATTGAGTGAGTGAATAAGCGTATGAATAAGTATGCTATTTTCTAATCTAATGGTACGAGTAATGGCCTCTTCCTTATGTAAGTCCTTTTAGGTACTATATGTATTACTATAGTAACACTTTAAAGGCCGTCTCACATTAGATCCTTTCCGATTTAATTAGAGCGTCTGAGGTCTTATCGGCGCACTATTTTTCCAGGCCGTACGCTCGCGGCTTGAAACAATAGCCCCACGGACCGCTCGTGCGATGCTCCGATAAGCATGCCCTCTTTATATAAATAGATTTTTATTTTTAAATAGACTATTAAATAAAGAACTAGGTATAAAAACTTAGATACTATACGTCGACTAATTTTAGGTAAATATTTTTTTATATAAGTTACCGACTATGGATTTTATAATTTAATTTGAAGTAGTAATTTACGAAGAGAAACGTAATAACAGCTAAAATTTTAAGTGCCTTAAAAAAAGTTTTCTTATACGCTAAACTGAACTTAAACATGCTTAACCCTCTGCAACTGAGGTGAAATAGTAGTAGAGATTCGACTGAGGTGGAGTCTGTCAGACGTCAATTTTAAAATGAAAATACTGTGGAAATATTTGTTGATATTAAGTTACTTATATTTTAAAAATGTTTTATGTTTTATATAGTACTTGATTATAAAAATATGTTAGGAATAAAATTAAAATTCTATGAATTATATCACGTATTTTATTGAGATCAAAATTTCAGACTTACTGTAACGAACTAAACAAATACAATTTTTTTTTTCTATAACGTAAAAAAAATTCAAAAACTTAACATTTATTCTGCTTTTTTATATTATAATAAACTAATATAAAAAAATATATTGAGATCGTATGATACATTTAGGCACAAAACAGTCTTAAAGTTGAGCATATTTTTATATATCAAATTTGCAATCCTGACAAATCTGAGATGAACACTGCAGGCAAATATGCTTCTTACAGGCACAACAGGTGAACCTTGTCTGTCTTTTTAATTTACTAGGGCAAATACTGCACAGTTTTCTTGATGTTGGTCCAGGTTCTGGTGATGGTTCACGCTGAGAAGGCATATCCTTACCCAATACTCTTTTGATGGTTAGACGCAACTCTCTTGGCAGTCTATTGTTATAAACGCGCTCTTTCAGACTAGGCAGAACCAATTCTCTAGCTAAAGACAGTAAGAAGTCCGCTCTCCTCAGTTTAGCACCTGGACAACTTTGGTACAAAATAAAAGAATTCACTCCTGCTAGATCCAGGATTCTATAAAATATAACCATAGGCCAACGACGTGTCTTGCGACTGCACGAATATATCGAACATTTCTTGTCGATCTCGTCGACTCCACCTTTGGCGTGATTGTAATCTACAATCATAGTCGGTTTTTTCATTTGTTCATTGGTGCTTACTGAGTGATGGGAAGAAGAGATCAAAAGCACAGACAAATTAAAGTTATTGCCTATTTTAACAGCGACTTTCTAAATCTGCACGACTGCACGTGCGCTACAGTATTTTCAAACACAATACACATTTACAAATAAAGAATTTCTCTGGACAATACGAAACCTATACTAAAACAATAAACACAAAAATGTTCACTTATTTTACAAAACATTAAAAAATTAACTTTACAATATTGTTTTATTACGCACCCTATCATTAAAGTATTGTCCGCAACACTGAATTCGCACCAGATGTGTGCCTCGTCGGTGGTTCTCACCAGACGTCGCTAACAAATATACTGTTGTTAGTTGTTACATCTGACAGACACTATATAAATATACATGTTTTACTGAGGTTATGTATGCGGGACACTAAGGAAATATAAATATTTTTGGGAGGTGACGTCTGTCAGAATCAATACTTATTGCTGTGCTTACGTCTGTCAGACACCAATCACGCCTACCACCACACCTGTGCACTGTGTCGCCAGGGGCGCACTTCTGTCAGCTACCTTCAACCATTTGCGGAAGGTACTGAGCGGGACAGAGCTACATCACGCCACATTACGGAATGGCAACCTCTCATTTGTTTTCGGTGTCTGAGAGACTACCACCTCAGTTGCAGAGGGCTAAACTGAACTGTGAGCCTGAGCACACATAATAAATTTGTTTTTAGTGGGAAGTGGGAATTCCGTGGGACTTATAGTGTGTTAGCTATTGTTTTTTATCTTGTTGAAACTGTTGCCTCAGTAATGTGGTTGCTCTCTTTATTCTACCTTTATTAAAATTCCTTACAATAGAATTATGTAACTACCAGTTCATAACCAGCAGAAAATGTACAAAAGATCTACAAAGTTTTAAACTTACTATCGTTAATAAGATCTACCACTTTAAACTAACAATGGAAGCGTATATTCTTTCATGACGTTAATTAGAACTCACCCGTATTAGTCCCAACTAATAGCTATCTTCGCTCCGCTACGAGGAACCTGTGCCTTATGAAAATCAATTTCTGAAAACAATATTAACCCAAATTCATAAATTAAAGTTTTTGCCAGCATTTTCGCCCGCGTATGAGACTAACAACGTCAAAATATCTGTAGGGAACGCGAGGAACATGAAACGCCTACGAAAGCTCAAATTCTTAACTGAAAGTACCGGCCACCTACCTACCTTCTTTGTTCTTCTTTCTTTATGTTAGGTATTAAAAATCAAAAATGTATAGGTAGTATTTTCTGGTTCTCACGGCAAGCATCCTCACCTCATACTCATCCTCACCAGAGAAAATCTTATTCACACACATAATCTAATTCACTAACAGAATTTTACACAGTTTAAATGGAGAGGACTGAAGAACAAAGCTAAGGATGTAAAGAATGTTCCAATAAAATATTAGGGGGAGTCCGGGAGAGTTGAACCGCTTTTTTTTAAAGTATCATATTTTCTAAATAAGGAGGCGTAGTGATTCAATAATAATAATAAACGATAGCTTATTTATTTAGGTTTACTTATGCGTATTTAAATTTTCCATATTATATTTCTGAAATATGTTATACACATTTTAATAAAAAATGGGATATGATTCAACTCTCCCCACCCTATGGGACACTTGAACCGGGGTCTGGGGAGAGTTGAACACTGCTTTTTAAAGGTAGAAAATAAAAAAAAATACAGCTTAAATCACAAGTTTATTAAACAAAAGATTACAAAATGAAATGAAATTCTAACGAAACACAGTCACACACTCTTCTCATAAGGATAAATAAACAATACTTCGACATACTCTTAAGCATTCCATAGGCATCATAATTATTAAACATTTTATTAATAAAATTAAATATTTAACGTTTCTCTAATCAAACTTCTTACTCTTTCTTGATATTTCTTACCATTTTGTTTCAATTATATACTTATTCTTATCATTTAGTATCATTAATTAGCCTTAATTAGGACTACTTTCAGTCAGCTGGTAACCAAAAATTTGATCAATGTTATTCTTTAAGATGCACCGTCCTTTATCTCACGTATAGCATTTTCTAATTATGTAATGATATATATTTTTCTTTTAAGTATTTTTCGGATGGTTTGTATTGAAATTATATATTTCATTCAATTAGTCTGCAATAAAATATAAAATTACACATAAAAACAAACAAAATACAATTAAGACTTGTTGTATTAAGGTTCCCGAATTGTTTTTAAATTTCGTCAAAAAGTTTAAAATTTATATATCTGTAAAGTAAAACTCCAAATATCTTCATACAAATACTATACATGGGAGACATGAACCACTGAGCATATCTCCCGCACCCGTCATGGTGCAACTCTCCCGCATATACTACTTTGACATTAAATTCTACCCACAGAAAAAACAATCAACGTAATCGAAACAACACTTAGCACACGTCAAACTATAATAATCAGGCAATAAAATAGTAATAGCACACAATACTTACCTCTATAAACACGGCCGCAATATCAAAACTACAAAAAAATTTAAAATTCACTCCGCCATAACAAAAACACCTTTTCGAATCTGACAGCCAAACAAACCGGCCATTGTTAAAAATGGCGCCGTGTTTGTCATTGGCCTCCCGCGCCCTATCAATGACCGTCTTGACGTTTCGTTAGCGCAAAATTTAAGTCGAGTTTTAAAAGGTGGTTCAACTCTCCCATCTGGGCAAGTCTCCCGGATTCCCCCTATTTTATCTTCCAGACAAGTTGTTTCTGTTTTCTCATTAGAAGTCGTTCCGTTCACTTATAACGATTGTTATGAATTGTTATGTTAATAGCTTCGGAAAAGTCGGAGTTACAATAACAATAACGTGAACGCATCTTGTAACATTTATTGTTACATTTATTGTTATTAACGCCATAACGCCGGACCGTCAGATGGGAGACGTTAGCGCAAAATGTTGCCTCAAGTTATCTATTGTTTGGGATTGAATAACGTTTAACATTATAGTACTTATACTATAACAAGTGTTTACCGAAGTTATATGCACTAATTAGGTGATCGATAAGTGAACTCCACGTTAGTTCTTGACAGAAGACCTGAGGTTGAATTTATTTATCCTGCTTGGTTTACCGGGGAAATAAAATTTTGTAACCACATTCAAAAAAATTTAGACGCGATGCTTTAAAGTTAAACGGATATTCTTTTAAAACGTTGAACCGAAATTAAATAATCACATTTGCGTAAAGATTAAACGTATAAAGGCCCAGACAAATAGACAAAAGTTTTGATAACTAACATTTTACAAAAAAATAACTGACTTCAAAGCTAACTCAAAAACCACTCACTAGATGTCACTCAAATTTATGAGGTACCACATGACAACCACTATCTTTCGAACTAAAAAAAGAAACATCAAAATCGGAACACGCAGTCAAAAGTTAGCATAAATTAAATTCACATTATTGAGAATAACTCAAAAAATGGCTGTCAGTTTTTTTTAAAGTCGGTTAAAAATCAAAGTATTGGGTCCTATTGCATTGTACGGTGGGCATCCAATAACTTTTCTCCTGCATTAGTATTAGTAGAATGTCACTCTTTGGCTTGCCATTTTTCTCCTTCTCCACATTTTTATTAAGATGTTTCATGTTGTAGCTTTCAATAAAGCAGGGAATTTTCTTTGGACAACGCGTTCCAAAACAATCTGCTTCCACCGTGGGGAAACCACTGGAGGGTGCCCAGCAGTGGGAAGCTCGAAGGATAACCCATAAATTAACACGTCACGATACAGTATCAACGCTGAGTAAATTAATTAACCGCGCGTGTCATGTCGGTCCGTGCGTCCACATAAATCAACCGATCAACGAAACTTTAGTACGGAGCTTATTTTTTGTACTCTGTCTATGTTATAAGCTATTCCGACACTCTGTGGTGACGCAAGGTGTTGACGAAATTGATATTAGGTTCAAATCTGAAGGGATAAGGTGAAAGCAAGTCAAGGAAGGAAGGAAGCGCTCATAGCCCAGCAGCTTGCGTCGATCCTAAACGATCGACAAAGTTTAGCAACAGCGGGCGCGGTCGGTAGTCGGATGGGTGACCGCTAGTGGCAAAATTTCTTGAGCGCTTCCGTGCTTCGGAGTGCACGTAAAGCCGTTGGTCTCGATGTTATCGATAGATAGCAGTCGTTAAGCCTTATCGGAAGGCCTTCGGGAGGCTTGAAAACCACTTGGAGGCCACTACTTCCACGAATCCGTAACGGAGCAGCGAACTGGATTATGCCGAGCGAGCTGGAGGCCAAGACCTCCTCAAAAACGAGAAGAGACGTGCTCCGTGCTCAGTAGTGGGTCGTTAATAAGTTGATGCAGCCAACGGGTTCTTTATTGTAGGTATAGCACACAGATAACTATCAGAGATGGTCAAAATGTAATTATGGTTATAGATTACAATTTCATCTGATGCATTTTGCCAATATAATAATAATATGAACGGAGTAGGTTCTTACAGCGAAATACCTATAGTTTGTATTGTAACTTTTGTAACCTAGATCCAAAAAGGCATAACTCTAACAAGCCTTAACACCAAATGAAGTTTCGCTTGACTGATTTATATGCGACAGCGAGCCGACACGCGCGGTTGATTAATTTACTCAACACAACACTGACACCACGCGTGTTCCGACGGCTGTATTCGCAGAACCGTAATAGAGACTTTCAGTTCAACGAGAGATACCTTGATCCCGTAGATTAACCCAGGATCTTTCGTCGTAAGTTATTGCTGAAAGGTATTTGGAAGTATTGTTATTTAAAACGGACACAAAGTTAGTGGACCTAATCTAAGATTTGGCAAGTAAAGTAACTTGTAAAATGCTTACTTTTTAATCGAATTTTAAAAAGAAAGGCATTCACACTTCAACTGCATTTTTATATTATTTGTTACATCGGAGTTTCTGGTAAAGTTCTCTTCTAAAAAGAGTAACAGCTTCTACTTTTGACTCCTCAACTTGACTTCTTATCCACTCAGCGAAACAAAAAGGAGTGATTGAGTTGTACTTAATTGTATGGCCATAGTTTATGGTCATGAAGATAATTAGAATAGTAATTACAAAATAATCAAGGACTTAATAATTTAATGAGTGTTTGCTAAACACCCAATCATGCAGAGAATAAAAATCTACATAATTATAAAGAAACTGTAACTGATCGCTGTTTGTGCATATTTATCTCAAAAAGAGCTGAACGGATTTTTATGCGACTCTCATTGGGAGATGGAGGAGCCTCTAGACTCTAGAGCAACATACCGGAGTTCCCGCGGGATCGGGATTCACGCGGGAAAAAATCCTTTGTACGAATGAAGTCGCGGGCAACAGCTGGTCACTCATATTAGTGAAAGCCGTGTGAAAATTCGTGTTTTTCATACACTGCGTCCGTTAAAGAGACTTGTTATTTATGTAGTGATATGTTTTAAAAGGCGCAGCATTTGTGACATCCTTTGATATACATTTTTTAAAGTTATTGCATTAAAATCCTGGTGTTTTAAATACAAAATCGAGCACAAAAGTGCCGGAAGCACACACCTTGTGGCGTAACGTACCTGACGGGAATGAGGCATGAAAAACGTTAAGTGGAATTTATTTTGTTCTTGTTCCAAATTCACCTTACATTCGTGCTTCACTTTGCACTTTGAGTAAGTACATTTGTGTGAAAGTGTTTTTGTTTATACCTAGATTGTTTATGTATACTTTTTATGTTTAATAAAGTTTAGTATTCTGACATGTTTATACCTATTTTACATATTCAGTAAACCGGATATCATTGGCTTGAACCATTAGCATTAATTATCATGGTGTTTTTTAACCGATAATTGAATGTGAACCGATTTTGATAAGTCTTCTTTATTCGAATGCTGATGCTTATCGGGGTCATAGTTCTTTTTAAATTTGAGCGATATCTGATGAATAGTTCGTAGAACGTCGGGCGCCTCCTGCGCTGATACCCTGTGGTGACTGTCTATCACACATCGTTTTCTACCAGCATTACTGTGCGTTTTATCTGCATTCATTTCTTGACTGTACCTAATATTATTAATCAATTAATTCGTCAATAAAATCTACTAACGCTGAATTTATCCTACTATGACAATGCCAAATTAGCTTACATTTTAGATATACATATAACACATGTATCATAGGAAAATAACACAAAATGAGTAGGTAGTAAGGAGCTTAAAGATTAGGTACGTATAATAAGTACAAAAAACTCTAAAACATCTTTTTTAAATTAAGTGATTGATCGTAATGTAAACTAATAAAATGTAGAGGTTTAAAAACGGTATTCACCCGTGGGTGGTTTACTTTATAACCTTATATTAGTTTCTACTCCGTCCATACATACAGCCATAAATTTAAGCTCAAATTGTAATAATCGAATAAATTCCGAAGCGATAGAAATCTGAAATAACGAGACCAATTTTTCAAATAGCCTCTCAAGTACGAAACGTACAGACAGACAACGTTATTACCGGCCATTTTTACGTTCAATTTTATGGCTTACTTTGTAAAATGTGCTATAGATCACTACCCCTACCAAGAGTTCAGAAACTCTAAAACAGTCGACTACTCACGCGATCGCGTCACGGATGAGACACAGACGTAGAAATTGAGTTTTGTTTGTGTAAACAAGAATTCTGAATTCGAAATGTATTTATTTGCATTTTGTTATTCATGTTCGTGTAGAGCGTGTGGAGTTTTTACGATTTGAAATTAGAATGTGACTTTAAAGTTTGCAATAAAATAGCGAAGCGAATTGTTTCTGGCAAAAACAAATTAATGTTTGTTTTTCTGTCTCTGTAACTGTGTGTAAAACTATATCTGGTATTTAATAACGTCTCTGCTGCAGATTTTTTGTATTTGTTTGAAAGTTTTTAAAATGCTTTTATGAAAAAAAATTGTTATGTCCTTTACAATTAAAGTAGGTACTAAATTTAATATAGGATTTGTGTACACAGTTTTAGTAGCAGACAAAAAACTCAAGTGATTTTGTACCTACATTACTACATGGATTCAAGCGTGAGATTACGAGGAATTGAAACCATAAATTTTACCAAGTTTCTCATCTCGGATTTAAGTTATTACTAAGTGAAGTCAGTGTTCGTAATTCTAAAAAATACAGGTAGTTATTATTAAATAACACTTTAATGAATCATGACTCGAATTAAAAGTTACAGTATTGACCGGTTAGTTTCACGATACGAGAGTTCTTACTCACATAGGTAGCACAACGCACCAAAAGTAGGCGCTGCGCATATTTTTTTAACTGGACTTTATTTATGCCCCATTTCCGTGGGGGGACTTTGACAAACGCCCGCAATTTTTGTTTCCGTCTGTCTGTACCATAGTTCTCTTGCTACCTGTACATTGGATTTATAGTTATTTTCATAGCAATTGGGCACGGATAAATATTTAATTGAGTCGTTAGAGCTTTCGATTGCGTTCGGCGAGGGTTGGAGGCTGAATGGGATGGTAATGACGTGTTAGTTCCAATGAGTCTATATTTGGCCGTTATGTTAATATGGTTTAAATTTTATTTATTTTACAATTAATTTTAACATTGCGACTCGTCTGGTGCAATTATTGCCACATCAAACTGCTTTTAAGGGTCTCGATTTCGACTTAAAATTAGAATGTTATTTAATTAAAATTATGCATTTAGAAAATGTTTATGGCATTCGTTTCTAAGCTTGGAACCTTCACGTTAGCGATGGAAAAGGTATACCTTAAGGTTTAAATCGATATATTTATGCCTTCATCGAAGGAATTGTTGTAAGAAAACCAACGCTGAAACCTGACAGTTTTTTATTATCTAGTCAAAAGCATGCGAAGTGTATCATACGCACTAACGAGGGTGGAGTCCAACTATGAGACAGTGACGGCCTGTGAAGGTAAAGAAAAATAACTCTTTGTTTCAGGCATTAAACACATCAGTGCTCAGGGGATCCAAGTGTAATAGATACTAATGGTAAACACCCCTGGGGATTCAAGGACATTAGTGAGTATCCACAGCCCCTAGGGGATTCAAATAGGGGGTTCAAGTGGGAGGCACAATTAAAATGAATGTCCACTGTACCCATTTACAACTTCAATACATAAAACAACGTACTCTGACCCTTCAACTCGTTTACAAAGTCAAACAAGTGAAAAAAGTCAAACACGTCCGTCCAATCCCAGCTCTACACGTTAACCCTGTGAATTAACACCGCTTCGTTTAAAAGAACGTGAATTATTGTACAAAATAAATAACCCTTACAAAGTTCACTCGTGTCGTTTAGACCCCATTGTTTCACAAAAAGCTTTGTTAACCTCATCATTATCCCATGCTTTATTGCTTCCTCTATGTGGAGGCTTATTGCGCAGCCTCTTCATTAAATGTTTGTAGTTATTATTCATTTAGAGGTCTTTGACGACGTTTCCGCTAGTATTATGGGAGAGTGAAAAGGTACGTATTAAAATTAAATCATACAATTGTTTTTGAACAGAGCCTATTTATTTGTGTGTCTCAATCTCTAAATATTTTATCATCGCGATGGTTGACGTAATATCAAGCTATGAAATAATTTACAAAAGAGATTAAGACATCCTACTAATATTATAAATGCGAAAGTTTGTAAGGATGTATGTGAGTGAGTGAGTGAGTGTGTGTGTGTGTTTGTTGCTCTTTCACGCAAAAACTACTGAACGGATTTTCATGAAACTTTGCAGTAATATAGCTTAGACATCGGAATAACATAATTTGTTAAAATTTATAGAGATTTTTGAAGGGACTGGTTTCCCGAAGCGAAGCGAGGGCGGATTTACTAGTATACTCATAACTATCAACAATTTTTTGATACATTGATTTCATCATTTGTTTAATTGTATTCAGACTATTAAACATACCTAATAATAAGACCTTAACTTATAAAAACCTATTTATATTTCTGTTCAACATCATACACAGGTACCGACGCTAGCGAATTATTACGTAGTAGCAACATTTAAAGACCTATTTTAAAAGCTGTCCAAAAACGTACAGTACTTAAATTCTGCAGTATAAAATATACCCATCGTATATATTAGATATAATATAATACAGAATTTGATAGACATATCTGTATATCTGTATAGTATATACAAACAAAAGAGTATAGGGCGCGCATTTTCGCACCTTTGGTGTGCAACAGCATTTTAATATAAAACATAATGGTGAGAAACTAACGAGACCGCCCGCTATTATACCATCCTATAGAATGATAAAAACACTATGCATTAACCGACAACGTACAATGTACAGACAGAACAAACAGTGTATCTCTATGTTAACGATCCCGTAAATCATAGCACTAAAAAATTCCTCGGCGCCCTCCGCCAAAGTTATTGCTTTTTAATTTGAAACAGACGGACAAGTCGACTTTATATATACCCTGGTCTAATTAGAAAAGATTGTAAACGCCTTCGAAATATAAATTTTACGGCTCTGGTACAAATGTCACGGAGTGATTATATTTTTTAATGACATATTATTTTATTGTTTTATTTGTAACTTATCTCGCTTGGTTTTGGAGAAGTTAAACCTTAGTACTGTTAGATGGAATATCGTAATAGCCGATAATGCGCAACACTATGGATATACCGAGAGGGTGGACATCACTAGTGGACGCGATGGCTAGACTTCCCGCGCTGTTGTCAATGTAAAGATTGTAAAGTTGTATAAAATAAAGCCATTATTACAAATACAATATTTAGTGTTTAATAATTCAGAAGTGCAATAGAACTTACGTGCCTATAGTATTGTAAAGCTTGGCGAGACGTATAATATAAAATTCGTGACTTGTGTTGATACCTAAATTCAACTGCGTAAAAGACGCTTGAAAAGTTACAAAGTGCATAATGACTGGCTTTAAAGTTTAAAAAATAAGTTAAGAGTGCTTAAATATGCTCATATTAACATTATTCAGTGCTTGTGTAACTAATATGTTACTTTGGATGGAGTATTACCTATACTACTCGTGATATATTTGGTCAAGTCGTGACGTGTTTCTTGTTGTGAATTGGTGTGATGCAAATGCATGTTAAAAGGACCTTTTAAATAATGAGTTGAGAGTGCATAATATATATTATATTAATGGTGAAAAGAAACACTGAGACCACTTACTTTCATGGGTTCTAGTAATGTTACACTATTGAGTTAATGTAAATGAATCTGAGGAAAGAAGATTCTTGCAACAATTATGTTGATTGAATTTATCTACAACTAGAGTCCAAGGATTGGAAAAGAATCAAATAAGGAAAAAATTATAGAGTACAGTTCAATAACAGTTCAAAAGCATCGGAAAGTCTTGTGAAGGAACTAACTGCATTATAAGAAAATTGACACAGAAAGTCTGATCTACATATAGCATATTGGATATAGAATTTAGCTCTATAGAGCATTGGATTCAAATTCGGAAGGCATATCTAAAATGCATGGATGGGATAAGTATAATATTAAAATGCAACTACACTTCTAAGTTATGGAGTGATGGCAAGGTTTGATATGAGCAGCAATCATCATATAAGATAAGTTGGGCTTTTCTTAATAAACTTAGCTTAATGTATCATTGGCACACTGGGGCAATAAAGACCAGTGTAAATAAAGCTATTATATGTTTTGAACACAGGAGCAATGGACATAAGCTTTTGTTGGTTGTGTGTGCAAGGAAAGACAGGGAAAGTCTTAGGAAACGTTCATTTTGTGATAAACTTAGTCATGGGCAATACAATTACTCTTTGTTGCATACCGTTTTACCAGTACATTTAGTAAAACTTGACCTTAAAAAAAAATACACCTAGTATTAACAACGGGGGATCTTATCACTAAAGTAATCTGTTCTAGCTCTAGGTAACTCAGGGTAGCAAATATAAGTTGATAAATAAAGGGGCTTGAGATGTAGAAGTATAACTAAGCTATTTTATATAGTATAATGTTCATCAATTTTAAGGAACTAATTCTGGAATTTATATATAGGTTGAGTTAGAAAAGGCAACTAAATGAAATTTAGTGCTTTCATTTGGTCACTGGGTGTAATAATATTTTATAACAGTTCATGATATGACATAATATAAAACATTATATAAAATGTATAACAGGTTTATGGTGGTGATAGTTATTGGTATAGTGCTTAAGTCATATTGAATGGTGGACTTATTGTCCTTGCCTTTTGTTATATTTTCTTTGGTGAAATATAGAGCAGGAGATTTTAGAATTTAAATGCAAATATGGCTAATTAACATTTAATATAAGGTAATACATATATTACAAGCCGTAGAGAAACAAAACAATAATGTTACAAAATAATAAGATAATAACAAAGAGATAAATTTATTTTAAAATTTCATAATTTTGTTAAAATGATTTATATAAAGGGATATTTGGAAAATCTATTTCTCACGTACAAGTCCTATGCTTTTAATACAGGAAATCATTGTATATGCTATATGCTTACACTATAGAGCGTTTAATAAGATAATGGAGAAGTAATGATATCCCCATTGGTTATTTTGATATGTGCAATTTATACGATTGGTTGATAGTATAATTGTTATTTAGAAATGACATTGAGTTGATATTAATTTAAAATTGAGTTGAAATTAATTTCTAAAGTCTAGTTTCTAAAGTCTATACAATGTTTGAAGAGCCATGAATGAAGTTCTAGTTTCTCTTATTAATGAATGTTTGGATTGTGTTATCATACGGGGTCTACCTGTAGAAAGTAACAATGATATCATTGATAAAAAATATATATATGAAAATATATAAATAAATAGGAAATTATGTAAATAAAATGGTGAGGGCAATGCAAGTTTTAGTGACAGAAACCAAATTAATGTTATCATTTTGAAAAGTACACACTGTAGTATTCAGCATCTTAGTTTTATGATGTGTGCTCAAATTGTTGTAGTTGAATGTGTTGAGTTGAAGTTGTTGTGTTTATTTGGGAACTAAATCTTCATAGCGGCTATGAAAATAGAGTACCTATTGATGGCAAAAGTAAAATCATTCAGAAAAAAAAATGTAGATTGTTAAAGTATAACTAAAACATAAGGGTTATCATCCACTACACACTATGGTGGATCATCAAGGTTAAAAAAAAAAGCAATAGCATTATTGACTTGAAATTATTGATGTGTTCTCAAAGTTCTTATTTTCAGCGAGTATTTAGATGACTGATGAATATAAAAAGTGCTAAGCTCACAATTTTAAAGAATTAATAATTGAAACAACACTGCTTATGAAGCATTTATGGAACGCAACATGTGTGGATAGATCACATCATTTTAAGCTTTAGTTGATTCTACGAGTTGCATTTAAAATGAATCAATGGGACTTCCATATCCATTTTTACAATTACGGTGTGGCTTAAGGCCACTTGGTGTGTGTAATGTTTACTTATACATGTTGTTCAACTGTGTTTCAGAAAGGTGATCTGATTAATTATGGATGAAGGGTGTGGGGCCACACCAGACAAAGACAAAATAGTCGATCAAGTCGATTGAATATGTCGAAATAAATAAACGAGTACAAAATATAAAACGAGAAAAATGACAAAGACAAAATAGTCGATCAAGTCGATTGAATATGTCGAAATAAATAAACAAGTACAAAATACAAAACGAGAAAAACGATGATTTGCCGTAAGGGGCCACATGTCTCAGATGCCGTCAGGGGCTGAAATCTGAGTTGCCGTAAGGGGCTTATAAATGGTGCATTTTAACCATCAATTGCCGAAAAAGGCTAAAATATATTCAGATGCCGCGAGGGGCTAAAATCTGAATTGCCGTGAAAGGCTACATATAACAGATGCCGTCAGGGGCCGAAATCTGAGTTGCCGTAAGGGGGCCACATGTCTCAGATGCCGTCAGGGGCTGAAATCTGAGGTGCCGTAAGGGGCTTATAAATGGTGCATCTTAACCCTCAATTGCCGAAAAGGCTAAAATATATTCAGATGCCGTGAGGGGCTGAAATCTGTACTGCCGTGAGGGGCGAATAACCGGATCCGGGGCTGTGTATTTCAGATGCCGTGAGGGGCGAACGTCTGAAAAGTGCCGTGAGGGGCTGTGTATTTCAGATGCCGTGAGGGGCGAACGTCTGAAGAGTGCCGTGAGGGGCTGTGTATTTCAGATGCCGTGAGGGGCGAACGTCTGAAGAGTGCCGTAAGGGGCTGTGTATTTCAGATGCCGTGAGGGGCGAAAGTCTGAAAATTGCCGTGAGGGGCTGTGTATTTCAGATGCCGTGAGGGGCGAATGTCTGAAATGCATTGAGGGGCACCATATGTCAGATGCCGTGAGGGGCGAGATATCTGAACTGCCGTGAGGGGCTGCATATGTCAGATGCCGTGAGGGGCGAGATATCTGAACTGCCGTGAGGGGCTGCGTATTTCAGATGCCGTAAGGGGCGAATGTCTGAAATGCATTGAGGGGCACCATATGTCAGATGCCGTGAGGGGCGAGATATCTGAACTGCCGTGAGGGGCTGCGTATTTCAGATGCCGTAAGGGGCGAATGTCTGAAAATGCATTGAGGGGCACCATATTTCAGATGCCGTGAGGGGCGAGATATCTGAATTGCCGTTAGGGGCGTAAGTCTGAAATGCCGAGAGGGCACCGTATTTTATTAACCATTAAGGATGGATATCTGAAATGCCATGATAGGCGAATATCTGAATTGATATTTCATCAACCGCTAAAGACGAATATCTGAAATGCCGTAAGGGGCGAATACCTGAAGTAATATTTTAGTTACCGTTAAGGACGATTGTCCGAAATGCCTTGAAGGCCGAATATCTGAATTGATATTTCATCAACCGCTAAAGACGAATATCCGAAATGCCGTAAGGGGCGAATACCTGAAGTAGTATTTTAGTTACCGTCAAGGACGATTGTCTGAAATGCCTTGAAGGCCGAATATCTGAATTGATATTTCATCAACCACTAAAGATGAATATACGAAAAGCCGTGAGGGGCGAATACCTGAATTGTTATTTCAGTAACCGTTAAGGATGAATATCCGGAATGCCGTTAGGGTCGCCATATTCCAAATGTCATGAGAATCAAATAGCTGATATTGCCATTGGAGGAACCATGCTCTAGATATTGCTGGTCCGAAATGCCGAGAGGGGCATCAGATTTGAAAGGCCGGTTGGGGCGCATTACTTATACAGCCGATAGATGGTTTTGTTTCAATTGCTGATTTGAGTGTACGATT
Source organism: Hesperia comma (assembly GCA_905404135.1). NCBI lineage: Eukaryota > Metazoa > Arthropoda > Insecta > Lepidoptera > Hesperiidae > Hesperia > Hesperia comma. The sequence continues at coordinate 12,554,419 of FR990022.1, read as the reverse complement.
ATGTTGCCGAGAGAGGAACAAGGCTTCAAATATTGTTAAGGATACACACTGAAATAGCCTAGAGAGGCACTTTGGTATCAAATGCTGATAGAGACGCATGTTTGTACGTCAGACAGAGATGGGACATTAAATGCCATTACAGATGCACATTATATTGTTCAGGAGAACCTCTTCATTACAGTGCCATTAAGAGAGGATGCGCATAAATGCCGTGAAGAGGCTCATGCTTACAGTAACTGCAAGAAGCTATGGCTTGAATGCCTACAACTAATAAAAGGAAGAAACAAAGACACAAACAAAAAAAAGAGAGTAACTACAATTGGCCGTGAAAAGGGTTCTAATTAACTATCGCATGGAGTATGTGTACAATGAAGCCACGTGGAGCTAAGTAACCCATATTATGCTATATGTGAATTATATCTACGCTATGGTATTTATAGCCTTCTCATTCTGACAAGAGATTCGTGCTCAATAGTGGGCCATGATGGGTTGAGATGATAATGATGAAGTAACATAATTATGATATAATGCAAATTGAATGGTTATTGCAAGAAGCCGAAGTTACTAAATTGAAGTTGCGGTCATGAAGCATAATAAGATTCTACAATGTTGTTGCTTACATCAATGAGAGTATCCTTCGAGGCCGAAGGATTGCCAGGATGGCCGAACTGTTAGATGGAATATCGTAATAGCCGATAATGCGCAACACTATGGATATACCGAGAGGGTGGACATCACTAGTGGACGCGATGGCTAGACTTCCCGCGCTGTTGTCAATGTAAAGATTGTAAAGTTGTATAAAATAAAGCCATTATTACAAATACAATATTTAGTGTTTAATAGTACGTATTAGTAGCTACACTGTAAGATTTCTTAATGAGATTCTTTAAATTGATTTGCTTTAAATATTATATGTACATATATTATTATGTATATTGCTACACTTATAGCCCAGCGTCGTAGGTGTCATAAACAAGACTAGAACAAGAAGACACGTCAAACTCAAACTGTGGTTGAACTCGCCATTAAAGTTTCCGCCACATTGGGAATCAAACCCAGGAGCATCCTGCTTTCTGTTATATTAACCATTGTGTCTCTACTACATTAACACCAAAACTATGTATGTCAGGAAGAAAGAAAGTACTACTCTTAAGCTCCCAGTTTTATGCTAGTAAGTGCGGATTGATAGACTTCACATAACGTTGATAACACTCAGGTAGGCAGTTTCCTCACGCTCTTTTCCTTTATCGAAATAAGAGCGAAGCAAGAGGCATGTCAGTGAGCTATCAGCTATCACTGCTATTTTATCACTACATTGCGTTCTCGATTGATATGGTTTTTTATTGCATTTCACACAAATGTGATTAAGGTACATTGCAGATTGATGACGAGAATTTAAAATGCTGTAAGTAAATTTTTCTTTCAAGCTAAATATTAAACTACTTATGTGCACCGGTAATAAGGTATAAATTTATCTAAAGCACGGGTTGGCAATTCCATATTAGTGGCGACTCAGGTTATGGTTACTTCTTACCGTAGAATCCAGTAGCTCACGACCAAAACGATTCAATTACCATCTGACTTTTACTGCGCTACTGAAATTTCTTTATCCATATACATAAATTATCCAGTTTTATAAACAAACGCTTGCACAATGTTGGTTTAATCTGTTAATAGCTGTTGGGTTTACGATTTGATACGATGGATACTTCGTGTTTTACTTCATTGGGTAATTTCTGTTCGATTATTGTATGATGGCTACCCTAGACTCATCACATCAATATTAAGCAATGCATCATAAATAAAAATTCTATATTTAGGCGTAGGTAGTTCAAATTTTATCTCGAAAAATTTACCACGAAAAACATTATTGCATTTCCTCAAAAGTTATGACTGTGAATTTTACAAAATAACCAGAAGATAAGATTGTTTAGATTTAAAATTAAGAAACATATTTTTGTTATCTTTAATTGTTCACGACCGTGAGTGTCAGGTCCATAAGACCCATGGATCATCATCTATCGCACTCAGTCAAGAAAAGAAAGAACTTATGCTAATGACATAAAAAAGAAAATATGATTTTTGTTCTGTCTTGCTTTGCGTGATGTTTAGTCGAGAGTTTATTTCAATGACAGCCATCGATCTAATATTACTAGATACACAATGCCATACAAATTTTGAGGTATTCTGTGTCCCAAAGTTCCTCAAAAGACCTTCCCAAATTTCGATTTGGGCGCTGTTTTGATGGGCACACTTTTTGAGTGCTGATTGTGCATCTAGTATTGATATTAATTAGATGTTGACAGCAAATAACTTTGCTGGACAAATTGTTTTTGTGCCACAGAAAATCGTACGTTCTCGTGCTATCTCGTGTTGACCATGCTCACTAAGATCCACAGTTTTTTCCGACGCTTATGGCACACTGACAATAAGGCCACCGATATTTTATTTCTTGTCTTAATAGTTTTGAAAAATATAAGATAGTTCAACATTGGAGTTCAGGTCCTGTACTAATCTAAAAGTTTTACAAGATGAGATCTTTCGACTCTTATTTTAATGAAAGTTATGATTCATTAGGGTAGCGATAATTCCGCTGCCCTTCGCCAGATGCTTTGATTAAATTAATATAGCCCCGAGAAGATAAAACGCTATGTTTTAGTATACAAAAATATATTGTCAAATTATTAACGGTACTTAATACTTAACTGTGATTAGTACCTAAACGGTGATAAATACCTTCATGATAATGAGAGCTCCAGAGAAACCTACCTACTACCTACAACTACTACCTACAAGCAAATTCATTTTGTGTCATCTCTTATGACTATTTTCTGTTGGCATTTCAACTGTTTTGTTGTTGTTGATTTCCGCCAATGCGATTTAGGTACATTTGAAATTGACGGCGTTATCGTAAAATGTCCTGAGTAATTTTTACTAGCAAGCTCATTGATCTGCGAGTACAGACAATAAGTTTGGTTATGGCGGAGGGTGGCAATTCCATATGCTCAGCGACTCAACTGAAGGTCTTATACGATTAAACCTACATACATGGCTGAAAAATTCGAACGAAACCTCCAATAGGGACAGATGTTCCAACACTAGGTTGAACTTATTTTTTTTGTATGAGTTAAATAAATAAAGGAATAAAGTAATGATGTATATTTCGGCAGCCGGCGCTCGCTGCAGGCGTGATCCGTACTGTAAAATTTATCGAGTTTTCGTGTTCCGCGTCATGCGTCACGTCACGCATCACCAGGGCACATCTGGCGTCATTTTCACAGCATTTATCATATATTATATTATTGTCATCATTTATTACAAAGTTTTGTTTTATTTGCAATGTTTGTAAAAGGTGGTATGTTGTACGCAAGTTCGGTTCGGGTCAAATCAATTCATTTCAGCAACCTAATGTTCTGTAATCCTAAAAGTTACTTAACCTACCACGATGTTGTAACTTCAAAACTTTCATATCCAACTTAGAATAAACCAATCGATGTCTTACCATCGAAGATATTTAAGAAAATATACTATTACTGTGGATCTTAATAAAATAAATCCAAGAATGCCTAGAGTTCTAAAAGTCGTATGAGTAAAAAACTGTACATAATATTGGTATCAAACTTCTTCAACAACAAAGTGTCACAGATGAAATGGGATTCTGAATGCTTTTTTAACCTATAACATATACCTACTTATGCCTAAAATTTCCCAGCAGCACAACTATTTTCATTCGTTCCTCTTACCAGCAAAATACCCACTTAATAGCAAAAAGATGTATGTCAATTTGCTATTTCTACAAAAAGAACCCTTCCAACGTTCCACTCGAATTCCCTGCTGATCCGAGTTTTCGTCAAACAAAGATTTACTGGACAATGCCGATTGATTGGGCTGCGTCAGATGACATTTTAAAACGCGACTACTCTCGCTATGAAGCACTATTCAAAATACGTTAAATTCGTTTAAATTGAACTTTATTTTACGGTCGTTTAGTGTGAAGTGTGTTTAACCATTCTGCTATTCCACTGCTCTACTTTTAAATAGTTGTGGCTTTAAGTAGGACAGTACTCTAATTTAAAAATTCGGGACTTTTGCCAGACTGTGCATGGATGGAATTTGTCTATTGGACGTAAAAGGCTCTTTGTACCTACCTGAATGAAACCAGGGGATTTTCTTCATAAATCCATAATTGATCCGTCTTAAGGAATTTGTATTGGCCAGTCCATAAATACCCACGGATTTATGTAAACACCCTATGAAAATGTTCTGACCTGACTTCACAACCTGTTCACGATAATGATTTCGATCTTCATTTGGAACACGTGCATATTGACAGCAAACAATATGCAGTCACGGGGTACAAACGGGCCCTAGACGGGGTCTTTGCGTTCGAATGTCGCAGGTCTGTCTGTCTACATCGTTAGGTAATCAGATTTGTTTGCGCGATCTAACGAGACACTACTATGACTGAGGAACACTTACTGCAACTTTGTTAGCTAATTTACCTAAAGGTAATGGCTTTATGGTTGTTGGTATCCTAAGCTATGAAGTACATTGGGGTTTCAAATGCCACTCATAATAAGGATTTGTTGAAGCGACGGCGTATTTCGACTTTCGAATTGTTTGAAAAAATCAACGTCTATAATACCTATTAAATATCGTTTTATTCCATTCGTAGGGCTTGAACGCCTATTGGTAATGACCGCGTCTGTTAAGTGGTCCTCGGATTCGATTCTCGGTTCGGGCAAAATTGTTGCGTTACTTAGAAATATATTTTGCGTGGTACTGGGTGTGTATAATATTATTGTTTGCATCTTGTCGGTATTGCCTCAGTTGTTACCTACTGCGGTGGTAACTTACCATCAGGTTGGGTGTTCTTTTGCCAGCTATTTACACGAATATGGTAGGCAGACAATATCTTTGTTGTTCGCATGGGGAATAAACATCCTTATAATTTTACACATTAATGGCCCACTACTGAGCACGGGTGTCCCCTCATTATTGAGGAGGCCTAGAGCATACTCCATCACACTGCTTCAGGGCGGATCGGTGGAGACGTTAAAATCTATAAGGGCAATATTTAAACTTGGTTACCACTAATTATCAGATGGACCCTTCAGGCTTAAACACTTATTGTTATCAACAATTGTTCACAATAATACGAGTACCCTATTCACCATTTAACTTGTTAGGTTTCAATACGTGTTATCCGAAGGGGCGAAAACAAAGAAAATAGTGAGTTTAATAAGTGTTCATGAGCGCCTTCTAATACACGGAACTGAAAAGAAATTGCCGTGGGGAAGCTTAAAAAAACTCGAAAGTCAATGACACAATGACGACAATTGTAGACCACTCTTGCCTCATTAGGAAGAAAAGAAAAAACAATTAAGCTGTGTTCACCTGTACAGGCATCGTCTAGAGTGTCTAGACATTCGATAAATTGTCGATGCGCGTTATTGCATTGTAATAAGATTTGATTTTGAACGATAAACGTTATATTTAACCGCAAATAGAGTGCCTCAGTCCACATACATGTTTCCCCAGGAAGTTCTAAGTCGATTCCTTTATGAGTATTGTGAGGTTTAATTCCAGAATGGCATTGTTCGCCGGCCACAAGCGAGAGGTCGCTACGAGCAATTGTTACGCGTCTTCCTTAGTGCTTATGTAATTTTAATTAAAGACAATGCGTTGGGAGTACGTACCACGTAGTGAGGAAAATAGAGATGAATTATACATGAAACGATCTCTGCGCTTCTTATTATAGTTGATTGGAATGGCTATTAACCTAAAGGTAATAAGTATAATCGAATTATGGAAGACTTATCTGACTTCTCGTATCGTATGAGTGAGAAATGAGTTAAACCTTAAGTAACCGTTATTTATTTGCTGTTTTACTTGTTTTCAACATGTTTAATCAACAAGCTTAAACGGGGCCACTTGATTCAGGACAAGTCAGAGTGGCGCTAATAAGAGAGAGGCCTTTGTCTAGCAGTGGACGAACAAAATTTAATGGATGGTTGGATATTGTTATTCTAAAAGCCGTAAGTTCTATTCTACTTAACCCTACTTCCGTCCACTAAAATAACATTGATTTAGAAAAAGAAATACAATGTAATATATTATGTAATATTATTTCTTATATCTACCTTTCTTCCAAACTTACGTTACCTACATTCTGCTATTAAAACCGATGTTGAAGTATCGCAGGAACTGGAGATAAAATCTAAGATGCTCTAAAGCTTCTCCATGCTTTCATACTTGTCCTAAAAAGGGTTGGTAACTATCGAAAACTGCAACTAAGCCTTAGAGCAATGCAGCCTAGTTCTGTGTAGGTACCAAAAGCTTTACATAAGCATAGGCTGGGAGTTGCGCATTTGTAATGATTTCTGATAAATCGTGCATGACTCGAATAGTAGGTATTTTGATAATTTTTTGTTTAGTTAGGAAGCACTTTAAACTATATTAATATTTTATTGACCCTTCATTGCACCTCTCCGCATAATACTGCCAGTTGACAATTCCGCAATTCCGTGTCTTCTAAAATGTCATAACAGTCAACATTACAATTACATACTTACCGAGTGATAGCTGACACAAATTAACCTGTTTACAACATTTAACCCTAACATAGTCATAATATTTTGCGGGTTTAGTTGACGTACATTAAACGTACGTTTACAAGCGATTTGCTCCGCGATATCAATACTAAACCAAGTAATAATGTGTTCTGTCTCCTCCAGTGTGATATTAGCCACGCCGCGTCAGATTGATTGCCAGATAAGCAGCCGCTGGAGGCAATATGTTTCCTCGCGCTCAATCGATACTGCACTAGATACAATATGACAAGTCCTTAGATATAACTGCGTTTGGTAGTGGATACTAGTTAGAATGTATGGAGATATGTTAGTAGGTGGTGTACCATTACTAAAGTCGTAGGTATGCCGTAGTGTCATGACTACGAACCTATACTAGTAAAGTATGTTATTTTGGTGAGTAGTTGAGGTGTATTTCTCATGGTTGTAAGTTTGTGTGAGTTATTCCGGTCTGATCCCAAACAAGTAATACCTACGTGGATCATAATATTTTAAATTATTTTCTATTCCGGTCTGATCCTATTCGTGTTTTTAATGGGTAAGGACTATTATGTTGTCCGAAAATATCACAAATTTTACGAAATGTAACTCTATCTGAATTATATGTCATTTTCATAGTGGATTTTGATTATTTTAATGGGAATTTCGAGCGAAATTGAATTCATTGTAACAATTGTCAATGCATCTACATACTAAGAATACGTCGAAAAACTAAATGTCAAAACTATCATGTTGTCGGTGTTTGTTGCAATTGAAAAACAATGTTCTTGTTGAAACACCCTATACAATATTGTTTGATTACAAATAACAGTTGATAAAATAAGAATATGTAGCTTCTATCCGTATGAGAGTCATCACAAATGTTACGCAAAGTAATTTGAAATGAATGTAGGATCCGTTTGTTAGGATCAAACCTAAATAACTCGTTTGTGTTGTTAGTTCCAACTCACACCATCCAAATTCGAGGCTTATCAAAAGTAATGAATCGCATAATTATTTCTAAATGTCATCAAGTAAGATAATATTATTCCAACTACAAACTTGTCTGAATAAACTGAAATAACTTAAGTTCTTTGAAGTCGTGAAACATTTTCCCTTAAAAAATCAAAGCAGTCGGTACGGAGTTAGCTCACTAAATCGCTCACAATGATTAAAGTAAACAGAGTCGCCCTAAGAGATATCTTTTTTGTAAAATACTTTGTAAAAGACGAATTCCGGGAACGATAAGAGTACGACGCGCGTCTGACGATAGCGGTTGGTTCGAGATAAGGGATGAAGCGTTTGATTTGGGTAGGAATTGGATTGGATAGGAAAGAAAAAACTATGTACTTAATAATTTCTTTCTTTCCTCTTCTTTCTTTCTTGGGTAACAGTCATGCCTTATGATCATGATTTATGTTGTCCACTTAGGTACAATCAATCACCTAGCTTGTCTGCTCGTGCTCTTGAAATTTAAAAAAAAAGGTTTGTTTTAGTCAGGCTCACGCATTTTTACTTAGATATAACAAGTAACACAAATCATGCATCTAATGGAAGATTATACTAGAAATAAACGATACCTTAGTACATTAACTCTGCTTCATGATGGTATATAACTTTTGAATAAAAATATCAATAATATATTGTGTAAATATAACAATAATATAACAATATGGGCCAAGTTGTTTTGTAATTCCACTATGAATCATACAGAGTTGTCCAAACTAAACTACCCGTTAAAATATACGTTGTTCTGGAGTTTTGGTGACTTTGAATCCCGTTTAATCGCTCGAATTCGTCAATTAGACCACACCCCAACGAACTCTCGCGTCACCTGGCGGCGGCGCGTGGAATAATTTATTACGTTTCTTAAAAGCCATTACCGGGTGACACCGTCAATGGTCCGCTGCTACCCTACAATTAGCGCGACTACGTACGAGAGGAATCAATGTATAATGTGACGACTGAGTGACACAGCTGTGACACTTGGCGTTTGTTTGAGTGACACTTTGCGGTATTTTCTCAAAGAAGGCGATGAATACTATAGTAATATAAACACTTAAGAGTCTATTTTGTTTTACGGGTGGCAAAGAAAACATAAAAAAATATCATTAACACCTATGACCCAAAATATTTTTAAGTTTTTTTAATTTTTATTACATAATTAACAAATCCAAACCTCTCAATTATTTTTGGTCCCGATCTTAAATAAATTTCAATTGTTTGAGCTTCAAATAGTGTTCAATTAAAAAAAGTCTAGCTTCACTTTTTAAGACCTACAACAAGTCATTACCAGACGGCATGGCTGTTTCCTACCTGTGAACGCCTAGAATAAACCACACCACGTTGCTAAAACGTGGACAGGTTAACGGACTTCCCAAGTATCGGAAGATCCTCCTAACAGAATATCCCCGACATAGCTAAACGAGTAGTTATTATCTGAAATTTAGACCCGAAATAGAAAACTGTACCTGTGCTGCATGTCTTCCGAAGTGCGTAAGTACTCAGGAAGTTTTGCCACTAGCAGTCACTCTTTCAATTACTGACCGCGCTCACAATTGCTTAAATCTATTGATCATTTAGCATTGACGCTAACTGTTGAGCTATGAGCGATATAAATCTCGTTTACAGAACTGAAACTCCTGTAAAAGATTACTAATATAGAGCATGTACACGTGACGTCACTTGCCCTAAAACGTGGAGCGTAAGCGAAACAAGACCCACATTAATAAGATTTACGATCCTACAGATGATTCCTTAAACTTGTTAGTGGGAAAAACGTTTTAAGCGATCCTATTTATTTACGGCCACTTGTATTGTTAATAGGATTGTGATGGTAAGTAAGTTTCACTTACGTAGAGAAAGTAGGGATGACAATTTATTGAGTACCATGGCTATTTTTGTTGTATCTATGTTTTATGCTTTCCTTATTCATTCTCTCTTCTTTCTTTGCCGGAAATGCATCAGTGAATTCTTTCCATCGCTATCGCCATACCCAATTTAAAAACCTTTAACAACCCTTTAATAATTCAAAACGAAAAACTCTTCAGTTAACTAATACAAGCAAATATACATCTCTCAAACTAGTTAATAATGCTCGCTAACTTTTCTTCGTGAAATTTTAATGATAAACTTTCCGAATCCGTACAAAGTGAAACTTCGATCCCTTAACTCTTTCCTAACATTGAGTGACACGAGACCTTTAAATATTAAATAACGTTAGGCATGTCCAAACTGTTTGCGAACAAAGACAGATATGGGTACGGTTGGCCATCGATCCAGTTAATAATTAACACTGTCGTGCGTTGCGGGGCCCACAGGTAAGGGAGGGTTATCAGATGAATATCAAACAGACGTTTGGATGAATTCTCCTAATTTATGTTCGGCTAACAGCTTCTTTTCAAGCTAAGTTCTTAAAGGTTTTGTGACATCGTTCAAGGTTCACGTCACGTAAGGTTTATTCGCAGGAGTCGTAATTCGAATAAAAAAAAATCATATCAATAGGTTTATTGTTGTATTGATTCAAAATGTAACGCATTATAATTTTGTAGAAACAAACTAGGTAGTGTAGGTCCTTTCTTCTAAGATCAAGCATGTTTTTGTTTTAACGAATGTAAGTACAGTAACCAAGCAACTGTAGTTTAGGGATGCCCATAGAAGATCTTCTAACTTACCCTCAACCGTGTATATTCAATTGCCGATGACGTTGTTAATGAGGTAAATATATTTGTGCCATTGTTGTGATAGATATGATGTTTTGTAACGAAATATATAGAATGTTGCGTTAACTCATTGAGTTTAAAAATCTCGGGCATCTCACCTCTACCAAACGGGGATTCAACGTTTCCTCAAGAAGGGGACTCGGTTCAGTGTGAAAAATCGACGTTTAATAGGCGGCCGGCCATTTTGCAAATGGATGCAACTTGGGGTGATGATTTACAGGCGAACTTGAGACTTCTGGACCAGGCCTCCGATTGGCAATTTTTCATCGATAAAGAGTTTCGGAAATATGTTTAAGAGCGGTTTTGGGGCGTGATTGCAAGGGGCGATGTTGGAGATATATTTTTAACACGCATAAATAATGTACGTTATGGGATGCAAACAGCCTTTTCCGAAAGTTTGTTACTTGCTACGATGAAGAAGAATGCCCTTTACATTTGTAAACCCAGGCGTTACCCTTGATTTTTCACAGCTGTGTAAAACAGTGTTACAAAGATTCTTTCCCCGGATATGTGTAGGTATGGAAGTAGGGGAATTTAGGATTTGCAGTTTTATTGCACTCCAACCCAAATATAAGGTAAGTAAATCAGATATAGAAGTGGTGGTCAATTTTGGTTAAGAGAAACAAAAAAAAATGCCTAAACAAAAAGAGTATTAAGAAAATTGGCCCTCATACGAAAATTGAAAGTCATACACGAAAAGACTTAAATGCAGGAAACTTAAAATATTCATATACGTCTCTAGATTAAATTGATCTGCAACAGTTTATTTTAAAGCGCAAGAAAGTAATTTATCATGTTCAACACATTCTTTGCCATAAATGGTAAGCACTTACATGATTATGTAAAAATTTATCGTAACTTAAATGAACCATTTTTGCAACGATTAATCATGTAACATGACTTACATGACAGTTATAATTATTATCATAAAATAAATCTTTACACTGCTAATGTAGTAGATGTATCCCGAGTTATTTATTGCGTTTCTTGTGTTTTAATTAATTATGATTATAAGTAGCAATGTGTCATACTTTTGACACGAGCAATGCATTTTCTTACTCGAAGGGTCACTTACGAATGGTGAAGCATAAGCCAAAAAGGTTTAAAATTAATTAAGAAATATTGCTACACACACAAATGGCAACACTAAAATTTCACGTATAGTATCAAGGACAAGAACAACAACACAAAGACAAAAATACATACACATTCAGACTTAGAACAAAACTTTGAACTCATCACTCAAAGGAGAACAACAGATTGGGGCCTGGAGCGAACAGCTTGTTCAATACCCTCAAATAATCTTTCATATTTTAATAACTCCATTTCATATTTCAAAAACTATTTACATCATATCATTAAAACATTATTATTTCAAGCCTATACTATGTGTGCGCGGTGCGTAAGACGACTATATTTCATTATTCCCATCATTTTCCCCAAAAACGGAATATGCACATTGTGGTAACAATATCCTCGATGTAAAAAGCGATATCTCATGCATGTTCATATTCCAGGCATTAGTCCTTAAAGTTGCTGGTCTCCTTTTCACTTCACTTTAAGTTTAAACTAGTACCACAATAAAAAGCTTCCTGAATTCATGCTGTATTGGCAGGAAAATTCGTCCCCCAATCGTAACCGCCCCACAAGGTCCGCCAACATTAATTTCTAAGTGTCATTTTTCTTCGTAAATCTGGTAGAATTTCAGCAATGGATCATGTGCGACAATTAAAAATCTGAACGGAATAAGAATAGTATCACACGTCAAACAATCCGCGACGTCTCCAGGAAGTTGCGTACAGGAAGTTGAGGGAAATAACACGTATGGTGTCCGGAATGAACTGAAGCGATATTCGGACTTTCTCAATCACTGTTATTTAAAATCCTTCAGTAATTTTTTTATTAACTGTTACGGTTATAAAATTATGGTGTTGTTATTTGTTTTGGTTTTAGTAAACTCAAACTTCACTCTCGAATCTTGATAGAAGTTTGGAGCGGTCACTCGTATTTTCTATTTTATTAATAGTCGATAACACCAACCAAGTTTCAGCACTACATTAAGCATGGACCAGGTTCTGTCGCTACTTACGACACTCTGATCTACCACTATGGCACTGTCGTCAATACTTTAAGCCGGCCAAATCCATATCATCATAGTCATTAATTATCACCTTGATGACCTGTTTCGACTCCTGAGTTCGAATTTGCAACGAAGCAGATTGCAGCTGGGATAGGGACATTTATCCCCTGAAATATCTAAAGTTTATCGGCGCTTGTGAATGTTTATGTGTTACAGCGTTCTACCTTTTGTGTCAGTATTGTACTATCTAAAGTTATAAAGGCTTTAATTTATCTTACAATTAGGTACAATACATTAAGTTTTACTAATGAACAAGAGTTTCTCTGAATATATAAGGAGGCCTAGAGCATATTTCACCACACTGCTCCAATACGGCGAAGGGGGTGTTATTGTAGCGTTATGCATTGTAAATAAATATGTAAGTCTATACATCTACCTTTTGCTTACATAATATTTATACAGTTAAGGATGAAACTGATTTCCATTTCATCATCGTTAATCGCTGTCCGCTATATCCTTGCCACGTAACGCTGAAGTATTACGTACGCCGCCATTTTGAGATTACCCACCGACTGTGTGCGGTGCGACTTAATTTATTGCCGACGAAAGTGTTTGAATTGTTAATGTTTAAGTGTACTGGGAACACGCCAGCGCCGTTACACCGCCAATAAAACGTATGGACTGACTTCAATGTCTTTCTAGTCACTTCAACAGCTGCACACATGTTTGATTTCAATGTAGAGCGTTTTTGTAGAACGTTTATAGTGTTACGTTGCTGCGGAATTTTTTAGTTTTTCGTTGACTCAGTCACTATACTGGGTTTAATGTTAAGCATAACAGAAATCTCTAGACATCACTTGCAGGCCTTATCATGGAATCGTTAAAGCATATCTGTCAGTGATTTCTTTTAGTCAGTGATTTAATATTTTCCAAGTGCTTATATTATTTAGATATTTTCACGACACTAAAATACAAATAATACAGAGTATTTTTATTTTCATTATGTATCTTTATGATGGTTCCTGGTAATCAGAATCGGTTGAACCGATTTAAATGGGGCTTACACTGGAAGATAGAGGAGGTCAATTACCTACTTTTCAACCCTAAATAACACGGATTGAGATTTACGTCGAAAAACTTGTATGTGAACATATTCGTGACCACAGTTAGTCGACTACTACTAGCGGTTTTCGCGTAGACAGAAAATCAATCGCACTTTGAAGGAATAGCATGTATGCTAACCCTATCGATGATAATGCAAGGATGAATAGAAATATTTAGTTAAATCTCTTCTAAACCATACCATCAATATTTGTTATTATTTTATTGTTACTATTTCAGTGACAAGTTAACTGACAGTTGTACAGTATCTGTGCACGTAATTTTTAATGTCTTTTTTATCATTTGTTATTTTGTTTTTTAATAAATAAAACATGCTTTATCGTCTGTACGAGCTCTGGCTGGCCTAGTATTGAACCCGTAAGAAATTAAGAAGAAAATATGTTTATCTATAGTTTAAAATAAAAATCGAGCTGCTCCCAAATTTACGAAAAACGTCAGTTCAATACTTACTAGCGCTCGCCACAGCTCCATCGCCCTACAGACTACAAGAGCCTTTTATTTAGGAACATAGGAATGAGGTAGCGGATGGCCACGACCAGCCATCGTTTCGTCAAGATATCCGTACCTTACTTTGGATATCGTTTTATTTCCTTTTTAATTAAATTAGTTATCTTTTTAGGTATCTAGTAGTGTAATCTTACTCTGAACATACCCAATAATTTACGTATTGTTTACCTCCTTCACCCCAGTTGGTAGAACGAATATGGAACTCCTTCGGAAACTTTCCAGTTATCATTAATACCGTCTGATAGAAACCACCCGGCGCTCCCATGGAGATTGTATCATAATTTGATACCTAATTTCGTAATGGCATTCCCATGGGATGATCCTTGCGAAAATAAGTTTATCGAGGTTCTTGTAGCGTTGATAAACTTATATTTATCTAGGTATACTTATATGGTGACACTGTAATGGGTTAAAATCTGTTTATGAGATATTTTTTGTAAATTTTAGGTATAAGTACGTAAGCTTTGTTTAAACAGTAACTAGATTTATATGTAACCGGTATGCGATGGTATGATAATACGATTTTACTATATTTCAATAAATCAAGTATAAATGGGTGCCATGGACAACACATAAAGACAAGGACACAAACCCAGCCGGAAAACGAAAACTATAGGTCTAAGCTTTTCGAAAATCGCACCATTAATTCCGTAGTTAATATCCTGGAAATATTTGTTTTGTTTTAAAAATGTAGGAAACACTTGCACTTATTAAATTTTACGAGAGTTGTCATTCAACATGTTACAGATTTTAGGTATATAGGTACTATGGAAGTTAGTTTTAATTAATTTTGTTATGTTAAAAATGCTCTCAATAACTTTTAATCATAACTCAAATATTTCTTACAAAGAATTTCCTGTCGGAAGTCAAAGCCTTAAATTACGGAGAAATGTAATTTCAAAGTGGCCAATACTTAACCTTCAGAAACAATTACGTTCAATTAACGCAGTCCCTTGATTAGGCCATTAGCCGGAAGCCGTGTGACGGCTTTTTTATAATTACAAAGAAGCCTCCGCGACATTTCTAATTTACTTCCAAATTGATACCGACTTTCGAACAAAATTTCGTTACTACTTATTGAATAAGGAAAAATATATTAATTATTTCGCAACATTCAATAGAAAATTGAAGCTCTAATAGCTCGCGACGGTTCTAGAAATCTATTTACCTACTTTAACGGTGGGCGCGGTTGGTATTAAGAAGGTAGACGGCAAATGTTTTCGGGCTTATAACGGCTGATTATACTTCCTTAGTTACTATTTATTCATAGCCTGGAGGCGATGCGAAGGCAGTTACTATCTTAATATATATAAATCTCGTGTCACAATGTTGGTTCGCAATGGACTCCTAAACCACTTAACCGATTATAATAAAATTCGCACACCATGTGCAGTTCGATCCAACTTGAAAGATAGGATACTTTAAATCTCAAATTATAGTCGCAATTTTAATTTATTGCTAATTAATTGTCTCTTATTGTTTGACATGACAATTTGATATGGCAGTCTTATTCACAGATGAACAGACAACTAGCGCCACACAAGAGAACTAAATTAAGAGTGTTATTATATGGCAGTCACAATTATATGTAACAGATGTCGATAGGTACCTTTCGACTGGGGTGAGTAAGTAATCAATAGATGGCGCTGCTATGGTAAATCTAACTTGCACCCGTGCGAAGCTGGGGCGGGTAGCTAGTAAATTAATAATTTAGACCTACAGTCTTGCAATAACGTGACATCTCTCCATAAAAGGCGTTATTGGCCTTATTACGTGTTGATATAACCAAATTGGCATTCCTCTATCTTATCGAGAAGCCATGGCATTCCCCTCTAATTATTGTCTATCGACATCAATAATTAGAATCGGTTGATACACACGGTTATAAAGTTCGTCGAACTTATACTGATACAATTTAGGGTTTATCCTGTGAACAGGACTGAACAACTCCATTTATGTCCAGTCCCAATTGTTCGTGATGCTCCTTTTTGGAAGTTCCTAGGTTATCTATCTTTACCTACCATATAACAAGTCACTCGAAAACTG
Organism: Hesperia comma; assembly: GCA_905404135.1. Classification (NCBI taxonomy): domain Eukaryota; kingdom Metazoa; phylum Arthropoda; class Insecta; order Lepidoptera; family Hesperiidae; genus Hesperia; species Hesperia comma. Next base: position 12,538,373 of record FR990022.1, on the reverse strand, counting down.
GTGGCTTAATTTATCGAATCTCAGAAATGTTTTAATCTGGATCTCACGTTATTATAAGGGACGCGGGGCGATACAACGTTCGGCAAAAAAACAAGTCTGTTGACTACATACAATTCCTTTTTATACATTAAATGACTGATACAATGTTTAACATTGAATATTTCACTTACAGGTAGTAAAACAAATAAGACATGAATAATATGCCGAATTTAGCCCACAAACAGCGAACATGCTCTTGCGGCTATTAGCCTTATGGCTAATGCTAAATGATAAGCATTTAAACCGACAAAGCTAAATTGCATATTACATTGATTAAATTACATGGCATACTTTCTAAACCTGAATATTAACTCAAAAATCGTAGATCTCTCTCTACACATTAAACCGTAAACGGCCCATTTGTCAACCGTATGCCAAACAGATAAGTAGTTCACAAAATGATCCGTCCGTGTGTCATAAGAACGAACGAAAGGTAATTGGGCCATCGTAAATTGATCGCTCCGAATGCGGGTGATTGGAGTCGCCTGTTGATATCCCTGTTATCACTGTTTGTTGAAGCGCCATTTTATCCGACCCGACGACCTGCCATCCCATCCCATCATGCTCATATCAATACTTTGTTGAATACGACTGTTTCGTGTCATTACTTAAACAAAGCTTTTTATTTTATTTACTTAAGTATGTATTATGTTTTAATGACAACATGAATAGAAGTTGGATGGGTGACCGCTAGTGGGGAAAATTTCTTGAGCGCTTCTGGGCTTCGAAGGGCACGTAAAACCTGTGCGTAAAACCGTCGTTCCCGGTTGTAACCGATAGATTGTAGATATTAAGCCATGTCGGAGGCCTTCGGGCGGGAAAACTTTCGATGCTTAGATTGGCCACTTACACCACCCTTCCACCAATCCGTACTAAAGCAGTGTGGTAGAGGCTTCCTCAATGACGAGGTGAGACCGGTGTTCAGTAGTGGGCTATTAATGCGTTGAAGCCTAGTCATAACCCATATCGTTTATGTATACGATATTCAGGAATATAGAACTACCAGTAACTACGAAATAAAACAAAGAAAGTATCTAACCTTTCCGGCACTGAAAGACTATACCAAAGACTTACGACAGTTTGTCAAAAGAATAAGACTAGTAGCACAAATATATTTTCGAAATATCTGTTCTGGTACAGGTCAAATCAAGTTATCCAAGAAGACATGCTATCGAACGTAAGAGACATGTTATCCACCCCTTGAGACATACAATCCTGGAAATTGGCCAACTCACAATCTACATATTTGGATGCGATGCCGGTTTGCGGTAGAAAATTGTGATTTTGTATGACAGGAATCTTTGTATTGTTTCAATTTTACATCCTTATACGATAGACATTTTATTGTAATAATACAAAGATATTATTTACGTTTATATACTTAAATACAGGTTCTAAGCAACGTATTACCTATTGGCACCATTTAGAAAATATGCTCCAGTTTTTAAATGCGATCTCTAGAAATAGAACTGTGAAACCGCATGAAATTTTAATTAATAGTTTTTGCATGACGCCCGTACAAACATAGAGACAGACAGACATAAATTCTGAAAATATTACCTTCGCCTTTTCTTGGTCCTATGCAGATCCTATACATTCTTTTCTCAAATATCTTCTATGTACAGACATAAACACACACACAAATAGTCACATTTCAATTATATAGTATCTTTATAGTATATTACCTAATCAAAGGAGAGGTCACCAAAGTGAGGAAACATCCACAATGTTTCACAGTTAGCACCTGAAAATACTCTTATTATAAGTATAATAAAAATAAATATTGTTTGTCAGTCTTTCTTCGACGACAAGTAAATTTCACGTTTCACAGGCCCACACTACTAGTGGTGTTAATTAAAGCCATACATAAAAGACATATTATATGTATGATAAGCCATTTAAAAGTCGTAAAGCAGAATATTTGGCAACAGACGTAATGTTTATAGTACCGTCGCGCATTGGAGTGCTTTTAGTTAGGTGACCTTAATACAATATGATGTAATTTAGGTTATAAGTATATCAGATGTAGGTATTTACATTAAACCATTGTGAAACTTAATGTCTTCGAGAATGGTATGAGATTTAAAATTTAGCTGTTTAGTGAGATGAAATGGGTTCAAAATGTAAAACTTCCACGATCCATACACCTACATAATATTATGTTTTGAAACTGCTTAATACCTTTTTATACATAAAGTAATGAAAAACAAATGTACTTTTAAATGTAAACGAAAATGTGAAAACTATTCAATCAAGGCGCAATCAAGACGGATGTGCCGAATATGTGTCAAACTAATCAAAATAAACATATATAAAATCGAAGAATTTATAAATGAATATAATCAGGAGCCCAGACCACTACTACCAAGTCTCCAGTTCTTGTACCTACTAACGAACTTCCAAATAACATTCTAACACCGTTAAATAACGAATTTCCTATCCATCCTACTGCAGAAGAGTGGTGGTGCCCATTTGCTATCTATATTTCATAAAACAGACCATAAAGAGTTCAAATCTTATCACCTTGGGAACCGCAGCGATATTCGTCGTAAATTTTTAACAGGCCTCCAAGTGTTTACGCTGCGATTCTCAAACATTAGCGGAGATTTATGATTTAATAAAGCAGACATTACCAGGTGATACCGTCGCTTGATGGTCGTTTATGAATTTACTTTGAAATTTTAATTTTATTTACGGTTTAGGTGATTAGACATGGCCACGGTTTAAATAACGTTCCAATTGTGTTTAGACAGTTTTTGTCTTGAACGTATTTTATAAAAACTCGGTCAAGTGTGAGTTGACCTCAGAAACTTAGAGTAGCGTAGGTAGTTACCACGTGGTACCACCAAGCGAAATTCACTGTAATTTTATTTATTAGCCCAATAACAAGGTGCACAGGGAAGTCATCACGAAAAACTTTTAGAGGTTTTTTAAAATATCAAGACGCCACTCTGAAAACTACATAATTGTTTTAACTGTTTTATTATTTGTAGTGATAACGGCCACCTTTTCCACCTTACTCCTTTTGAGCTTTGTGACAGACAACTTCAGAAGCATAATAATATGGTTTCATTTGTCACCCTTTGGGTTCCAAAACTTACCAACAACCAACAAAATGTTTGTTAATGTAGCCGTAAACATAACAAATAATAGTTGTAGCAATTGGTGATCAAATAATTATTATAATGTCGCTAAGTGGGAAGGACCATAGATTATAAGGGTTGTTCCCGATAAAAGATCCTTGTACAACTTTAGTCAGACTGGTCTGATCAATAGGATTTTTGTCCCGTTGGTCAGATTAGATACTTGTACGGACCCTAAGGTGTGCTAGTTCGGCTAGTGATTAACCGGTTTTGAAGTACAATTTACCTGCTTCATCTCTTCAGTTAATCCTGCAATATATCTATGTACATACCAATTCAATGTTTGTCAAAATTCAGTCCTTTTCTGTGAATGGATTAAAAGATTACAGACGCATATACTATGCTTACGAACGTATAAAAATTGATTTATATTTTAAAGGGGTTGAAGTTAATTTATCATGGCGCCCCTTGCAACTTGGCAACTGTTGCTTGATATTAATCTTTTGACATCTTTGTATATCAAAATATAATATGATTAAGTTTGTTCTTCTTTAGAAATACTTTAAATATTCATGACAATTTGTCTGCTTGATTTACACTAAATAAAGGAATACAGAATGCAGGTCGATAACCGTTGTAAGCTAATGATAAAAATCAGGTCCATCTTCATGTAACCTTGTATATAGAAAATAATTGTCATACATCATCACAATGCCTATCTTTCCCACTGCTTACAGCTGGGCATGGGTCTTCATTCACAAGCTGAAAGGTACAAGCCATAGTCCACCACGCTGAACAAGTACAGGTTGGCGATCTTGACACACCTTTGAGATTTGTGAACTCTCCGGCATGCAGGTTTCCTTACGAGTTATTTTTTCACCGTCATAGGGTGTGACATCTAAGCCCTTAACGCACATTACTACGAAAAGTCGGATATGCATGTCTTGCGTACGTGTACCCTAAGTAGGTACTCATTTTCCGTTACCTACAACTGACAACAGCTAATGGTGTGTGATAATTTTGTAGCGATTTTCTAGCTAGAAATCCAGTGCGCACTTTGAAAACACTTTAACGCCCTAGATTCATTTCTGTATCCAAATCATATAATTTATGCAAAGTGCGCTATACCAACTTCCTAAAGTATTAATTCCATCTAATCGGGCCTTAAAAAGTACAAATAACAGAACTGAGTGTTACACACTCACGCCAAACCACGATTAGGGTAAATTGCTAGTGAATTAATTGGGGAGGTTGAATCAACAATGGGTTACGCTACTGAATGTGGGGTACCCGGACACCGACTTATCTATGGCGTGTAAATCTGCTGATAATGGGAGATTAATAGATGGTGGGTGCTAAGGTAAAAAAGACAGCCAAGTGCGTGATGTTCGTTCCTTTAGTTGAAAGAAAAGAAGAGACACTTTTGAGGAGATAATGAAGTCAATCATCCCTGAAACATTATGTATTAATTTCTGATAAATTATGAAATGTCATTGTATATAAATGTTGTCAATATTTTGTGTTATTAATTTCACTATGTAACAATGTAGAGAGATTAACAAAAATCACTGTCTTACAAACGCACGTACTACCTAATATAAAAAGAGAAGAGATTTGTATTTTATTATTACCAAATTAGCTCTTAAAGTACCGGAATAATATTAAAAATTCCATCTTGAAAGCCAGCAAGCCAGTAGTAGGATTTTATATTAAGTTACTGAGGAACTGGGTTATAATTTTCTTTTCAAAAAGAGTAAGAATTCCTATGGAAATTCCAATAATGTTTCCCAAGGTGTAAAAAATTATTTAAATAACTAAAAAATCTTTTAATAATCAGTATTTTATCATTATAATATAAAATACTGATTATAAGTATAATATGTTTGATATTTCAAAATGCGCAATAGACAGAAATATTGAAGAACGATATGTATTTCTACTTTTGTCATGTGGCTACAGAACCCTAAATAAGTGACATTAACACTGTCAAATATACGACATTTTTTAAACGTCTGGACATGAAAATGTAAGTCCTTAACACCGTCCGTTTTCTATGGTTATTTAAGTATCTGTGACATTTCGAAGTAAAATATTGATTAGCTCACAAAATAAAAACCATAAACACGTGAATGTCCTGGCACACTCGGTTAAAAATGATGAATGAATAACTCAAAAGACTTACGATAAAATCTCACAATTTTTGTCTAAGGATTGCCTTTTTAACCTTTTGTCTTTCTCTTCCATATTATGAACTAACATTTACATAATTTCATTTTTCTGACTATGTTATGTTTAACACAGTAGTAGCTTTAATATTTCTCTTATTTATCATCCATTCAGGTGTAGTGTAGAAGCAGACTGCTTCCATTCGCTGTATGAAACAATAGCGTCAGCGATACGATATTACAGTTACGAAACTATAAAAGAAACACATTTGTGTGTCTGTTTACTCGAACATTTCCCCGGAGATGAAAGGACTGTTTGTGTTTAACGCCTTTGAAAACGTGCCGTGATAACCCTTTGTATTGAGACGTTAAAAATGTTGCACTTTTAAAGTGTTACGAACACAAATATCTCGATGGAATTAGAAATAACTTCGCTGTGTTATGTTCTTTTCGGAGAATATACATGATCTGTCCTGCTCTAACCTAAGCCTTTTCAAAGATTAAATATGTATTTATACATTCAAGTCTACTAAGAGTAGGTCCCTCTTCAGGAATTCTGTTATGGGAACTTAGAGAACTGAAATATTAGTAATTTAACAACAATGCATCAGTGACGCCCCTGAAGGAAAAGATATCCAATAGCGATAATTTGTTTTGTTAAAAAAATAAGTGCATTAACACATAAAAAAGGCTTAACTTTACATATAAAAAATTTACTCCGATGAGACATATACCGAACATGAAAGATACATATTATAAAATGTTCCACGTACTCAATTTATTCTCCATTTCTCTGCATTTCTCACAAATAATGGTATCCCGAAGGAGAGGATTGTTTATCTCTATTACGACAAAAGTGAAAGGTTGGTAGAAAATGAAGGCACGCCGGGCTTTTGACGGTGCGAGAGACAGCACGAAATATCATTAGCTGGAAACGTCACGTCTACGGCAGATGGAAATGCGATGAATAATAAACCGACTTGCTGCGGATTGTTTACACTGCGAGCGATAACATTGTTCAGATAAAATTTGTATTTTTCTTTCCATTATTGCAAACGTCTTGCTCTTGTATACAGTAAAGAGTGTAATTATTATTATTATTGGCAACTGATAGCAATATACCTATTTTTATGTTGAGGAAGATAGCAATGTCTTTCAAACTCCCAGCGGTAACGGTACCTAGCTCCCCAACCTGACTTCACTCCTACCACCAAATAGGGACCAGCTATTGACTACTCTAACAAGATCCTAATCCGTCGCTCCGTACTCGAATAAGGCAAAGAATGTATATTAAAGTAAACATTTTAAAAATATATTACCGCTTTAACTGGAATACTAGAAGACGGAATGGGAAATAAATATTCGCAACTTCAGGGAGCACAGTCTTGGCTCGCGTCGTATATCATTCTTTCGCATAGCTCTTGAAATATATAATGGATAGTGTTATGCGCTGTAAAGAGATATTTTTAAATTGATGGAGTCTGCTGAAAACTGTAAATTATGCACACTATTATCCGCATGGGGTAAGCAAAGTGAACGTAGAATATTTAGCTTCTCTTCTCTAACCGTTGTTGCTACTCAACCTGTTATTTATTAGTTAGTGTTGTAAATGGTTTTACGCAGTGCTAGCGCATTATTTAAATTGGTTTTTGCTTGAAGTTCAAATCCATTGTGACGCCGAATGGTTTTAAAATCTTTGGAACTAATTTTTATGTTTTGTGTTTTTGGTAGTAGACGACAAATCCTCACTGGCGAAAAATGACTAATCGTTTATAAAGCATATAGTACCGTCGGCACTGTGCTGAATAGTACGAATCCTAAAGACCTCTGAAAAGATAATAAATATAGACTTTACTAAAAATTATATTAGTAGGTATAACGTCACGATACTAATGTCGGAAGTTGCGCGTGATGCAACACACGAAGAGTTTTTATGGTAAGGTAGGTACTAATTTATTCATCGAATAAGATTTTTGGGTTCATCAAAATATTAATAGTTATTACAAAGTTGTTACCAATCTGAACCTGGAAACTAAAATCATCCCTTATTACGATATCTAAACTTAATAGACTACCTTGTTTAAACCGGGTAATGTTTCAATTAATATCTAATCTTTCAATCAAAAACAATACCCAAAGAGTATTTATTACGATGACTAAGCATAATTGAGGGGTGTAAAAGTAACTACCGTGACGGACACAGTCGTATGGCTCCGAAATTATTCGATGACTTTATAAATATCAATAGCTAACTATTAAAGTGTAAGGTTGTGATTTATTAACTCTAGGGAAATAGGGGAATAGACTAAGTAAATGTCATTGGGAAAACGATAAAAAATATATTAACAGTGACAGCTTAGTACCTATAGCGGATTGAAATTTAAATGAAGGATAAAAGGGAAAGGAATTTAAAGATCTAGGATCAAACACTCGCATCGAAAAGTTTAAAATCCATAAGGAGAGATGGTTCAAAAACTACCCGTCAGATGTCAATGTCACTCGAATTTAAATGGGACAGGTTGACAAGCATTAGGTACCTTACGAATACAAAAATATTTATCAAAATCGGTTCTCGCAGTGCAAAATTATTAGGCAAGACACATAAAAAATACAGTCAAATAGAGAACCACCTCCTTTTTTTGAAGTCGGTTAAAAATAATTTGAATCTGGCCACCTGGCTTTAAGTTAAGGGCCCACTGGGGCCTGTTTTAGTGGGGGCCGTTGGGAGTATACTCTACTAAGCACTGGTCTTCGTTCATTACTGAGGAGGTCTAGAGCATATTATTGCAGCACGCTGCACCAGTGCGCATTGCTTTTCATGCTTTTGAAGGCCTCCAAGATAGTTTAAGGATTGTTACCTATCTAATAACCTGGACCTAACGAGCCCTCCAAAATGAAAATCGTCACTTAATTCTAAAAACTTATCCACTGATCGATACTTTTCAAATCCACCAATACTATAAGTATCAATCCAACTACCTTCGATTTCTGGAAATAAGTAGGTTATTGCACCCATAGTGGACACGTCGACACATTGTACCTCGATGGTACGTATCTACACCTTAAAAATGAGTCCCTCACGTTATATTATGTCCAATCAAATTAAAGTCCAGTATATTAACAGCCCCGCTTTGTATGCACAAAGTCATAAGTAACAAAAATGGTTTCTGCAAATTCGAGGGCTTGTAACTCAATGGAACGTGATGCAGAACAGGAGCCGGGGTAGGAACAAACACGACCACGTGGCCCAAATTCTGTGGCTCTAGTGAAAAAGGGTATAAGTCCGATTTTGACGAAAATGAGTTAATTATACCAAAATGTTCAGAAAAAAAAGATCTACCGATTCGTGAAATCAGATCTGGCCTATCTTTAAAAATAAAGAAGTTAGCAATGTGAAAAAGGGGTTAACTAACACTAAAAATATTGCAAAAGTAGGGTATAAGTGCATTCTAATTTCTTTACACAGAACTATGATTTTTTTATTTTGTGTCTTTTGATGTAAATAAACATATATTTTCAGAGCTTCAAATCATTTGGTGAATACCGGTACAAGTACACTTGTTTCTTAAAAATTGTTAAGTGAGTAACGATATCACTTGATGTAAATCCGTTTTCACCAAAATAAACGATAAAAATCCCGAATAAGTCTTTTGATATCCGTTTTCACGAATGAAATATTTATATTACCAAATGCAATTTGACATAAGTTAAACTATACCAAAAAGTTACTGCTATTTTTCGTGAGAAAAGAAATAACTGATTCATACGGGGTACGGTACATAGGGGCGAGAATGAGATAGAACAAGTAGAGACTACTGAAGAAGAAGTATGGAGCGAACAAGTCGTGATAATCAACAGAGATTGATGAAGAGAGCTCCTGGTAGACCACGAATATTGCGTACAGGTAGTGTAGGCCGTTCGAGAAAGATTTATTGAATTACCGCAGTTACAGAACCAAATATTTCTGTTGATGAAAATGAAGTTGAAGATTTTTCAGTGATGAGCAATTTCTGTGTGATTTTGTAGGTTCCGCTAAAATTAGTTTGAAGAATGCACTAAAGAGTGTTAATAAATCTGAATGGGAAGAAGCAATTTTACCTGAAGTCAGAAGCCTAGTTAAGAAAGGTACATGGGAGATAGTTAGAAGACCGCAGAATAGGAATGTCGTTGGCTGTCGTTAAGATTTGACGACGAAGCAAAATATCGACAAGTCTTAGAAGAAGGCGAGGTTTGTAGCTCAAGGTTTTAGCCAGCGGTATGGAGTCGACTATGAGAAAACCTTTGCGCCTGTTGCTAGACTGGATACTGCAAGGTTGTTGACGGCACTCGCAGTTGAATTGAACTTGGAATTACGCCAAATAGACATTAATACTGCTTACTCAAATGGATTCCTGGACGAGGAGATTTATTATGGAGTTACCAGAATTATTATTAAGAGAAAGTTTAGTTACGCTTATGAATCGAGAAGGAGAAGAACTGCGCGCAGGCCATGCTTTTAGAATTGGATAGTGGTTGCGATTCATGCATATTGCGAAAATCGTTGTATAGCTTGAAGCAAGCTGGACGTCAATGGAATCTCAAGCTCAACAAGGAATTGACTGATATAGAGTTGAAGCAGAGTCTTAATGAATCGTGTCTATATTTTAAACTTCATGATAATATATATTTATTCCTATTGGTGTACGTCGACGACATTTTGATCGCAAGTCACAAAATCACGAAGTTTAAACATGAGTTTTCGAAAGAGTTTGATTTGAAAGACTGTGGTGAAGTAAAATATAATATGTTAGATGTTAGAAATAGATATTCAAAAACATGACAACGTCATTGTTTTGTCACAACAAATTATGTTGAAAATTGGTTGAAACGTTTTTGCATGGAAAATTGCAATAAATGTGCTACTCCTATGGAGATAAATTCCAAACAGAAAGAAGAGAAAAGTGAAGATGAGCGCAGCGAAGCATGGCCTTATCGAGAGCTAATAGGTATTTGAATTACCTAGCGAAAGCAACAAGACCTGATATTGCTAATGCGGTGAGTAAACTTAGCCAGAAGATGACAAATCCTGAAAAATTCGACTGGAAATTAGCGAAGCGTGTGTTGCGTTATCTGAAGGGAACATTTATGAAGGGGGCATTTATTGTAGGTGGTGGCTGTATATCGTGGCAATCTCGAAAGCAGCGTAGCTTAACGAACGAGACAGAGTATGTTAGCCTATCCGAAGGTATGAAGGAGGCTGTGTATCTCAACAGCTTGGTGAAGGAATTAAAAATCATGAGGTACGCTGTTCATGTCGATAACCAAGGGGCTATACGAGTATTCTTAGCTCAAGACCCTGTGCACGTTGCACGTATTAGATATCATTACGTGAGGGAAGTTTTGAGGGACAAGAACGACATGGAGTTGAGACATGTACCTACCCACTGGATCCATGTTAGCTGATGTGCTTACTAAGCCGTTATCTAGTGTTAAACATTACAAGTGTTTAGATGGCTTAGGTGTTAAGATCAACTGAGTTCTCTTTTGGATATCTTTAAATTTAAATTTATAGGGGCGTGTCTAATATACGAACTTATTGGTGTTTTGTATAGGTATGAGTTTTGCTAGATAGTTGTTTGATAAATAAATTTTTGTTTGTTTTCTAATTGTTTTCCTGATTTAAAAATGAACATGAGTGTCACAGGCACCTCTTAAAACACTTTTTACTAAAAAAAAACAAACATAATAAAACTACATAAAATGGATATAACTTACACAAAAGGTTCGCGTAAGTCTACATGCGCCTTTACGGCACGTCTAATAACTATGTGAAAAAGGACACAAGTTATTTTTTTTGGATTTTTTTAAAATTTGATCGTGTCAATGAAAAGTACACATTTAATTCATTGTTTTGAATTACTCCAATTATAAATATCTGATTTTGTTTCTTAATTATCACACAAATAATTCCAAATGCGTATCCTTTTTCACTTATGTGAATTAACTTTTATTGTATGTGAAAAGGGGTATTACTTATTTTATACCCTTGTGTCGTTCCTTTTGTGGTAAGTATAAGTCGCTATTTTGAAAACTATTCAGATTATGTAAAAATTAATGCCAGAATAAGAAAGAGCATACATTTTTTACCTATATAACACCTCACATGTATTTAGATTGACAGCTGTTTAAATGCCACACGTACTTAAACAAGTAATTTGGTGCGCGCGGGGCGTTTTTTGCGTCTCCTGTAAAGTTACGTTTTTAGACTTATACCCTTTTTCACTAGAGCCACAGAATTGAGGGCTTTGTGAAGTCAATTAAAAGTGCATTCATACTGCATACGAGATGATAATTACTTGTTTTTTCACTGGCAGCGATGAACTAGATGCGATGATGATAAATTGTTTTTGAATCGACTTCGAAAAAAGGTTGATTGTCAATTTGACTATGTTTACAAAATTTTTAAAAGGTTGTCAGAGTTATATATGTAGAATAGGGAACTTGTCAGGTTTCACCGCCTTTTTTGAAGTTGGTGTAACTTTAACAAGAAAGGCTTTTGGTTAAATTCATTTCAGCATCATTGAAAAATAACAAAATGAGACCATTATGAACGAAGTCAAAGACAAATTAACACAAAAAATAATATTAAAAGTTATAAAGCAAAAACGTTTGGAAATTGGTTTAAAAATAGTCTATAATATGCCTATGAAGATCTCGGGATTCATTCGAGGCAGTCATTTACTCATAGTTTTGTGTTTATACCACCTGCGATGAAGGTAGTCGTAAAGGTACGGTTCCGAGCCAAGCGACACTGACGCCGCGTCAGTGCGTCAGTAAACGCTGCGGTTCTGTCGCAGCGTCTCTGACGCTCTGTTAGATTCCGAGAGTGGCGATAGTATCATTGCTGTTTTCAGTCAATTTGCGACCAGTGATCTAAACAGTCGAATTTTCTTGCGTTTACTTCATGAATACATTTATTTAACACCCTCCCAATTTCATCCCAAACTTTGTCGTTTTTTTTCGAATTTTTGTATTCTTCAACACTTAAATCAGGTAATAGTGGATGTTGAGACACTAAATTTATAAGCACCTCATCATTTTCTTCGGTGAAAGCCTCCATTTTCAAATTAATTGCACCATAACTTAAAAATTACCACGCGTTGATCGAGCTGTCGCGTGACACTACAAGGGGAAGCGCGGCTCGGCCGCTGACGCTTTGCGACAGTGGCGCCGCGGCAGTGACGCCGCGTCAAGTATCGCCATGTTCGTACACGCCGTCATGTATTTACATAGAACATTGCACTATCGCTCTGTCGCGGCGATACTAACGCGGCGTTAGTGGCGTCAGTGTCGCTTGGCTCGGAACTGTACCTCCCTTTGGATTCCAGCGAAGTGAACGTACTATGGGTTTCGTGACATGAATTCATGTCGTTGGAGTTTAATGAAGCAGAAACATACATGTGTACCTATAAAGGCATAGTATAATAGTTTATCGCTTTACGACGCTGGGTTGGCAATTATCCACAATGCAACAGAAAAACAATGCACTCATTTTCAGGCTAAACGACCGGAAAATCATGCGATTATGAACTTTATTGACACGACACAAGAATCGGTTTAAAATTATACAGATGGACAATCACAGATGTTATTACCCTGTTTAATCAGTTGTACACTGTTGGAGCACAGAGTAACACGTTTTTACAGTAACACTAGATTTAATTTTATTTATATCAAAAACAAATCAATACCAGTAGTAGTAGAACCATTGTAGTTGAAGCGCTCATAGTCCGGCGGCTTGCGTCGATCCTAAGCGATCGACAAAGTTAAGCAACAGCGGGCGCGGTCAGTAGTCGGATGGGTGACCGTTAGTGGAAAAATATCTTGAGCTCTTCCGTACTTAAAGCCGTCGGTCCCGGTTGTTATCGATTGATAGCAGTCGTTAAGCCATGTCGGAGGCCTGCGGGCGTCTTGAAAACTTTCTACACTGGGTTGGCCACTAACCCCTCCACCAATCCGCATTGGAGCAGCGTGGTGGGGTATGCTCAAGGCCTCCTCAGTAATGAGGAGAGACCCGTGCTCAGTAGTGGGCCATTAGTGGGTTGTAGCTAGAGGTAGAACCGTTTCGTGCTCAAAGAAAGAAACAAACAAACACTTTTCTGCTTCATATTATTAGTATAGGTAGATATAACTAGTCTTAGAATTTACAATGTTATTTTTTTCGATATAGATGCAATTTCTTTAGAAATTTCAATTTCTTTTTACTCTGTGCTGCCTCTCTGCTGTCCTCAAACGCGTCTGATGCTTTCGCAATAACCCGCCTATTGACAAATCTCCCTTTGCTAAAGTCTGACTGCCACTACATAAATCTACTCTGTGGTCGTAAGGTATGAAGTTTTATTTGAATATGGAACGTGGCGCCGGCGCATCCGGTGCTGGTAGCGGTGAAACTTCGAATTAATATCAGTTGACACTTCAATCAATCAACGGGTCAAGTTTTTAATTAAAGTGTAAAAGGATACGTGATAAGCACTTGTAATGAAAGTGACAACTGAGATACCGTATTATATGGACGATTATGGAGGGTTCATAGGGCGTTATATCAAAAATTGTTTGGCCACTGTTGTTGGTGGAACTTGATGAAAACACTTAATTTTATGTTAATATAGAGCGTTTTCCAGGTTAGATAGTTATTTAACGTTAGAAGTTTTATAAACAACAGATTTTGCCTCCAAAGATCAAATTCTCATTAACTCATTGAATTGGATTCTTGATTTGAGTCTGGTGAGTGGTGTCTACTCTAAGTCTAACTAATAAGTACTTAGTGTAACTAATTGGATGGATGATCGCTGTAGACATTGTTTTAATGTTTTTGTGATTTGGAAAGCACCTAGGTGTCAAGCCTGGTTCTGATCGTTAGATAGCAATCGTTAAGCTATGTGAGTTTTCGGACAGCATATGAATTTCGCTTCCTGGAGGCTGCTAATACTACTACCCCGCTATCAATTCACACTGGAGAAGCGTGGTTGCGCATACTCCACGCCACCTTAAAGAAGAGCAGATTCACGTAGTCAATAGCGTAGCAAAATGGGTAACAATATTAATACAATAAAAGCTTCGTTGGACTAATGCACTTATTTTGTAGTAATTAAAAACAATCTCTATATATGGTTCACATCCTATCATTTATCGTAGCTTATATCGCCGGAATATGACAGTTATGTCGACTTAAGTGTTATATAGTGGTGATAGTCGTTTTACTTTTAAGAACTTCTTAATGTTTATAATAGTGTTTGATGGTGCGTAAAATAGTTATCGCTATATACTTGACTAAATGAGAATAAGCAGAGATTGAATTTAAATCTCCGAGAATAAGTCGTTACATTTAGGTACCGTTATTTTTTCTACACTCAGTTTAAATCACGGCAGTTATACAATACCCGAACAAGATATATAGAGATAATTATATAAGATTACACTAACTTGCCCCCTTTTTTACTTCCACATAGGGAAAGGTCCTAAAAATATTTTCTTAAAAGAAAGCAAGATGTTAAATTTCTATTTCGTATTCTTAATAGGTTGGGTGGTGATAGAATATAGATAGGTGGACAGAGTCGGACAATAATTATTAAATCAGATTTCCTTTTTACTTGTAGATTTTCACTTACAAAATCACAGTACCGAGATATGCTAGAGGGAGTTTTGCTAGAACTACAGGGTAATTTGTAGATAATTAAACTTAGTATGGAGACAATAATCTCAGAAGAATGAACTGCTTACCTACTTCACTTGAAGTATACCAGTCCTTGATTTAAAACATCCAAACCAAACAAAGCTCTGTAAAAGTCCGTTCAATCTAAAAACGTAATTTTAGTAGAACTAACAAAGATGAGGCACGAGCCAATTTATCCAGCGCTTAATCTAAAATAGCAGCAGTAAAAAACTCACTCTGGCACCGAGACAAAGAACAGTATTAGCTTTAACAAAACACTTTTAGCACATATCAAATTTAGATGGAACGGTAGATACCAAGTACAAATCACTGAGTAGAAAAACGACTTTACATAGCCCCTTTCGGATGCAAATAGCTGTATTAAATTTGCAATTTAGACCTTGATAGCACCACAGGTTGGGTAGCAAGGGATGGGCTGTAGCGAAATTGGTAAGATAGCGCCAAGCTTCGTATTATCGAATTAAGACTTACTCCGAACCCAGTGACAGGTGACAGTCTGGTGGTTATGGATTTATATTTTATTGTACATTTTGACGACTATCTTTGAATAATAAAATAGGCTCTTAAAAAATAAATTGGTCGCTTAAAGATGGCTCAAAGCAATTTCGTGTCAGAATAGAGTGACTGGACTTTTATTTAAATAAAAAAAATGTTACACTACATTACTACTACTGAGTACTTAGTCAAAGTTTCGTCTCAATAAACTTGGACAATTTAAAAGAATAAACGAATACAAATAACTATAATGCGAAAAGTAAAGGACTGTCTTGAATTAAAAAATATTTTGTAATATACCTAACGTAACCACAAACCATTTTATTATCATAACGTAACGATTTATTTTAAGTATTAAAATTTTTGTCATTATAATCGCTGTTTACAACAAGCTAACTCTATAGACACTGCCTCTTATGACTTGTTCCCCAACAACGCTGTTGGCAAAGCGTCGAGCTCTTGGGCTTCAGACAATGAAGACGCTTCTATTGTAATGCTCAAATGGGTTTTATGCTTCGAAAATGCTTAATTTTATATTTACATCGTCGTGATTATAAATATTATTTTGCGTTTAGAAATAATTTTGCTGAGTTTTTGTTTAATTAGAAATAAAAAAAGACTTACTAAAATCGGGACACCCAGTACAAAGTTATGAGGTAACACACACAAAAAATGCCGCCGAATTGAGAATCTCCTCGTTTTTTTGAAGTCGGGTAAAGAGGAAGAGTTTAGAAATATAAAAACAAAATAAATTTGATAATAACAAATAATTACGAATAGCGCTAATTGTTGTAATTTAATAAATATTAAATTATTAAAATTATAATATATTCTATTTTAATAATTAGAATAATTACGAATAGCGCAGAAATTACAACAACTAATGAGATAAAGGATATTCGATAGGCATAAGAAAGACGAATCACAGTAACATGCTTTCAGCTCCCCCAATTAGGTCGACATAAAATACATCAAACTAAGTCACTCATCGGGGGTGGAAGAAAAATGTACGAGGATAATCTCGGCAAGATACCTTCCACTCAACCGTACCGATGTCCATAGGCTGAGCGACGCCGCGGGGAGCGCGTAGCTAAGGGGACTTAGCGGGATCTCTTAATTTATAGCTTCGCCTTAATTTAAGGTGCAAGATAAAAGATTATTAATCACGTATTTTTAAAGGTGAGAAATCTGTTTATCCGTAACTTTTCTGTTGATGCTTCTGGAATCACTTTAGATAATAATTGGCAATAATATTATCAGAAATACGATGAATCTTTTAAATATAATTATTGTCTTAAGACCTGGCAAAATCGTAGATGAGCCACCTAATAGACTATATTTTATGCTGATACAAATGGCCGCTGT
The DNA here is from genome assembly GCA_905404135.1 of Hesperia comma. Lineage (NCBI taxonomy): Eukaryota > Metazoa > Arthropoda > Insecta > Lepidoptera > Hesperiidae > Hesperia > Hesperia comma. Next base: position 12,521,514 of record FR990022.1, on the reverse strand, counting down.
CGCCTATGGACACGAGATATCCTAGGAGAATCAACTATGCAATGCTGGCCCTGAATGGGAACGCCTTTAAAAGTTCCGAAAATATCTAAGAAGGAAGCTTCACAACTAGCTAGAATATCCCATAAGCAACTAATCGACACATCGACAGTCGACACGTAACTCATCGACAGTGCCCGGTGAGAATAAATCTCGTCCACCATGCGCGACACCGTATACCGTTGGGATTATCAGGTCATAACGTGATCCACACTTATTATTGATTACCTTGATACACTCTATTTACAAGAGGATTAAACATCCTTCTGGTTCAGCAACCTGTTGTAGAAGAATGCATGTCAATACGCGAGTATCGGTAATATCGTGTAATATCACGGATTGACGCTGTATAAATTGATGTCACCATCAGCATGACTTAACCCGCTACTATAAACCGCTCCCGCTTGCAACTTGTACGAAACAAAAATGTTATCTACAAAGTCATAGTGGGTGAAATAATCTGATTTGTCCATTTGCCGGACGTACGACGGTAACAAACGGGCGGCGTTTCGATTAACAGGATTGCTTTGTTCTCGTATTGTGATTATTGCCAGCGTTAATAGCCGAGGAAAAAATACCTCAAGTCTAAGTGAATCTACGAGGAGCCATTTATATCTGTTAAGGTTCAAATTGTGTTACCGGGATAGTTTGTTTAAGATTGTTCGCGCTTAGTAAACATTGTATTTCTAAGTAACCGATCAAGATTTGTTTGTCCAATTAATAACGAAGTATGTATTTCGTTAAGTGCATAATATGTAAGATATATCTTACATATTAAAACCTTTAGCATGGCTATAGATTCTTTGTGTTCGAGTAACGAATAGACTGATGACAATTTTTTTAAACATAGGTAAAGAAAATGTGCCCCAATTCACAGGTAGAAGACCCCAATTCTCAATACAATGATAATGTAAATATAAAAATTAAATAATCCCCGACTAAGAAAATCCTCTATTGAGCTGATGATCATCAATTATATATGATATACAAACAGACGGGTCAAACTTATAACACCCCTATTTTGTGACGGGGGTTAAAAAGAATCAATAGAAAACACTTAGTTTATTCACCATGGTTTATTTCATTTATGTTTCGAGGAAACAAATAAAAAATTTTGACATTTTTATGTTCCTATAGGTACGATCCCAAAGCCACACGAATTCTAAAACTTAATCTCTTGTCGTTTATATATCTAGAAAAGCATTTTATAACCGAAGTTCATCACTCACCATTTCGGTACAAAGCAGGATTGCTGTCTGGCGTAAATGAGAAATTTGGAAGCTCATTTAACAGTCCGTTGACTCAGGGTTCCGTTCGTTTCAGGTCATTTCAAATCTGGTACAAATAAATTCAATCATTATGTTTTTTTTTTTTTATGGAATTAAGATAGCAAACGAGCATGCAGTACCACCCTTCCCCTGCCGCCCATAACAACTGTGACCGACCTAGAACTAGACTCAAAGGGACTAGGATGGTTAGTCCAGTTAGTAGATGGTGTTAGAATATTAGTTGGTTAGTTTGTTAATAAGTGCGAGGACAGGGTATGTTAGTGATAATTAGTCCTGTTAGTTAATGTTAGTAATAGTCCAGTTAGTTATTGTTAGTATGAGTCTTGTTCCAATTCGGTCACAGATGCGTTGCTACCCCTGAGGTCTGAGATGGTCGCCTCTAAAAAAGTGAAACCGGCTCCACAAACCTTCCTATCCGGAACACAATTGCTCTTAAAAACAATTATTATGACGGTAGGAATGGTACTGAGTACCTTGGCGGGCGGTGGTAGTACTACTTATTGCTACTAGCTGATGCCCGCGGCTTGGCCCGCGTGACAGTACCTTTGACTGCTTTAGAGCAATCTGTTAACCCCTTTTTTATTGACTCAGAGGTGGAATTTGATAAAGTCTATTCGTAATGGGTCTACTAACTATAAACTGCAATTCTGCCAAATTTCATTTTTATACGTCAATCGATTGTCTATCGTCTCTTTGTTGGAAATAGTCTGTTTACATAGTTTTATAACACAATTTATGACCTCTGGACTTATACTAAAAGCGAGATTTTTATGACAATCAGTGTGGAAAATCATAACTTAACTTAGTACTATCGTCTATCGGCTTTTGTAGAAATTGGATATTCTAGGAATACTAGAGTTAAAAGATGGTCAAAGAGAGTCAGTAGTAACATACAAACCAAAGTACTGTCTGTGATAAAACATATATTTATATTATTTAGAATGTGAAACCTTTCTCTTTATATGGAAATTCGAATGAAAAACAATTTTTATAATCGATTCTTGTGAAATTCATTCAAAATTATTAAAACTTTAATGCTTTTTGCCATTTGTCAAATCTCGCAACATATCAAATGAATTTTTAGAGTAAAATAAGCATAATTATAAATTATTTGAGTGATAAAAACTACAAGAATTTTAGAACAACAAGACCAGTGAGACTCACCTATATCACCGCATTTCACGGCATAAAGCCAGGTTCCACCAACACCACCTGGATACCTGGCGTTCGTCCACAGTTCGCTTTTCACGTCATTTTTTGCCGCGTACGTGTAAACTGTGGAACGAACATCATCCCTCAGTATTCCCACAGTGCTATGACATGGGGTCCTTCAAGAAGCGGGTTTATCGCTTCCTTCGAGGCCGGCAACGCGTAGGTGGCGCCCCTGGTGTTGCCAATGTCCATGGGCGACGGTGATGACTTACCATCAGGTGACTGCTTGCTTAGGCTATTAAAAAAACCCTATATTTCAAACTTTGAAGCTGAGAACTTAACACTTAGATGGTGTGTAGCTGTGTAGGTAGTTTTTGGCACAAAGTTGGTTTCGGAGCTTTTGGATTTTCAGTTGACGTTTCTGAATACCTGGAACGGCTATGGTATGTACGAAAAAAGAGCTAAATCTAAAAAAGCTTCGGCTTGTGCCTTGCCCGTATGAAATTCGTTTATGTCGCTAAATTCCTTAGAAAATTCCGCGTTATTCCTGAGAAAAATCATCGAAATCGATCAAGCCCGTTTAGATTTTTCATACAATCTTTCATCTCAGGTAGCGGGCACGGCTTGTTAGAAATAAAACAATGAATATCGCATAACGCTTGTCGCTAACCCATCCGCGATCGAACACTTCGGCTATAGATATATTTAAGTGGAAACACTTATCACATCGCCCCTAGAGTGTCACAAAATCCCGGCGCATTTGTAACGGGCCCCGGATTATCGGGTGCCCCGGGCAAAAACAAGGACGCGATACCCTGGAGCAAAACATGGCGTTCGGCGGACATAAATTTGCAACACTGATTCATGATTTGGAAACTTTTTTTGGGTTGTTAATTGCATCTTTTCAAAAAAAATTGAATCACCCTGTGTCTGGATTAAAAGGGCTCGGCCGACGTAAGCGAGGTCTGAACCCGGTTAGCGTCATGTAAGGATTGTGGTCACTATCTGTGATATTGCCATAATTATGTATAACTTCCCTAATAGGTGGTAGAGCAAAGAACAAAAAGTTCGCCCGGCATAGTACCACCGCCTTCAAAGGTCCCTAGTACCATTTCTACGGTAAAATAATTGTTTCACCAGCATTTGGGTTCTTGTAACAAAGGTGTCTATCAGGTACACTTTTTAGAGCCGGCCAACTTAGTCCTCGAGAGTCGCAAAACATCTGTGACCAAATTAGGACAAGAATGACTACTTCTACGAGTATAGATTTAAATCTAACAGTTCTGAAAAACGGAACATCAAGAATAGATTTTCTATTAAGCTCATAGTTAGGTATTAAAGTATGTAAGCTTTGTGTCCGTCATCATAAATTACAATCGTACCTATTATTACCGAGTCAATTTGTTCTCACTTCTCTATTTATTTAATCCTGACATAATACTGTAAAGTGCAATTTTAAAAGAATGTTATGTAGGCATTATTGAGCAACTTAATTCCACGGAAAGAGCTATGCTGCTATTTCCAATCAATCGATCCTTTCAGTGTTAGCTCTTTGAAAATAGGTCAAGCATCTGCTTTGAAACTAACCAGTTTTATATAAGACGCCACTAATTAAAATAAAATAACGGCATTTTATAAAAAAGGTTATCAAATCGCGTGGTCTTTGTAAAGTACATAAATCTAAAAGTACCTACTGATTATACTTTCAGAGATATGAATATGAGGTATCTATTTCTTTGTAATAGCCTACTAAAAATATAGTTTTCTTAATGCTGATTTTATGTTCGGTCGTATTTTTGGGAAATTCCGGTGGGAAGGGGGCAAAAATGTAAGAATGCAATGATATAACGTTAATTTTCACATTATAAAAATCAATATACCTACCTATCCAATGACTTTGGGACTATACATAAAATATCTTAATTAATGTAAGATGCTAGAAAGTAGAAACTCTGTAGCTATTAACGATTGCATTCATTACGCATAATATTCATGTCAGTTGGGCACCGATTATAATCAGCGACTTTCAGTGCTTTCAGCGCTGACGTCTAATGAAGGTGTATTAGGTTCATTCTGTCTTGAATAGTGGCTTGAGGCGTTAGACCACGGAAGCTAAATAGGGCGCGCGACGTATTTCCTCGCCTCGAGTGCAAATACTCTGCCGCACTGATTTCAACGAGCTTCAAATAAACTTATTTTACCGAGGTTATAGTTGCTTCTAATGAACTTGCACATAAATGGTAAGCTGCTTATTTTAATACTAACTGGTGCTGGATTTCATCTGTGGAAATGTCTGTATGAGACAAACTATAAACTCTTCGCGGGATAAATTTATCAAGCTACCAGTTTTAGTATTTTATTTATTTAGTTAAAAATATTGTCTATGGTCTAATTTTAGTTTAGTTTAAAGGAAAGTTATATCCCAACATTTCCGCATTATTTATTACTATTATCAACAAATTTAATATCATGAATTCCAGTAAAGTGTGCTGTTTTAGTTCCACTGGCGATGGACAATAGTACATTATGATACAAGTGCGCGAAGTTGGTCATTACAGTCGAGGCGGTATTGCACAGCCCGAGCCGCAAGGCGAGGGCTGTAATAGAGCCAAGACTGTAATGAACAAAGCACACGCGTATCATACGACGTTTTTCAACACACTTGCGAGGAAAAAAACAATTAGGTATCGACATTTTTCGTCACAAATCAGCAAATTATAAACGAACAAATGTTTGCACAAAATGGCGCCGAGGTTTATTTTATTTTTTCGCGCGCCGTATCTTTGGTTGAATAACTATGCGCGCGCAGGCGCGCAGGTTAAGTCCAGAGGCAAAGAAAACCGCCATTCAGCCACAATATATTAAACTAAATAATTATGTATTTCTAATAGGAATTTACGGTAATTAATGATTTAAAATATTGTATTTTTTAAATGCTTTAATAGATAATTAGATGAAGTATAATCTTATCTTATCAGATTTTGATTAAGTACAACAAGTTTAATTATTTACAAAATAATAAATCTTTTGTTAACAACCTCTTTACGGATATTAAAAAAAAAGTGGAATAAGAAAAACACTAGTGCGGCAATGAAAAGTAAAACGCACTAGTGTGTAATAAACCGAATTCCGGGCGTAAGACTAAAGAAAAAATAGCAACTTTACGAGCAAGTTTGTTGAAAATATAGATGGCTACGGCAAAGCTTGTTGATACCCAAATAGAATGTGAAGGTGAAGGTTATAACAACCAAAATAGGTTAAAATACATATATTATATCATGGATGTTTATAAACAGAACGTTTTAGCTAAGCTTAAGGACCTACTAAAAATGTGAGAAGAAATTGTCAGGATCAAACTGATATTACAGAGTGTAAAGGCTTCAAAAAATTGGGTTTGGCACTCATGCCTTGTCCGTCGCAAAAGATATCGTTACACACTAGAATCTGTAGTAGTTAAAGCAAATGGTGGAAACATACCTCATTTGAACTCAATAATTAATGGAGCATGTTACACTCTCAAAGCTGTAACGCTTAAAATTTTAACAAGAATAATAAAGAAAATAACGAAGGGATCAACTTGACGTGATTAGTTTTGCATGAAGGAATTTGGAAGCAATAAACAAAAGGACTAATAAAACCCACCAAAATTCTTTTATTACTTCGTCCGCGTCCCAAAACGATTGATATTAAACTGAGTGCCAAAACGTAAACGCGCCACTACAGGGCAATTTCGAATTAAACCCGGCTGAGTTGGCACTGCCTTCTAAGGTCCCCAGCACACGGTGCGTTGTAACTTTCGATTGAGAATTTTGTATTCAAAGGCTGACAAACAGATCTCTATTTATGAGCCTCTGCTATCTGTCATCTGTCATCCCTCACTTGGTCAACTTCCTGAAGTAATCACATTAACATTATTTGTGCATATTATTTAAATGACTTTGACTGCTTTGATGGTGCTCTCATTTTTGTTTGCTTTTTGATGCAAGGAGAAGTTTTCAATTCGAACTGTATTTTTTTATATCTCATAACTTTGTACTCGGAGAACCACTTTTGATGTTTTTTTTTATTCGGAGCTGGTGTTTTCCCTATAAGAGCGTCATGTGTAGGTTTTTTTTTTAAGTCAGTTATTGTAATTATTTCGTTAAAAGGTCCCACACCATACCAAAGATTCTATCTATCAATAGTTGTAAAGTCCATTTCATTTCTTTCTCTTAATATAATTGACATGACTGATCTCTTTTTTTTATCTACCTAACTAAACTATGAAGTAGGGTTTCGTATGTAAACGTAAGTATAAAAGTACTAGCGAACCTGCCCCCCTGCTTATAAGACATTAAATACCCAAGTTCTTCTTCGTGTAGCTAAAGACTGAAAACGTCCGTAGTCCGGCATGTATGTTGGAGGCCTAAAGCCGACTGATGCGTAGCATTAGGCTTGTCATTTTCCTCAAGCCGCCATTTTTACTTCCATTATTTCTTGTGTAAGACTTTGAGATCTGTCAATTCTTCAGCCTATTTCACTTTGGAACTAATTTAGAAATAGGATGAGGAATATAACCAAAAATGTTGTTGACCGTATTTTTAATAAATGCAGTTCTAATTTGTTTCATTGTGTGATTTTGGCTTATTTCTATTCATATTCAAAATATAATAAAACAAGCAGTTTTACAATACACCTGTAAGTTGGACTCTCGAAGAAGAGGTTCTAAGTTTGAATGCTATATGCACCGTTAACTTTCAAAATAACTGTGTCCCTATTATTAGATATTTAATTATCATTTGTATCAGTGAAGAAAAACATCGAGAGGAAACCTGCAACTGTGAAATCCTCTTGGTTAAATTCTCCAATCCGCACTTGGCTTTTAAACACATTGGCAATGGGAAGAACCATGTCCAGCAGTAGGAGAGTTACAGGTTGTAATGATGATGATGATTATTATTATTATGCCAATGTTGTGTTGTATATGTAAAGACTAAACAATTTGCATGCGAAGCCGGTGCAAAACACTAGTACTTACCTAATAATAATATTGCCAATAAAACCCTTTCACCAAGCAGGGGCCGACAGCATTGCCTCTTATGGCGCCTCTACACGATAGCCAACATGTTGGCCAATGTTGTGGCAAAGATGTTTGCCAAGAGATTGTGATGGCGTCCACACGTTGGAACGTGGATCAGTCTGCGTCGGTTCGGGCCAATGTGCGGACGATATTAATATTTTATTAAAATGAATATTGAGGTTCTAACGGCTGCTGCGGTCTATTTATTCTCAGCATACCGCTACTACACAAATGTGTATAAAAATTATTATACACATTTATTTCATTATACACATTATTATACATCTATATTACTCATAGTTGCCATATTGTAGACATAATTTAGATATCGGCGTATGAATAAAGTGCGTGCGCTCAGCGTGGGCGCTCGTTTCTAACTGAAATCGTGGCCAACGTGTGGACGCTGCGCCGATAACTGTGCCACAATCACGCCACAACCCTTGGATCCGCGTTGAAAAACCGACACCTTGCGCCAAGTTGTGGGCCATAGGTCCAATATCTACCAAAGTAATCACAAACCCCCGCTCTACACGATGACCATTACCTATTGGCCATAACATTCGCCAACATGTTGGCTAATGGCGCCTCTACACGATAGCCAACATGTTAGCCAATGTTGTGGCGAAGATGATTGCCAAGAGATTGTGACGGCGTCCACACGTTGGAAGGTCGATCAGTCTGCGTCGGTTCGGGCCAATGTGCGGACGATATTAATATTTTCTTAAAATGAATATTGAGGTTCTAACGGCTGCTGCGGTTTAATTATTCTCAGCATACAATACAATAAAAATGTGTATAAAAATTATTATACACATTTATTTCATTATAATACACATTATTATACATCTATATTACTCATAGTTGCCATATTGTAGACATAATTTAGATATCGACGTGTGAATAAAGTGCGTGCGCTCAGCGTGGGCGCTCGTTTCTAACTGAAATCGTGGCCAACGTGTGGACGCTGCGCCGATAACTGTGCCACAATCACGCCACAACCCTTTGATCCGCGTTGAAAAACCGACACCTCACGGATCTTGCGCGAAGTTGTGGGCCAACGGCCCAATACCTACCAAAGTAATCACAAACACCCCTTCTACACGATGGCCATTACCTATTAGCCATAACCTTCGCCAACATGTTGGCTAACGTGTAGAGGCGACATTAGAACACCCTAATCCGCGCGCTACGAATTGAGTACAGACTTACGAGGTGCCCCAACGAGGGAAAAAATATTTCCTAAGTAAAACATTAAGTATCTATACGTAATAATACCTAACTAATGTAACTTATTTAACTTTAAAATAAGTAACAGTTATACAGTAGTATTAACAACAACCTATTTTTGTTTCAGGTTAATAACGAACTTCTTTAACGAACGGAGAGCGAGTATTCTTTGCAACAACAAACAGGATTTTAACTTTGTAAAAGTAGTTAAGTACGACATTAAGGTACATAACAAAGTTTATCTGTGTCGTACCATCGTTGCAAGGGCGGAGGCCATCGGTGTTATTATCGTGTCGGTGAAATCTATTAACTGTTAAGTCTTTCTGCTAATTAACCAGCGATATAGGAAGGTCTTAAATCACGCTATCGATGTTTTCTAATCATTTTGCGTGCAAGCTTGTCAGTAAATAAACGGGCACAACCTTCATTCTGTGGGCGGTATGTTTGTCCTTATCACAGAAGCATGACTTACTATAGGTACATTATCCAACATTGGCTTGAAGATTCACGTGACATCCCGCTTATTGCCAAATGTCTTCTTGGTATATCTTTCTTGGTAAGTATATCTTTCTGGTATATCTTTCTCACGGTCGTCACTTCCAATCAGGTGTCTCATTTGCTTGTATATCGGCTATTTACGAAAATATAAAAAGGAAGAGAACCTAGAATGAAAGTATCGAATAAGCGCGTTATAAAAGAACTTTACAAAAGTTATCCAGTGATCCATCTTCATTACATTCGTCGCTCTGCAGCTGGTAGATCACAAATTGATGGATCTTCTTAACCATGAGAGCTTTGGGATAAAAACAAAAATAAAAGGATATTTTATACAAATATATTTTGTTTATATTTCCTGTTTCCGAATACTTATAATTCTGAATCTAAAATTAATATTTTAACATTTAGAATGAAATCACTCGTGATAATAATATGTACCTTGTTGGTCCTTTTTATCTAGTAAGTACAACATTTTACTGATTCTGAATAAACGCTATCGTAATATATCATTATTATTAAAACTTTTGGTACGAAGCGCAATCGCATTGCTTTTAATCGAATCTTCCAGTTTTCAAAGAAGAATAATTTCATTTATTAAATAAACATCATACCGATAATATTAATACGCGAGGGAAACACACGTTTTTTCAATAAATTTATTCTCTATTTAATATTTTTTTCATCTACAGAATCACTTTAAATAAATAAGTTGACTGAAAGTACAAAATTATTTTAGTATGTATGTATGAGGCAAGCCGCGGGCGGTCAAATAAGTAATAACTTCAGTATGCGGAAAAATTAGAGGGAGGAGGTAAGAGACGACAGGAGCAAGAGCCATACGTGGTGACACTACTGGTGATGGTGATAGTTTCCCTAATTTATAAATATTATCGTCAAGTTTTGTTACTATCTTTGTTTATGGTCAGCCGCCAAACATGTGTTTCAGTTGAAGGTTAAAAATATTTTATCTAATCCATCCTTTCATGGCCAGCAGTGCCTACAATATACCTTAAGTATGATATTGTTCTCTACTGTTTATTATCGGAATGCAAAGAACCGTCATAAAATTTATAATTATTGCATCTACTCAAGCTTTAAATACCAGTTTTGCTCTTTGCTTTCGTATCAACACATGGAGTTGACAAAAAACAGCACTCACGTTTCCCTCCAACTTTACACGCAATTTCCATTTTGGGGGAGAATTTAAACCTTGCTATTAAAAGATCCTGAGCTAAGTCGTTTGTAACACCGCTAGAAGTAAGCGATTAGTAATGAGGGAAATAGGAGTGCTATATTTAGGTAACAAAAAAAATAGGTACCATACTTGTTGTGTAAAAGTATTGTCATTTTACACAAACATCACATACAATAAAAAAAATTAAGTCTAGCTATGGTAACATTATCGTGTAGATATAAATAAACAGAAATTTTATAATTAAGTGGTATGGCAAATAGGTACTTATTATGAAATTTTGGAAAATGACAACAGGGACACCTAACCTTTCGCCAGGTTACAACGTTGTATTAAAAGGTTTAAAAAATCTACTATTACTTATTCTTTTTTGCTCCTTTTTGTTTTTTCTTTATTCATATTACCTACTCTCTTATTTATTCTTTTTGATAGAAATGACATGTACTATATTATATTTTCATCGCTCAACTGGTTCCGCACTGTAGTGAGACGAGTCGTTTAAGCCATCACTTTTTCGTCCGGGCTAAACTGCTGACGAATGAAACCATCAATAAAACAAAACAGACGTGCAAATGTGACAGTCGTATACTTTGATATGTGTTAAGTAACAGAGAATACTGTATGCCATTATATCCCCATATTGTATTTTTTCCTTTGTCTACATGCATCAAGAAGAAGAAGATACATTTATTCTATCAAGGTGGTTTACAACGCTATGCCTTAAAATAAGAGTAATGTGTAAATTAAAATTTCTTATTCGATGTTGCAGTTGTGAGTTCCCAACATGATAGAAACCTGTGATAGAAAAGGGTCGTACTCAGATTTTACTGCGGGGTTATGCACCGCAGCCTCTGTTTTTCAGTACGCCCAGCCCGTTTGTCGTATCAAATAGTCATGATTATTATGAATCTCTACGATTGTTTTCGGCAAGCCTTGGAAGTCTCTTCGTACTAATAAACACAAAATATTGTATTTAAAATAACAATGGCTTTATTCTTTACACAACTTTCTCATTGACCAAAAGCGCGGCAAGTCTAACTGTCATCTTGCAGCTAGTGATGTGGTCATCTCGGTATGACCGTAGTGTTGCGAATTATCCGCTATTACGATATTCCGTCTAACAGTACTGTGATCAAGAACCTCAGATTTCACAATTATAATACTGTCTATTCATTTATGAATCTGAATTTAACTGTAAAAACTTAACTATATGTTTCCTGTAATCAGATGTCATGACTAGCAGAGCTCATTTTGTATGGTAGATAAACTAAGAATAAATAAGTCATTGGAAATCTATGATAACTCCCTCGTCGGTAAAAATCTACCCTGTATAAAAATAAACCTCAGTGCTAACCAACCCCACTGCAAGTATTTATTTAATAAAAGTTGTATGAACTCCACGTTTACCCTAAACTTGGCAAATATTGTCCAATTCATACTTTCGCTAGGCCAGCCGACCACGTCCATAAATCGAACGTTCCCACGAGTCAAAAGATCTTATTACAGGGGCGGACGCATCTTGCATCACCCCACCTACTACATTCTCTAATTCACAGTACAGTTTCCTAAGGAAAACATTCCCTATTTTGACCCTTATGCTATTTCGTATAAGGACATACGCAAACTTTGGTGCCGCAAAACAAATTTGGAAATATAAAAATCAGTTACAAGTTTGGAATGACGTGTCAGTACATTACCGTCGTATCCCTCAGCGCTTAGGGCACGTATTAAATGGTTCACTGGACAGGTAAATATTATAATGCAAACAAATTTAACTGACTTTAATGCGCCATTGGTGTTTATTTTAGGGGAGATTTGAAGGGTGATGTCCGCCTTTAAAGCAATGATCTCTCTACCATTCATATTTAGATGCCCTCTGAGACTTCCAATGTTTTAACATTTTCCGCTTTGACTTTAAATTGGAATAAGAATTAACTAAGTTGCCTTAATTATTGAAAATAGGTTTATTATTTCTTTGAACCCATTAGGGTGTATTGGATATTTAAAGTGTTTGCTTTACTCTTTACTGTTTAAAAATAAAATAGGTATTACTGATATGCATGCAATGTCATCAAAACAAATCGAACTTTTAGCCTGATTCTCTCCTAACTGCTTTCAATCTGATAGTACTGTAGCGGCGCATACCTACAGTAACATGAGCGCGCGCCGCACATAATTCTGACCACGCAACCACGAGCGACCAGTGCAGTAAAACAATAGACTACGTCATACGCGTCATACTGAACTGGCCAATCAGGAGACGTATCCCCAACCACGCTATCAAGATTTCAAGATATACAAACTATATATACAAATGGTCCGAGTTAACATTTGGACCGCGGTCCCCAGGCAGTGACATCGCCTGGCGGGAGATCTCCCCTTTTCCTCCACAATTGGTGACCCCGACGTGATTCAACCTACGTGATTTGATTTATCGATGTGATTTGTCGACCGACGTGACTTGATTTATCGACGTGATTTGGTAATCCTCTCGAAGTATCTGACGTCCTTCAGCAAATACAAGGAGTCATAGAGTTACAGCCAGCAGCAACGAGCATAATGACCAGGTTCCACGAGCAGCCTTCGAATTAGCGCCTTGGTTCCTTCATCCGGCTCAAGTTCAGCGATCCGCAGCACGCAGCAGAGGTTTGACGGTTTCCCTCCCGTGACAGCGCACGCATCGCATCGTTCCGGCACACATGGCCGATGGAAAATACTGGCATACGAGAGTGACGACATCTCCCAACAGTGGAGGGGGAGTGATGTAGCGGCGCATACCTACAGTAACATGAGCGCGCGCCGCACATAATGCTGACCACGCAACCACGAGCGACCAGTGCAGTGAAACAATAGACTACGTCATACGCGTCATACTGAACTGGCCAATCAGGAGACGTATCCTCAACCACGCTATCAAGATTTCAAGATATACAAACTATATATACAAATGGTCCGAGTTAACATTCGGACCGCGGTCCCCAGGCAGTGACACCGCCTGGCGGGAGATCTCCCCTTTTCCTCCACAGTACTTAGTAAGTAGGTACATTATACTGATATGTTGTACCGAATTTTATCACATTCCAGATATTTGCAACACCGTTTACTATAGAACTCTATGATTATAGTGACGATTAAAAAAACGATATTTTCAGCGAAACTGTGACCCTGTCCTGGCAACAGGCGACAAAGTTACAAACATCCGAACCTTAGCTCAACTATGAAGAATAATTGGTACGATTCGGGAGACAACAACGCCCTAGCGAGCCAAGATAGCTTTGTGTGTCCGGCGAACGTCAGATTACATCTACACCTGTCTAGATAAATTTATTTGAAATGCTGGAATTTGTTGGAGTACATACACAACTGCCCCGTTAGTTGCCGTATTAGGTTCTATAGTCTTTTATGGATTTGTGTCATTGAAAATACAGGGTATTAGCTCGATTCTGATAACTGAACCCAGAATCACTCATACCTATTAAAGCATTATATTTGAATGTCTAATCTATACTACCTAATTTTTAATATAATCACCCTCACTCACATGCCCGCAAACATTTCACAGCTTTGACAGCTTGAAATAACACGAAATTATCAAAAACATTGCATCATTTGAAGGTATGTCCTACACTTGTAGGTTCGCGTATTCGCGCGAATGTAAGTGAGCGCCATAAGAGCCATAAAACTAATAAAGAAACTAGTATTCAAAATAAACTTCTAATTCAGTGCAAATTTAGTTACTACTATTAAATTAATTCAAATCTACTATACACGAGGTTTCAAGTTTATACTTAGATTTAATCTAAAGTAGTTAACTTTAACCTCAAACTTGGGAATGTTATTTGATTTATTAGTGATTATACATATTATCTATTAAAAGCAAATGGAGAGCTTAACAATTTACTCATTGTCTACCAAAAATTCATTAGGTTATACAGAAAACAGATTTAGACTTAAAAGTGATAGAGTTGGAATAACTAATTCCAACTCTATCACTTTTAAGTCTAAATCTAATTTTGTGAATAATGGACGTCTAATATTCTTACATATTTAGGTACTATTAAATTTATACTTTAGTCATCGAGAATATGGAATTGCCACTTTCCGCTAAAACAAAATTATTAAGTGTGCTCACCGGTCAATTTAGCTTTTATGCAAAATGTAGTTAAAGTATTATCAATTTTTGTAGTCAATCTTCAATAAACCTTAATCATAGGGGCGGGAAGCTGGCATTTGTGTGGGTTACCATTTTAACGGTTTCCATATCGAATGCGTACGGAAGTATAAGTGCTGATTAATTAATTAATTAAGCATCTATTAATTGCAATGAGTATCTTTTGTTGGTACTTAAAAATAGCCTATAATTTCACTTGCTACAAACGGTGAAAGAAAACATCGTGAGGAAACCTGCATGCCGGAGAGTTCGCAAAACTCAAAGGCGTGTGAAGTCCGCCAATCCGCACTTGTGGTGGACTATGTCCTTAACCTTCTCATTCTGAGAAGAGACCCGTGCTCAATAGTGTGCCATGATGGGTTGAGAAGAAGAAGAAGAATAATAGCCTCGTCTACTAAGCGGGGGTTCCTTGTTCGATTCCCGAATGGTGCAGATATTTATGTGATAGGAAGTCTTGTCCAATTGTCCATACTAGCCACGACTCAAGGAATATGACTATTTAGGTAGATATGATATATTTTAAGTGTTCATAAACAAAACAAATTTTACGTACTTAACATGACTTATTACTTTTTGATTATACCTACATTTAACTTTCAAGCTACAGGTTACGGAGCATCGATCAATACATCTTCGCTACCCAATCCTTGCTTTGAAACAAGCTTTGATTTTCATGACAATGTTATCTTTGATTTCATCTGGATGCTGTCCGTATTCCCTGAGAACACTTCATTTGTGCCATAGGGCGGTACAATAAAGTGCAGTGGTATTCCTTGTTTCTCATGTCCGCCATTGTCTGGACACTGCCCTAAGTAGGACTTATGTTCTCTTAGTTCACAGTGCACGGAGAGAACTGGTTTATTTTTATTTATATTTGATTATCTCTACCCGTACAATAATGTCACATTTGTAAATAACGTGTCTGCAATTAGACACACGGTAGCGTGTCAAGTTCATCAAGACATAATTTGTGATCAGCCCCGTGTGTGTAATTGTAACTAGCTATGTCAGATTTTAGCCTTCAATATATTAACCTAAGTTACAAGAAGAAATGATTTTTTTTTAATAATTTTCAGAGCTGACCAAGAAACTTACCCCCCATTTAGAACTCACTTCTTTTGTTGTTGAAGTCCAAGGCATCATAATATTGAACTTGGCTCTCATTTCACATATATATGTCATTATTATATTTTCATTAAACAGGCCTTCCTAAATTCTTTTGGAGACCTGGAATTATTTTTTTTACTTCTTTATTACTTGACCTGTTACAAATCAGTGACGTTTTGTTGTCATTGAAGCCCTTTGGAGACCACTAACAACCATGCAGCTTCTCAGCTTGTTAACAGTAAATCATTTAGTAAATAACAGTGGATTATGTGCTATAAACTATTGTAAACCAGCAATTTTGTTTGAACTAACCTTATCCATTCTCTCGAAGTAGAAAAATAATTCGACAAATTGTACTTTCGAGTCGTGATTCGAGCTTGGCGGAGTAATTAGAGATATCTCGGTACTGGGACAAACAATTTCCTCTATTAATTAAAAGGAAGAAGAGACCGCGAGGCCGGGACGACTCATTTGGCTGGTATTGGAGCCCGTTTCGGGTTTCGAGGCCCCTCATTTGCAATCCTTTATCACTGAGCTCCTTTCCGATGAAAAAGGTTCTTTGATGACGATACAATATATGTAGGTATATGTACGTACTTAGTAATTGGTTTTGCTATTTTATCGCACTCGCTTAAGGGAAGAACTGAGTTTAATTTACTGAACACTTATAAAACTGTTCATCACCATCATAGCTCTTCCACAAAACTCTCCCTGCTGGGCACGGTTTATCTCTCACAATGTAAGGAATAAAGGATACAGTTCATAATGCTGGCCAAGTGCGTATTATTGGACTACACACACCTTTTAAAACATTATGGAGAACGTTAAGACAGGCAGATTTTCTTGAGAATCCTGTAATATTGAATTTAAATTCTAAAACACATATTATTTTTCAAAATTTGTGGTGCCTTCTATGAGGAGGAATGATAAA
The DNA here is from genome assembly GCA_905404135.1 of Hesperia comma. Classification (NCBI taxonomy): domain Eukaryota; kingdom Metazoa; phylum Arthropoda; class Insecta; order Lepidoptera; family Hesperiidae; genus Hesperia; species Hesperia comma. The sequence continues at coordinate 12,504,852 of FR990022.1, read as the reverse complement.
TTCTTCGTCGTACCTATCGTTGCGCTAAACCTTGGAATCGAATCCAGACGCCTCTGACTTCTTCATTTCATAACCTCGTTACATACAAGCGGTTTGGATCTCTAAACGTAAACAGTGTTCGATTTCACCAGGTTTTACTATAGTAGAACTTAAGTACCTATTATATTTTTCGTCAAGATCCGAAGGAATTCATGTGAAAAAATAATTATGTACATATAGGGTTAAATGTATATTTAAAAGGCTACTATTTTTAATGCAATTGGGCACACGCGACTTGTTTATCCTATACCAATATCTCAACTCAGTTAAATCTTTACAGTTTCGTCAAGACCATCGTCTAATCATTAGAACCATCCATCAATTCATCATCCATTCCCCATCACATCCGTTTGCTTAAAATGTGTAGAGTTTGTAATGGTATAAAGTTAAAAATAAAGCTTTTTGATTCCATCTCGTTTGAAGATTAAAGAAATCTATCAGAGGAAATGTCAATTCATCGACAGTATTAATGTTGGTATGTAATACGATGCAAATAAGGAGAAAAACACTGGAGCGGAGTGGCGGAAGATGCTCTAGGTCTCCTCAGATATGAGGAAACCCTTACTTGGTCGTGGTCCATAAACGCTTCAGAGCCAAGCACTAGTGATACATTTTAATGCATTACTTGTTGTCTGGTATTATGAAAAATCATCATCAGTAAATTGTTATAAACAAAAAAATGTATTCTATGGTATACCTAGCTATACAATCGAGCAAAATGCCCCAGTACATAAATTTTTAAAATCAATTGATATCCATACCCACTACTAATCCTAATGCCTTTGGCTGACAGCAAAAATAAAAAAAACCTAGCACGCTTCCGGAAAACGCAGCGCAATTTCCACGTTGTCGATCCGGCCTACCAGGCGTTCAGCGCAGGGTATGAGATGCACTAGACTAGACGATCTGAACTTTCAGCTCAGTAGCGCGTCGACCGCGACCGGTGACGCATGTGTTGTGTTGACCCGGAACGTTTATTCGGTTACGAGTAGTGCAGTGTTTGTAGTGTTTCAATGCAAGATTTTTTAAGGTTTGTTTTCTTTAATTAGTGTGTACGTTATCGTATTATTTATTTACGTTTTACTAGTGTTTAATAAAAAATTAAACTATTTTTCTACTTTTATCGATTTAATTTTATCTGTAACTTACACTTTAAGTACCAATACAAATTAAATAATTTTAATTAATATTGTACCATATATAAAAAATATTTCGCTAATAAGCTCCAACATCAATTTAATCAACCATTTATCGCAATAATAGTTGGACAGCAAATATGCACTTCCTCTTAAAACATTCATACTGTTTCATAATTTATACTTATTGTAAATAGTGGAAATGAATTGCATCGTTTGGTTAATAATTCAACGCCGGATGCGGCATGTCGTCCACGCTTGCGACTGAACGCCGGTAAAAACTGATACATGCTGGCCGTGATAACAGCTAAATAAGGATTAAATGTCTGTAAAAAGCCTGTATGATCGTGGTAATTTATGCCTGATCAAGTATTGACCTTTATGATCACATACAGATCGTGCATAATAATATTTTGGGAAGGATTCTGGTACCATAAAATTTATGATTAGAACTTGTTACGATATTTAAAAAGATGTAAAAAAATAAACTGATATTCTTAAATGATTTAGTAAGTTTTAAAAGTTAAACTGAAAATCTTGTATAGCCAAAAATGTGTATCAAATCTGACAGTAAAAAAACGTTACTAAAAAGTAATTAGGTACTTATACAAAAACACATTTTTATGATATTATTATAACGTCCAAATATGTATATTGTGACGGTGAGTAAAATATTCATGTCAATTTTGTTTTAATTAAGAAATTATTCATGTTAACTGTAAATTAAAATCAAGTATCTTAGGGTTTCTTATCCAAAGAGTGCCATACTGCGTACCTACTCATATTTTTTATATAAATTATTTCATTAGGTACATTAAAAGTATCAAATTGTGTGAAAATAAAATGATATTAGTGCTTTAATTCCTCGAGTTCTAATTTCTCACGACAACAGCTTCATAAGCAGAAACTAATTTCATAAAAACATAATAAGTATACTTTGGTAAATGGACAGTAAGCTACAAAGGAAGTCCTCTTTACTTCGGTAAAGTAAACTACCTCTGCGTACCCTTACTTGCCTCAATAAGGCTACATACACATGGTCCGTCCAGTAAAACATTGGCAAACTAATCAAGCTAAAACCTCTCACAACTTCACAGGCTCAATCATTCGATGAAGCACCCTTTCTTCAATGAGTCTAAATAGTTATCATTCGAGCAAAATTCGTCCAGACAAGAGTTGATGAATGATAGTTATTGTGTTTTAAATTTTTTGCCACGGTATATTTAATAAAATATTTTTATCTTGCATTATACCTAGTCATTAATTACTTTATCTTCTCACCAGTTCCCAGAGTTGATTAAAAGAGAATATAACCAGATATACAGTTTGCTAATGTATTTCTTAATGTAAAAGTAGCAATAAGCAATAAATAGGTAAACAAATAATTATATACAAGACGCAAAGACATTGCCGATGAACAAGATTTTACATCTACATCCAATCTCAGTCCAACTACATGCACATTGCACATCTTGCATTGTTTTATTTGCTAACTGTACCGGGCATCGAGTTACACGAAACTACACTCAAGATGGTTGAATGTTGCCAAATGGGTTAAGAGTGGACATTAGAACAAGTCTCCTTCGTATAGGATTTCCTACCGACCGAGCTATCTTGTTACATCCTGCACTTAAGTCTTAAATATTATAATTAAATCTGGACTACGACCCATGAGTATTATTTTTGATATGCTGCTGACGTTTTGTATTATGGAAATAAAAAGAAGATTTTTGCACATAACTATGAAATTCTATTTGATAAATAGCATTTCACGTACACTCGCCTTCTATTTTGTATTTTTATTAATAATAAGTTAATACTTGACAACAATCCCACCTGATAGTAAATGTACTGTGTATGTATTGAATATACATAGAATATACATATTGAATGAATATACCTACATAGATTTTGAATTATTTATAGCCAAAAATAGACGAAAAAACGAATCGATATAGCAATGTATAGTTACCTGTTCGCTTAGGGTTTTAGTCTGTAATTTCTTTGCAACTTCCTCCGCGCCCTTTCTAAAGACACTTGCGGTTGAAACGGTAACTTCTTTAACTTGTATAAATTTACAATACTTAATCATAGCTAATTTCATCTACCTATTCCAGGCAATTAACTTTTAAAATTAATTAAGCGTAGTACAGTCATTACATGAAATATGAAATCGTTAATTAGACACTAAAGATAGCTAGCTGGATACATGGCATGGCAAATTACACACCATGAATCCCTACTAGTTACACTGAAGCACCGACGTAGTTTCACTTCAAGAAGGAGTCAAATTTACTTTGATTAAGTTATCATTTCCATTTTCAACAGTAAACTAGAACATTTGGTATAAAATTAAATCTTGCAGCGATAGCAAAAATTTGGAGCATGGTTGAAGCGCTCATAGCCCTTCTTGTCCTCTTGCTTCTTGCCTTTTTGCCTCGATCCTAAGTGACTGACAAAGTTAACTTACTGCTGGCGCGGTAGGTGTTGGTTGAGTGGCAAAATTTCCTGAGCGCTTCCGTGCTTCGGAGGGCACGTAAAGCCGTCGTTCCCGGCTGTTATCGATAGTAGCAGTCGTTAAGCCATGTTGGAGGCCTTCGGGCGGCAACAGCTTGGTGAAGTTTGCTCTTGGCCTCCTCAGTAATAAGGAGAGACACGTGTTCAGAAGTGACCCATTAATGGATTACAGCCAAATACGATTAGAGTTTAATTTCCATATTAGGTACACAATAAATATTGAAAATATCGACTGTCAAAGAAACTGTCTCTCCCAATCTTCTATTAGAACGGAATGTTTGTTGGCATTTCCATTAATTTGTTTTTCTTACAAACTTCCAGGACTTAAAAAATAAGCAGGGAATTTAGTGTAATACTGAAAAGTATCTTTCATTTGAGCTTAGCGCCGTCCGAGATTTTTCATTTTATTAAGCGCCTTACCGTGGGAGCCTTCGTTCCAGCATCCTTGTGCAACGTAGGAGAGTTATTTACAATTATTACGAAGGCATTTAAAACTGCTTAAGTAATGTCAAGGGGGTGTAAGGCGCTCAATCTATTCTTGGTCCAGGCAACTTCAATGTCAGGTCTCTCCTAGTGGAGCTTAATGAGCTCTTTATTTATCAAATCGATTGTTTTGGTTTAAAGCTATTTCAAAGTGAAGTAACTGCTTCCTTCGTTGCAAAGCTATTGCGTTGTCGATACGGACGTTCGTCACTAGCGGTAATTACATACCTACATAAAAGTAAGCATTGCTTATTATCAGGTGCTAGTCTTTTTGATGACGACCAGTGTCATAGGACACGGTAGAAGAACCATTATGTACCACTGTGCCATTTTTTCTAAAGAAATGTTATATGACGTCATAGGCGTGCCATCGGTGCCATGAAATAAGTTAGACTTTGGGATTATTTGGAAATTTCTTTTTAATTTGACCTTCGTAGCGTAGGTAGGACTAATCACGTTAATCACGACTAACAATCGTAAATAATACCAACCTCACATGTTTTTCTTAGTGCATAATGAAGTTTGTGATCAGTGACGTGCCTAAAATATTGTGTCGCGTTCCATTAATGGCACGTGTGCTATAGGTTCGCCATCCCTGTTCTAGGGTATAAGGTCTTGTACAGTTTAATAAAACAAGACGTAATCTGTCAAACTCAAAAAATACGTTGTATTTATTGTGTAACATACTGTTTGGTGTGGCTTTATCAAGCTTAGAGCCCATTCAGAATACATAATTCAAATTCAATAAGTATTTCATTACAATAAACATCTACTTCGCATGTGTACATACGAGCACAATTACAGTAAGTGCAAAAGCCCCCGTGAAACGCGGCGCAAAGCAATAAAATTAAAAACGAATGTAAAATGGTGTGTAAAAATAAAAAGTAAATGCAGCTTTGGGGCGTTCGCTTTGCAAAAACAAATTACCACTCAAACACTACATAATCAAATAAGCATCTAGGTACCTACCTATAGAATTTTTTACGATGTAATTTATGTGGGTGCACACGTCATGAAAAGTGTTAACCTTTATGAAACAAGCACGAATCAGTAGCTGTAGCAATCGGTATATCATAGAGCTTGACCCAATACGAGTATGTAGGTATAAACATTGAGATAAAAATTACTGTGACTCATTGGTGAAATATTGTTAGCTTGGAAAGGGCAGCATTAAATAGATTAAAATCCGTGAGAGTTCAGCAAATTAATGACCTATGAACCTATGCGATACTAAGAATCGTAGGGTAGGAGTAGGAGTAATGGAATCAGAAAGTTTTTTATAATTACCTATTCATTTGTTACTTAAGTGGCGGTTATATTTTTCTGAAATCTCTATTAGATTAACGCCTGAAAACGTGAGTTAGCTGATAGAAAATGTTACTTTCCTGGATTTTTCCATGTGTTATATAGAGATAAATCCAAAATAAACAAGCCATCAAAGGCGCTATCACGATATATTACAGTATCGTTTAAGGGAAACAAAACAAAACTACCAAACTAATTAATTGTCGGAGCTAACTATGTAAATGTGCGTAATAAACTACCCTGCATGCAGTAGAAACTTGTGATACTCACGGCGGTAAAGTTCATTGAGCAAAAAGGTAAAATTATATAAATAGAAGCGAAAGGTAAGGCAGTCATCACGAATTACCGAAAACTGTTAAACGTATATAGATGAAATTGGGCAGGTCAATACTTTAGGTATAGTTACTAATCGTCCGCTAAGATTTTTTTGTCAATTTCCACCATTAAGGGGCTAAACTAAAGGTTCAAAGTTTGTATGAAAATCAGTTCAAGTTAATTCACGGGGGCCTAGCCGCGTCGTACAACAGCTAGTATTTGTATAAAAAAGGTTACTAAACGAATAAAAAATTTGTTCGTCTCTTTGTCTCAAACTCTTTCTAAATTCTCCTTACTGGATTTGAATATAGCACTCTCTCAATAAATATGTATAGTTAGTTAGGTTGTCTTTCTTTCGTTCTTAAATAATACTTAGGTATTATTACTACTTAACTTTCTATTAATAAAAGTTTATTTTACCTTCGGTTAAAAAAGTTCATAGACGTCCTTAAAATTTATCTACTGACTTACTGCTGAAATAAGTTGAAAAATATATAAATAATGCCATAAATAACTTATGTCTTGAGTGCTGTGGACACAAGAACGCACACCCAGACCAACAACAGAAGTTTAAACTCCTTATTATTGTTACATTATTAACCACTACATTATTAACCTAACAACCTTCAGACAACAAACCATTGCGCCATAATAGACAGTCAACCAGGACACTCTTTCAGCAAAAATCTTACCCAATTTTAACACAGCTCAGCTCGTACGAAAAAGCCCACGGCCGTACGTATCACGAGCAATAAACGCGATCGTCCAACAACATACGCTAATGAAATTTATAATCCATAAAACCAGGGAGCGAAACCGTTGTTTAATAAAGTGTAATAATCATAAACCCGCGCCGCTATCGGGCTACGGACCGAGTACGGCCGTCCTAAACGGAATGAGGGCCAGGGGATATGCTCCGTTCCTGTATGTATTTTTTTGTCCTGTAATACCTAAACGGAAGCGCTCATAGTTAAGCTTGCGTCTATCTAAAGGGATCGAGTAAAGAAACTGATACGCTATTAGGTAATATGATCATTTATAAATGCGTAAATTGGGGCACGTTTATTCAAACGAGACATGCGGAATATATTAAAAATGCGTGCAACTAATTAATCGAGCCGCAACTGAAGCATATTTATTAATGAGGAGAATAGAGACCCCGGGCACGGTCATTCGGTGGATGGGTTACCGCTAGCAGCAAATATTTCTTTAGCGTCTCCGTGCTTCAGAGGATAACTCAAACTGTCGGTACCGGTTGTACTTGGTATATCATTTAGACAACGTCGGAGGCCATAGCATTTAAAATTTAATGGATCGAGGACAAAAAATGTCAAAACACCTGATCGAAACAGTATTATTGTAGTAATTTAAAAGATTTAAACAAAGTAGTCGATGCTAGTGGTGAGTTATAGATTAAATCAAACTGTAACGTTGCTGCTAGGCTATTCTGTAGGGATATCTTTGACATCTCGATCCGCGGTGAGATTTTGATTTTGACATAATTCGAATACAACAGTCACAGAACTCACCTGAGTGAGCTTCGATATCAACCTAGCGTCCAATAGCACACAGATAGATCAGTTACGTACTACAAGTCTTATCAAAGAGCTTAATATAAGCCAAAACCTTTCAAAACTGTCCATTTAACCTCTTCACAAATCGTTCTTTGATTGCCAACGCGAATAAACAACGTTTTACGGGGAAAGTTTGATATTGCTTTCATATTTTCATACTTCCTTCCTTTCTTTCTCTTATCCTTTTAACGTTTAATCGTTTACCAGATTATTTACAAAAAAAACTATATTGGTTCTAAAAGTTTGTACCGACATGAGAAAAATATTATAATAATTGTACTGAGGTACACCTTGGTATAGATTTTTGCTACTTTCATCACTTACCAGCTCAGCCCATTCAGCAAGCAGGCTAATTTAGGCTCGATTCCCAGTAAAAAAATGCTAAGAGATCCCATCTCAATAGCATGACTCGTGATCTAGAAGCTGTAGGCAAAGTTAATATAGATGTTACCAACATTGTTGTAGGGCTAAGTACCTTTATAGGGTAGCAAGGCTTTATAGGGGTGAAGAAGAAGTAGCTAGATGTGTGTATTTTTTAATAATCGTCCCAGAACAACCGGTTCTCTGTTATGTCATAAATGACAGTGGTATTACCAACAAATCCGCAGTGACCCAACGAGGGTCAGGGGTGAATCCCAATGAGCCTTGCTTATCATTACAAATGAGCCCTCCGCTCCGTGAAGTTTAATTAATTTATGAATTAGACGGACGCTATCAAAATTTCGAACTCGACGAATAGATTTTCACTTCGCGAAGAACATCTTAAGATTTCTGCTGTCCTGTTTGAATATTTAAATTATTACTTTTACAGTGTGAACATATATTTGTATATTTATGTAAAAAATAAGTAGGTCAATACTGTGCGAAAATTCAGTTAATTGTCGTTAATTTCACTTAGAAAACCAATAGAAGCAGATGTTTAGCCTACCTTTATTAGAGTTATTCAAATAACAACATGTAAAAGGATTTAGATACCTAAGTCTTTCTATCACGGATTTTTAGAGGCCTGAATGATTTTTAATTTGCTTCTATTATTTGTACTTAAAAAGGATAAAAATCAATTAAAAGTGTTACATACATTATTAACGCTAACAATGTTAATATAAACAAATATTGTCACTATTAGTAATTTTATAAACACTATTGATATTGACATAAGTATGTTAATCAATCTAAACTTGAATTTAAACTTTTGTAAGTAGGTGTAATAAAACTTTCAGAAGTCCTCGAGTAATAAACCAAAAATGCAAGAATCCAAGTTCGCCAAACTTTTTAATTTATTCAGCGCCGAGCGAGACATGTTCCGCTTTAATTATTCCAGCAACACTGACGACAATAAAAGCAGAGTGAGGCGGGCACATAAATTGTTAACGTCTTCAAAACCCCGTTCATTTACTCCCCTAAGTCTCCGTTAGATGCTACACGAAATGCAACCGTAATTACATATCAGCTTGTATGATAATCTTTTGCAACAATTCTATAAACTAGTGTTAGATATTTTGTCAAGTTATTGTTGTTTGTGTTGGCCGTCATGCGAAATTTTGATAGTTAAAGGAACCGATATGGGCTTACATATTGATGGAATACGAATAGTGACAGTAGGCTGTTTGGTACAACAGATTCGATTCGTAACCAGGGACGCCGTTTACTAGATTTATTGGATTGTTATCGGGCCGTAATTATTCCACTGCTGGGCGTAGGTACTTTCTACAATTTGAAGCCATATTCTGTCACGCTGTCTAAGTGCGGATAGACGGACTTCACACATCTTAGCTTAACATTATTGAGAACTCTGAGGTTTACAGGTTTTCTCACGATGCTCACCGGAGCAAATGTTTTTTTTGTTTCGTTTATGGAATTAAGATAGCAAACGAGCATGGAGCACCACCCTGCCCCTGCCGCCCATAACAACTGTGACCGACCTAGCACTAGACTCAGAGGGACTAGGATGGTTAGTCCAGTTAGTAGATGGTGTTAGAATATTAGTTGGTTAGTTTGGTAATAAGTCTATGGACAGGGACTGTTAGTGATAATTAGTCCTGTTAGTTGATGTTAGTAATAGGCCAGTTAGTTATTGTTAGTATGAGTCTCGTTCTAATTCGGTCACAGATGCGTTGCTACCCCTGAGGACTGAGATGGTCGCCTCTAAAAAAGTGTAACCGGCTCCAAACCTTCATATCCGGAACACAATTATTGTTCTTAAAACAATTATTACACATTATTTTTTTATTGATTTGTTTGATAATTTGTGCGTACAGGATTTAAATCCGGACCTGTCAGTCGATAGTCCAACTATTTTGGTCGATTTGATTTTTATTTTGGACATTATTTGCTCGATCATAGATTTATAGGATGTCCTCCAACTGCAGCACTATGAACACTTTTAGACGCTAAATTGAATGCTGATCCAAAATAAAAGGCGACCCAAAAGGCGCAATGGATAAAACCAGATCGCTGTCCCAATGGACCTGGGTTCGATGCCCAGCGAGGTGGAAATTTGAATGAAGAGTTTAAATTTCCGTTCCTGGTCTGGACATTTGTCCGTTTCTTGTGTATTGTCCATATTATGGACATATTTAGCACCTTAAACCTTGAAATAATCATTTATCTGTCAGTTAAATATCTGCTTCATATGGGATCGAAACCTAGATCCCTCGCGTCGCAGGCAAGATCACAACTAAGCTACAAGATCGAAAGTGTTTAAATGAGCTGTATAACGACAGATTTCGTACAAATTTGATAAAGTTACTGTATCCTTTTATTACTGAGATACGTATTTATGATGGTCATAAAATGATTTGAGTTTAAAAGTATCAAATTACTTAATGGGCCTTGTTATTCGGGTCGTAATTTGTTCGTACATTTTATTATCATTCATTTCACTTAAAATAACGGAAACGATGTTAATTTAGTCATAAAAACAAAATATATTGAGTTGATATGAGCTGAGATGTTTCGAGACATAAAAAGTTCGTAATGAGGTAGAGAATGTTCGGGTTTTAATATTTTTGCGGAGTATTTTTAAGATTTTTTAACATCCTGTATTATATTAACGTCCTCGTTGCCGTGGTTGTAAGTAGTGATCATGTCTCAAAAGCGAAGGTTCCCAGACTCGATTCTTGAGCGGGGCAAACATTTATTTTAAAGATTAATGTTTGATGTTGGGGTGTTAGTGATATGTTATTTGTAACGGTGGCTAATTAGGTACACCTCAGTTTTCTCTAGGTATTTATGATCATTATAAGAACAAGCCGGTTTGAAGCATTCAACGAAAAGACTTTGATGGCGAAGACATGCATCGCCACTAGCACTCAGATTCATGATCATTTCTGTGTCGGTTTTTCTGTGTACCTAGTTTAGTAAACGTAGAAGTTACAAAATGTAAATTGTCTATTTACATTTTGTCTATATTATTTTTATCTCAGGTGTTTGGATAATTATGATTATCATTATGAAATTTACTACAACCTATAGAACCGTATAAGGACCTGTGTATTTTCAAAACTCTCACTTACTGTACCTACTCAGGTAACTTGTCTACTAGCTGACAAAAATAAAACTGATAAGTTAACCCTAGTGTAATGCCAATTACAGCCACTATAATATATTAGCAATCGAAGGTAACATAAAGTTTCGACACAGGTAATACCCAATCTAAATCACAAGTGTGCGAGATCTAAATTTAATTTCTCAATCCAAAGGCAGTATTTGCGATAACTTGTCAAATAAATCCCGTAGCTATCGCTCAGTTTAACGAGTTTCGGTGCTGCGTTTTATTGGCCATGAAATCAGGCCTTGTAGTAGCTACGGACATTATTATTAATGCTAGTAATTATTCTGGGTATGGTACGGTCATTAAAAATTAAAATCGTGAAATTAACTTCATTAATGAACTCAACTAGTTAGTCTAGAATTTGTGTTATGCAGAAAATTGACCTGATTCTATGGTATAATTGAAGAGTCGTTAGTTAAATGTTGTATATTGAATTTAATGTAGGTATCTAGCTAATCTAGTAGGTATATTCCGTACTTTATTAAAGATTGTTTATTTATTTCAATTTTCATAGCTTTTTATTATCACTATGAAAAAAGCATTATAATAACAATAATTTGTCTTTTTTATTCATCATTTTATCTATTTTGCAACATAGTTCACGCGTTTATTTAATTTTTTTTCGACCACCACTATGATAAAATCGATTACCAGAAATTAAAAACTTATGACCATTTTTGATCACATGAATTTGTATTGGTACTTTAAGTTTTTTTTAATATATTTTCCAATATACAATTAAGTATATAAGTAAAAAAATAACAATAATAATTTTTGTTTGCAGTACAATGTTCCCAGGAGAACTAGTTCAAATAACTGATGTGTGTGTGCAATGAACTGTGACATTAAGTTAAAATGATTGCAACGAAATAAGTGTAAGATGGCGTCCTTCAGTCACCAGGAAACGCAGTCAAGTCCTGCGAAGGAGATACCAAGGTAAAATTGTAAATAAGTTGAATAGTGACCGACAGACAACTTACACCAGTGTAACTTTCATTTTGTTTAACCGACTTCAAAAAAGGAGGAGGTTCTTCATTCGTCGTGTTTTTTGTTATCTACCTATAATATCATGATTTTGATCATTTGTTTATTTATATATTTTCATGTACACGAATACAGGTTAAATAGAGTTCTCGTCTTAAACTATGTACATAAAGGTGTGTACATACACAGTTTAAGATGACACAAACTATGTACATTCTTTTTAGGTCAAAGCTAAGGAAGACATTGTTGAACATACTGGTTCATCACCTACTAATTCTCTATCAAATGTGGGTCTGGTTGGAACCGTAGTTTTCCGACTCCAAGTAGAATAAGCCTTTTCTCTCGATTTCGGCAGTAGGTGTACAAAATACAGACAGCCTATGTTTTTACTTCTTAATATTACTCCATAAGCGCAATATCCCTACGGTAACATTTTGTCTTTAATGAACTCATCGCAACATATTCAGAGTGAATTCAATTATCATCATGAATTGTAAATGTAACGAACGGTAAAACAATTTCATGACGTTATTTCAGATGTTCACATACAATTGCTTTTTGTTTTTATGAATATCATATCATTCAAATAATAATACAATCGTATTATACATTATATAAACAACAAAGAATACTCGTGTCCAACATTTGAAAGAAATAATTAAATTATATTCTTAAATTAATGACATGAAAATTATTTTATGGAAAAACAAATAAAGAGTGTTTTATTAATACCATAACTTTTTTTAGAACTTACTTATGTTCTTTAAAAACACCTAAACTGTTTTTGATGTGATCTCTTATGTATTGTACCAAGCTTGGGGTAATATTAAGTGTTTAATTAATAGAATTGGTTCAGAAATAAAAAGGCCGTCAATTGAAATTTCAATCATTTTATATTTAGTATTTACTATAGTATTATCTTAACTTTCGTTTAGATAGTAACAGTAATTATTTTATATTATTACGAAGAAAATATCTGTAATTGATTGATTTTTTTGGAAATAACCAGAACTTCTCTTACAAACACATAAAATCCCTTAATCTTCATGTGTAAATATTAATTTTCTATTTATTTTATAATTGACCAAGAATTTTATTAGAATACGTTTTTGTTTAGAAATCTCTATACATTAAAAAATCAAAACCTATCAAAATGTTAAGTCTATAGAATGTATAGAACTGTAAATGTATTTGTGAATTGTTTACATGATAATTATCGACACGTCAATTAAGTTTATCACATTTTTGGACACACGCCAGCCCAAACAGCTTATCTGAATGAGATAAATCGTTCAAACTATCATTTTATTTCAGCCTCGTGACGTTTGATTGACTGTCGTAATTAGTTACTGGCGGAGTAGAGATAAACATTTAAAACTCGAATGCCTTTTTAATTTAGGGGAGATTTTATCTAGTCATTTTAAAGTAATTGTTTATTTTTACTACAACAGTTTAATCAATATGTATACATGATCTTTGTAGTGTGTTATTATTCGATTGTAAACTTGTGTCAATTCATTTCGGGTGATTTCCACACTCGCAAACATGTTTAGATGGGTTATTTTCCATTGAGATATCTTCTTGATTTGCTTAATAAATGTTACTCTTAATTCACTACAATTCTTCGATAATTGCATTTAATGAATGACAATGAATAAACTGAAAAACGGTAAAAAATTCTAGAAAGTAGGTAATGTCGTGGAAACTGTAAGTTTATAAAAATATAATTAGTTCTTAAATATCTTACATGAACATAATTATATTATATAATTATACATATGTCACTCTAGTGTTATACGTTGTATAAAACACCTCGAATAGTCTCTTCTACTAAAAATAAATGAATGTGCACACCAAACAAAAAATCAGTTAAAACAATTCAAATAAATAGTATCAGAATGAAATGTTTTACAATTTACAATGACTATTTAATCAATCAACTAAAATTTCCGTCCGTAATTACACTGATTTAGTATCTATTTATTAATACATGCGACGACGACGCGAAAGGGACGCGACAAAATATCGTACATTCAAATAGTGACACTGCAATATTTATGGCAGCTTTTTCACAACTAAACATATTCATTACTACTAAGTATTGTATAAAACTCTCCAAGTGGCAGACGGTAGGACTGAACCAATTGAGATAAATAAAGGTATGGAAAAGGTTTAAGACCCAGGTAAAGTTACTTTATTTTGGCATTAATAGCATAAATTACCCATTTTAACTTTTTAATGTTGTTGTTATTCGACTCCTTAGGGTGCAAAGATTCGAGCAAGAACTAATATTTTATAGAGCCGCGTAGTGCTGAGGAGGTCTAGAACTTATTCCGCCACGCGGCTCCAATGCAGTTTAACGAAAAAATAGTAGGTAGTTAGGAGTAGTGGCTTGTCTACTTGTCGAATATGTTGTCGTCCGAAGTCCTCGAGTGCTTGACGGGAGACCGGAAGTTTTTTAATCCTGTTGGTCACTAAAGATCGATGCAAACTGAGCTCTGAGCGTTTCAATGCATGTGAGAATTGAACTGCATTTACATACCAAGCGTCCACTAACGTCATGCTACATTTTGTCGTGCAGTCGTGTCGCGTCGTATGAATAGAAACTTTTTGTATCAGTACAGTGAAATAGGCATATCCGCGTAAATCCTCCGCTGTATCTATCAACAATTCAGATAGAAACATAAAAAAGTGTCGGATATCGCCCGTGGACTGGAACAAAACGTCACAGTTATCGGACTGCGAGTGTTTTGTCAATTTGTATAGCCCGTCATTTGGGTCTAAACTATTTTGCTAGATTTTTCCATGTTTGTTTTCTTTCTGCAATGATTTTCACGCTTCAAGTGTTTCAGCTGTGTAGCGTTTGTACGGATTTGTAAAGCGGGATTTAAATGTAGTCTACCTGGTAAAATAAAAAATAATTTGGATGGACGTGTATAGATACAATTGTATTGAAGTAAAATTTACATGAAATTTATTATTATCTTCCTCTTTTATTCGATTTTAATCATAATTATTTTTGGTAATAAAAGAGAATTAAAATGAGTTCAGACTGTCATTGTCAGAATTACATTTAAAATTCGAAATTGGAGCGAAATAGTAGATTAAACTTCTAAACGGCCAGTTTAATTTAGCGGCAAAACGAAAATACCTAAATACAAGTTCAAAAAAGCAATTAAGTTGAATATTATCATGTCAACTATAAAACGGTATCCATTAGTTGTCCATTATCGTTTCCTTTCTCCCAGTACTAAGGAGCTGTCATCTCCACGTTTTCAAAGCTTTAGTACACGTAACATTCTAATGGTACTTGCATTTATTTTGCCAAGTTGTCCTCTTGAAGTATATTAAAGACCTTTTCCTTATTCTTGGACATAAGACTTATCATTTAAATACTGTTTATTTTTACGCTTTTGTTGTTTTATTTTCTTCTTTTTTTACTTGAAATAAGGTACACACGTACACCTTATTTGTACACCTTATTTTAATTGATATTGTGTTCTTTACTTACTTCGACCATGATGTATAATTAATAGTAACTGCGGGAGGATTGCTGGTTGAATAGGTTGTAGTAAGTGTTAATTTTTTTATGGGATTAAGGTACCAACCGAGTAGTCCGCACCACCCTTCCGTTGTCTCCCACGATAACTTGACCAACCCAGAACAAAACTCAATTTAGGGACTGAATTGATTAGTCCAGTTAGCAGATGGACTTAGGTATAATGTTAGCTGATAAGTTTGTTAATAGGTTTCAGGGCTTAGACAGAGACTATTAGCTGTGCTATTAGTGATAGTTCGCTTAGTGTTCATAATACGTAATAGAATTGTTCAATGCTTATCAATGTTCAATGCTTAATCTTGTTATCTTATTATTAACTCTAGCTACTTGTTTATGATTATTGAATAACGCTACACTCTCATAGCCCCACACTGGGTATCTGTACCGTGGGTAATACCAAAAAAGGACACACACCCAGATCAAGAACAGCAAACACTCCGTCTTGCTGGGAATCGAACCCAGGAACATTCGAACGGCGATCCATAAACAATCAACATTATCAATAGTTTCTACCTATCTTATTTTTCCTAGTCTAAAGGTTTGATAAAGAGTTCCGAAGCTGTTGTCACGCAGCGTTCGTTTTTACTCATGGGTGTAAAATCGATACGACGAATGCAGCTTCGCTTGCCTCCGCTCGTTTTAAATGTTTGTGTTTGTAAACGCATTTCGGATACTTGTTTTATATAAATACGGTTGCTATAATTACGGATGGTTCGCACTTACTGTCCCCTAGCTGTGTAATGATGTCGAAACGCGTTTTGATGACACCGTGTCTGTGGGCGTATTTAGAATCGGTTTCAACGCGAATTTGTCGTGTGTACTTGTAAAAATTCGATGTACGTTATTATGTATGTGTGTTTTTTCACTGTTTATTTCAGGTTGCTTATATAAAGTACCTAAGAACATACTTACTGTCTTTCGATTACACTGGCTACTGACTGAACACAAGAAAAATACTTGACTCTATGTTTAAAAAATTCAAAACGCTCCACATTATTCATTTTATTGATCAATAAGTGGAACCCACAAATTATTTCGTCCGTAATATTCTCATATTTAGTCCCAATAAGAGTCAATGGCTGGCGGCCATAACTCAAGGCGCGCGAAATTAAAAAACAAATTAAAGCGTCATAACAGGATGGTTAATGCCGCGTGTAATTTGCGCCTCTGCCAACCCCTAAACGGGTAGTAATAGTGGAACAATGAAATACTGATAGTATTACATTAAAAAGTACTATAAAAATGACTGAAAATTCTCAAGAGACTCAGTGACACGTTGAGCTCGCCTCTGTCGTTAAGTATATCCTAGTTGTAGTTGAATAGCAGCCAGAATTTAAAGCACCTTAGTGGTAATTAATACAAGATATTTAATGTATGTACATAAGGGCATTTATAAATATTTACATAAAATAAATGTTTAAAGTTTAAGTTTGAATGAATATACTAAAGAATTGTGAGTGTTAAATTAAAAGCGCACATAAAAATTTGACATTTCTCTCATGGAAATAAAATGCAGGTATCCTCCTCGTATGGTACCAATTCAATATTTCATTCAAACTATATATTACACTTTTGAATAATCCGTATATTACACTTTTGAATAATACTCCTCGAGTGCTATTCTTTTTCCTATCACGTCCTCTCTGAAGCTGTAAATTTGCGGCTACACCTTTATGGATTAACTTGACCAAGAGCGAGTGAGCTAGAAACAAAAATAAGAATAAATTAATTAATAGTATTTCAAAACGCGTGTTTATATTATAACACATTAATAAATAATAATTTGACATGCCGGATCGCTGTTCCGAGTTTAAATTTCCGTTCTCGGTCTGGGTGTGTGTCCTTGTCTAGTATGGTGTCCATGGCACCCACGACACAGCGAATCCTAGTAATGGGCTATGAGTGTATAGCGTTATTATTATAAAAGAAATCATTATTCATAGCATATAATTAAATATTGCTGGATAATAAATAATGAAACGCTCGTCGCGCGGTGGCGATCCTAAGTGCTCCACTGAGCTAAGGAACTTGATGTGAAAATTTCGGATAGATACCTACCTACTATTTAAAAATTAAGCTATTTGAAAAGGTTTGATAAAATAAATATTTACCCAATTAAACATCAATTGGAATGACAATTATTTACCAATGATGATTATATATTTTATCGTTGTGAATTTTGCTCCCACATTTTCGCATACCATTTCCTCGTGTCTCGCCGTGCATAAAACAAGTACCTATTATAAGGGCGACGCAATAAATTTATATTTTAAAACTGATCACGAGAACATTATCTGACTTTAATATTAGCGGTGAAATCCATGGCGTGAGTTATGGTGTAATTATCGACGGGGTGAGGTATGGTCGCCAGTAACTTTTAGATGAGGAAACTTTATTTTATTTGCGAGCAATGACGTTTTTATCGGCTGTAGTTCGTTTTGTTTTTAACATTTTTATGGAATTGAGCTCTGATTTATTGAGTTTTATACTTCAATGCAATTATTGCTAGCTGCGATGTTTCAATATTTGCAGTTATTAATCCCCGACGCAAAAAGAGGGTTTCCTTGCGGTGGTTTTAGCTAATGTTTGGCAGAAAGCGGTTAAGCTGTTTGAAGAAACCAGCTCTTTTCCAAAATGATGTAAGGCATTTGGCAATTCAGCGCCATCTTGATATTACAGTGAACAATTATCGATGGAGGAAAGCTTATTGATATTAATAAAATTGTTTTATGATTTTATTATACAAGGTGGATACCACCATTAAAACGCCTAACATCTTATTTACAAAAATATTTTTTTTCTAACAAACTAAATAGCACAAAAATACAGAAAAAAATAGAACAGACTGTTCGTGTCGTCACAAACATCGGTCACTCACCTTTGACAAGAGCAGCAACAATCTTTTGCTATTACAATAATAATTAGATACAGCGTGTTGAAAGGAGATGACCAGTTTCAGGCCAAGACTTGACACGTGTCAATTAGGTACCAAAAAAATTGTCTTATTTCCTTGATTAACTTAAATAAATATTAGCTTTTTTGGCAATGGCCAAATGGAGATATTATTTTTTTTTAAGTATTTATCGCTATCTCCGTAAATGTCTGACATATTAATATATTAGTATTTTTTTCGTATTTAACAATCTTTGTAAACGCTTACCATAGTTCGCGAATAGAGCACGCCCGTAGAGATGGGAACACTTAACGTTCCTTTATGTTAACTATCGATTAAATAATCGATTGATGAACGTCATTCTCACGGTAATACGTCTTAATTAAAATAATAATTATGATTAAATGTATTATCATGTTGTTCCTAATATACAATTATATGATTGTTATTTTTAATAAGATAGTTTGATGTGTAAAATAAATAAAAAATCGATACTGATTGCTTCAATGAATCGATTAACAAAGGTCGTCTATTCTGTCAATGTCAATACGTCATATACGTCAAAATGTCATATTCCTGTATAACCTTTAACAGGTTTTGCTTTGGATCTTAGAAACATCATGTTTCTAAGATCCAAACATGAATCTGTGCGTAAATTGTGGAATAGCAATCAATCGTTGCAATGCTACTGGAAGTAGGACATTAGACGTTGACGCGATACTTGCCATTGTACGGGAATGGATCGCGCCTCAAATTGTAAGTACTTACTGCTTAGTTATACTATTATCTCTACGCTATTACCATTCTTATTCAGAAAGTGTTTTCACTAATAGCTTCCCATTGCAATAATTTAAAAGCATATTTTGTACAGTTTATGTACAGTTGTACAGTTTAGGTACAAATGTTTCATACAAACCTATGTAATCTATTTCATACCCCTGGCCATTTATTAGCATTATCTATATTAATAGAACCAAATATTGTTTCAGGTACATTCTAATGATTTTGTGTGCCAAGCTTCTTGGAATGTTGCCAGCCAGTGAGGAAAGTAAAGTGTAAAGTGTCACCTATGGGGCACCATCGAATCTGCATTCTCTGTGGACACTCTCTTCTAAGAAGAATATGATTTCATCAATTATGCACTTCAGTACAAGAATGCAGACGTTATAAAAGAATCGATTTTACCAAGAACGGTTTTTAGTTTTAAAGCATTTATAGTTTATATTCATTGATAATAATTTATTGATGAGTGTAGCAAAGTTACTAAATCACAAATGAGATGTTGAATTCTATCATCTAACTCCGATTTGATATATAAATAATATTTATTTTGTCCTGGGTGTTAGTGATATTTAATTTGTAATGTCCATGCCACCCGCAACACAGAGATACTACTGTGAGGGTATGAGTGTGTTTGTGT
This sequence comes from Hesperia comma, assembly GCA_905404135.1. Taxonomy (NCBI): domain Eukaryota; kingdom Metazoa; phylum Arthropoda; class Insecta; order Lepidoptera; family Hesperiidae; genus Hesperia; species Hesperia comma. The sequence goes on along the minus strand of FR990022.1, from coordinate 12,485,074 downwards.
TAATTAATAAACAAGCATGTTTAAAAAAATATATTTTAATAAGAAGCATTTTCACACTTGTTATTTATTTTTATGTTGGTGCTTCAAGTGTTTACTCTTATTTGTCACTCTTGTTGGAAACACTCTAAAACAGCGACCAGATACTTGGCCGATCATTTATATATTATACTCATCTCGCTTGGTACACACCAATTGAAACAGGCTCGGTCATATTTTGGGGACTATATAAGAGCAAATGGCAGATATATGATATACTCGTAAGTGTACAGAGAGGTCGACAGCTCTCTATTACAAGAGCTGTCAATATCGGACACCACATGGTTGTTAAGAGGCCGAATACCGTCTACCGAATACAGTCTAGGCACATAAGTGCAAAAACATATTTTGTATAATATGTTTTAATTGATGGTACAAAAAGTGGAAGAGATGCTATTGTTCAATATTATTGCAACTGCGTGGTAGGAAAAAGGTCTGTTGGTTGCTGCGCTCATACTATGAGCATTATATGGTAACTTGGTTGGGCAAGGTACCAAGAGAATATAGTGCCTCCTGCAAAGTCTCTAGACTGTATATTAATAAACTATGATGATGATACTGATTAAATGCATTAAAAAAACTGGTTTTTTATTTGAATTCTCCGATAGGTTATAAAATTAGTTCATCTTTATAATAGTAATAGCAGCGTCAATTTAACTACCTTTTACTAATATTCTAGCTACAAATGCGTGAACTCGCTATGTGTGCAATAGGCTTATGTATCTAATACATCGCAATAAATTAATAGACACCTAATGATATTAAGTGTTATGCACGTAGTAAGTACGGGCTGTACGGGTGTAAATACCGTTCGTAAAAAGTATATTATACTTAAATTATGTACAATGAAGATAATTATCCAAGTGGACTTAGTACCATAATTATTTATTGATATTTTCTTCATTAAACACGTAACCACTGACACTCCAAGTACCTAGTTTGCGACAAGTATAACCTAAAAATCTCGAAGTGTGAAAATTGGGCAACATAAAATTAATATTATGTTGTAATTTATGGCAAAGTTTCAGTTCTGTAACGTCGGGCCTGAGTTTGTATGGGAATTGGGTTTGTCCTTTGAATATTGAAAAAAAAAATCTGTGGCTAAAGTAAAGGAGGTATTTGATTGAAAATTTTTTTGAGGGCTTAGGTAATCATTAGGTTAGATACCTAATACCACATAAAATTAAATTTATTTTTGTATGGTGGTAATCACGTTGTATATTTCCCTTGTAGTATACCCCTTACAAAACTGTTGTATCGGGCGGTTTATAAACTTTAATTTACAGTAATTTTGTAATATATTATAATGAGTACGACACAAATCAAGTATCTCATATACCTACTGTTATATCCATTCAATACTACATACTATTCTCATTGCATTATAATCCTCTGCTCTAGTATGGGCTAATCAGCGAATGGCATGGACATAAAATATGAACGCTGAATAAACAAGGAGCCATATAAGCCATGTCGAGCCCTGTAGAATATCAATAGATTTTGGTTTATGCTACGGCTACATCTGGGTCTTAACTCGTTAATTTGCACGCTAATGTGATGAATTAAAAAGATATCAGACTTGTCAAAATTATCAATTACTCTTTTGTATCTTTATTTTCATGATGTTTTATTAGAAACCTATTACTACATACTTTTTATCGTATCGTATGGTAAGCGAACTTTTTGCTTGAAACGAAATAATTTAATTTTTCGCTGCGAGATTGTCAGCCAATTCTTTCTTTCCTCTTCTTTTTCGACTGGCAAAGCGTTGGTCGGGCCTTTGGGATTACTAAAGATCATGGGCGATGGTGACCATTTATTTACCATCAGGTGACTGGTCTGCTCTACGAAAAAAATCTTCAAAGAGTATCTACATCATTTTGTATTAAATCTCTCCAATCTTTTTTTCTTAATTTAAAATACATATAAGACGTAGAGCACACATCATTGTCGTTTATCCGTAGCGGTGTCTACGAGAACGCGTAGCACATATTCATATCGATTATATCGCGTAGCATCGAGAACTGCTACGCGCGTTATTGGAGATTCTTGTCTAGATATGGAACTAATGAAGAATCTCCCTGGCTCGTTATATCTGGGGTTAGTTATAACTAGGTTATTGATGTAATTAATAGACGGCGAATGGTTATTGCAATGATAAAGGTAGTTTTAAAGATTATGCGATTAAGGCGGAAAATTGACAGGCTTATCTGTCATTAGTGTATGTTAAGCGCTATCTGTCATCATTTTTCCCCGAGAGCATGCCGTGAGCACGGTTCATGCAACCGCGTCGAAATATCGGTGAAATAATTCAAAATTGTGAGTACCCGTCCGTAGGCCACGTTGGTTAATACGTTTAAAATCTTACGGTAGCGTTATTTTATATGGCTTATTAATCAATTTTAGTTATGCGGTAATCATAAGTGATAACAATTTTAATCAGTAGTAGACATGAAGCCCTCATAGCCCGGCGGCTTGCGTCGATCCTAAGCGATCGACAAAGTTAAGCAACAGCGGGCGCGGTCGGTAGTCGGATGGGAGACCGCTAGTGGCAAAAATTTCTTGAGCACTTCCATGCTTCGGAGGGCACGTAAAGCCGCCGGTCCCGGTTGTTATCGATTGATAGCAGTCGTTAAGCCATGTCGGAGGGGCGGCTTGAAAACTTTCGACACTGGGTTGGCCACTAACCGCTCCACCAACCCGCATTGGTGCAGCGTGGTGGATTATGCTCTAGGCCTCCTCAGTAATGAGGAGAGACCCGTGCTCAGTAGTGGGCCATTAGTGGGTTGTAGCTTAGACATGTTAGATGTAAACCTCGAGAAGAACAAATGTTATAGTTAATACAAACGTTTTGCCGTGTCAGAGAAGGAGTATTTACAATGAGTGGTCGAGACCACTCAAAGTTTTCTCAATTCCATTCAGAGCTGCTATCGTAGCACATTTTTTGCCAGGCTTGGGCAATCAAATACAAAAATAACCGAGAATAATCCAATCCATTTGTATATAAAATTGGATGGAAACCAATACCGACGCAAATTCGATCGGAATTAGTACAACAGCAGTTAGTTAAAAACTGAAAACGAGAAAAAATCCCTAATACATAAAATACGACCAATTTAATCAAATATCGCTGACAAATTGTTGCATGACTATGACTATAACCACGGAATTCCGTTCGTTGTATGCAGATGGGTTTTTGGCCCGGTAAATCAATTATTTGCTGTGAAAATATTTATTTGGCTCGCCTTCGCAAATTGCGCCGACACGGCAGTTCAAAACGCTGAGTGCGTTTTTATTTATGTTGGCCCCTCCAATTATTCCATACGGATAAAATAATATTTTTGGCTCGTTAAGTGGTTACACCAGGACATGTTAAGAGTTACCGTCGTATCGTTATAAAGATCGTATTCAAAGGTTATAAAAATGTGTCGGCTGTCTATCTGTCAAATATATGTAATGTCATGACATAGAAAGATGTCTATGAACGGAAATAGATTGAAACTACTTAGAATATTTCACAGAATCCATGTTATTGTTTTCACTACAAAAACCGTCGTAGTCCCTAAAATGAGTCTTGTTCGAGGTCGGTCACAGTTGCCATGGGCGGCTGCGGAAGAGTGGTGTTACATGCTCGTTTGGTATGACTCGGTGGTACTGATCCCACAATGAGCTACGCCAACTAAACTTAGAACTAAAACCATATGTAAAATTTCGTAGGATGAAAAAAACCGGCCAAGTGCGAGTCGGACTCGCGCACGAAGGGTTCCGTACCATTATGTATAAAAACGCCAAAAAAATCTAGTCTGTTGTATGAAAGCCTCACTTAAATATTTAATTGTTTTATTGTAGCCAAATATTACGCACAACGCTATCTCTTGGACCGAAAGGTAACTAAAGTATCGCTGAAGCGTTTATAGTATGGGCGCCCACTTAAAATATTTATTTTATGCTGTTTTTTAGTATTTGTTGTTGTAGCGGCAACAGAAATACATCATCTGTGAAAATTTCAACTGTGTAACTATTACGGTTCATGAGATACAGCCTGGTGACAGACGGACGGATGGACGGACGGACGGACAGCAAAGTCTCAGTAATAGGGTCTCGTTTTCCCTTTGGGTAAGGAACCCTAAAAAGCTGTTAAACAGTTTCATTTCAATAACTTAGTAATTATAATAATGATACTTATCGATTTTCAGTTTGCCTCCATTTTACTTTCAGAGTACCGATATTGATGTAGCACAACGTAACTAATTGAACATTAAATTAATTATGAGAAATAAATACTTAATATTAACTCAAATTTACCTTAATATAATTAGAGTATTAATTAATTAATGTCTGACTTTTACGATATTATTTAGTTAAAATAATGTTATAATTATCATACTTGTCATTATGACTAGGCGTAAGAAGAATAGACAGAAACACTATACTTCGCACTACGGGTAGGTTAAAAGTTCCTACACAAAGCATTTTTAGTAACAAACTAATCATGTGTTTGGCAACGAAAACCTCTATAACAATATTTGAACGTAAAACTTTGGTAAAATCGAACGTGCTCGACAATGTTTAACCGATGTCCCATGAAGTTTCCTGTAAAATTTTTTCGCCTTATCCCTCCGAAATTACATATTTTACATACTGGCTCTGCAAGGCGTGTCGTGGGTGCCGCGGCCGGAATAAAGATGAGAAAAAATCGTGTCGTGGATGCTTGAAAAGTGTGAAATGATGTAAAATAGGTATTGAACATTCTTTAAGCATGAGACAATTTTTTTAAATTTCTAACACTGGGTTCCTCTTATTTGGTATAACAACTTTTCGTCGAAAATCACTTCGACTAATTTTAGTTGGAATAAAGTCATTTCACATAATTATTCATTTGATCGAATATTTGATTGCTATAATTATATTTCTTATCATCATTTGTTTCAAATAATATCTTTTTATCGAATGTTCAAATGCGCTAATTTTAATTAAAGTAATGTAAACTAGACTAATAATGATTTAGTCGAAAGATCGTGTTGGATATTCGGTTCAGCAATTATTGGTTATACAAAACAAGGGTAACCCTAATAACTATTCAACTAAATAGGTTAGGTTAGCGAGGAGCGAAGCGACGAACGTGTTAGGTTAACAGGAACCATCGCACGAGCCGAGCGAGCGAAGCGAGCGTGCCGCGGCAGCGGCCGGCGAGTGCCAGAACCGACTTGAGGGCGTTTATAACCACCTGAACACTTCATGAAAGGAACATTGTATAAAATGAATATTCGATCAAATGAACATTATGTCAATCAATATTACACAAAATGAATATTCGATCAAATGAACATTATGTCAATCAATATTACACAAAATGAATATTCGATCAAATGAAAATTATGTCAAATGATATTATACAAACTGATTATTATCTTAAACGTTGTTCGATTTATTAAAATTATATCAAAAGTTGTTATACGAAACAAGGGTAACCCTCTAACACTAGCATTAAAGTATTCTTTTTATACCTACCTGTATTTCAAAAGTTAATTCCTCGTGTCAAAGTCTTGAACTTAATTTAAAAATTATTACGTATATACTTAACAGAAATAGCACGGGAAAAGTCAGTAAAGTATCGAGTAGGTACCGAATCTCAATCTATATTTGTTTTCTTTAAATAAAATCTTCTAAAAGAAGGATCTTCATGATTATTGATGCGTTTGTCGTTACACTACATTTCGATTATTTCATACTGGGACTTCTCATAAATAGAATTAACTTTTTGTGAATTTACATGGTTCCAATAACTCGAAAATACTATTTATGGTATCCGTGTAAATATTGCAGTTAACTAATTAAACTGCGTGCTCCCTGGTAAACCGCGGCCGCCCGACACAACTGTTTGCTTAATTTGTGTTATAGCTACGGTTAATTATTATGAAACTTTATTTGGCTCCATTACTGTTAGCAAGTTATACTTTTTAACCCCCGACGCAAAAAGAGGGGTGTTATAAGTTTGACGTGTCTGTGTGTGTGTGTGTGTGTCTGTGTGTCTGTCTGTCTGTCTGTGGCATCGTAGCTCCCGAACGGATGAAGCGATTTCAATTTAGTATTTTTTGTATTAAAGGGGACTTACGGGCGCGTGTTTTTAGATATGTTTGATGAAAATCGGTTGAGCCGTTTAAAAGTTATTGGGGTTGAAAGGGGGGAAGAATTTTCATTCTGTCTCTTTGTGGCATCATAGCTCCCGAACGGATGAAGCGATTTCAATTTAGTTTTTTTTGTATTAAAGGGAACTTACGGGCGCATATTTTAAAATATGTTTCATGAAAATCGGTTGAGCCGTTTAATAGTTGTGGGGGGTGAAAGCGGGGAAAAATAGCCTTATGTATGCAAATAATATATATTCGTGTGGGGTCTCAAATGAAAGCGTAATAGTAAGAGAATATTTATAACTTAATCCAAAATGTTTTTACCTATAAAAAGTATAAAATAAAAAATTAAATTAAAAATTAAAAAAACCCCCGACACAAACATTTAAAAAGTAAAAAATAATATCTTTAAAGTAATACGTCGCGTTGGGGGACCGCTCCATTTACTTCTAACTTTAACATAAAAAAATATTGATAAATGATAAGTCTTGGGTAAAATTAAGACTAAGTAGGTAGGCAAGTGATACTCATGAAAAAAATCGTACTTACGTACTTAGATAATGAATAGTTAGAAGCGGTCCCCCAACGCGACGTATTACTTTAAAGATATTATTTTTTACTTTTTAAATGTTTGTGTCGGGGGTTTTTTTAATTTTTAATTTAATTTTTTATTAGTTACGATATCTCAGTCCCGAAGAGTATCGACACATCTGTGACCGAATTGGAACAAGACTCTTAATAGTAACTGGCTAGACTTTTGATTTTAAACTTATATCATCGCGGACACCGAACATTTTAAATACAAACGGGTACTCCCGATTTAGAATTATTCAATTTTACTGATGAAATATCAGATCAAGTTGCATGGATCATGGTCACGGTGAGATTACGGTGGCGGGGAGACATTCTTAACAGATGACACAACACACATTAATGACAAATAAGCCTGTAAACTTGCCGTCTTGATCGTTTTGTTTTTAATTCACAACACGCTACAACTGAACAACAACTTTGCTCAATAAACACTGTACTGTTTCTAATATTACTGATTCTACTATTACTACTACTATTAGTACTGATTCTACTATTGCGCTAATTTATATACTCATGTTCTCGTTTGAAATTCCTCGGATATTGTGTGATCTCTATGACCTCCCTTATTAAACGTAGAATGTACTGACGTTCGCTGAGATCACTAAATATTTTTTTTGTTATAGCAAAAAATTAATTTCCCAAAGTAATTTTTGAGATGATTAGATGAGATAAAGTTTATCATCATCACAACCATTCCAAATTTTTTGTGTACCTAATATATTATGTAGGTACTAATTTTTAGAAATATTCTACTCTAGGCCTTCTCAATTACAAGGAGAGACTCCTAGTAGTATGCTATTAACGTGTTGAAGACATACATATTATGTAAGCAGTTAATAGATAAAATCCATACATAGTATTCGTACATAGAAAATATTCCGTGAGTTAAACAAGAAGCGTATTGATAAAAACCTACAGCCTAACCCTAACCTGCTCTGCCGGAAGGAACAATCTCGATTAGACGCAATCATTTGATAACCTCGCTCCGTTGAACAGCCAAATAGCTGTCTGGAGAAAAATCGCCTTTTCACTTTCATACGACTTTCAGCGACCATTATTCAAATCCGAAGTTATTTTAGTTCGGAAGTAAGATCAGGCACGGCGTTCAGCTCAAGTTAAGAGATTATATATGAAGAATATTATGTTACATAAAGTCATATTTCAATAGTTGTACCTACTTAAGTTTTGAATTGTACTTAATAGACAAAGACTAGCTTTCCACAAACGGTTCCGCTCGCATAGAATTTTTGTTTCAGTTTTTCCCCATTTAATCCCTTGGGGGGGGGGGGGTCTTTTCTTCGGGAAACTTGTTGCTCCGCTCTTTTGGGTCGTAGCGTGACGTTAAATAGCCTACAATCTTTCTCAAGAAATGTACACACGTACAACACAACACAAAACATAAAAAGCATTTTTCCATTCGAACCAGTAGTTCCTGAGATGAGAACAAAGAAACTCTTCCGGTTGATGTTATTTTTATAGAAGCATAGATTAATGACGTCATCATAGCCGATCGCTTGAATTTCGTCTGTCGTTATTGTCATGGAAATACACAAAGAGAAGACACACATGTAGAACGCTGAATCGATTTAGATTAAATTGGACAAGGCCATAGCTTGAGATCTTGGAAAGCGAGTACCTCACTCGCCTCAATAATCGGTGGCTACATATATGTAGATTCAATAGAATATGTTTTGATTCGTCAATGATATTTTGAAAATAGCAATAGTTAGATCGTTGGACTTCCGAACCAGAGTGCTCGTATTCGTATGTCGTATGCTAGTTAGAATTTACTTATCATTTGATTAAGTAAAACACACTTGAGAGATCTTCGTCATTTTCTTAAGGGCGTGTGAAGTCTGCCAATCCGCACTTGACCAACGTAGTGGACTATGGCCTCTCATAATCTGTGGGATGGTACCTCATAGAGTATGGGAGGAAACCAAAGCCTAACAGTGGGACAGTTGTAGGTCGCGATGACGTTTGCTTCTTTATTATCTTCCCGCGAACAATATCCTTGAACACTGAGTGGCATGACTGACATAGATACAAAACAACATAACTGCCATGAACTTTACTGCTTGATTATGTCCCTTTGTTCCTGCTTACAAGTAAGATGATATCAGGGACATCATGCTTCTCACCCGCATTTATAATGCCAGCGCTGAATGACGGGACTGGAATATCTAAGTGACGCGTGACGCGAACCAATTCATTCTGGGATTGATAACGTACCTTCTGATCTCTACAGTCATTGTTCGAAATGGATTATTTGAGGCTAGCTTTCCCTCCATAGCATCGCTCGCGAAGAATTTTTGTTCAAATTCAAAATCATTATTTATTCATGTATCACTGATATGTACTTAATTTATTAATTCTATCGCCATTTCGCAAAGGTGATTTATATGATTTATTATGGACGAGAAAAAATGGCGAAAAAACTATGTTATTTATACTTGATACATAAATTTATAATACTTTAACCATAGCGAAACTTTTTGCAGAGTTAACCAATTCCATGTATCTTTGTCAATGAAATATTCCACTGCACGGGTGCAATCAGTCATAGCGTATTGCATCACCATTCTGGGGGGCGCAGTAAAAACTAAACTCATACAATTAGAGCGTGCACAGCGTGGACTAATAAAAACCACGTATTTAAAAAAAAGAAAATATTCCACGGAGCGACTTTACCAACTAAGCAACTTACTATCTGTAAGGAAGCTGTATATTTTGCAAATTATGCTTAAGAGACATAAAGATGTATCTGTAGATCCAAATATCTTAGCAAAAAGAAGAAAAGATATAATTGCACAAGTTCCCCAAGTAAAAACTTCTTTTGCTAACATTCAGTACAGTAGACGAGCAGCTCAGATATACATATAATAAAATTAATAAGAAAGTTTCTATCTACAAAATGACATACTATAAATGTAAAAAAGAATTAATAAGATATTTACAACCAACCACTTACCTATGAGGAGGTTGAGTCACTACTTCAAGCGTAAAACATTCCTACACACACACACACGCACACACACACGAACACACACACGCACACACTCTCTCTCTCTCACACACACACACACACAAACGCACGCACACACACATTCACAAACAAGCATTATAAATACACATTCTCATAAAAATGCATGTGCACAAGTAGTTTAATATTATGTTCTTGTGAAATACTTAGGTACTGGTAAATTGTAATAATAACTTGATCTTTCTATATACTTAATGTAAACTCTGCGGAAGAGCAGAGCCCCCTAACACAGGCATATTTTGCTTAAAAGGAGACTCTGGCCACTTATATTGTAATGAACCTAAACTGAAAAGCAATAAAGTATTTCTATTTCTATTTCTATTTCTACTATGCTATTATTTGGTTTATCCCCCTTTTTATACCTTAAGGGGGAATTGCCAAAAGTCCTCTCTTAATACTCCTTTACGCTACACCTAAACTTGTTCGCACTGTTCACAATTTCAGCAATTAAATAACTTATAGGCGGTTACTATCTACTGCTTCTTAGTATGAATTTAGAAAATATACGAATACCTGTATCATGAGTGGCTGTATTATGGTAAAGTGTGGACAATACACGTTGAGTTAACTTCAAGTGTATATTATAAAAGTCTCAAGTACCGACTTATGTGTCCCCACTGGACGAGCTCTTAGGAAACAGGGGCCTAACCTCTCTCAGTCTGAGGGGAAAGCCGAGTTCACAACTGAGACAGTTATGGGTCCCCAACGCAATGAATCCATGACGTTCATCATTTCTCAAGATGTATGAATATATTTTCTTTTTTTATATTTATTGATATCTCTTTAGGTAAGTTGCTACTACGAGTGCAAGACGCTAGATCGCAATTTCCGGTCAGAGCTGAGATTGGTGTCAGGAATTTATTTTCTTATTGTGTAAACCAATTCTCCAGCATACCAACGACTGAAGAGGAGACAAAAATTTACAAGTAGCCTTAGTAGTTACCTTTGTCTCGCTTCGGGAAATATACGAGTATTTATTGGTACCCAAAATTCTTTTAACTAACGAGTTTACTTGTACGAGTATTGTACAGATTTTCAGGAACATTTTGCGTTCAAAAAATAAGGAAACTGCCGCATTTCTCCAATATTTTCCTCGTAGCGGGTACGCTACTTACCAGGAGCTAAAGTAAACAAGTCGCTTACCTTATCCTGGACTTAGAACAATGTATTCCGATCGGGCATAATATTTAGGTCATTGTTCGCACGCGGGTCACGTACCACCATTTGTTCCGATGTATCGCCCGTCATGGGTACACCTGGTCGAGATATTGCTTTTAGTTGCGGAAAATGTTTGGGGTGAATAATTTTTGTAACACTAAGCTGTTGGTATTCCCTTCGTGTTGTATCTAGTCCCGTAATAACGTGTTACGGGTTAGATCGTAAATTTTCGTTAGCAGTATGTGGTTAAGTTTTTGATAGAAAATAAATGAAATGATTAAAAAACTCGATCTGTGTTGGTAATATAATCGGTGCGAAGTTCTCTGGTGTAACGCAAGTTCTGAGCGTAGTATCTGGTAACGCTTATCATAAAATTGCATTTTCAAGAACTTTCAAGTCCATAGAATAATAGGAATAAGTTGTTGTTCATCTTATAAGATTTCATCCAAATCACCTTATCATAAAATTGCATGTTCATCAGAACTTTCAAGTCCATAGTATACCTAAAACCTAATAAATAATTTGTTGTTCATCTTGTAAGATTTAACACGAATGACTCGAATTTTACACTTGCATTGAACCTGAGATCGTTTGTACACAAAAGCAATAAGGAACTTTATGTTATATGGAATCTTCTCATTAATGTTCAAAATGATGTAAAGTTAAGGAGTCTATATAATGTTGATGTAAAAACGTGAGTAATATCAAAAACGAGTTGATTGTGATCCTTCGTGGTTTATATACTACGTGGCCTATTATTCGCTTGTATAATATAATTATTCTTCTTAAAATATTCTTTCTTACTTAGTCTTTTGTCGCAAGCACCTATTAAAAAATATAATGAAAACTCGCCGCATTTCATAACAAACACCAGTCAGTAAAAGTTAAGTTATACTAAAATACACATCGGTCGATTCAATACCGACGTACCAGTAATCAACGTTAGTGGCGCTAGATTTGAGTTTATTTTTAATCCTTGCCCAACGCTAAACCAATTTCGGCCCGAGATTGATACACCGGGCCGGCCGCCGGCCGCTGACAGCAACCATTTTTTACATCTCTCTCGCCTTTCGCCTCCCGTTTTTCCAGAGAAATGATTTATCTCTTGATTTATTCCCCAAAATTGATACGTGCGTTCAAGTTAATCGTGGCCGGATTATCCTGTTAGACGGACGTAAAATACGAGTCTATTTTCGAATCAACTCCGATTTGGGTTCACAAAATAGCAAGATAAGTAATATACCTAATTTGATGGGTTTTCATGGAGTTTGAGCAATTGTGAAAATACATAAGTGAACGTTGTGTAATCCTAAGCGTATGAAAATTCTTGGATGGAAATGCTTTGACTTAGATCATATGAAAATATGTAAATGAATTCTTATGTCTCTCTGTATTCCTATATGTAAGTTGCCGCGCACATTTGGACGGCTTGCGTGGGGACACAGGCCCAACGCTTAGAGCCCCTTTGAGACATTTTAATATACATAGGTAGCTTATGCACGGTACACAAGGCACATAACATCCCTGACTACTCAAATTGATACATCCGAAGATGATCCCCTCCGTGTGCGCAGCGACTATTTCAAACAAGCGTCTACGTTATAATCTGGGCTATTGTGGTGGACTTTTGAAGTACTGGAGACTGCGCTATGGCTACATAATTTTATTATTGCAATTTTTCATTTTTTTAATATTGCAATTGAATATGTACTATTTGACAATGTATGCGCCATTTTAGTATGTTACAAATAAGTAAACAATTTTTATTTTTAATTATTTTTACACTAGGTATCTACTTTTTTGTTAAAACCTTTTGTAAAAACTTAAAACCTTTTATTTCTTGTTTATTTCGTTACTACTATGCTTATTGTAATTTTATACAGGGTACAAAATAATTTCAAATTAACTCCAAACAAAACTGAATGTAACGACTCAATGGAAGTAATGTAATAGACCTCTCACCCAACGCTGACTTCTTTAAAATCTTAAAGAGTTCTTACTAGTTTCCTTATGAGGGGTCGAAAATTTGAACTTCTTAGTGGGTACTTAAAGGTGCCAGGTGCCCACTTAGGTGACTAAGTTGGGGCGTTGAGTCCCCTTGCAGCAATTTGACCCCGTGCTAATAGTTAAGGGTCTTTACGTTAGGGTTATCGAGGGATTCACGTTGCTTCCTTGGTTTGGATCGATCCTTTGTATTAAAATTAGTATAATGTTAATTATAATCATTGAAATATGCTATTATCAAAAATCTAATGAGTTAAGAATTTTTTCCGTGTTCTAGAAGGAATACCAAGCTTGTGGTAAGATTATGCTTGTCATACAGTTAAGTCACTTCAAAACCTGAATTAAGTACCTACACTAAACTTTACCGACGTCCTGTAGGTATAACGCACACATCCATACATGTACATACAAGTTTCGACATTTTAGCCGAATTAGAAAGGACGGGATTAGATGAAATTAAAAGGGTAATGTTACTATGACAAAGTCCACAAGTCAAACGACAAAGGTTTTTTCACATTTACCCCGCACTAGGATTCCCTTTGCCGCGGTTAATATAGATAACACGAATAACATAACATTAGCAACCATGACGAGAGAACAAACATTTATCTGTCACATAAATATCCGCCCCGGCCAGAATCGAACCCGGAACTCCTCCCTTCGCAGCCAGTCTCACTACCTACTAGACCGGATAGTCTACGTGTCTAATATTACTAACTAGATAAATATTATTAACTAGGATAAGTCAATGAAACAATTACATTGTTATAATTAAATATTTTTTCCACAAAAATCGTTAGCTTTAGATTTACAAACAAAACACCCCTGAAATACATGCAAAATAGAATAAAATATACGAGTATTAGGAACTTCGGAAAAGAAGTCATTGCGGGAATTCGGATCTGTGTTGCATTTTAACTAACAGTCATTAGGTACGCGTCGCGCGGTATTGGGGGCGACTCATGAATGTTAATACCGGCTCTGTCACCGAGATCACTATATTTTGATGCCAGGAGACCTACTTCGAAAACAGGGTTGGAGCCTTTTAAGTTTGCGTGAAATCTGCTGATGAATTACCATGGTTTCCATGTAGGTATTTATCCCCCTAGGCTAGTTAATAGTCATCCGGCCTGTAATGCCTCTTGCAATACAACTTGGTGAGATTCTTACAGCTAGTTAAGGATGCTTATCTATAAGATCCATGCTATTCATTTCATTACAAAAGGAATTAGAATCCGTATATATTTTTACCTATTCCTAAGTTTTAATTAATCCAGAAATAATAGGGTTTGTTTGGTGTTGCATTAAGGTTGACAACATTATGAAAACTCCCACGGAAATTATACCAGCAAGAACTTATGATAGTTTACGGACTGCGCACTTTTCATTAGACTTAAAATCGATGTACATATATTCAAGGCATCGGAAAAAATGAAATATCAGCCTTTAATTTCAGCAGTATCGTAGTTGTCCGTAAAATATATAATCCCTCAATGACGTAGATCAATTCTTTTAAGTTACGTTTATATTTATCAATACTTTGAGATTTCGGAGTCAAGTCAGATTTTAGTAAAAATGATCCTATATGCTTCATGAAGCCGAAAAGCAGTATTCGATACCGTATAATTGTTAACGAACAGTAAGGAACAAGGTTTCAGGAAGCCATTACGGGTAAACATAAACTGAACGATGCAGATTAACTCTGAAGAACTTCTCTCGATGCGCCCCTGCTGAAGTATTGGCAGTGGTTCTTGAATACTAATTCCGTAGTCTGCGAACCGTGATGAATACAGGGAAATATACACGACAGTTTTTAAGAGCATAGGGAAAACAATTTCTTAAAATCTATTTACACCTTCCAATCGACTTCAAACAAATACAAGAACATCCTTAAGTACAACTAAATATGTACCTTAGTAGTAACGTCACACATGAACATAGTCAACAACAAGAAAAGCACCACCAATGTGTCGCTGGTCAGGACACAAGTGAAAAAGGAGGTATCATTAAAAAAATATACAAAACTTCATACAATGCCATAGTTAATCAATTGATTGAGTTAAACAATGACATGGATAATTTTAGAGCAGCCACAAATTTATATTCGTTTATGGTATAAGATTAAAATTAGACCAGTGCCAGAGAATGAAGTATGAAGTTTTTTACACATTGGTGGTTTTCCAAGCCAAGAACGCGTCAAAGCTGTGACGGCTTTTGGTCGAATTCACATTCGTGCAAACATTCGTAAAATTTACGAACCTTCGCAAGCATGTGAATGTGCGCGGTTACATAATGATATATATAGTAAACCCAACTTAAGACTGAAACGAAAGAGGCGCTGTCGGACGCATTTGACATTCATTTGACCAATCATTGCACACTAGTAACTGACAGATGAATGAACACAACGTACTTATGAATGACTTTTCGTTAGTTCCAATTTTTGCCATTTCAGAGTTAAGTTGGGCGGACTGTACGCGAGTGTCTTTTAATATTCGTGTTCCTTTGTCTATTTATACGTCAGTATCTCCTATATCTATCTTGATATACGGATCTGATCAATTTTAACGAACTCGTATCTACACGACGCTGCAGTATTGGAGGTGTCTCATGAATGCTAATTCCGTATTCGGTAGCGATGTCTTCGATATTATTGAACTTTTCTGAATTTCGGGCATGTGCGGAAGTGAAGCGTTCAATGCTGTTTTCAAAAGCAGCAGCGAATTTTTACCAGTTGTGCGAGTATAAGTACATACATACGTGTGCATTGTGTCAACGTTTATGTGTGTTTGTGGTGTTCGGCTTTATCTTTCTATAATAATATAATGATGATTTAGTATATATCAATGGATCATATTTAAAAAAATCACATAATAATAATGATGCTACTTTTTGAGAAGTTATTGTTTAATATTATACCTAGTGTAATCTGTAGCTGCTTTAATTTACTAAACTTTAATTTGTTTAGATGACAATTGTTATAAATTAACGTCAACTATGAATACCCGACAAAGGTCGCACTCCTCAAATATGTTAATAAAACTCCCCACATGAATCATGAAAATTTATTTTTAAACGTTAAGATGTGCTCACAGACATACTCATAATATATTATATTGCTCAACGCCTCTTCATAAATTATATTAAGAAACAATCAAAAAGGGAAGACTCCCATTTCTTATAAATTGAGTTTAAAGGATGCGTGTTTAGGAAACGCAAGAAACATTTCAAATTATAGGATTGTCGTGCGCAGATGTGCCCAAAGGTAAAGAGAGGGTTTACTTATACGAAAGACGTTGATAAAAACCAAGTTACTGATGAAGCGCAGAACGTCATATTTATGAGAAGTTTGTACTTTTTGCGACAATGGTCTGGTAACGCGTAGACAAGGCGTCTGATGACAACTAGACACCGTTATCCATAGACTCCAATACCATAGAAAACACTGTATTATTAATAGACAAGAAAGTAAGGACAGAAGAAAAAAAGTACTTTTAGGCCGCTTACTCACATTCGCGCGAATCGCGAATCCACAACTGTAGGACGACCTTCGCAAATGATCATGCGAAGGTTGTTGACAGATTCGTTTTTTTCCCGGCTATCAAAGCTGTGATAGTTCATTCAGTGTACAATAGTTCGCATGGAGTGAACATGTTTACGCAAAAACATTATACGTGGTATCTTTCGGTGCGTAATATTCTTAAACATTACCACATTTGAAACAAATTACAGCGAGACTGCCAAAGCCTTTATTTGATACTATGCAAAGGAAATCTACATTTTTATATGTCAAATGTACTGAATCTTCAGTAGGCTTATCTCGCAATATTGCGGCAGAACGCCTACGAAACGTTTCCCGAGTTGTCTGTGTAGAAAAATAAGTACGTATCACAGATGTTGATCTGTTGTGGAAGTGATCGCGAGTGCAGTATGTTTTTGTATAAAAAATAAAGAATGTAATAATATTTAAAAAATGACCAGTATGTAAGGAATACATGCTTATAGTTTGTTAGGCTTTTAGTAACATGAGATATGTGTCATAAATATAGAGTTATTGACAATGTGAAAAAAAATCGAACTGGAGAATCAAAAATTAAATATATGCTAGGTATATTTAAGTTCAAAACAGATAAATAGAAATAACTCAAAAATTGCCGATCATATGTGGCCGAAATTTATATGGGACTAGACAACAAGCACAAGATTTCGCATAAAAAATACCAAAATCGGCTTACCTAGTACAAAGTTCGGAGGTAAACTAAAAAATATAGTCGAATTGAGAACCAACCTCTCCCTTTTTTGCAGTCGTTTAAAAACAATAATATCACTAAGATATTAAGCAAAACTGTTTTCATTTACTTCGATTACGAGTATTCGATTACAATCGCATCCATTTATTTTAGATCTTCGCGTAATTCAGTTGTCATGGACGAGGGGGGATAATTTACATAATGTAATCATCCTGGAGCGAAAACCGATGATTTGAACCGCCACTTGGCCCGCTTGTTACGGAAGCAAATCAGGGGTTTTTAATTTCGTTAAAAACTCCGTTGACATAAAAACCATCCATCTCAGGATTCTGATTGATCGTGTTATCGTAAGCAATGGAGATTATTTCATCCGTTAAAAAGTTTTTTTTATTATTAATTTTCATAGATAATTATGTTTAAGCAACACTGTTTTTTCTGGAGTTGAGGTTTCAACTTAATAATTAAGGTAAGGTACAATTTTTGAACAGCGTTATATTTAAACTTCTAAAACATAAAAAGTTCATCGACTGATGAACATTTTCTATTTTGTGGGTTATACAGCGTTTCCGGTTTTTTGTGTCCATAAATCAATTAAAAAAACCGTGTGACCGTTTTCCGAAGAAAAGTGAGGGCAGTTAATAAATAGTTCTTAATAAGAAAACCTATAAATTGCATTCGACAAAACCCGTTTGCGGAATATAAAACTATCCAGGTGCGGGCCTCCAACCATCATTTTGGAACACAATGCATTTTATTACTACCCCTTTGACAAGAGCCATGAAATCATCGGATTATCATTTTCAAAAAAATAAAATATAGTATCTAAATAAAGTAAACCCCTAATACTATTTTTGGTGGAAAGTATTATTTTGTTTGTAGGAAAATTCTGCTGTCTTCCTCTAATATATACGATTGCACATTTTGGAAATCCAATAGGATTTGTATGAATAATCCAAGCGTTAAAGTTATAAATTACATTCAGTATAATTATGAAAGGAGTTTTCTTTTGAGGGATTCCTTTGAAGGGAGAACGTTACAACATAGGATTCTTCAAAATTTTCTTAAAATAGGTATATACATTGGCAACTGTCCTGATGTTGCGTATTACCAAAGGCGACTATGATCAAGTGGTCACTTGGCTTCTTTCAGGCAATAAAAAATTACGTGATAAATAAATGGAACTAATTTAATCATTATCCATACTAGCAATAGTTTTAGTTTCTAGTTCTATAGTTCTAGTTTCTAGTTCAATAGTTGTAGTTTCTAGTAACTACATACAATTACTACATTTTGGTACCATCACAGCCCTAAACTGAAATCATCTTAATAACCAAGTTGTTTAAAATCGTTGCTTGTAAGTATCAAGGAAAACATAAAAACTAAGTACCTACACAAAATTATTTCTGAAAGCCCGTTGGAATGAGTTTGGGAATTACATTTTTAAGCTGACGTTGAATATTTTCATGCCTTTTAAGTCAAATTATTTTTTGCTAAAAAGTCCTTTCATGTCTTTCAGCAAAAGCATCGATGGTACTAACTGGCTTTAAAATTCTTAATAGCTCTAAGTTCCCTTGCTTATTGCTTCTTCTTCAGATGTGCCTGTTGATAGCTTGAAATGTTCTTCTATTTGAGCACTAGGTCGTCTCCTGTGTTTCATTAATGGACCAGGCTGAACATTTATGATTTCTCTCTACCACTTTTCCTAAACGTATTTTAATCTACTGTCGATTCAACAATAATATTATTTATGAATGAAGACTACACCGCCTGATCTTCATCATCATCATCCTCCTGCCCATTTCCCAATTTTATTTGGGGTCGGCACAATATGTTTTTCTCTTCCATTCTTCCCTACACCGCCTGATCTTATCGATTAATAATGTAGTTATTAAGAATGCTGAGAGCGAAAACTGTTTTCATTTCACTTTTATTATTTGAGAAGCCAGATATTTCGAAAGGGTATATTGTATTTCAATGAAAGGAATCTTGGAATCATAATTCATATTATGATATGCTTTTATCTCTTCTATATAATTTACCTTGATCATGTATATTATCCATGCGGCTATAGCCTCAGCATTTTTCGTGGCCCAAACCTCCGTTACCTATTTTTTCGTTTTTCTTCGGATAAACTTTTGTTACTAGAAAGGTTTTAATGTCTCCATCTTTGTGTACCTCGTGTATTAAGCTTTAAAAAGCTCATGACAATGAGATGCTTTAGGTTGCCGTTACATTTTGTCTGATGACGTTGTGACTTTCAATGTCCTGATTTTTACTACATTTTAATAATTTAGTCGATTTTGACTAACAGTTACATAGGCTTAATAATTTTGTTGCGTTTATCCGTATACTTGTACCTAACAAATGTTCTATTGGTATGTGAAATCAATCGCACATTTAGTGATAATAGAAAAATTAATGTTTTCTTTGTGTTTTTGTTATGTTTTCCTTTCTTCGTGATTCTTATGACAATCCAAATTAGCCCATAATAACTAATTATAATAATGACTACGAAAGACGATACGACACAAACCCCAAATAATGACGTCAAGTATGCTTTAACCGTGACATATATCATAAAGGTTAAAATTAGACTAATGAGCTGAGTAAACACTTCCTAACTCTAACGAACTAAAGTTTAGCGTGGCACGAACAGACAGACAAACTTCCTTTGTTATTTATGAAGCTAATTTTTGCACCGTTGTCACGTGCGGGCGGGCACTCTTAGAAGTGGTACATCCGGGAAGAAAAGTTTAGAATTAATAATAGTTGTTTAGATAATCATAATATGAATAGGTAATATGAGTAATGTTATTGTAGAAAATGTCGTTAATTTTTTGAGGAAGATGTTGTGTGGTTTAGTTATAAATCCAACTTATTCGTAAACTTCACATATTTTTTTTTTATTATTTTGATTTTAGTTTTAACTTATAATAAATGAACTAGTTCAAATAAGATAAATTACATAAGTCATCAGTTTAAGATAATTTTCTGCAAAAATTTGCTTAGTACAATAATTTCAGCTAAATAATTAAGTATTAACAACACAATTGTGCGACACGAGATTTTTTTTAGGCCTTTTATATTTGAAATTGTAACATTCATTTTTTCAAAATGAGTTTTTGTGACTGTAAAAGTATAATTCCTGAATTTGAGGCGCCTTTTATTTTCTCATCAGGGGGGATGAAAAGTAGAGTGTATCACTCGGGAGCAAATATTTTTGGCTTGGACGACGTACTTTGAATCCCTCGCTACGTTCAGGATTCTACTAAAGAATCCCTCGCTACGCTCGGGATACTACTCTAGAATCACTTCGCTCTGGATTCAAAAAAGCGCCCTCGCCGTAAAAATATTACTTTGCTCCCTTGTTATACAATCTACTATTAAAAGAATTTTCTTGAAAATTAAAAAGAGTAGGTAGGTCTAGACTTACAAGACGAGAATAACATACATTTGAGCATTAAATGTGTATGTAGTCACTTATATTTATAACAGAGTGTGTTAATGGAAAACGGCTTAGCGTAAACTCCGTATATCATTGACCCAAATAACACAATGTTATCTAATATACGCCTTAATTGATCTAAACGTTAAAAACATGTCGAGCTTAAAAATATTTTGTCGATTCCGTATTGTAAATCACATAGAATATTGTATGGGTATGAATAACTTTTATTAATTTATTATTTTGATTTGTTTGGAACAAATCATTTTTCCCAATAGGGTCTTTACATTTTTTCACTATTCTTAACAAACATAAAATATTTAAATTACCTTCACTTTAATCATTTTATCAAAATTTTACTTCCACCGGTGTGGTAACATTTTTTTAAATTTTGGTCTGCTTACAACTACGGATGATAACTCGTTTATTCATCTAGGTACCTATTCGATTTTTGAATCGTAAACTACAAAACAAACTTAAACATTGTTTGAGAGCAATCCTAAAAAACTATATACCAGATAAGTCAATTTATAAGACAGTTACATAAAACAAAGCCGCAAAACGTATTGTGACTGTATAAAAAAATAAAGGCTTTTAAGCCGCGGGGTTGTTCTCACGGGAACAGTTGCGGCAAAATTACATGAACACCAACTACGATTGTAATATTTTTTTTCCTTGTCCGCGGCGTGTACTTGCTTAACATTATGTCCAATTAACTTGAAAATTCTTGAATTATTCTTGTTAAATATCATCAAATAATTCATCGTCTAAACATTTGTGGATACGACTATACGCGTACGGAGTTGGCGCAAACTTCTAACTTAGAGAAGTTATGGCTTGTACTGTCGCATAAGTAATGAAATAAAATAGTGGTCTCTGATATTAATTATCCTGTAACACGACATTACTGAGGGGGTTCTTAAGGGATTTAGGAAGTGGGGCGGGGAACTCTGAGCTTGCCGGATTATTTTGGTTTGTTTACCTTGGTTTACTTATGAATAGGTTATACTTATACATCTGTTATAATGTTTATTTGTTTGTATTAATGTGGATGAAACAATTGCAGATGCAGTCAAGTTCATACAATACAATACATATGTCAAAATATAATAAAACAATGCGACATCGATTTTCAAAATCTGGTTCAAAAATGGTTTTACTAAATTATTTTAAATATTTTTGTAAAATGAATATTCTCGTATTATTTTACTACAAGGCTGTAATTTGGGTCCAAGATGAACTTCCCTGCTGAAGGCACCGAGGGAATATAATATAGGGAATTTCATGATATCGCTGGTCTCTGTGCCCTTCAGATAAAATCTAAAAGTATCCTAAGCTTGTGATGTTTGAAGCAATTACCAAAGTACCAACCAAGTTTTACCGCCTCCTTGCTGGATCCTGCAGCCGGCTGCCAAATGACTCGTCGTGTCCAGGCTAGATTGTAGGGAGTTAATTTTGACTACCTACTTCCTTCTTTTTTAACCGACTTCAAAATAAAAGTAGGAGGTTCTCAACTCTGTATTATTCACATTCTATGTATACAACCGCCTACTTTAATGATAGTCAATTTTTCGATTATTGTTCTATTAATAAACAAACAAAAACAACACAATATATTTTCTTCAATTACGTGCACACACTGACGGACGGAAGTCCACTCCTAATGACTTCCTCGACTCATCAAGAAATTCCGATAATAAATTCATCGTCGTCCCAAGAATAATCGCAATACTCACCGGTCCATTTCTCACCCTCAAAAAACAACGTATCTTAATACGACAATCATTTAAGATTGACTGGCGTCAGATGTGATGAATACCGTGCCGAGGGTAATGTACTAAACCAAAGAACGAATTTAATGCCCCCTTCGATGCGGCTTCTTACTAATGTTGCGTGCGGGTTGGTTACGATGTAAAGCCTATGGATATGACATTTGATTTATGGATATGACACTTGACTGTTAGGAAAAAAATGTCCAGGTAAACAAATCGCAATCCCATATTAATACCCTAATAATAATAGCTGTAGAATCGGACAGTGATTAGAAATTGTATTTAATGACAGCTTTTTGACATCCCTAGTTATCTCTCTGGCCGCAAAACGCAGAATGCGTAGTAAGATTTTGTGGAAGAAGATTGTTTAATAAACTTTTTATATTGAAATCGTGGGTGGAGTAGGCATTTAAACCCTATTTGTTTTATTTGATTTGTGATTTGATATATTTGAGTTCGCTTATTATTTTGATTTCTGTTGTAATAGCAACCTAAGCAAATCATGTCCTGGCTTGTGTAATATCAGCTGATGTAGATTAAAAGTTTACAATACACGATCTGTCTATGTTTATTTCAACAATTATCACTTTAATAGTAGGTTGCAACATGGTGCTCAGCTTCGGTACATTGAGGGTGCATCTAGATACCCTACATCTGTGTAGCCCAACATTCGAATATGAACTCTTAATGAGCGCCAGGCGGAACGAAAGCGGTAATGTTCGCTATTGGGATCGCTTCATTGCTTTGTGGCACGTGCGCCCAACTTTATCCTTATTGACTAAAAGACAAAAGTTATATCTGTTACACAACGAATTGTCATAAAATGTCCTGGAGACGTGCTTTCTTCGCTCTGTCAGTTACATTGTCACTTATAATTCTTTGCCCCAGTACAACAGGTTGGCTTAGACCCAAGGTTTATGAAGCTCTTACAACTCTTGGTATTGGTTGATGGTACTTTTGATGATTCGGTGAAACGACTCAATAAAGAACTTCGATGGGCCTCTGTCTTCAAATTCATGGACATAAAATCGATTAGTGAAGATTACAGTGTCTGCAAATGTAAATCGATTTAAAATTTATTTTCGGACGAACGTCATTCACATTCAGTATTCATAGGCATAAAATCGATTTGCTACGACAATATCTGAAAAATCGATTTGAAGTTTATATTCGGATGAACTGCATACACATTTAGTACTTCAATACAAAGAATAAAACTGTAAAGCGCATCGTTTGTATGTACGCCAGTCCTTCCGAACGCCGTCATATTCACAACGTCCGTCACTGTCGCTGCCGGCTCGATTACGCACTGAAATCTGAAAAAACAATGGAAAAACGAAACCTGCCGTGCCATATGCATGGATGTTTATTGGACTACACTATGACGTCATAGCTTGTGTTTGTATACGTTCGTGACTAAATGTTGCGAATATAAACTTACCTTTATGAAAGTGATTACAATTAATGTATCAAATTTTGTTAAGAAATTATGTTAGTTTTTAGTCCAGTCGGCATTTGAAGCTATTATTTTGCCGGAGCTGACTTCATAACTGAGGAGAACTAAAGCATGCTCCACTATGCTGCTCCAACGCAAATTGAAATGAGTAATTAGTCCAAGTAAAAATTGGTCAGCCCAAGCTGCCCAAGTTTAGTGTCGAACGTCTTATGTCGCCCCAAGGTTTGCGCTTAGTTTACAATTGTTATCGAAAGTTAATAACCACTAGGTACAGTGGGCCAAGAAAGTGGTGTACCAGTTTTCAGTTAGTTTCCTAGTTATCAAAAGTTACATCAAAGTTCATAGGAAATATCAGTGAAAAGAGACGCATAATAATGACGTAAACCTAATTGTTAAGAATACGTACATCATACGTCACATTATAGGTGCAAGACATTTTAATCTTTATTAGAAACGGATAATGCATTAATTTGTGCAAAGAAGATTTAAATATTCTGAACAAAAGCATAAGAACTATTTCAGTTGACAAAATAATTCTTTTTAAAAAGAAAATTGACATTTGACATTAAAGTCCTACAACGATCTTTTGGCGCATGAATGACGTGTGAGTGACAGAGACAGTGCCTTACAGTTTGCCTTACCTGTATGGCGCTGTCTCTGTCACCCTCACGTCAGCCACGCGCCTAAAGATCCTTGTCCCTGTATATGCAAGTAATGTAATAGAAATTGGTTAAGTGCGAGTCGGACTCGCCCATGAAGGGTTCCGTAGCAGCAACTAACATAATATAAAAAAATATTAATATTAATATAAGTAGATTGAATGAAAGGTAAGTTGCGGTTTACGATTTATGACGTATTAAAAAACTGCTTACTAGATCTCATTCAAACCAATTTTCGGTGGAAGTTTACATGGTTATGCACATCATATATGTTTTTTAGTTTTATCATTCTCTTGTATTTTAAGTTACAGAGAGGGGGGCACATATTTTACCACTTTGGGAGTGTCTCTCGCGCAAAGTATTCAGTTACCTTAATTAAAATAATATTAGAAACCTCAATATCATTTTTGACGACCTATTCATAGATATTCCACACGTATGGGTTTGATGAAAAAAAATTTTTAGGGTTTCAGTGCTAAGTATGAGGAACCCCACGGTTTATTATTTTGGTGTGAAAATCTTAAGGTTCACAAAATATACCTACTTACCAAGTTTCCGACGTCAATGGTTCTATCAAGTTTAAAGTAAGAACAAAACAAATGTCACGTATTTATAATCGGATAAAGATGGCAATAAAAGTTGTCAGATCGATCTGCAAGCGAAACTAACCTTTATCACCTATGAATCTGCAAACGGCATTCAACCTTAGGGTGGTAAACCAATTCTTTGGCCGACCGTACTATTCATACAATCATTAATAACAATATGTATTAATTTTCAGAATATATCCAATGCACAGATTTAACTTTGTTACAGTTTCATTAGTAAAAAATCAAAACTTATTAAAACAACATGATAATAATATCTCCTGAGTTCAAAACTTATTAAAACAACATGATAATAATATCTCCTGAGTATGAGTGTGAGTCTCTTCAGCTAATTGTACACGTAGAGTCATTTGCTCGCGAGCTAATGCCTTTATAGAACAGCGGCAATAAATGAAGAGTACAGAGAAGGTTGCATTTGCATAGCCATTAGCCGTATTTGTGGAGCTTGTTAGTTCAGTGATAACATTGTGCCGCGCTAGATAAAATGCTCCTTGATTAAGAGGAAAATAGCGATAGGTTTAATAGGTTATGCAGTCTTGATAAGCTTCCAAGAATGATTGTTTTGGGTACAACATTTTTATTTATGTACCTACAACAAGGCGTATTAACAAATTTAGTATCAATGGGCGCCGAAGGTTGTTAGTTCTATAGGTGAACGCTAGTAGTAAAATTTCTTGGACGCTTCCATGTTTATTTGCTACACCACCGATTCTCTAGACCTCCTTAGTTGATAGAAGAGACCCGTGTCTCGTAGTGGATCATTAATTTTTTTAAAGCTAATTTGTGGAACTATTGCAATTCATAATTAATTGAACAAACACCCTTAAAACTGCCAAATGAATTATAGTAATCCCTAAATAAAATGAATCTAACATGAAAATAAATATAAATGCTTGAAATAGATGAGTAATAATATTTCAAATGCGTGTACTTATGGACACATTTGAGCGAAGCAAAGCGAAGATAGTTATTTGCAAAAAAAAGTTTTTACAGTTTAGAAAAGTGTGAATGATAATTAAATAATTGGACGACTTACCTAAGGAAGTCCGATTATAATTTTATGAAGTTTAACTCGAAGCACATAT
This sequence comes from Hesperia comma, assembly GCA_905404135.1. NCBI lineage: Eukaryota > Metazoa > Arthropoda > Insecta > Lepidoptera > Hesperiidae > Hesperia > Hesperia comma. Next base: position 12,458,833 of record FR990022.1, on the reverse strand, counting down.
ACAGTATACAGTGTAGTCTATTCTCCACCCGGCCTTGCAGTATCGCGCTCTTTTAGAGAAACCTTCTAAAAAAAATAACAACCTTGTCTATGAACTAACTGTCGAGACTTGTCACTTTTTAGAGAAAGAGAAGATATTTTTACCCATTCGACTTGGGAATGTTGTTGGAAAACAGCAGGCTGCTTACAGCAGCAGGGAGGGAAGGGTAATTAATATGTGCTTCGAGTTAAACTTCATAAAATTATAATCGGACTTCCTTAGGTAAGTCGTCCAATTATTTAATTTTATTTCATTTACTCGAAGCACATATACAGTATACAGTGTAGCTGTTTAGAGAATTATGTCGAAATGGGTATCGTAGATATAATAAGAAATATTTTTGAGATAATCATGTGCCTGTGTTACCGGAAATGTATGAAATCTAGGAATTGTATACATTTCCTAGGAAATGTACCTATACAATTCCTAAGCTCTTTAGGAAATGTGTAAAATATTGTTATAAAAATTATTTAATTCATACATTTCCTAGGAAATGTACACATTTCCTAGGAATTGTATACAATTCCTAGAAAATGTACACATTTCCTAGGAATTGTATACAATTCCGATATCGTATTAGGAAATGTGTATGTCGTGGCCACATCGTAGATTTGTTAACTTCAAATGGTCGCATTTCATGAAATGGGCAACTCAGTTTGTCCAGACCGTTAAATCGTCTACGTTTGGTTATCCACGTTTGGCCAAATCGTAAAAACGCAGAATATAGGGCATAATTTCGAACCGTGACGTCTCCGGCGCTGCGGAAGGTGCAGCCCCTTCGCCCTTGCGTAACAAAGCACAGACACCCACGCTCGCCTGCGCAGCTTCGGCTTGCTGGTCGCCTTCGGCGATATGTACAATCGATTACGATTACGATTACGGCGATATGTACGATTCTTACATATGTACAATCAGTACATAAGTAATCATCTAAAGTTGACAGATACTTGAGTTCCACGTATAAACCTCTATTGTATAAAAATGCAAAGTCCATATTATAGTATGCTGTTACTTCACAAATAATGTAATGAAATTCAAAGCTGAGATATTTACTATACTCATTTACTATAGGCATGTATAAATAAATATGATTCCTTGAGGTATATGGAATGTAGGTAAATGATTAGATACCAAACTACAATTTGAATGTCAACTTCATTTTTGAAAGTGATTTTTATGTAAGTATTTAATTGTTACAAATATAATATTTAACTTTATTTGCCATTTGGTTTTTGTATCAGAAAGACCATGGAAAATATTCTTTGTAAGTGTCACCATGATTTCAGTTTCTAACTAGAATATTTTCATTAATTCATAAATCATTATTTTTAGGGACATGATACTGAACCTAATAACTCTGAATGGAATGTGATGTGCTTGGACCCACTATAGTAAATTGGAATCATTTTGTTAATGATTACCAACAGATGAACAATCTTTTTAATTGTTTAAAATTACCGGCATATACAAGCTTTATTTACTGTAATCATACTGTAATGAGCTCTCTTGATTCTCTCGGAATGCTGGAGAAGGTGAATAAATTTGTGTGATGACTGTGCAGCTCTTCACCAACCTGCTCTGGTTACCCAAGTGGAGTTTACTCGAGGTTCCTCAATGATGAAGAGAGGTCCATGCTAGTGAACCATTAATTGGTTTGACATTAATTGGCAGCCACAGTGCATCTCAGGCACTAGCCTGAGCTAGTACTCTTACTACTAGCTAGACAGTTTACCACTAGCTAGAGTGACTACTAAGTCACTCTCATATCATCGATGAACTGGATGGTTTACCGTGATGGACTGTTCTGGTTTCTCAAATAATTTTCAATGGTATTATTAGTTGTTACTAATATTGTTGGTTATGGAACCATCTTTTTGATGGAATTAGAGCTTTGTGGCATTTTTTATCTTTTCACACAATGGATATTTTGTCCAATTTTTATTTTGTATTATTCCTGAAAATGTTTGTTTCATTGCGCATTAAGTGAGTTCCTGGTTTAAATGGTGATAGTATATTATGCTTCATATTAAGCATATAGCCTCACTCAAACAAACTTTTAACATATTCATTTCATTAGAAAAACATTGATATAACACACTGATGCAATCCCTCTTAGTCGGTTTACTTACGGCCTTGCCTTTCTTCCTCCCCCTTTTAGAGATATAAGTAATTGCCTCAATTCCATAATTTACATTAAATTGGAACATAAAAATAGATTTGTAATTCTATCACAATATGCTATCTCGAGTTAAGATCTTGCCAAATCTTTTGAAACATCTTTGTTTATTGCACATACTTAGGTATATTTTAAACTTCAGCAAGTGCCTGTTACAATTTTGCACTTATTTGTACCATTTCCAGAAATATAAGGATTTGAGCTTGTTTCTCCTGCTGGGCCTCAGGGGCTCATTTCAAAGGAATTATAACAATACCCTAGGTATTAATTATTTTGGCATTATATAGTTTCTCGAACGTAATGCTTAAATATTTGTCATTGCTGCACTCGGGGAGTAATTTCATATGGATAAAAATATCATAATATATTTTTAGTTTTAGCATTAAATCGTATCGCGTACGTAATGCTCATCGTTAAATTGTTGCACTTGTCATCGGGTAGGTACAAAGAAAGACTGTATCGCGTACATTGTCAGACTTTGTAACATAAATATATCAACTAATGTATCTCGTACAAAAGTTGATCTTCGTATTCGGCATCGCGTGCCGGCCACGGAAACTCCCAGCAGCATAGACAGATTGGCCTTTTGTTGATTTACGTTACTTTATAATCCTTTGGCCAATACCTTTTTAAGATTTTGTGCAGATGTAATTAAAACATACTAGTACATCGATTTATGATCTATAGATCACTCCGATTGAATTGAGGTTAACATGTTTACTGTTAAATAAGTCAACAAGAAAGTTATACCTGTTTACTTGAAGAATATTTCATTACTACATTATTAACATGTAGGTACAGGACAGTCCATTATCAGTTAACTTACCTTCGATTTCCAAGTATCACATAGAGCTTCAACTTATCCTCCATACATTGATTTTTATACTTTTGAATTGTTGTGTCACTATATATCTCATAGATTTAGCATACACTACAGTAAATCTATGATATTTCCACATCTTTATAAATAATTTCCATAAGGACACTGAAAATTTGGTGCGATACTAGCAACCGCGCGAAAAAAAGTGACAATTAAGTCTCGACAGTTAGTTCATAGACAAGGTTGTTATTTTTTTTAGAAGGTTTCTCTAAAAGAGCGCGATACTGCAAGGCCGGGTGGAGAATAGACTACACAGTGTAACAGTGTACAGTATACAGTACTGTATATGTGCTTCGAGTAAATGAAATAAAATCTGGTGTTGTTAGCATTATAACGGATCTACTTATAACAATACTATACGAAAATGTTCGCAAACTTTATTAATGGAATCGATTTTCTATTCAGCAGTGAGCGTATTCGCAAACGATGTCTCGTATCGCACTTTACCGTGCTATCTAATCGAGCGGATGGTCAGTAACGGATAGTAAATTTCGATTTTCCATCAAGACACGTGTTTGTCGGCCGCACGCGGAACGCTCCGCAAATACTTCGTTCAATTCGCATTCGCAGTACAGAGTTATAACTTAAGCTGTCTTTGCCTTTTGCATTCGCATTCGGAGTACAGACTTTATATTACTTAAGCCGTCTTTGCCTTTTGCAAATATAGAAATGTCATTCTTATAAAATGTTTTTTTAATATTATTTGGAATAAATTCATGGGCTTACAACAGTTTCGACAATGATCCTGTATAAGTAAAATTTGTGTTGCAATGATCAATAAAATTAAGCGGCTTGGCCCGCGTCAAAGTAATTTCCCTGATTTTCAAACGAACCTTTATCCCTTATTTTACCCCCTTAGGAAAGGAATACGTCAAAGTCCGTTCCTTTAAGCCGTATTATACCTTCAAGCCGTTCTCAGAAATGGATCAGAAACCACCATTTTCGGAATGCCGTCGCCCATCGACCTGCCCCACAAATGTCGTGCTCCAAAAGCCGTCATCTTTGCTCACTCGGTCCATAGCGGAATATGCATTTGCATTCCCATTAAGTCACATGTTCGTCGCTACACTGTTTGACAAATACTCCGTGACGACACCACTTGCATAGCGCGGTGCGGTTCGTAGGTACTCGTATCTTTTGTTTTGAAGATCTGAAAGCACAGTAAATTCTTATTTTATGGGTACATCAATTTTATTGTTGTAGTTCGAGTTTTAAATTCTAATACCAAAGACAATCTGTAATTTTTGTATAATCTATTATCAGTTACCTACTTAATTTTGAATTATAACTGATGTAATATCTACTCTGTCATTAATGCCTATACTCTTTACTCAGTATTAAACGTACTTATAATCTTCTTTCGCATGAAACTTCATTTTATAGACTTTTTGAGGTTGTTAAATAAGAAAATTATATTTTTTTTGATCTTACACCACCTTCACCAAGTTTAATCCCCACCATTTGGACTCGCTTGATCTCTTTTCGAACCAATTTTTATGATTTTATAAATATGCACAAGCAGTTTGTAGAATTTACTTTCTTCTGGGGTTCTCGTTTAAAGCTAAGACATTCTTAAAAAAGTATAAAATAAGCTGTCTTTGACATCCGGCATAACATTGGCGACTTCTCTGGTGTTGCTCGTGTCCAATTAAAAGATGTCTTTCCGCTCAAAAAAATTGTTTATATTTGATTCTAGAAGAAAAATAGGAATTACAAAATCTAGTAAAGAAACTTAGGATTCTTCGCCATCAAAATAAACCTTTTATTACGCATTGCCTACACGATCTAATTAAACTGGGCAATAATGCAATTAGTTATGCAAATACGAGTATTGGAATTTGTAATGACGATATCATGTATTCGATAATTAATTAGGGCTTCATCACTCTATTATGCTCTCATACAAAAGATCGTGAGATTTTTTAATGAAAATAGCTAATTAATAGTCGATCTGCCATCAGGTAGGTGATAATCGTCGCCCGTAGACATCGGAATCTGTTTATATGGCGCCGAGAATATGGAATTGCCAGTCTCCGCTTAGTACCAATTTATTACCTAAAAATTCAGTTTAGCTTGTAAGCAAAATTTACTAAAGGCATTTTAAATTCTCGCCATTAATCTACAATGGACCTTAATTAAAGGGGTGGAAAGCTGTCACTTGTGTGGTTTGACATAGTCGAATTCCATTTGAACGCGAACGGAGTATAACTCACCAGTTACGCTGTCCAGTTATGCTGTCCAGGAAAGAAAGACGGAAGCACTGGCTCAAGCATCAAGCAATATACGTTGAGTTGTTTAGCGGCTCACTCAGACAACATTATAAGCTACCTGAGCAGGCTTCAGAATTGTAATACTGTACTAATAAATCAACTTGGGGCGCTATGCAACCGTATTCCAGGCAGAACTTTACGCGATCATTGATTGCGTGCACCAAAACCATACGTACGTACTTTAATAAACGTAAAACAATACTATCCGACAGCCATGTAGGAAATGAGAGGGCAGATGAACTAGCAAGGAGAGGTGCAGAGGCGCCCACCATGGGTCCCGAACCCCTGGTAGGCATATCAAAGGCGGCAACTCCAGCTGTTCTTAAGGCATTAGCCCTGAGACAGGGCGAGGAGCTGTGGAAGAAGGCACCCGGTATGCGTCAATCAAAGACCCTCTTCACTGGATACTCGCGAAAATACTCAGATAAAGTGCTCAGCCTAAGCCGGGCTGAGATTCGAATATTAATTAGGCTGCTCACCGGTTATTGCAGACTTAACAAACACCTACACACAATAGGCTTACGAGTAAGTACTCGTAAGTAACACTGCAACATGTGAATTCTGTGGTGGGGCAGAGGAAACCTTCATCCATATCCTCTGCGAATGCATAGCAATAACCCACTGCAGGAGTCTTATATTGGGAGGGCATTTAATTACACCCGACCAAATCAATGACCTGGACCCCAAAAACATACGCCCAGATCGTAGGAGGAGTAGGTAGGGGACCAGATCTTATTTCAATGGGATAGCCACAATAGATCAGAAATGGTCGCAGTGGCCTCACGGGAATACTTGTTTCCCGTGCCCTATACACCAAATAATAATAATAAATCCACAGAGTATGTTCCCAATAGGTATAGTGTGTTCTAGGTCGGCCAGTCTTTATTGGACCTTAATTCCATTAAAAAAGTTTGGTAATGATTATTACTTTCAATTCGTTTAATCATAATTATATGGCCTGTGTCAATAATATAAAACGCTTCATAACAAATAAGATGAAACAACTTTTAATAAAAAGACTAAAACGTTTTAGCTTAAGGAGTTAACCTCAGCGTGCTAAACACCTGAGCTTAGAGCATAATTGTGGTGTCAGGGCACTAAAACGTTTGTTCACACCGCCAAATGAGCTCCGCTTGTGATATCATACATTTACATAACGGTATCATGTTGGATTTAGTGAAGTGGTGTTATTGCAATTAGTACAAGGATTATCGGATTGCATTCTAATGTTTAATCAAAACTTTCTAATTAATATTTATTTTACCAAATAATGACTTCAAATTTCAATACTATTTTCTAGAACATTGATAGGCACATTCACATAGTCACACACTTTAACAAGAAACTTCCACAGCGAGTGTTTGAGGTCTCGTAAATATAACAAAAGGCATCCCCAAAGGACATCCCGAACAACAAATATCTGAGAAATGGAAATGAGTTTTCGAGAACATGTTTTTTATGTAAATAGCCGGCAAACGAGGAGACGAGCTCTATCTTACAGGTTATTCATCATCAGCCACGGTTACTCAGAACACCAATCCAAGGAAGAAGAGAGATAACAAAACTGCTGATTTTTGGCCTCAGCCGGGACAAGATGATTGGTATTGATGATTAGGATAGAAATTATCATTTTAATTTTACCTACCTATATAGCTTTAATTATTCTTTATCTGAAACTCTAAACATTGACTATCTTGGTTCCGTCACATTTTTAATATTACTATAGATAAAAACTAAATAAAGCGGCAAATTACTTGTTTTTCCTCATCCGCTTAATTCCCGCTTACAAATGCGGGATTAAGCAATGTCCTCGACTTTCGTCCGCTTGACAGAGCCGATAATCTAACTATTTTATCAAGATTACACCGGATGTAACTAAGGGGACTTCATAAATATACGAACACCTATTTTGGGCGTATAATATTATTCTTTTTTGCTTCTCGTACAAAATTGGAACGGAAAATTTTCGTTTGAATAAATGTCATCACACTAAAACAAACCACTCTATTGAGTAGAGTGTGTTACAGAAATAACATTCTGAATGTAACAGGTACTCGCAATTTAAAACCGATATCGTAAATAAATACAGAGAGAATAAAGTTCGTTGTATTCGTTATCGGTATCTCCGCCGATATCGGTGTTTTTACATTATCGATATCTGGCTATTATTTCCAACAAAAGTCCGCAATGTTATCTCAATTGAACTATGTATTTCAAAAGTCCTTAAAATATTCTCAGAAGTTCACTCGTTTGCACTTGGTTAAAGCTAATGATTACTGATAATTTTTATTACGTTTAATGGTATGCATTTTCAACTCGCCTAATTTAAGGCTCTAAAGCTAAAGATCTTCAATAAAAAGGCTAAAGAACTACGCTACGTACGGCAGTGAAACCAAAAATATACGTATATCATTTAGCTCCGCAGTCTATTTACGCACCCCATACCTTTCTCTATTTTTAATCATAGCTGCGTGAAAAAAGTTTTCACAGATAGCTTCAACTCTCCATGCATGTATTCATTATATGCGCATGTGCGTCCATATTCCCATGCACGTGTATGGGTTGCATATTTTGACTTGTGACCGAGTAATTTCTCGGCTCGATTGACATTATGAAATTGGGTATTCAATTTTCTGTGTGGAAATATCTTCACGAGTTTTACCATTTTATTACCAGTGGTTTTTGTATTCATGATTTTTTTTATGCGAATTTAATAAAATTTCATATTTATCGTAGTCACTATCAAAGTGAACGATGTACAAATAGTTTGCAGCGTGCGTGATGCTCTGATGCTGATGGTTATTATTATTTCTTGTCACTAGTCGACAAAATCAATAATGATCTCGCATCCCGGATTAAATTTCCCAACTCAACTATTAAAACCTCTTCAGCAACAATGAAGCGTAAATTAAACCCCTTCGAATATGTCGTGAATATACCGAAAGATGTTTAACTTTAGGTACGTTAAAAACCTATCCTTTTCCAACCAATCGGTTTCCACTGGTTGTACCAATTCCATGACATTGCGTAAAAAAATTAGTACACCAAAAACAAAGCAAAACGCAGGTGTACTTTTCAAATGTGAATGAATAAATTTTGTAAAATATTCATTTAATGGTCAATTACGAACGCTACACGATAAAATGTCGTGCGGTGTTATCAGCGATTTTATCGACACCGCCGCGGGCTGGAGCCGAACAGATGTGATTTACTGGCGCCATATTCGCAGGTCCCCTCCACTTCCCGTTCAGCCCGCGAGATTTGCCGCCGTAAATTTCACCACAAGTTGCGCGACAAAAATATCATTATGTAAATTTACATAGAAATAAAAACGCTGGCTCACTCCGCCGGAATCAGTCCCGGGGAATAGTCCCCCGTGCAATTTTTCAGAACGACTTACAAACGTACGTGCTTTGGTAGTTATATCGTTTAACTCCTTTGAGGATTTCGGTTTTTTTTAGATTGGAACATTCCTTACGTTGAGATTTACAGTTTGACGTTTCACGTTCGCCGTAGAAGCCTTGAAATGTTAATCGAAAGAGCACATAAGGAAACGTGGGTAGGCGTACTTATGTACGCGAGTGAAAAGATGTATTTCTTCTAAATGAGTAAAGACAACTTTTCTACTATTTACGTGATCGTAATCATTATCCGGGTAATTGGGTGGAAATACCTATCGATGTAAATAATAAAAATCGTGAGTTACCTTCTCGACCGACTAGCCAGGCCTGCAGTACTGTGTTAGGGTGTAAAAGGAGAGCTATGTGACAAGTTTTCAGCTTGCCTCAAATACCTACCCAAAATTGGTACCATCTCTCCTACTATTCCTTCGCTGTTATAGCGAGTGATCTTCAAAATGCTTAAAACATAGGTAACTCCGAAAAGTGTAGAAGTACGTGCTCTGGGGTATGAACCCAGACCTCCCGAAGGAGGTCAAATTTTTAATCATCAGGCTATCATCACTTCTAACATCACCCGAATACGTGATCATTTACCGTCTTGTATTGTATGCTTCTTTGAAGGATGTGTGATGTTTCGTTTGTTGAATTTAGTTTGACTGATACGTTGTTGTCAAAATGATACCTATTTTCGAACACAAAATCAGCATCTCTTACCTCTGCAACATTTCGATGCAGCATGATACGTTTGCCGTTCGAGTTGAGAGGATTGTTAAAAGTTGTTTCGTTATGTCGAAAATCGATAAAATTTTCCGTTCGTTCAAATTTGAAATCGTCGAAAAGTTTTCCACATTGGAAATTGATAGCTATAGGTGTGCCTTTCAACCTTCTGATTAGAATAAGACGAGATATTGTCACGTTAATTTTGTGTAGTTTGTTGGTGATAGGTGTTTTCGTAGATGGATTATTTATTTGTTAATTGTGAATCAAATTAAACCAATCTCTACTGGCATCAAATTTTATCACCAAGCATTTGCGTATTTCGGCTTCTGTGTGGGTTGAATCTATTTGTCATCTTCTCGACTATTTTAATATGACAAAGGAACTCAATAATGTGAAGACTATCAAACAAACCTAAATCGTGATAAAGTCACTTCATAACTGGATGAGATAAACTTGTAGTTTATACCACCATCTACGTCACTGTGACACGAAAAGTTACGTTTTTAAACGAAATTTCAAATCCAAGATTATCACCTCAAGATTTAATGGTTTGATACCAGCCCCTCGCGATTTGGGGCTGAGAATGATTTTTCTCATTTCCTCGGCCGGAATTTCTCTTGTGCGTTTATTTTTATTTGGCATGTGTATTCGTTTCCGTAACGCTGTGTATTCCTGCTCTCTATAACGTGTATCCGTTCGACAAGGGGTAACGCCGGATGTATTATGAGCCTTTTGTTAATTTTATTTCTCTTTTCTTGGTATATATGGCGACAATGTGTGTTTCTGATTGGCAGTCAAAGTAATTGCTATAATAATAACAGCGTATGGAAATGCGTCGATGATTTTCCGAAGTTTTTATTTAGGTATAATCTTTTGATCACCCTTTCTGGCGCGAAATACTTTTTGGTACTAATAAGTAAGTTAATCAATACTTTTATTTATGGTAAGTGCATGTTTTCTTTACGGCAGTAGAGAGGTTCCATGCTTATCTATAATTATACCATCATACATTGTCACAGATGGTTGCAAAGTAGACTAATATTAACTTAGGAAACTTGTTTGTTTAAGAGGGTTTTCAAAGGTTTCAGATGCGTGAAGCAGGCAGAAACAATTTAGGCTTATCAGGCCTTGATGTTGGTAATTATCAGATTTATTTTATTAGTATTTGCGTGGTGAAATCTATTCGACCTCTTTATGCCAATAGCCACCAGATGGTAACTATTCAGGGTCATCCGTAGCCAACCATTACCTACTGACGTGTTTTAATGGAATTCAGATAGCAAACTAGCATGAAGCATCATCCATCCACTCCATCATCAAAAAAATAATCAGATTACACGGAGATGAGAACTCTTGAAGCGTAGTCAGACATGGTGCTCCAGTATTAACTGGTAAATGGGTTAATGGCCAGCTATAATATTAACAGTTCTTATGAAAAAAAAAAGAAAAAATCGATTGCTTTGCATGTAGTATTTCCATACAACTGAATCCAAATTTAAAACGACGTTCCAAACCGGGGGTGATAAAAAATCTAAGCTCTTACGCATACGTTAATACAAAAATATAGGCAAGGTAACACTTTTCCTTCAGCTAAGCGCATGATTTACGCAGAGGCACAGGCACAACCCTCTCAAAAGGCAGTAAAGTAAGGCAAGTCGCGCCACTTGCGACGCCGTAAAGAAGAATTTCTGCGTGTTTTACGGCTTAGTTTCCGAGTTATGGTGTAGCGGCGCCTTTATCTCGCACAGATTTACTGTACACGTGTTGCCAGATTTACACACACTTTTTGTAGGAAAAACGACACTTTTTATCTCAGACTAGTTGCGCCGGCAATATGGCAGATGTGTCTTTTTAGCAGGTTGCACGATTATCTTAATCATTCCAGTGTCACTAAAGACATGATAGTAAATTAATTTCATCATGGCGACGACTAGCTTTATTATCAAAAAGAAAAAGAATTATGTCGTTAATTTACAACGTCACGTGAATGCAAGGATGCAATTGGAAATTATGTTTGGGATTCACGCATTATTTTTATTTTGAATGACCATTTTGAATCTCTAACTATTTAAAGTTGTTTATCAACCATTCTTAAGGATTATCGGGTGTTTTAACTTTACCATTACAATACTAAAACATGTACCGAGTTGTCTATATTAACTAAAAAGGAAAATGATTTTTTAATCTGTCGTCTGAAAATTTTGGATAATAGCGTTTTCAGCACGAAAAATAAGTACAATGGATTAATATCTCTTGGACGACTCAAAAAGAACGCCGACACGTAAACGTCTAACTCAGGGTTCTATCACGGATGTAATCCCCTATTCCACCCTATGAATGAATCTTTTGTTCTTCTAATACGTACAGTACAAAAATTGCTATATACCTACCCTTTACCAAACTTTTCCATCAGCATGTACAATACGCGTATTATGCACGCATCCGCGGTTTAGGGAGATTCGCTTCATCTGTATTAAATGTCCAAGAGATAATCTGGTAGCGATTTATGACTTTCAGAGTTAAAGCTAATATTTAAGTGACTTCAAAAAAAGGAGGCGGTTCTCAATTCTTCTGTAGGTATGTTTTTTATTCTTATGTGTATTATCTCAGAAATTCATACTGGGTGAACCGATTTAATAATTCTTTCGACATTAGAAAGCAAAAATGACTGCCATCTGTTCCCATAAAAATTTGAGCGACATCTGGTCAGTTTTTGAGTTATTTCAATAATTAGAATTTCATTTATGTTCATTAACTCATAAGCAACAACCAAACAACCATGAGCCTATAGAAACAAAATCTTAAAAATCTCTAGGAACATAAGAATTATATTCTTAGTCCCCGGGTAAATGTATCTCAATTTGAGAGTTAACAAGAAAACGTCGTGATTAGAGCATTTAAGACTGAGATCAAAGTACACTGCATCTGAAGAAAACTCGAGACAAAACACCACGATTCCTTAAGAATAACATCATTCTTTTCTATAAAGACAAGCCACTCGTCCTTGTAAATGTAAAAGTAGGGCAGGACATAAAAGAGCATTGAGAGCTAAGATTAAATGTTTTGTTATTCTTGACTAAGGACCCGAGTGAACCAGTTCCCAGGAATTGTATTGAGGGTTACACGATACGGTGACAAGGGAAGATAAATTAGCACTTAAAGATAATTACAAGATGTAACTTCTACCATTGATGATTAAATTTAATGAAGTTCAATGTAATTACTCTCATCAGCCTTGGCCCGCTTGATCTAAGGGAATTGACAATGTGTTTACCTGACAAATACTCCTGGCGCAAGGACAAATAAGTAACGGTTTCATGATTTTAAGATACTAAGAGGAATCCGAGATAATGCCGTCTGCAGTCAAATATTAGTATGGATGGTATGCATTATGCGCATCATAATGCAAATGGGAATCCAATCCAATGGGAATGAGACGTTTCACCGTGACAAAAAATAGCCTTTATCAGTCTTCATCCTCCTATATCCACACAACCGTAACATCGCTCTGTTATAATGTGAAAGAAGGCCATACAAACAAACAGACACTTTATAATATTAATATTAGTATGAACTGCTTTAAAAGTGTTTTATATTTTATATTGAATATTTCTTAATGATCATAATATCTTTGATATTTTTTTCTTTTGCCCAACACGGTCTATGAGCAATTTAAAAAGCCCGTTTTTTCCCTAAAGTGAACGAACAATCTGGACTTTCTGATCGCTAATAAAGAGTTTTGTACAAAGCGGCATATTAATACCTCATGTTAAAGGACGAAAGCGGGTAAGGGCATCCGCGCATTTAGTTGACCGAGTAGAAAAATCACAGTGCTATTTAGCACAGATTAATAGCATTAAAATTAAACTGACC